>JBBGZY010000421.1:2400000-3000000 GCA_037952925.1 Lithobates clamitans | reverse complement strand
AATCGCGGGTGCCCGGCGGACATCGCAGCCGCCGGGCACACGCACAGGGTCCCGAGCAACGCGGCGGGCACGCACGCATCCCCAGTGGCGCGCGCGCGCGCCCCCTAGACGCCCGGGAATCCAAGGCCGTCATATGACGTCCACCCAGGATGGGAGATCCCATCTGTGGACGTCATATGTCTATGGCTGGGTAGGGAAGTGGTTAAAGAACCCCACTTCTTTGGAAGAACCCCTGTATGTGCAGCCCCCTGTATGTGCTCCCCGTAAAGAAAGCCTTGTTTTATGCTGTGTTGGGTGTGGATGGAATCTAGCAATTAATCAATTAGGAGGTTATATAAAGGCACACAGCTAGCAGAGCAAAGCTTTCACATCACAATCAAATTGCAGGAGGACCAAGAGGCCAAAATTGTAAAGATAAGGGAGCCCATAATTTAGGTAAGACTTAATAGCTAAATAAACATTGAAATAATGTGAACATGGCAGAGAAGGCCCTGGACTGGAGGGTTCAGTGGAGGCCCTGGGCTGATGGGGGGTGCGGAGGGCCCCCCATTAGCCCTGGTCCTCCACTGAACCCTCCAGTCCAGGGCCTCCTCTAACCCCCCCCCCACAATCTAGGGCCTTCTCTGCAACCCCCTTCAGCCCAGGGCCCTCAGCATACAGGACCCATCTCAGCAGCTGTCTGAATGAGCCCTTAGGGGAATTTATCAAAACTAGAGCAGACAGAATTTGGAACAGAAGTGCATGGCAACCAATCAGCTCATAGCTTTCATTTTTAAAGCTGAACAAGCTGAAGATAGAAGCTGATTGGTTGCCATGCGCAGCTGTTCCACATTCTGACTGCACCAGTTTTGATAAATTCCCCTCACTGTGTTTTACATTTCTTACTCCTAACTACTGCATTCTAAGTACAGCACATTCTTTGTTAAAGTAGTTGTAAAGGCACAAGATTTTTAATCTTTATGCATTCTATGCATGAAGGTAAAAAACCTTCTGTGTGCAGCAACCCCCCCCCCCCAGCCCCCCCTAATTCTTACCTGAGCCACCTCTCAATCCGGCGATGTGCACGAGAGCCTTGCCTGTCTGGGGACTTGCACTCCTGATTGGCTTTTGGTAGCAGCGGGAGCCTTTGGCTCACATTGCTGTCAATCACAGCCAGTGAGCTAATCAGAAGAGGGAGCGAAGTCGAGCCATGGCTACATGTGTGGATGGACACACAGAGCCGCAGCTCAGGAGCATGCCTGCTTGTGTGCCCCCATGGCAAGCTGCTTGCTGTGGGGGCACCCAGAAAGAGGGAGGGGCCAGGAGTGCTGGCGAGGGACCCTAGAGGAGGAGGATCCAAGCTGCTCTGTGCAAAACCACTACACAGAGCAGGTAAGTATACCATGTTTATCATTTAGAAAACAAAAAACAAGACTTTAATATCACTTTAAGGTTAACTGTGTGTAGTAAAGGATATGCAACAGAACAGTTTTATGTTACTAAAATTAGTATACTGAGGTTTGTACTGTCTGCTGCATACTCCCTTGTGGCACAGTCATTAAAGCATATGGCCCTTAAAGCTCCCCCCACTGTTGATGCAATCTGACTACACCCACAGTGTTGGCATGGCGCCGCTATATTGCCACATACCATTTTTCTTGAGGGGGGGGGTTTGCAAAAAAATGTCCAGCCCCGGGTGTCAGGGACTAACCCGCAGGAGAACTGACATCTATGGCCAGCAGAATCCTGTATCAACAAACACAAATTCTCCAGCGCTGATGCGCATACGCCCGCAGGCAAAAGCTGCCAGGACAGTATATTCTTCAGTGTGCACTAGAGTGCACGCAATACGTGAGAGACTCTAGGCTCCAATACACTATTTAAAGAATGCTGCAGCAGTCACCAACTGCTGCATGATCTTCAGCTTCTTGTATATTCCTGAGTTCCTGTTCCTATTGTCCTATTGGATTACCTGTTAACGACCCGGCTTGCCTTGACCTATCTGATCTGCATTGACCCGGCTTGACCCTTGGTTTGTTCCTGTTACTCCGCTCTGATCTGCTGCCCTGTGTATGACCCCTGGCTTGTTCCATTGACTTCGCTACTGCTTGCTGTCCTGTGTATGAACCCCGGCCTGGCTCCTGACACTGCTCCTGGTACTCCTTGCTGCACAATCTCATCTGGTACTTCTGAGGTACCCCTGTCTAGCAGTCTACCCTGCTCATCAGCTGCCCACCAGTGGACTTCTCTTCTTCATCTCAGCTTGCTGCAGCCAGCAACCCCTGTTAATTTGAGTATAGCTCCCCCGTGCCACCTTCAGGGGTCGCTCTGCACTTAGTCGCAAGGGAAGCCCTCCCAGCATTTCAGCCTCTGATCAGATATGTGATACCGGGTGCCAGATCTGCTAGCTACAGTGCCTTGCAAAAGTATTTACCCCCTTGGCTTTTTACCTATTTTGTTACATTACAGCCTTTGGTTCAACTTTTTTTTAATATGAATTATATGTGATGGATCAGAACACAATAGTCTAAATTGGTGAAGTAAAATTAGAAAAATATATACATAAAACTATTTTTCAGAAATAAATAAAATGATGCGCATGCGCGTATGTATTCACCCCCTTTTGTTAGAGAGGCAGCACAGAGACCTAAGGTAACCCTGGAGGAGCTGCAGAAGTCCACAGCAGAGACTGGAGTATCTGTACATAGGACGACAATAAGCCGTATGCTCCAAAGAGTTGGGCTTTATGGCAGAGTGGGCAGAAAAAAGCCATTACTTTCAGCAAAAAACAAAATGGCACGTTTTGAGTTTGCGAAAAGGCATGTGGGAGACTCCCAAAATGTATGGAGGAAGGTGCTCTGGTCTGATGAGACTAAAATTGAACTTTTTGGCCATCAAAGAAAACTCTATGTCTGGCGCAAACCCAACATATCACATCACCCAAAGAACACCATCCCCATGCTGTGGGGATGTTTTTCAGCAGCTGGGACTGGAAAACTGGTCAGAATTGAGGGAAAGATGGATGGTGCTAAACACAGGGATATTCTTGAGGATATCCCTTGAGCAAAACCTGTACCACTCTGTGTGTGATTTGAGGCTAGGACGGAGGTTCACCTTCCAGCAAGACAATGACCCCAAACACACTGCTAAAGCAACACTTGAGTGGTTTAAGGGGAAATATGTAAATGTGTTGGAATGGCCTAGTCAAAGCCCAGACCTCAATTCAATAGAAAATCTGTGGTCAGACTTAAAGATTGCTTATGCACATTGACTTTTTCTGTTATTTTGTCCTATCTGTTGTTTGCTTTACAATAAAAATTTTTAAAAAATCTTCAAAAAGTTGTGGGCATGTTCTGTAAATTAAATGATTCAAATCCTCAAACAATCCATGTTAATTCCAGGTTCTGAGGCAACAAAACATGAAAAATGCCAAGGGGGAGAATACTTTTGCAAGGCACTGTATGCCACTGGTTGTAGATATAGTAATTTTTAGCAGGGGTTTCCTGAGACCGGAAAGTTGCCATCTGTGCCCCATTGTGGAGATTTACCTTTTCTGTCCCCTTGTTAAAACTGGAGGTGAGAGGAAATCCCTGCAAATTGAGTGAATCTCTTGGGATCCCCCAGGTCCCCAGAACTAGTGTTCCCATTGGAAAATTTCCCCTCTAATACTTTTCTGCTCTACCAGGTAGGGGGCACGCTGGCTGTGCTGTGATTAGTTGCTGATCAGCGAGGAGGAAGGCAGGGCAGAGCTCTATGTATGTAAACAATGCAGCGCTCTGTCCTGTCAGCGGGGATGTGCTGATTTGTGTTTCCAGTAAGGAGGGTAGGATGGAGCGCTAGCAGAGGGCAGTTAGTGAGGTATATAATAATAACAATGATAAAGTTCAGTGGTTATTTTGAAGCTAAGTCCGTTTGCTTCTAGGACCAGACCTGTATTAAAGGTTCTGCTCAGTGTCGATAGTGGCAGCCAGCTCAGGAGAGCAGAAGAAACTCTATAACAATGAGAAGAAGGGAGAGAGAGAGAGCTCTCTCTCTCCCTTCTGCGGATTTGTGTTTCCCTGTGAAGCAGGGAATAAAAACCAGCACATCCCTTAGTGAAAGCACCACACTGTACACACACAAACATTGGTTAGGAACACATTTAAGGCTTTGATCGCCTTAGATGTTTAACCCCAGGCATATTTTTAGCACTGATCATTGTATTAGTGTCACTGGTTCCTACAAAGTGTCAAAAGTGTCAGTTATAGTGGGATTGCAATAGTATGGTAAGCAATCTGACACTAAGTCACTGATCGCCCAGTGGTGATCAAATACCACAAAAAGAAAGCTCTATTTGTGGGAAAAATGGATATGAATGTAATTTGTGTACAGCGTTGCATGACTGTGCAATCGTCAGTTAAAGTAACACAATCTTGTATAGCAGAAAATGACCTGGTCATGAAGGGGGGGTAAATCTTCCGGAGGCCAAGTGGTTCATTTCACTTTCAATGATAATGGTAAACAGGGCCTTCTGTAGGGGGGGGCCCGGACTGCAGGAGGATTGGTGGAGCAGAGAATGAAGGATGACAAAAGAGAGCTGGTTGTTACAGTACATGAGACCGGATCACTCTTACTGTAGATCACATGGCACTGTACACACACACCGCCCCCTATCCACATTTGCTGCTGCCGGGAGGTGAGCAGCCCGTGGAGGAGATAGGGGGTGCTGTGTGTGTACAGTGCCATGCGATCTACAGTAAGAGCAATCCGGTCTCACAACCAGCTCTCTTCTGACAGGAGGAGCGGAACACAGCGCACCTCCTCCTGGCGGTTAGTGGCTTCCCCCTGTAAGTTGGGGGAGGGCGAAGGGCGGCTATCTGTAATTGGGGTTTTTGGGTTTGGGGGGGTATGTGCTAGGAGGAGGGCTGGGGGGGGTTACAGGGTGGTTGGACCAGGAGAGGGGTATCTGTGCCAGGAGAGGGGATGTTTGTGCTGGGGGGGAATAAGTGCTGGGGGGAATTTTGGGTAGGGAGATAGAATTTGTGCCGAGAAGGGTAATTTAGAGGGGGTTGTGCTAGCAGGAGAGATTTGTGGAAATTTTGTTCTAGGAGGGGGATTGAAGAAAGAAGATCTGTACAGGGTCCCGCGATTTCTAACAGCGGCCCTGATGATAAACAGGACAAACAGAGGGTGAATCTCCCTACCGGGGACAGAGACAGCAATAAAACCCTAATAGGTGTTCTAATACCTCTCCACCCTATCCAAAACTATAAAACAAAGTTTTTCCTTGAGTTATATTTTAAGTAAGTACAAAATATCCTTATAAATATCAAGTATTGAATGAAAATAGTATAAAAAAACCCATCACACACATACTGTATATAATACCCTTCTTCCACCAATAAAAAAGACAACGCTGTAGAAGAACGGTATTTATATATTTGTGCGATTTTCTTTATACTATTTTCATTGAATATTTGACATTTATAAAGGTATGTTGTATTTAATTAATTGAACTTAGTTGTTTTTGATACATCATGTGTGTCCTGTGAAAGCAGCTTCACTTTGACTCCTGTATAATGGATTTTGCACTCTCCTCTTTTAGCAAGTAATAACCAAATTGTCTGACAAAATCACTTTTTTATTTTTCATAGGAGTTGAGACAGAAAATGTCACTGGTCATCGAGAAGTAGCGGACGAACTTTCACCACCAAGTAAACACGAATACTAAAAAATAATTATCTTTTTTGAATGTCATGTTGATAATGAAGTTTATTCATTTTTTGAATTATTTTAATTTGCAGATCAGGAAGACGCAAGACTACCAGAAATGGTGGAAAGTGCACCAATACAGAACGCTTCTTCTTCTATTCCGCTTCGGGCTCCAAGAGGCAGAAGAAGAAGAGAAATGTTGTCAGAACGTGAGGATGCTGCAAACAATGTTGCTAACCAGTTAGGGCAGACTTTTTTTTTTTTAAATTTTTTAATTTCGTTATTTTAGTTGTCATACATACAGAGAAATAAACAATTTAATTAATCCATGAAATCATATGAGCTCCAACGAATTCATTCAAAATCCATTTAACAGCATTACTCTTATCTTAAAGGGGTTGTAAAGGTAATTTTTTTTTTTCTTTAAAAATAACAAACATGTTATATTTACCTTCACTGTGCAGCTCGTTCTGCACAGAGTGTCCCCGAACCTGCTCTTCTGGGGTCCGTCGGCGGCTGTCTCAGCTCCTCCCCGCAATAACTAACCACCTTAATGCGAGCTCCCTCGCATGGTGGTTAGTTATTGCAGGAGCGCTCCCGTGATACATCCAACGGCTATAGCCGCTCGCTGTATCACTCGGCCCCGCCCCCGGCGCGCTGCGTCATCGGATGTGATTGACAGCAGTGCGAGCCAATGGCTGCGCTGCTTTCAATCCATCCACTATAGCCAATCAGCGACCAGGCTGATCGGCTGAATGGAGGTCGGGAACGAGCGGCCGAGTTTCGAGGTGTCAGGTAAGTAAAACGGGGGGGCTGGGGGCGGCGGTATTATCAAAAGTTTTTTCACCTTAATGCATAGAATGCATTAAGGTGAAAAAATGTATACCTTTACAACCCCTTTAAATACATCTACAGAAAAAACAATAACTAGTTATTTGCGATAGTCCCCATTCTGTCTTCCGTTAGACCTGCTTCTCTTGTATGCCCTGACAACATACTTTACCAAGAAGAAAAACCTCTACATATCTGAAGAGGTAAAAGGAGAAAGTAAGAAGCCCCATGAGAGAAAGAATTCCTAAAAAAAATTAAAAAAAAGAGAAAAAAGATAGAAAGAGAGAATAAGGGGAAAAAAAATAAATTAAAAACACTGATAGGGGAGAGGGAGTCGGAGTTGGAGGGGAAACGTACCGAGGAAAAGGCGAGTTTACTGTACCATCATCCAGGGAAGTGAGGTCACCCCCGAGGCCCCCCACTCCTCTCTTTTTAAAATACTTTCAGGAGTAAAGAGGGAACTCCCTTCCTCCGAGAATTTAAATGTATTCCATTGGCCCCAAGTTTCTAAATATGTCTCCTTTCGATTTTGAGCCGATAATAACAAATCCTCCATCCTATTAACCTCTTCAATTCGTGTGACCCATGTAAGAATTGTGGGAGGGTTCATATCTCTCCACTGCCGTACGATACATGATCTAACAGCATTAATAGGATGGCGCAAAATTTATTTACTATGTTTTCCCCGGTATGTTTGAGACATGTAACAAAAATAGGGCTGGATCTTCTGGGAGGTTATACTCAGTAAATTTCTGTGCTATCTGCCGTATCTCCCTCCAGAAGTACTCCTGTTTTGGGCAGGACCAAAGAACATGAAGTAGAGTCCCTTTTTCCTCCTGACACCTCCAAATTTGTCCGGGATCTCCGGAAAGAATTTATTAAGTAATGAGGGTGTACGGTACCATCTTGTCATTATTTTAAAACTTGTTTCTTAGATTCTTATAGATATTGAAGATTTCAACGCACGATTTACTATCTGCCTATGTTGTGCCTGGGTGAATGTCCCGTCTAAAGTCATTCCCACTTCCTCATATATGGAGGGACATAATCCTCTTGGGGGGAAACCAGTAGTGCATACATTTGCGAGATTAAGTGAGAGCAAGGCCCCGTCTCCTCACATAGTTGTTCTAAGGGTGTCAATGTTCGTTGAAATCTGTCCGGGGGTGGGAGAGTGTTAAGGAAATGTCGTAACTCAGCTCCACTCCAGAAATCAAGACAGAAACGGTCGTTGGATGAGGTTAGTTCAGGTAACGAGGGCCATGTCCCGGTCGCTATTTGTATAAAATGCGAGGCCTGAAAACACTGAGTCTGAAAATTTCCTGAAGGGTCCCTCCTGTAGTCCTGGAGGGAAAGGAGGATTTCCTACAATAGGGTATAGGGGGGAGTTGACAGAAGATAATAAAGTGGTGGAACATATTCGGGAGCAAATACGCAGGGTAGGGCTCAAGGTTGGGTGCTTTTTGAGAGCTGAACTCAGGTCTCCAAAGCACCAAACCGCACAACCCAATGGGACCTCACACTGTAATTGCTCGATCTTTGGCCATATTTTAAAGCTCGCATGCCTACACCAACTACTAGTCGTGCCATATGAGCCGCTTGATATTGTTTATCTATTGTCATTAAACGGCGTTGAATTCTGGGCCTTTTATGGGCCCAAATGAATTCAGTTATCATCTTATTAGTCTGTTTAAAGAACTCTGGGGGTAGATGAATGGGTAGAGTTTGAAAGAGATAGGAAAATTTAGGCAATACTGACATTTTTATTATGTTTTATCTACCGAACCAAGAGAAAAGGCCCTGATGCCATTTAGTAAGTAAGACTTTCACTCTACTCAGTAGAGGTGGAAAATTCAATTCAAAGGTTTGGTCCAATTTAGGTGAAATCAACGTGCCCAGGTATTTGAGGTCCATCTAAACTTAAAATTCACTTTTCAAGCGTTAATTTGAGTCGTAGTCATAGATACACCCATTGCCTCTGACTTGGACATATTCATTTTTAAATTGGACAGTGCACCATATTAGTCCAATTCTCTTAGTAGGTTCGGCATAGATATAACAGGTTTAGTAAGGCAGAGTAAAAGATCATCCACATATGTGGATACTTTATGATGTAAATCTCCGGTTGTTAACCCCCTAATATCCAGGTTTTGCCTGACCTTACAAAGAAATGGCTCTAAGGTGATAGCAAAAAGGAATGGTGGTAAAGGGCACCCTTGGCGGTGCCATTAGAGATAGAGAAAGGTTCAGATAGAACTCCATTTGCTTTTATCTGTGCCTCCGGCCTTGTGTGTATGCTCGAGATCCACCCTACCCTCCTCTCCCCTACACCCACATATCATAGGACTGAAAACATAAAAGATCAATTGACCCGGTCGAATGCCTTTTCGGCATCCATTCCAGGAACACAGTGGATGTTTTAGAATGACTGGCTAAGTGGACTAGATTCCAAATTTTAAAGGTATTATCACGGGCCTCCCGCGTTGGAATGAAGCCTACCTGGTCTGGGTGTACTAATGCAGTCAAATGTGGTTGTATACTTGCGGCTAATATTTTTGTAAATAACTTAAGATCCACATTCAATAATGAAATGGGACGATAGGGGTTTGGATGTCCTGATGGCCTCTTGCAATTCCTCTAAGGTAATAGCAACGTCCAACTCTTCTCAAATCTGTTCTGTCAATTGAGAAATACCTGAAGAGGAAATATATTCCTCCATGATATTTTGAGGTTGCGATCTGGTAGACAAATTATATAAAGATTGGTAAAATCTATGGAAGGTTGATACAATCTGGAAAGGAAGGTGTACTTTTCTACCTTTGGGGTCCACCAAGTGGGGGACATAAGTTTGAGTCCTCTGTTCCTGTGAAGCTCTAGCCAGTGAACGGCCGCATTTGTCTCCTGTTTCATAATAATATTTCCGGCATCTCTGAAGTGCTGCCTTAGCTATATGTTAGAGTAACTCTGTCACTTGTCTATGCAATTTAAGGAATTCTGTCTCCCCCGTCACCTCGTGTTCTGTTTATGTTAGGTCTCTAACATCTGTATATCTGTCAGTAATTGGGTCAATTGGGCCTCCCTTTCCTTTTTTATTCTGGAACCATGCTTAATGAGTACCCCTCTTAATACTCCCTGCATTTGTCTCCTCTACAATATTATATTGAAAATAATACTGCAATTCTTTAATAACTTCTTCTACCACCATCTTATCTTCCATCAAACTCTCATTCAATCGCCACTGTCTCCTCTTGTCAGAGGAATACTCATTCATAGTTAATGTCAGTAAGAGTGGGGCATGGTCTGACCATGTGGTCCTCCCTATAGCCACCTCTTTAACCGCCGTTAACATACTTTGTGGAGTGAAAAAAAAGTCGATTCTAGAATATGCTTTATGTGGCACTGAATAAAAGGTGTAGTCTCTTTCGTCGGGGTGATACGCTCTCCATGCCTCAGTAAGTTGGTAATTATACAATATTTGTAAGACTCCTTTTACGTAGAACTGTAGCTACCGAGAAGCTTCCCCCTATCCATCTTCAGGTCTAGGGGAAGATTAAAATCGCCCCCCAAGATAAGTTTACTGTCAGTAAATTTCATCAGCTTATTAATAGTAGCGCAGATAAATTGATCTTGATTATTATTGGGGGCATATATCATGGCCAAAGTCACTTTTATGCCACCCATCGTCCCTTTAAGGAACAGAAATCTGCCCTCTATATCTGTTTTTTTGTCTATTAATGTCCAGGGAATTCATCTTGAAACTAATATAGAAACCCCTCTTTAGCTGCCCTATTAAATGCATGATATGCATAGGGGTAGAAGTTGTTCTTAAGAATTGATACCTTACCCTTTCTAAAATGGGTTTCCTGAATGTATGCCACATCCGAGTATGAGCGTTTCAAATCTTGCATTAAAATCTTCCTTTTCTCCGGTACATTAAGCCCTTTCGCGTTTAGAGAAGTGACCTTTAAAGCCTCCATCCCCCCTACCAAAAGGCAACAGAAAAAAAAAGAAAGAAAAAGGAACGATAAGAAGAAAAGAACAAAAAGGGTTCTACTAACCCTAATGTGTTACGTGGGGTTTACTCCCCCCTGTATCTCCCTCTGGGATAAAAGAATATCTTTCTTAACGCACTCAACTCCCCCTACCCTAAGTGAGTACTAACCTACTATGGGGGATTGATTGCGCATGAACCCAGGAGGGGAGCTCCCGGACCTCCCTCCCGCTCCTGCTCCTTATATCATTGCCTCAATATGTGTTTATATCTCTAAATCAATACATATCCATTTATTCTCTGTACATTTATATTCTGAACCATTCTATATTATCAAATTCTTGCCCATTGTTCTATTTCATATGATCTTCATAGAGAAAATTGAGTACTGTCCGCGACACCCCCCCCCCCGCCCGCACCAACACACAACCCCCCAGGACAAGCCCCCGGGGTATGTCCCCCCCCCCCAAGGCCCAAGCAGTACCTTGAAGAAGGGGACACACCCCGAAAGCCCGTCCCGAAAAACTGCATACCAGCGCAAACAAAAAAAGCATCATGGACAGCACCCAACTCCCTCTGTTACAATTGCACTAATATGGCTACAATCACATCAAATACGATCTTCATGAAAGTAAAACTTATATCAACATACCGCCCTGAAAAGGAAGAACTTTCCCCTCCATAACTGCAATATGTGATAGGGTATAGTGCCCTATAGTGTCCCCCACCCTCGTCTCCCCTTTCCCGATCTCCCTACCCCTCCCTGTCTACTTCCGCAGGGAAATATGTCAACTACATAATAACCCTCCCCCCTAAAAAAAAAAAAGCACACCAACCCCCCCCCCCCCCCACTCTCACCTTCCCCTATCCTATACCCCTTCAGCCTATCCCTCTCCCTAACACATTCCTGCTACTTTTTAATGTCACTTCTCGGCCCCTTCTTCTATTATCCTACTTCATTGTTTGCTAGCTTCTGCTCTTTTAGCCTTCCCCCCATCAATTCCGTGCAACCTCCCTTTTGTGTATATTTATAAATCTATAAATTAAGCAGGTGACTATGAAATAAAAACATCTCCTTTAGCGATTGATTATCTTTATTATTGTACTCTTGTACTTATGTGTTGTGTTCCTTTGTGTCTTAGTGTTAAACAGTGTCTACTAATTCCCTTTGATCTAAATTGAAACACCAAAACTGAAAAAAACAACAACCCCACAGGGGTCTAGTGCAAAAAAACCACACACACACACACACAGGGGGTCAAGTACAAAACAAAACAAAAAACCCCGCAGGAGGTCTAATGAAAAAAAAACCCACAGGGGGTCTAGTGCAAAAAAGGAAAAAAAAACACACAGGGGGTCTAGTACAAAAAAAACCCATAGGGGGTCTTGTGAAAAAACCCACAAGGGGTCTAGTACAAAAAAAAAAGGGTGCAATACTCAGTGTATATGTGTGTAGCTAAAACCCGCATGGATAGCAGTATGGGGAGGGCCGTGTTGTATGGCCTTCCTTTTTCATATATTAGGTGTAGTTTTCCTTGTGCTGTCTCATGCAGTCCCCTTTACCCCCTACCCCTTTAGCCCCCTCCCTCTAGTGCACCCCAGATCCTCTATTCAGCCATCATAACCCCCTTTCTTATCGTCAACAAAAAAGAAGTTGGATAAAAATTCAAAACAAAAAACATTTCCATCTAGGCTTATAACTCTCATAAAATAGATAAATAAATGCAGCGCTAGCAAATGTGTGAATGAGTGCAGAAAACGATAATTGAAAACTGTTGCAGCTGCTGCATATAAGTGCTAAGACTTCACATATGTTGGACAAATGAATGCAGCGCTAGAAACTAAAACACACTCAGAAAATAAATACATAAATCTGTGGAAAAAGTGGAAAATACAAATATCACTAAAATGAGATGGATGTGATCAAAAATTGCACTAAGAGTGATAAAGTGATATGATCCGGGATGGATGTGCACATTCCCTAAGAGAAATCCCACTGGTCAGAGATAGCAGGCTTTCAGCTCTTCAGCCTACAGAGAATACACTCAGTCACCTGAAATGTTGCAGTTTCTACAAGCAAATAGGATGGGAACTGGATCGTTGCCAATGGGATAAAGGCTTGAGGATAGAGGACATCATATTCCACCCAAAAGATAGAAGGAAAAGAACATGGTGAAGTACCGTAGGGAAACTATTCAGGCACGCATAATAGCGCTACTCACAGAATAGAGGCTGCAAACAGGCATTCAGAATGTTTCCGCGATCGCTGCTGTGGTAGCGTGCGCTCCACAGAAGACAGGAAACAGCGTCACTGGTTAGAACGTGAGCCGGATATTGCGTCGACGCGTTTCGCCCCTCCATTACGGATCATATCACTATGTGTGTTTAATATATTATTTTAATCACATATTGCTAATGCTGACGCTATGTCTCCTTAGAATCTTCTAGTTGCTAGCGGTTTTTCATATATACAGACATATATATTTTTCATTTTTATGTCACTTGTTCCAGTATAGCACTTAGTGCAATTTTTGATCACATCCATATCATTTTAGTGATATTTGTATTTTCCACTTTTTCCACAGATTTATGTATTTATTTTCTGAGTGTGTTTTAGTTGCTAGCGCTGCATTCATTCGTCCAACTTATAACTCTCATAAATC
Source organism: Lithobates clamitans (assembly GCA_037952925.1). Classification (NCBI taxonomy): domain Eukaryota; kingdom Metazoa; phylum Chordata; class Amphibia; order Anura; family Ranidae; genus Lithobates; species Lithobates clamitans. Next base: position 2,986,848 of record JBBGZY010000421.1, on the reverse strand, counting down.
CAAATATTCAGTTCAATACCCCTGTTAGAGGAAAGAGAGAAGGGAGTGCCATATACTTATATATTAATAAACTGAAGATCTATATATCCCCTTCCTCTTCCCTCCCATGGAAGGTGTGGTGATCCCTATGCTATCTCGTGCAATCCCTCTTACCCCCTATCCCTTTACCCCCCTATCTTCCCCCAACACATCCCAGATCCTCTATACATCTACCATATCACCTTTCTTGTCATCAATCAATTAGAATAATAAAGTAATAAAAATTCAAAACAAAAACATTTCCAGCCCGACTTATAATTCTCACAAGTCCCAAAGTTCAGTTCAATAGATCTGCTGGATAAAAGAAGTTATTGTGTATACTTCTATATAAAATTAAAAAAAAAAAAATTAAAAAAAAAAGCCCCCAAGGATCTGTATGACTCCCTCCCCCTCCGTCGTTAAGGGGGGAGGATCCCCCGATGGGCAGAAAAGGGAATGGTGAGGGAGATGTGACCACCCAGTACCCCCCCAAAAAAACCCACAGGGGGTCTAGTGACAAAAAACCCACAGGGGGTCTAGTGCAAAAAAAAAAAAAACAGCCCACCTGGCCCCGTGTGTCCCAACCACGTGCCCCCCCCATTTCATTCTTCCAGCTTCTCCTCCATTATATTCACAGTTCCACTTTCCTGTTTATGATACTATGTTCTCTCTATTTTCTGGCCACTCCTGGGACCAACTGCAACCAATCTGGAACCTCAAATGGATCAACTCCCATAAACGAAAAAAGGTCTGATAAGTCTGCTCTGGAACGCAACCAGAAAGATAGATTGCCCTTTTTTATCAGCACTGAAATCGGGAACCTCCACCGATATGTCCTACCCCAGTCTCGTACCCGCTCTAATACTGGGTGTAGTAGGGCTCTGCGCTGCAATGTAGCTCTTGATAGGTCTGGTAGAATTTTCAACTGGCCCCCCTTAAAGTCTATTGTTCCTGTCTCCCAGGCTTTCCGCAAAATGGCCTCCCTATGTGCGAAATAATTGAAACGACACACCACGTCACGGGAGCAATTAATGTCCTTAGACTTTGGGCCTAATGCTCTATGAACTCTATCAAGTTCCAAATTTAAAGGCATAGCGTATTTTAGTATATTTTCAAAAATAGATTTTACCATGTCCTGCAGGTTTTCCTGGTCTGATGCCTCTGGATTCCTCGTAGGCGCACATTGTTGCGTCTACTCCGATCTTCGAGGTCCTCCAACTGTAGCTGTAGGCCACCGAGGTCTCTTTTTGGGTGTAACTATCTCTCTGCAGTATGCTCATCCGCTGTTCCAGGCTTTGATATGCACTCTCCCCATCCGTCACGCGCTCCGCTAGTATTTGTAGTTCACCCTGGACCACCTCCAGCTCCGGTGAGCATCCTCCACTTTGCCAATAAGGGTTTCTATGTCTGCCCGTGTGGAGAGAGCCTGTATAAGTGTCTTTAGGTACTCCATTTTCAACCCCGCTGCTTCCTTCACCCCAGGTAGGGGGGTGAGAGGTGTAGCCCCCGCTACCGCAGCCAACGTTCTGGGGCTCTGTGGGATAGTCTGTAGCGCTTCCACACTGGTTCTCACCGCCATCTGTCCTTGGACTGGCTGTATAGGTGTGCTCTCCCTAGGCTGCAGCAGCACGTCTGCCTTCCCTCTCTCACTTCCGGGTTCAAGTCCCATGCCCTGTACCGTGGGGAAGTAGCGGTGGATCTCTGGCTGCAACTCCTCCTCTCTGGGAAGCTGGACCAGCTGGGCTGCTTTGCGTGCAGTTCTCGTCTCCCTCTGTCTCCCCGAGTTAGTACCACTGTAGTCTCACCAAGAGATAGCCTTGAAGTCCCACCTAACTAATCCTGATACACCACTGGCATGTCGGTCAGTTAATCAGCCTCATACAGAGCAAGCTTGTGTCTCTCACTCCTCACCTGGCCATGTGCAGACCACGCCCCAACCTCAAGCATGTTAGGGCCTATAAATGCCTTTATAGAGAAAGTGAATGATCGGCAAAACATGCAAGAATCATTTCAGCTGGCTGTGGTAGCACAAATGATAAGAACCAATGACAGCCTTGAACGTATGAATACTCAATTAGCAAATATGTTGGAGGAGCAAAAGAAAATTTCCACTGCTCCTCTGTTTTATTTCAGTAGGTGCTGTGGCTCCACTGTGTCAACAAATGGCCCCTGCTAATGACACTAATAATGGGACGGATGCCACAAATATTTAAGATATTATTTCTGATGTACAGTGCCTTAAAAAAGAGAGATATGAATACTATTCTTAAGCTACTAAATGCAGCTTCATGTTCTGTTGATTATGTGGGGTGGAGGGAGGTTATTCGGCCGTTGCTGAAGAAGTAGTTATTGTGTTAACTGTTGCACTTTATAACAAACTTGCACTTATCTATGTTTTCATTGCCGTTTCTAATTTTTATTATATGTATTTTGAACATGCCTAATTTGCACTAAATTAAAAAAAATTGCAGTAATAAACACTTTCAAAATAACTTTATTTTTATTAAACAAATAATAGCGTGGTAAGGTGGTGGTGGTGGTGTGAGGTCTTATCCCTACAAAGATCCCTTTCCGTGTGGACTGCTTGCAGCAAGAAAAGGGTATTGTAATAGGAATCGTCTCTCCTCAGGGTCTGTTATGGGCACTTTAACCATGGGGAGAACAGAGACATCGGGAAAGAAGAATGCAGCAGAAGGGGAAAGCATATGCAGGGGTTCGAGTCACATCAGCAGGTAAGTATATTTCCCCATTCAGCGATCAGCGACAGCATTCACAATCCAATTTTATGGCCATAATTGTCTGATGGATGTGTTGTGTTGGATAATCTGACCATGTGTATGCTCCATCATACAATTGTTGGCTGAATTAACGAAAACATAAGTTGGCTGTTCATGCTCACCAACTGTCTGACAATAAATCTGTTACATCGGATTATCTGATCGTGTGTACACAAGTTTGTCCAACTAGAATCCGAAGTACAGTTCTATGGGGGCGTGACCGGATGTCGGTGTTGGTTGAGTGTGGAGCGTGAACGAGCGGTGTGATGAGAGTTTCCTCTCAGCATATTGCTACTGCTGAAGTACCCGGCAATACTAGATAGCTCTGCGCCCTGTGAGACTGTCCCCGGTGATCTGTGCGGTAGAGGGCGAGTGTGGAGGAGTGGTCCGGCGGAGGAGGAACCGGCGCCCATAGCCTGAAAGTCATCCCGCACTGTGGCTGTGCCGCTGGTGCTGCTGCCGCCACTGCGCATGTGCAACCGGAGTCCCGGGAATCGAAAGTATTCAGAAGCAGTGGAGGGTGAAAGATTGGCGGCTTCAGAGCGGGGGGTCCCTGCTAGGCGGCACCTGAAGAACTCCCCCGGAGGTTGGGTGGAATCCAGCGGATGTGCAGCTGAAATCCGAGGTCTTGAGAGGGCAGGTGAGCAGGACTTTGAAATAGGGCATAGGCCCTGACAGCTTGCTGTTCGCTGTTGCTGTTGCTAAGAGACGGTGTGCGGGTAACTGTGGTACAATCTTCAAAGTTTCAGGATCAAGTAATAGTGTACAGCATAATTATTGCCTGTTTAAACGCCACATTGCCACTTATAGTGCTTCTGCTTCTAGTGACACTTGCCATTGGTGACCATTCTGGGTCCTGCTGTTTGCTGTGCTGTAATAGGACTTTGAAATAGGGCATAGGCCCTGACAGCTTGCTGTTCGCTGTTGCTGTTGCTAAGAGACGGTGTGCAAGCGACCCTGCATCACAAGATAAAGGGACTGAGGAGTGCATGGGTAACTGTGGTACAATTTTCAAAGTTTCAGGATCAAGTAATAGTGTACAGCATAAATAGTGCCTGTTTAAACGCCACATTGCCACTTATATTGCCTCTGCTGTTAGTGACATTTGCCATTTGTGACCACTCTGGGTCCTGCTGTTTGCTGTGCACCCCTCTATTTTCCTTTGTGTGATTTAGACACTTAAAGTCAGCGATGTCAAGGAAAAGGGGGGAGGAACCAGGTAACATGGAGAATCTGGGGACGCAGTCACTGCGATCCGCAAAGGAAAAAGGAAATCAGGCGGCGGCAGCAGCAGCAAAGCTGGAGAAATTTGCGCATGCCCCTGAGCAGACCCCACAAAAACTGGGCAAGCAATGCAAGGTAAAGCATCTGGGGATAGGAAAAGCCAGGGACAGGCTTCATCAACCGCAGTAGGAGTGGGGCCTAAGAATGTGAACAACAACAAAAGCACAGGGATGGGGGAAAATGTTCATATACCATTACCAACTAATGCTCCTACTAATGCTCCTACTATAGACGCAGAACCCACCCTGCGGGAAGTACTACAAGCGGTTAATATGTGTAAAACATCATTGGAGGGTTTAAGCTGCCAAATTAAAGAGGTTAAAGAGGAACTATTATTAATAAAGCAAGAGTTGCAAAAGGCAGTGGAGAGGATAACAGCTTGAGAGGGAAGGGTGAGCCAAATGGAAGATGATGTATTTCCACTACAGCAAGATGTTAAAATCATGAAGGATCAACTGGGCAGAATTACTGAAAAAATGGATGATATGGAAAACCGTTTAAGAAGGGACAATGTAAGGGTAGTGGGGCTTCCAGAAGGGTGCGAGGGGCATAACTCTATTGTTTTTATGGAAGGTTGGCTCATTGAAATATTCGGAAGAGAAGCATTTTCTCTACAGTTTGCGATTGAACGGGCTCCCTGGGTCCCCTTCAGGGCCCCGCCTCCTGGAGGCCGCCCCAGGTCTCTATTAATGAAGCTCCTGAACCACTATGATAAAATAATTTTACTGCGTAAAGCCAGAGAAAAGGGGCCTATTTTTTATAAAGGAGCTAAAATTTCTTTTTTTCCGGATTTCTCACCAGAGTTGCAGAGACGCAGGGAGGGGTTTGTGGAGATCAAACGCATCTTACAAAAATTCGAAGTAAAATATGCTCTACTGTACCCAGCTAGGCTACGGGTAGAGGCAGCTGAGGAGGTTCTCTTTTTTGATTCCCCGACAGGAGCAACACGCTGGTTTGAAGGAAACAAACAGAGACTGAAATTCAAGGTGAGGAGCCAAGTGAGCTAGGATACCTGATATGAAGATTTGGGACGATGGGAAGAACTATGGGCTTGGCAAAGGGTGGTAGTAGGAATTTGTATGTTAAGTAGGAATGAGAGAAGGGGATGGTATTACACTTAAAATTTGGTACATGAGTACACCATTAGCAGTGGGTGGGGGGAATATGGTAGGAATGGGTATGGCACTGGGAGCGGATGAGGTGGTCACGATTAAAGCCCCTATGGCGAACCTGGTAAGGTGGGGGAAGGGTGGGGGTGGGAGATTGATGGGGTGGGTGGTTTGGGGGGGCGGGGGGGGGGACGGATGGGAGGCGGGGTGAATGGGGGTTTGTAAAACCAAGACAGAGTGAAAATAGAACACATTTAGTAGTTGGGGGGGAACGTAAGGGGATAGGGGAAGGGGATCCAGGATTGAACACAAGTGTGGTAAATAAAAAAGGAAAATGGAAGATAAGGGGGAACACTTAGAATAGTCACTAGAATAATAGTAATAGTAAGAATAGTAGGTTAAGTCATGCGGGCATTAAAGCACAGAGTGCAAGCATGGGGTGTTTTTTTTTTTTTTTTTTCCCTCATATAATGCACTTCACGGCAATAGTAGTGGGCTTCTGTGTTATTTGCCTTTCTTTGTTATTTGCCTTAAGGGTATGGAGTCACAGAGGATGCAGAGGTTTTTTGCACAATATATTGTACTAAGCCTAAAGTTGGGTTTTTCCTTGTTTTTTTCGTTTTTTTGTTTTTCTGGTATGCGTACCACGGGGTTTATAGGAACTGTTTCCCACTCCTCGCCCCTCTGATGCAGTCTAAGGTTTTTAAGATAGGCTCCTGGAATATACGGGGGATGGGGAATCCAAATAAGAGATCGGCCATCTTCTCGCTGTTGGAAATGAGGGGGGTGGACCTGGTCTGCTTGCAGGAAACCCACTTAACAAAGGACACGGCAAAATATCTACAAAATAGGAGGTTTCAGGCCCAATTTCACTCGGCTTACTCCTCGTATTCTAGAGGGGTGAGCATATTGGTGAAAAGAGGTGTGGTGTTTTCCTGTCGGCAGACCAGTATAGATGATATGGGCCGCTATATTTTTCTGCATTGTTTAATAGAAAATAGAATGTATGTCTTAGCTAACATCTATATCCCCCCACCCTTTGAACTCTAAATGTTGTACAAGCTAATGGAATTCATGGTGGACAAAATGGATACCCCGGTAATAGTCGTAGGTGACTTTAACGAGGTGACGAACATAGCACTGGATAGATTCCCACCAAGAGCTCAAACACACAATCTAGTAGAGGGCCGTTTAGGCCAGTTTTTGGTAGAGGCAGGATTGATAGATGTGTGGAGGCTTCGGAATCCTGGAATAAGGCAATATTCCTGCTTCTCGGCCTCCCACTCCACCCTTTCTAGGATAGATCTGACCCTCGGGAATACAGAAGCGCTGCCGTTAATAAAAGACGTAGCATACTTCCCGAGAGGGGTCTCGGATCATTCCTTGATGGTGGTCTTAGTGAATATAGGGGGTAGGGAGACCCGGGGATCCTGGAAATTGAGTCCATACTGGTTGGAGTTAATGGGAGAACCGGAGAGGATAATAATAAAGTTAGAAGAATTTGTAAGATTTAATGAAGGTTCAACTACAGGGGGTATACAATGGGATACCCTGAAGGCATTCCTCAGGGGTATACTGATCCAGGGGGTGGCAGGTGTCAAGAAGAAAGCAAGAGAGTGGGAGGAAGGGATTAGGAGGGATTTGGAGATGGCAGAGAAACAATTTCTGGAGGACCCATCCCCAGAGAGGCAGAAACTGTGGGAGGATAAACAAGAGTCTTACAGAATAGCAGTACTAAGGAAGGGGGAGAATAAGCAACTTTTTCAGAGACAACGAGTCTTTGTGGAAGGAGAAAGTGTGGGACGCATGTTAGCCTATCTAGTGAAAACCAACTCCTCCTCTTCGACAATTCCTGTAATTAGGACCCTAAATGGTGAGATCTCTTCTCATAGTTCAGAGATCACGGACACATTTGGGAAGTACTACGAAAACCTGTACAGGTCACAAGGGATGGGAGGAGAGGAGGATATGGATAAATTCTTCAGGAATATGCCAATCCCCATCACCACAGAGGAGGATAAAGAGGGATTAGACGCGCCAATAACTTTAGCTGAACTAGGGCAAGCGGTGAATGGAATGGCAAATCATAAATCTCCCAGTTGAGATCTATAAGCAATACGGGAAAATCCTGTTACCAGAATTACTTAAAACTCTGAATTGGGCATTAAAGGCGGGGAGGTTGCCCGACTCTATGACCGAAACTACCATTATCCTGCTTCACAAAGAAGTGGGGGACCCGCTAGAACCGTCGGCATATAGGCCAATATCTTTGTTGTGTACGGACGCCAAGATTCTGGCAAGGGTACTGGCGTCCAGACTTAACAAAAATCATTTGTAAACTAATACACCCGGACCAAACGGGATTCATCCCTCATAGGACTACTAGCATGAACATAAAGAGGGTATACATGAATCTCCAGACCCCGACAGAGAATATGGGGTCAAGAGCCGTGGCGTCCCTAGACATAACTAAGGCCTTTGACAGCCTGGAGTGGAGTTATCTCTGGCGGGTTCTGGAAGAATTCGGACTAGGTCCCGTTTTTATAAAATGGTTAAAAATACTGTATAACGGTCCGAGTGCGAAGATTAAGGTCAACAATGAATACTCACAAAAAATCTGTTTAGAAAGAGGGACGAGGCAGGGGTGCCCTCTATCCCCTCTCCTTTTTGCTCTTGCTATGGAGCCACTAGCAATTTACATCAGGTCTTGTCCTAGGGTGAGGGGGTTTATAAGAAGAACAGGAGAGGAGAAGATTGCCCTGTATGCCGACGATGTCCTGCTGTTTCTTGGAGACACTGAGGACTCCCTTAGGCAGGTAATGGATATAATGGAGAGGTTCGGTAACTTGTCAGGATTAGTGGTGAACTGGAAGAAATCGGCACTTCTGCCCATAGATATCCCTAATAATTCTGTGTCATCGGGAATCTCCCAGTTGAAAGTGGTTGCAACAATACGATACTTGGGTATAAACATGAAAAAGGATCCCAAGCAGTGTATATAAGATAACCTAGCTCCATTAATGGTTAAATTTAAGCGCAAAATAGATATCTGGAACCGGCTGCCCCTAACAGTGGCAGGGAGAGGTAACTTAATTAAGATGGTCTGGCTGCCCCAGTTACTGTATTTGTTACACAACACACCGGTGTGGGTGAATAAAAAATGGTTTAAGAAAATTGACACACTATTTAGGGAGTTGGTGTGGAAGAGGGGTAAGGCTAGGATCAGCCTCCAGAGTTTACAGCTGCCAATCAAGGAAGGGGGAATGGCACTCCCGCATCCAAGATGTTACTTTCTCGCGGCACAGCTGCAGCATACAAGCGGCGGAAGCGCAGACAGAGGGTTGTTGACCCTGGAGGCGCCACACATGACAGTGGTGGAGGCATTGGAGGCTGACTCTTTTCCTGAGAGCGGCCCCACAATTAGGATGTTAACAAAGGTCTGGAAGGCAGTAAAGAACTTAATGGGCTATGTTGGGTTTACAGAATATGCCCCCCTGTGGCATAATAGGAATTTACAGGAGGTGGTGGCTATGGGGGAGTTTAAAGAGTGGGAGAGATGGGGCATAAACAGACTATCTCAGCTATATAAAGGGAACGTATTAAAATCTTTTGGGGAACTTCAAACTGAAAACGGAATCCCGAGGCAAACCTTCTTTAGATACTTATAAATGAGATCTGCTTTGATTGCCCAGTTTAGGATGCATCCTTTAGTGTGGAGCGAGGCTGCATTGCTTCAGAAAGTGGTTAAACCTGGGAAAATAAGGGGATTTATCTCAGAAATATACGCACAGCTGTGCAGTAAAAGTATTGTAAGGTCAGAACACCTTGGTTGTAGGGAGGGATGGGAGGTGGATGTTGGGAAATTATCAGATGGACAATGGAGGAAAATATTGGAGACCGGGCAGCTGGTCTCAGTATCCCCTGCGCAGAGAGTTTCTCACTTAATGCTGGTACGTAGGGCATACTATACACCAAAAAAACTATTTAGATTCGGACTAAGATTAGACGCTAAATGCCCTAGATGTGGTGAGGAGGGAGACCTGATACATATGGTCTGGAGATGTCCCAAGTTAGCTCGTTACTGGACAGGGGTAGTAGAAGCCATTAGCAGCAGGTGGGGGATATCCTTGGAAACAGAGGCCAGACTATGCATTCTTGGAGATAGAATGTGGGGACCGGAGGAGATAACACTAAAAACAGCAGTTTTGAGGTGCCTGTATCAAGCCCGGAAGTTGATTATGCAAAGATGGCAAACTGTAACTCCCCCGACGGTGGAGGAATGGGTAAAAACAGTAAATGAGATCATTTGGAAGGAGAGAGCCCTATACATTAGAAGAGGAAATATAAAGAAATATGAAAAGATGTGTAACCCCTGGTTGATAAGCATTGGTTGTAAGGAATAAATGAAAGAATGTGGGACCCTGGATGGGATGGGAGGAGGTGGGAGGGGGGGAGGGGTTAGGCAGAAGGGGTAGGTAAAATGGACATTGATTGATTAAATGAACTTTGTTTATATGAATTGGAGGTTGTCACCACATGCCTGTTGGAAGATATGTAAATTTTATGAAATGTAAATTTTAATAAATGTTAATAAAGAATATTTAAGATAAAAAAAAGAATCCGAAGTACAAACACGCATGCTCCGAACCAATCCTAAACATAAGACAACAATAGCAGAAGTTGCCCAAAGGGTGGCGGTAAAGAGCTGAAAAACCATGAAGTTTAGTGTATGTTGGCTGAAAACGTTGGGCAGTGTGTATGCATACCAAGTTCACGGCCAACGCCCTTTGGACCAAAATCCACAGAAAATTCCTATGGAAGTCCGATCGTGTGTACGAGGCTTAAAGGATACTCTGCAAGAGGAGCTCTCACGATCCACGTCCTACTCCATTGCTCTCCAGGCCACGCCTCTTCTCATTCATTTTTAAAGACTTTGGTTGTCCTGGCTGTTGACTTTCCCCTGCGCCTCTTTGCTGAGAGCATGCCATAATGTAGAGAGCTAAATAAAATGGTATAAATGACATAAAGCTGGGAGCTCAAAACCCACATGTTGGTACTCGGTCATGTCCAGACCACGCCAACCACCAACTCTGTAAAACAAAGGAATAACAGTACTTTTTAGCTTAGCACCGATACATTTTGTGGTCAAGTAAACATTTATTTTACACTACAGTAAAACCTTGGTTTTAAAATAACTTGGTTTGTGAGCGTTTTGCAAGACAAGCCAAATGAAAAAAAAAAATTGATTTGATATACAAGCGATGTCTTGATATACAAGTAGCGTCATGTCACAACTGAGTATAAAACCGAACAGAACAGATGCGCCTCTAAGTGTAGCAATATGGTTACATTTAATGAAGGTACAACATTTAGCAACTCACATGGTTGCTGATTAAAACAGGCACATCTAAGTATCCAAGCTGGGTAAAGCTGTCTACATAAACTGTCCTCCTCACCGCCATCGTCTTCATCCCTTCCACGCTGCGTACCTCGCTTTCAAATTGCTCTACTGCAGGGTAGTCTTCCTGGTAACGATTGCTGACTGACAGCGGTGAGAGTCGGCGGTACAGAGGACAGACCATGTGGACAGCATTACCCCAGATGCCTGCATACTTAGATGTGCCTCTTTTAATCATCAACAGTGTGAGTTGCTAAATGTTGTACCTTCATTAAATGCAGCCATATTGCTACACTTAGAGGCGCATCTCTTCTCTTTCATACTCTGTAGCTCCTGCTGGATTTTGCTTCTAATCCGCTTGTGCAGGCTTTCATTTGTGGATGGACATTTTATGGCTACACAACCTTTTACATATTTTTGCTATAATCTTTTTATACGGACTTAAAAATTAAGGAATTATGAATATATGGTTTTGTAAAAAAATCACCCGAATTTTCATTATTTATTATGTGGAAAATTGCTTTGATATACAAGTGCTTCGGATTACAAGCATGTATCCGTAACAAATTATGCTTTCTATCAAAGGTTTTACTATTTATGTTTCATAACTGATCTTAGGGTGTAAATGTCCCCTGCTGTAGGCCAGATGACTGAGCAATTATATGCATGCTACTTGCAAATTTCCCATTTATCAGAGCATATATTGTGGATTGTCAGTCAATGCTGATCTTGTAGATTCTACTTTACAAGCTTGTGTGCTTCTTGGTCTCATGGAGATCACAAGTAGTGCAATCTTGTAAGCCAGGAGTCTCCAACATTTCTCCAAAAAAGGGCCAGTATACTCTCTAGTAGACTTTAGAGGGGCCAAATTGTGGCCATTGGGAGTAGAAAAGTTTCTATTGTTGGTTACAATACACAAAGCCTAATCTTATTTGACAGTTGGAGACCTTGTGGCCCAATGTTGGTGTCATTGGGAGGAATTGTGCCCATTCATTTGTGTCAATGAGCCCCATAGCTGGTGTCCGTGGTGGGCACTGATTAGGCTGCACTGATAGGCAGCACTGATGGGCAATGATAGGTGGCCTTGATGGGCAATGTTAGACAGCACAGACAGGCGACACTGAGGGTGAGGCACTAATTGGCAACACTGATAGGTGGCACTGTTGGGCACTGATTAGCTGCACTGGTGGGCAACCAGGCAGGGACCAATATCCCTTTAAAAAAAACGGTTAGCGAAACCCGGTTAATGGCTTTTTGCTTCACGCTAATCGTGTGGAGAAAAAAAAGCTGATAATCGGCTTGTTTATTTCTGTGATCATAAATATATTAAATATTCACCTACGTGGATGCAGCATCATTTCTGATGCATCTTCAGTCCAAGCCCGCCCCATTAATGTGACTGGAAACAGATCATTGTTTTGTTAATTCACTGAGCAGAGAGCAGGTGATTGTCAATGGTAGGGAGCATCTCTCTCTGTCCCTCAAAAGCTTTCTGAGAGGAGGAGTCAGCTGTCAATCCAGGCAGTCACCTTTAAAACCAGGCATCAAGGTGGATCCCGACATGAAAGTGACGACGTTGACTGAAAATGGGTGATAGGACAGCAGAACGAAATCCAGTCCTGTGACCCACTAGAGCAGTGGGACTCAAAGAGCTTTGGTCCTACTTCTCCTTTAAAAGTATGAACATTAAATTAACAAAAAGATAAAAATTGTGAAAATGTAACTTACATATACAATGATGGGACTCCACTTGGCAAGGATAGGATTAGAAATGTTAGCCTAATTAGTCGTCCCGTTTTGTAGACTCTGGAATACATAATGTTCGTTTAAGGTTAAAACATATTGTTGCTGGATTTAACGTTTTCTTCAATGATGCATCAAGATCACATTTTAAAAATGTAAAAGGTCTATAGAAAATCAAAATTAATGGAAGAAACCTGTCATATGAAACATGTATATATAACTGTCTTTTCTTCTTATCAATGATAAATTTGGGAAGATTGACTACAATTGGAGAGTGCAAAATCAAGTGCTGCTCTGTATATAAACCTATACTTTTCAAGTTTTTTTCTTGGAACAACTTTATTGAACAAGCAGACATTATAAGCTAAATGGCTACCATGCGCAGCAGCACCAGATTGTGCCATATCCATTTTTAATAACTCAAACACACTGTGATTTGGTGAAGTGTATGTGTATATATATATAGCCAAAAAAGAACTTTGAAACATTTGTCATCAATTCATAAATCTCTACACTGTGTAAATAAGACAAGATAGTCTCTATCTACCTGGCTGGGGGGGGGGGATTACAAGGATGGATCGCCTGTTTACTCCATGCTCAGTCACACACAGTCACGCCTCCTGGATGGCTCATAGCATAAACGTCATATGTCCGGGCATTGGACCTAGGGTTGCCACATCATCCCTTTAATCCAGGACATATATTAATTACACAGGTTCTGATCCTGATTTAATGCAAATAAGGCACCAAGTGAGTTTAATTACCACCTTAATCAGCCACAGAACCTGTGTAATAAATGTGTGTCCTGGATTAAAGGGATGATGTGGCAACACTATGGACCGGTGTTCTGTTTATTTTATGAGCCGTCCAGTAGGTGGTTCTGTGTGACTGAACGACAAGTAAACAGAAGATCCATCTGTGTAATCCTACAATGGTGAGGCTGCGCTGATGGGTAATAATCAGGCTGCATTAATGGACAATGGAGAGGCTGCAGATGGGCACTGAGCAGCTGCATTAAAGGGCACCGACCCTTATTTTGATTAAAAGTTCTTTATTTAAAATATACCTTTTTTTTCCTGAAACTTCCCTCTTAAAATTAAGGTGCATGTTATACACCTATGCGTGTTATACACCAATAAATATGGTAATTCTACATACACACTAGACACTCCAAAACCATTGAACATTTTTTGTAAAAAAAAATTGAATATTTAATAGCTTTTGATTAATTTTTGCCATGTTTTGGAACTATAGCATTTTTCAAAAGGAGCGGGCAACTGACGGTGTACATAAACTATAGAGTATAGGTGTGTGCTAAGGAGTGGGCTGGTCAGCTGGCCACTGCATCCTTAACAAGGTATGACTCATCAACTGTCAGTGGAGTTCCCCATTTTCAGTTGAATGTAAACAAAACAATTGCTGGCAAGGATAATTGTGAAAAACACGTGTTTTGTTCCCCCCAATCCCTACCAGGCTCTGATTATCTGTGTACATGTCCCCTTTCACACTTCACAGATAGATAGATAGATAGATAGATAGATAGATAGATAGATAGATAGATAGATAGATAGATAGATAGATAGATAGATAGATAGATAGATAGATAGATAGATACATACATACACACATTGAAATAAACACACACACACACACATATACATATATATATATATATATATATATATATATATATATATATATACACACACTATAAATTCCTAACCTGCTGTGTGTGATGATGGGGAAGATGTGCTCTGACTGTACAGCTGCTCGTGGCTGAAAGAGGGAAGTCAAAAGACTTCCTGCTTCCTCCAAAATACCACCTCGGAGCTGGTGAATCAGAGAGGGAGAATTCTGTCACAGATCGCCGGTGAGGTGCCGAGATCGCACCTTCATAAACTGGCCGTTTCTGTGACAGTCAATTACAGATTCTCTGTGTGCTGCGATGATCAGTGGAGAACATGTTGATTACCGCTGATTCCGCTGATTACCTCAGTTTCATAAACTGTTACTACTCGGGATCGCCGCTGCTCACAGTTTGATAAACGGACACCATAGCCAAATATTTTTCTCTACAATTTTTTTATTGTGCATTACAAAAAGAAAACAAATAAAATTAGACATGCTATCTGCCAATAGAACTTAACCAAAAAGTGCATTCTATGCATCCAAAAATGTAGAAAATATAACAAATCAAATCATTATTCAACCAAAAAAATAATGTCAAAGCAATAACTCCAAGGCCAATAATAAATAACACGTTATCTCCTCTGATTCCGCAACATGTCTGGCTGACGAACAGCCATTCAGAAGCAAACTGAAAAGCGCGAAATGAAAAGTGGGAAATGAAAAGTGCGAAATGAAAAGCGCGAATCAACACTCACCAAACTTCTACTAACTCAAAACTAGCGGAAGGAGCCCAAAGGGTGGCGCTAAAGAGCTGAAAAACAACATAGTACGTCACTATGTTTATATTTGTTGGCCAACAATTGTGTGGCCGTGTGTATGCAGGACAAGTTTGGGCTAACGCCCTTCAGACAAAATTCCACAGTTTTGTTGGCCAACAATCCGATCGTGTGTACGAGGCTTAAGGCTGGGTCAGGGCGGACTCTTTTGTGATCTTGTCCTGGAATAATAAAGTTTTGTCAAGGTTGTTTGTGCAGTCTTATGCCGCGTACACATGACCAGTTTTGCCGTCGTAATAAACTCTGATGGTTTCTACGACGGAACTCTGATGGAATTCCATTTAAGCGGTCTTGCCCACACACGGTCAAGTCAAAATCTGACGAAAGTCCGACCGTCCACAACACGGTGACGTACAACACTTACGACGGGACTAGAAAAAGGAAGTTCAATAGCCAGTAGCCAATAGCTTCCGTCTCGTACTTGCTTCAGCGCATGCGTCTTTTTTGGTCCGTTGGACCAGCATGCAGACGAGCGGTTTTCCCGATAGGAATTGGGTCCGTCGGAAATATTTAGAACATGTTCCATTTCTAGTTCAGTCAGAATTTAAAAATAAAAAAGTCCGATGAGGCATACACACGATCGGTATATACGATGAAAAGCTTCCTTTGGATTTTTTCTGCTGGACATTTCGCTCGTGTGTACGCGCCTTTAGAGGAAGCCATTCCAGTCATTTTATGACTACGGTTCTGCTTTAGGCATATGTAACAAAAACATACCTAGAAAGTTAATGTTTTCTTTTTTAGTCTCCATTCACAAAAGGTGCAGCCGCTCACTTTACTTTTGTTTTTTTGTTGAGCGTTTTTGGAGCTGCATAATTCATTTGAATGGGCCTCCCTCCGCTCCAAAAACGTTCCAAAAGAAGCTCATGTACCAAATATTGGCACAGAGCCAGGAGTGTTTGTAGTCACGATTTTTGCTGTGATTGTAGCAGGATTTATCGCTCGACAAATGTGGCAAAATGACCCAAACACATTCTTCCGCATTTTGCTGTAATTCTGGAATTAAGGGGCAGAATCGCGACTAATTCCACCTGCGATCCAGAACGCTAAGGTGTGAATGAAGCCTAATGGTGGCCATACACTGGATGAAAATCTGTCATTTGTACAGTTTGTTTGTTTATCGTTCGGTTAATAGGCACAAATTGAAAATCGGTTGTGACGTTTTTGAGCCAAAAAAAATCGAAGGAAAGTTTGGAAAACTTTGGCCGAACGGACGATAAATTGAAAGGTTAATGTGTTTCTCACACAAATAGAGTGCATAAGGCATATGTGACAAAACAAACAATGTTTGTTGACTGATTTATCAATCAAAATTCGTTCATTACATGATGGCAAAATCGTTTGCTCTCACGACCATGTTTTTCGACAGGTGTATGGCTAGCATTAGATGTATTGAATGTAACATGTCTGTATAAATTCAGTACAACTGTGTAACACCAGCTAGAACTTTAGTTTTCAATTTTGCATAGAGTAGGAGAGGTTTAGATTACTTTTACAGCTTGTTGTCTCTGACCCTCTTGGGAAGAGTTAACCTCACTTCCAGTCCTAGTAAAGTGCATCTGCCATTATAAAATTTTCCATTGCTGAACCCCATAGAGAGTATTGGTTCTCTGGCTGTCATCCTGATGCTAATGCTTCAATACTCTCTCTAAGTCACTGACCGGAGATAGTTATGGAGATAAAGAATTATTACATTAACTTACAGCCTCCTTGTTCTGAGTCTGTGTCAGGCAACTAGCCAGGTAACTCAACTAGCATTTTGAGCTGCCAGCAATGGCAGCCTTTTTCTTCTTTTGTGACATATATTTAAACCCTTACCCATTCCATCAAAAACTAAAAAAAAAATGGCCAGAGGTTCTTTTTAATAAAGGTCTCATCATGATACTTTTTATGAAGTTGAACTGTAAATAATAAAGGGGAATTCCTATAATTATTTACTTATGAATGTTGAGTAGTGCTCAGAAGATAGTAAATTTGTGCCCTTATCATGAAAAAAGAAATAGTATTTTTCTGGTTTCAGGGTAAGCAGGATTTTGTCAGAACGATGTATAAAATATAAAAAAATTCAAAAATGTTTTTAGTTACATGTTTTATTCATTATTGTATTTTGCCATGATTTAAACACATGTGTGAGCTTTGTGCTTAATCAGTGTCGGTCATCAGTTTTAATTTTCCTACGTTGAACCTCTGATTCTATTTCTGTCTCCTTGTTAATATTTTCCAGGCAATTTTGTTATGCAAAATCCTTTTCTATTTGTATTGTTCACTGATGTCATATCTGCTCTAAGTTCTTGTAGGTGTTAAAGAAAACTATGACAACCAAAGCTCTATTAAAGTGGTTCTAAAGACAGAAGGTTTTTTTACCTTAATACAATCTTTGCAAGGTAAAAACCCTGCTGGGTGCAGCTCTCTCCCCCTTATACTTACCTGAGCCCCATCTTGATTCAGCAATGTGCATGAGAGCAGCGGCTCTCCCAGGTCTCTCTCTCCTCATTGGATCACTGTTGCTGTCAATCACAGTCACTGAGCCAATGAGGAGAGAGCAGGGGAAGGGCCGAGCCACACTCTGTGTGTGAATGGAAAATGTCCATTCACAGGAGCGCGGCTCAGAAGCGAGCCTGCTCTTGTGCCCCCATAGTAAGGGGCTGGCTATTGCGGCACTCGTCAGAGGACAGGATCCAGGACCGCCTGCATGGACCCAAAAAGAAGGGGATAGGGGCTGCTCTGCATAAATACAACCTCTAGAATCACTTCAAATCCTTGATTAATGTGTAACACCCCAAAGTACCCCTACCCATTCACCAAAAAAAGTGTAAAAGTGAATAAAGACAGTACAAGAGTTTTTGTCAAGTTTTTGAGAAGTCCTTTATAAAAAAACAAACAAACAATGTCCCTCTGAAGTAGATCCATCTTCATCTTCCATCTTCAATCACAACGCCTGCCATCACCGCAGGACCTGAAAACCCCCCCGAAAAACAAATGTTCCCGCAGTCTGCCTGCCCCACCGTGTGACATTTCCCAAATAGCTAAGGGACAGGGCCACTCGGCAATGTCACCTGGTGGCACCGCCCCCCCTGTGACGTTGGTGGCTCAGCATGCACCGGTTGACAGGGGAAACCTGCTGACAGCCGATAACTCATCGGTTGTTAAGGATGCGGCAGCCGGCTTCCCGAACCACTCCTTAGCAACCAGCTATACAAAGTGTGTTAAGGTGAAAAAAAACAAAAAACATCAAAAAACACATCAAATATGCACATTTCTGGTGTGGCTCCATTGAAGTCTATTACATGCAAAACGCAATCTGCTGCAGGAAAAAAAGTCTCTGACCCTTTCCAAAAAAGCACCAGCTGAAAAACGCATAAATGTGAATGTGTACCATAGGAAACCATGTCCAATGGACTGTAGTGCATTTCTGCACATTGCAAAACGCACTACAAAATCCATAGGAGTGAACGTAGGGTAAAAGAGTGTATCACTGATAGTCTGGATAGTCTGAAACTAGTAGAATGAGAGGCTGCCAAATCAGCTGCTGGGACCAGTGCTTGTAATCGCACTGGAAGAAATACCTTTAACGGTCCAGTCCACATCTAGACCATTTATACAGCTTTCAATCTCAATCCCTAATGTAGGAGGCATTTTTGGACCACCAAAATACGTTTGACACTCTTTTGATTGTCCTCCTGACCTATACTGGAATAAAGTCTTATCTGGACCTTTAAGCAGTGGTGTGGCACTTTAATTTACAATTCTGTTACACCAACACTGACAGAGCAATGACAATCAATGCTATAAGAGGGCACAGATTACCTTACATTTATTAAGGGCCCATTTACATTGTGCACTGTGACAACTACTGTATGTGCGGTGCCATCTACAATAATCTATATGTAATGTGTTGCAGTGCTATTCTTTATGAATGCCACCCCATTGCATTGTACAGTAGAAACATCAAGGGGAGGATTTGCTAAAATTGGAGCACACAGGATCTGGTGCAGCCGTGCATGGTAGCCAATCAGATTTTAATGTTGGCTTATTCAATTAAACTTTGACTATAAGCCCTCGGTCACACTGATCATGGCTTTGAAATTCGGGGACGACGTGAAAGACATCTGTGAGGGTTCATGCACAGACGTCTATTAAAATTGCCCCCGAAGTCGGCAAAAGTAGCGCAGGTACCACTTTTGGAAATTGGCGCGGTGCCGCAAAGTCGGTATCGCACCGATTGGGAAGCTCCTATTGTTGGCAATAGGCTCAGATTTGACATGCAAATCGCATGTCAAATTGCGCTGATGTGAACAGGGGCTAAGGCTCGATTCACACCTATGCATGTTGCTTTTGAGCATTTTTGGAGTTTTTTTGTCATGCTTGCCACGTTTTTGAGCAGCATTTTTGCTGCGTTTTTGCGGCGTTTTGCGTTTCTTTTTTTTTTACAGTTTAAAAAAAAAACAAAAAAACACCAAAAACGCATCAAAAACGCTGTAAAAATGCTGCAAAAACGGTGCAAAAACGGTGCACTTGCGTTTTTGATGCTTGTCCATTGAATTCTATTACATGCAAAACGCTGCATTTTGCATGAAAAAAAGTCCCTGACCCTTTCCAAAAACGCAGAGGTACAAAAAGGCATTGATGTGAACATGTTCCATAGGAACCCATGTTAAAAAATTCCCATGCATTTCTGCAAAATGCAAAATGCATCAAAAGACATGCTAGTGTGAATGGAGCCTTAAACTTGGAAGCTAATTGGTTTCTTTACAGAGCTGCTCCAGATTCTGTGTGCACCAGTTTTAGTAAATCCCCTCCATTAAACTTAGTGTAACCTCAGTAATGTACATACTCTGTGCCTTGTGTTGCTGAAAAAAGGATCATGTATAATTTTTAGATGTGTTGGTAGACCATTCCTAATGTATGCATGGTCTTAATACAGCACATGCTAAAATGCCACGTAATGCATTTAAAAAAAAAAAACATAATGCACCTATCTGGCACTAAGGCTCTATTCACACTAGCGCATTTTTTGATGCATTTTGCATTTTGCAGAAATGCATGGGAATTTTTTAACATGTTCACATCAATGCCTTTTTGTACCTCTGCATTTTTGGAAAGGGTCAGGGACTTTTTTCATGCAAAATGCAGCGTTTTGCATGTAATAGATTTCAATGGACCAGCATCAAAAACGCAAGTGCAGCGTTTTTGCAGCGTTTTTTTTGCGTTTTGCGTTTTTCACTAATCCACAACAGAAGTCATACATAGGCTATATAGGAAGAAAAGGAAGTTACAGGAATGTTACAGGAATGTTAATTCATGTTGTTTTTAGGATTATTCAATGAGTCAATACAAAGACATTTGAAGATGTCCAAGGTGCAGTAAAAAATTCCTTCTACATCGGTGTCAAACTGGAAAGCCAGCATTGACAAGAGAAAACAGAATTGCCAACAGAGATGCGACAAGTTTCTAGGTATGCACATCAAAATACAGGTCAAATTAAGAAGGAGACATTAACCACTTCAGCCCCGGCAGGATTTACCCCCTTAATAACCAGGTCATTTTTTGCGATACGGCACTGCGTCGTTTTAACTGACAATTGCACGATTGTACGATGCTGTAACCAAACAAAACTGACATGCTTTTTTTTCCCACAAATAGAGCTTTCTTTTGGTGGTATTTGATCACCTCTGCGGTTTTTAATTTTAGTGCTATAAACAAAAAAAAGAGCGTCAATTTTGAAAAAAAAAACAATATTTTTTACTTTTTGCTATAATAAATTCCCCCAAAAAAACACATTTCTTCATCAGTTTAGACTAATATGTATTCTTCATATTTGTGGTAAAAAAAAAATCATAATAAGCGTATATTAATTGGTTTGCGCAAAAGTTATAGCGTCTACAAAATAGGGGATAGATTTATGCCATTTTTATTATAAATTTTTTTTTTTACTAGTAATGGCGGTGATCAGCGATTTTTAGCGGGACTGCGACAATCAGATCGGACACTTTTGACACTTTTTTGGGACCAGTGACATTATTATAGTGATCAGAGCTAAAAATAGCCACTGTTCACTGTATAAATGACACTGGCAGGGAAGGGACTGTCACTAGGGGGCGATCAAAGGGTTACGTTTTGTTCCCTAGGGAGGTGTTTCTAACTGGTGGGGGGGGGGGGAGTGTACTGACTGGGAGTACAGAGGGATCACTGTTCTTGATCACTAGGAACAGACAATCTCTCTCTACTCCCCTGTCAGAATAGGGATCTGCTTTGTTTACACTGGCAGATCCCCGTTCTGGCTCTCTGTGGAGTGATGGCGGGTGGCCGACAGACATCGCGGCCGCCGGCCAAATGGCCTTCGGCAGCTTGCGCGCGCCTACTATAGCTATTGCACGGAGCTCCATACCAATACAGCGATTTGCGCAATAGAGCCGCCCTGCCGCAGTATATCTGCGGTGCCTGGTCAGCAAGTGGTTAAGTGTCTCTTCAGTCATTTTTTCATCTTTCCGTCTATTAAATATTCTGCCCTTGTTGTTTTAACTTTGAATAGTAAAACATTTTTTTCTGCCAGTAAATACCTTATACAGCCCATTTCCTGTTTCTTGTCTGGTCATTAGCCTAGGCTTATGACATCATGCACAGCTCTCACTCTCGTGAGAGTTTACCAGGAAGGGAGGGGGGGTGAGTCATAGGAGGGCCAATGAGAGCTGCAGGGTTGCAGAGCTGGAGGTGTGCCTCTGTGTGTCTGTGTAAATCCAGGAAGTGAACCTGCAGCAGCTTTAGCTGCCCGCAGTTAAAATGGATGCAGCCAGACTTAGTGGAGGGAGATTTCTGCAGCATATTTGTCAATTACAGAATCACAGTATATATAAAATAATATGCAAAGTGGTTGGAGGGAAGCTTCAGAATGGCAAAGATGTTTTTATTACAAATGATATGAGCAGATTGCAGTTCCTCTTTAAGTTGACTAAAGAGTCTAACATCAACATATCTTTATTGTTTTATTAGTTGTTTCCTTAGGCTCGATTCACACAGGGGCAACACGACTTCAGCGCGACTTTGCAAGGCGACTTCAACGCGGCTTCAACGCCACTTCAGCGCGACTTTAAGCAATTTATAACGCGACTTCAAGTCGCCTCCAGGACAGGCTGTGGCCAATCACAGAATAATCAGCTCTCTAGGAGGGAGGGGTTTGCCTGGGCAAACTAATTTTTTTAAACTGTAAAGTCGCTTCAGTATAGATGGAGATCCGACTTGGAGGCGACTTCAAAGGAATTCTATGGGTACAGGTCGCCTTGAAGTCGCATCGAAGTAGTACAAGGAGTATGCTCTGAAGTCGGAGCAACTTCAGTAGTGTCAATTAAGACGCTCCCATACACTATAATGTAAATCTCTTCTTGGGGCGACTTGAGGGCTTACAAGTCGGATCCCAAGTCGTCCTAGTGTGAACCGACCCTTAGGGTAGGCAGCCTGCTGGTATTGTTTAATCCAATTTATCCTGTGTTTAATCAATACTAGTTAATACTGTGGCAACATTTCAACAACTGTTCTCTGTCTGAAGCCTCATACACATGGTACGATTGTTGGCAGGGGATTGTCTGTTGACAGACTGTTGTCCTAAAAGCTTATCGTTGGTACGCTCCTTTTGACAATTGTTGTCCAACTTTCGGCCAACAAATGTTGGATGACAGGCTAGTAAATTTTCGTCGGACAACGGTATGAGTCCTATGGTTGTCACCTCATACCTTTAAACCCGAACACATATTAATTACACAGGTTCTGTGGCTGATAAAGGTGGTAATTAAACTCACTTGGTGCCTTATGTGCATTTAATTAGCCTCAGAACCTGTGTACTTCAAAGGTGTTCGGGCTTAAAGGGATGAGGTGGCCACATTAGGTATGACTTTAGATTTTCGTATGATCAGTACACAAATCCATCACACAAAAGTCGAAAGTACAAACACACATGCTCGGAATCAATGCAAACACAAAATTAGCAGAAGGGGCCCAAAGGATGGCGCTCAAGAGCTGAAATTCCTCGTAGTACGTAAGTATGTTCGTGTTTGAGGCACGACAATTGTGTACCGTTAGTATGCCAGACAAGATCCTGGCACGCGCCCTTTTGACAAAAATCAGACGCTCGTTTGGCCAACAATCGTACCGTGTGTTACGAGGCTTTAGGTTATTCTGCAATCAGATTTTGATCTGACGTTCAATGCGATTACATTTTGCAACTTGATTGCTAATTGGATGTGGTTTGCATATTCTTTGGGGCACCAAATTAGCACAGGACCCTTTTAAAAATTGCACTGTGAGGGATTGATGTGAACAAGCACCATTGAAAATAATGTAATTTTCTTTGTCATGCGATTCTGTGTGACTCAAGTCGCATCTGAAGTTGCACTAGTGTGAACCAAGCTTCAGGGGACATCAGAGGTCTAGAACCTGAAGCAGATGGCAAGGAGGGCTGACTTCCAGGACCTGGAACAGCTAGTTGGCTATGAAAAGTGGAAGATAGGAGGGCTTCATAACTGAAACCATCAATTTTACCATCTTTTTCGCTCACTTTTTTCATAAAACAATTTCCATCTGGCTTTTCATGTCAGCCTTAGCTGAACTGAATGTGTTCAAATCGCCATCAGATAATAGAAATGCATACTAATCCTAACAAATGTCACAGAGCACACTTCTTTACAACAAGGACTAACTGTGTGAACCCAAAGCTCCCAGGTTAAAGTGCGTAGACTTGGTGAAAACCTATAATTATGGATTTACTGATTTACCCAACCCCTTCTTATGCCTATTGAAATAAATATTAACACTCACCGAAAGTTCCTGTAAAATACAGAAAAAGATTAGCAGCCTGAAAGCAATACAAAGCAATCATATAACCTGGCCATTGCTATGTTTTTTGCTTTTCAGGTGGATACAACATGCTGATAATGAAACCTTTTATCTTTAAGTGAAACACCAAACTCAGCTGCCATAAACACTAAGGGCCCTTTCACACTGGGGCGGTTTGCAGGCGCTATTGCGCTAATAATAGTGCCTGCAAACCGACCGGAAACAACCACTGCTGTCTCTCCAGTGTGAAAGCCCCGAGGGCTTTCACACTGGAGCGGTGCGCTAGCAGGACGGGAAAAAAAGTCCTGCTAGCAGCATCTTCGGAGCGGTGAAGGAGTGGAGTATACACCGCTCCTTCACCGCTCCTGCCCATTGAAATTGCAGAGGCGCTTTGTGGTGGTTTTTAACCCTTTCTCGGCTGCTAACGGGGGGTAAAACCTCCCTGCTAGCGGCCCAATACCGACGGTAAAGCGCCGCTTACAATAGCGACGCTTTACCGCCGACGCCGACCCTGCCCCCGTGTGAAAGCGACCTAAGAGCAACATTACACAGACAGAAAAAGTATCCCAGCAGGATCTTACAGTATATAAATCAGGGTTGAGGATTGTTTGATATATACATTTTTTTTTTCATTTCTTTAAATTTAAAGTCCACACTGTAACAGCTTACAAGCTGACCCATAATGCTCCTAACATGCTCCCTTCTGCTTGATGCTATAGTGTTGATTTACTAAAACTGGAGAGTGCAAAATCTGGTACAGCTCTACATAGAAACCAATCCGCTTCCAAGTTTTTTTTTTTAGTTAAAGATAAATTGAACAATGATTACCATGCACAGCTGCACCAGATTTTGCAGTTTTAGTAAATCAACCCCTGTGTCGTTACGAAAAGCAGCAAAAATGACTATGCCCTGCACCCCAAGTTCCTGATAATTATTCATGCAACAAAATGATTGGTGAAAAAGTCAGCTGCATGTCCATACCTGCATAATTATTCTGGCCCAATAAGTTAGAAAGTAAAGAAACAAGAATATCAGCATGCAGTGGCGTCACTAGGGTTGGTGTCACCCAGTGCGGTAAAACATGGTGTAACCCCCCCAACTATAGTCACCCCTCAATACAGACTCCCCTCCTTCAGTACATTTCCCCTTCCAAGTATAGTTCACCCTCAGTACAGACCCCCCTCCCTCAGTATAGACCCCTCACTAAATATAAACCCCCTCCATCAGTACAGACCCCCCTCATTACAAACCACCCCCCTCCATCAGTACAGCCCCCCGGGACAAACCACCCCCTCCATCAGTACAGCCCCCCGGGACAAACCACCCCCTCCATCAGTACAGCCCCCCAGGGCAAACCACCCTCCTCCATTAGTACAGCCCCTCCAGGACAAACCACCCCCTCCAACAGTACAGTCCCCCCCCAGGAAAAACTACCCCCTCTATCAGTACACCCCCTCCCCCAGGACAAACCACCCCCTCCATCAGTACACCCCCTCCCCCAGGACAAACCACCCCCTCCATCAGTACAGCCCCCCCAGGGCAAACCACCCCCTCCATCAGAACAGCCCCCCCAGGGCAAACCACCCCCTCCATCAGTACAGCCCCCCCAGGGCAAACCACCCCCTCCATCAGTACACCCCCTCCCCCAGGACAAACCACCCCCTCCATCAGTACAGCCCCCCCAGAGCAAACCACCCCCTCCATCAGTACAGCCCCCCCAGGACAAACTACCCCCTCCATCAGATTTAATTAATAAATCTGTCAAGGATAATGCACTAGGCTGGTGCGCTCTTTTTTTCTTTCTTTTCATTACTATTAGGATAATCCCATCCTGAAAAGCAGCAAGTCCCCCCCCAACACACACTCTTCACAGCTCTCACGTCTTTGCAACCCCCACCCCCACTCTTCACAAATCCCCCCCTTTCACAGCTCTTCTTCAAAAATACCCCATACTCTTCACAAGTGTGTGAGAAAGTAAGAGAGAGAAAGAGAGAGAGGATGAGTTTAGGAGAAAAAGGGAGTGAGAAGGGGTGGGTAGGAGAGAGAGAAAGAGAGAGAAAGGGGGATGGGTAGCAGAGAGAGAGGGAGGTGAGAGAGAGAGAGAGGGGGATGGGTAGGAAAAAGAGAGGGGGTGAGAGAGACAGAGAGAGGGGGTGAGTAGGAGAGAGAGAGGGGGTGAGAGAGAGAGGAGGTGGGAGAGGGGGGTTAAGAGAGAGAAAGGGGGTGATAGAGCGAGAGAAGGGGTTATGAGCAGGGCCGGATTAACATAGGAGCTATTGGAGCTGCAGCTCCAGGCCCCTTACCTTAAGATAGACCTATATGCCAAAAAAAAATCACAAAACAAATATCAACTTTGAGGGTTGTGGCTCGGGGACCAGTGGTCACGTATACCCCAAATTTGGGGGGTAGGTATCTGAAGACCTACCCCACCACTGGTCAAAATTTGGGGTTCCTATCATTTATGGTTCTGGAGATACGGGGCTCCTTGCGCAGCCTGTCAGGAGCTACATACAGAGCGGTCAGCTTGTTTAAACACTCTGGTGTCCGTTTATGAAGCAGTGATCAGCGGTGATCCCGAGGATCGCCGCTGATCACAGTCCATAAACAGTTTATGAAACAGTGATAATCGGGGGAGAACATGTTTGAACTTGTTCTCCCGCCGATTATCTCTACACACGGAGAATCCCCATGAATGACACAGTAACGGCCAGTTTATGAAGCGGTGATCTCACCGCTTCACTGGTGATCTGAGTCAGAATTCACACTCCCAGGTTCACCAGCTCAGAGGTGGTGAATCGGGGAGTGAAGAGGAAATCTGGGGGGATCTGAGGGGGAAGGAGGAAGATTTTTAACTTCCTTATGCCTCGTTCAGACCCCCCAACACTGTAAGCATGTCCCCCTGTCATATTTATGTGTATACATATTTATACATATATACATATAATGTGTATATGTATATATATATCATGTGTGTGTGTATACATGTATATATAGTGTGTGTGTGTGTGTGTATACATATGTGTATAATGTAGGGGGACACATTATTTTATTAACATTAATCCACGCCGTTGAGCGGTGATAATTTATCACTGCTTGATAAACTGACATCTGGTACTGTAATCTCATAAAGTCTCACGAGATTCCAGTATCAGGGGCCGTTCTCCACTATTTGAAGCATTTGTAGATCACTTCACTCCTCCAAAGGTGAAGTGATCTACACCGCTTCATAAACTGCACACAGAGGAGAAGATTCTTCACTGTGAATGCCGGAGAACGAAGCAGTGAATAGATTTCACTGCTTCATAAACGGACACCTCTGTTTGCAGCAGACTGAGAGGATGAGCTCACCAGTGCATCTCCTCACTTCTTGTCAGAGGCACTGAGCTCAATGGACAGCTTGGAGCCTGCAGAGTTTGACAGGCAGCGCCGCCTGTCAAACTCGCCTATTGTTTTCAATGGGGCCACTCTGCAACTGCAAGCCAAACTAGCTCGCAGTAGCAGCATAGTCCAACAATGTAAAAATACCAATCAGCAATGTAAAAAAAAGGACCTCATGAATGCCTGTCAGCTGCTGCTATACTACTCGTTAAAAAGCAACCCACCACAGATCACTTTTCATAGGGCAGTAAGCATGACTAAAGGATTCGTCAACCTTGGGTCCCTACCATTAGATTAAAGACACAGACCGCGTGACATGGGTTTTAAACGGCCACAGCAGCCAATTTATTAACAAAATAATAAATAACATAACGTGAACAACACGTAACACATACCCGTAAGAACAAAAATAATGTCCAACAGCAAGAGGTCTTTGGGTGTCTTAAAAGGCACACTTTATGACTTTAATGGTCTATATCCTCAGCTGTTCCCCAACTGGCTCGAGGACGCTCGAACATCACACCAACTTCCATATTCCCCTCCCCCAGGGGACTTATCTCCTGGGAGAACCACCGCTAACCAAAGGTAAGCGCCATCCTTAGATGGGCCCCACTAATCCTGTGACCATGCAAAATTTTCACTGACCCCCCAAAGACCCCTTGAACCGCCACATGAGCTTGATTGAAACCTCATTCAAGCGAATCTCTCCACACCTGCAAAGCCCGAACCACCCCTTCCTGAAGGCCAAGGGACCAGATGTCTATGCCTACAGCATTCAAATGAACACCGTCATCTCTCCAATAGCGAACAGACTGATCCTCCAGCTCCCTGTGTCGAACCACTATGCCCCCCAGCCTGGCCACATAACCTCCCAATCTCCCTGTTCAACTTAATTCTGGCTTTGTTAACTCGTCCTACGGAGCGGGCGAAACGCCACCTCTTTCTTGCCACAATATCTGACCACACAATGACGCAGCCAGGAAAATCACGCAACAGGCGCAAAACATCAAACTTGACATCCCTCGCCAAATCCCTGGCTGCTCGTACCCCTAAATCATTGCCCCCAGCCTGAAGAACTACAGTGTCAAGTGGCCTGTCAACTCTTGAAAAATAATGAAATTCAGGGAGAACCTGGCCCCACATCATTCCACGAATCCCTAACCATTTCAGGACAGCCTCACTCCGTGAAATGCCCAGTTATCTCCCATCCGGGTGGACATCTGCCCGAACAGCCCCCCAAAAAACGTATGAATCCCCCAGGATCCAGACCAAACCGGGAGGAAGACCTGAAAGAAAACAAAAAGGAACATAGAACCACGCACAACACTCAATGAAACTTCAAAGCAGGTGAGGGCGAACATAAATCTTAAAACGATCTGACTCCCACCTCCCTATCCGTCTCACTACCTGGGAATCCAAACCCCACCTGGCCGCTTCAGTGGCTACCCCCACACGGAAGGAGTGAGTATTAAACTGTGAAACCTCCCTGCCCGCCTGTTTTAAACAACGGCGAAAAACAGACAAAAATTGAAAGCGTCACAGGGATGAACCATCCTCATGTAATAAAAAGGTCCCCGACCCCAACCCCCTCGCTTCCAGATACCGTTGCACAGAAGAAACCGGACAAACCGATACCGGCAGCACCCGAAACAATGACACCGAAACCCCTTTTCCCAACTGATCCGTTTTAGACTTACTAATATGAATCTGAACACACTCCCCTGACATTGTCACGTCTGTCAATTGTAACCCCCCGACCCCACACCTGTTCTTGCTCACCAGCTCCCAAATACGCAACACCCCGAAAAATGCTAATGCAAAAGCCACTGTGAACAGCCTCACCTCATAATTAGAAATACAAACCCCGGGCAACAGCCCCACTAACACCTGAAGCAACTCAAACGAGACCGGGCGCCTAGAATCCAGCTGCACTCACCCCCTCCGGAACCCCTTCATGGCCTGGCGCACCCTAAAATTCTTCGTCATATCCGTCAGGCCTTGAATCCGAAAGAAAAAGGCTAAGGCAGCTAAACTTTTGTTCATTTTCGACACCGATGTGCCCCGTGCAAAACCATTCCCAATAAAGTACAGGAGCAAAGTCAAGTGCTCCTGTTGTGAAACACTCCCTCCAACCGAACTTACCAGGTTAGATCACTCGCCCCACACCGACGAGTACGCCGCCCATGTACCCCCGGTCACCGATCGACGTAACAGCTCCTCCGCTACTCCAATGCCAGTCTCCACAGCCTGTCTGGACAAGGAACCCCCAGTTGCTCCGACTCCGGCACCAACCTTCGAAATCTTGTCCACTGGAAACGAGACAAAGAATCGGCAATGGAATTTAAAACATCCCGGACATGAACAGCTTGTACAAGACAATTCAAACTTAAACACCTTAAAACCAAGTGACGCAGCAATCGCACCACCGGTG
Organism: Lithobates clamitans; assembly: GCA_037952925.1. Classification (NCBI taxonomy): domain Eukaryota; kingdom Metazoa; phylum Chordata; class Amphibia; order Anura; family Ranidae; genus Lithobates; species Lithobates clamitans. Next base: position 2,957,419 of record JBBGZY010000421.1, on the reverse strand, counting down.
GCGAAGAAGCTGACAAGCTCGATATTACCTCAACCACCCCCAAATTGTCGCAGTGAGAACAGACCCGCCGGTCCCAAAATTTGGAGCCCCAAATCTCAACCGCCACCACAATTGGAAATAGTTATAGCAACACTAAATTACGCAAGAACCCCGCCGAACTCCACTCCTCGGGCCACGCCGCCGCGCACCAAGCCCCTTGGCAAAAAGCCCCAAAGCCCGAACTACCCACCGCATCCGTGAAAATGTCAATGTCGGAGGCTGCCACAACAGGGGCCATCCATAAGGACCTGCCATTATATGTGACCAAAAACTGACCCCAAACCCTCAAGTCGGCCTTCAGCTCCCTCGAAAGCCTGATGAACCCAACTAACTGCGGCATCAAAGGAGGTGTACGACACGGCAGCCAAATCCGGAGAAGTCGCATCATTCACCGACGTCCCTTTTGGATACGACAAATGATGAATTAACCGGAATTTGTTGGGTTCTTTTTTGGGGACAACCCCCAGGGGGGACACGTGTAAAGACAACACGGGGGGGTGATCGAATGGTCCCGCCATTCTCCCGAGTTCCACCTCCTTGCCAACTTGTCAGAAACAACCTGGGGAAACTGGCGGGTTGATTTTAAGTTTTGGTGCTGTGGCGACGGGGTCATTGGCCCCGAACACGGGATCCGAAAACCATGGGCAAAACCATCAGCTAAAAAACGTGCCGCCTCCCTCCGCGGATACCTATCTAGATACGGCACCATCGCGGGGAGGTTTACCGACGTCCTCCATTTTTGAAGCCGACTCGACGGGTTGGGACTTTCCTTTTTTAAAACACTTGGCATAACTGTGGGAGCCCCCGCAACCAGAGCACTCGTGACGGAAACGACAGTTCGTGTCAAAACGGCACGACCCCTCGTTAAACTGCCAACAAATTCCTTTTCGTTGTGAGGCCGACTGTCCAGCGGTACCTGAACCGCCGCCCCCCCCAAGAAAGGGCTGTCCCGAAACCCGTGCCTGGGACATAAGCTTCATCCAAAGCCTGATGTCTTTATGGCCCCAACGCAAGCCGGACGCAAAGCCTTGCGCTGCCGGAATTGCTCGTCATAGCGCAACCAAGCAATACCCCCATAAACCCAATAAGCCTCCCCAATGGCATCCAGATAACAAAAAACCGGAGAAAAATTCTCCGATGCTTTCTTGCCAATCACGCTAGCCAAAATGGCAAACGCCTGAAGCCAATTCGCAAAAGTGTGAGGAATAAGCCTCCAGCGACGCTTCTCTTCCTCCTCCTTCTTGCTTTTGTCCGCCTTCCCTTTGTCGATATTACATTTTTCCAATGGCAAAAGAGAGAATATTTCAACATATTCCCCTTTCCAAATTTTTCCCGTACGTGTTGCTTCAAATGAACCCCCAGTGGGCCCTCGAAGCACACGTAAATCTCGCACTTCGCCGCATCCGCCAACCGCACCTTATGCTCAGCAGACTCCTTCCCTTTACTCGCGTCCGCCCCAGTCACTTCCATCTGTGACGCGGCCGTCACGATATCACCGGAGGACACCCCCGCCCCCGAGACTGCCACCACCAGTGGCCCCGTTGAGGGAACCGTGGGAGGAAAACTAGAGCTCCCGCCCAAGGCAGCCGGAGCCCATGTCCCAATGGGCCCCTGAGATGTGGTAGAAGACCCCGCCGGATCAAAACGGGCCAACAAACTCGAAAGCCCGCAAAAAAATGCGGACAAAACTGGCGCGGCACCCGTATCTCCCCCCACAACTCCCGACACCCCTGCACTAACCCCCGAAGAAACCCCCAATTCACCCCCCCACCTATGCTGATACTAAGCATAGGTAAAATTGGCAACTTACCAGGCTGCAGCCGCACCTCCACACGACTAGCCGTCTGTCCGGATCCCAGCTGACTCCGCAAGGCAGGACGCCTCCCGACCGACCGATCATCATCATCATCATCTGCGCTGGTAATCTCGCCGGACTCGGCCGGAGAATCTTGCCGCGGCTACGTCCCCTGCCTCCTTCGCACCGACGACTCTTCACCTGGGCTCCGGGAAGCCTCCTCTTCTGCCCCAGGCACAGTTCTCTCCACCGAAGAGCTGCTGGGCACTGTAGTACCCCCAGCTGCAGCAGGGACACGCTGTCTCTTTAAGGGGGCATGTCCCCCAGCCTGATTGATTCCCCTGCTCCTGGTCTGCATTACCGCTGGCGAACCGGCAGAGGGCGCTTCAACCCCCCTGCCATTTGTTTCCATCCGTCTCTCGTGCTGAGCTCCCCTCCGTGCAGCAGCCACGGAGGGAGCCGAATGCTCTGGAGTCCTGCGTCTGCGGCTGGCGGGGGACGATGACGGCACCCCCCCAGCGAGTTCCCTCTGATCCTGGGCATCCACATCACTCTGGGCAGCTGAGGGGCAGGGACGCCCCCCACCGCGCATGCCGCTGCTTCTCCCACACCGAGCCGCCCTCCCCACTGGGACATCCATGCGGGGGGGGAGGGCTGCCGCCTGCTCCGGCCAGTGCAGCGAGGGGAAGGAGAGCGCCGGGGGGTAGGATTCCTCCCAGAGCCCCCACCGGAACTGATAGGAGGCAGCCCGGCAGCAAGCCCCGGAGGGTCCCTGAGACAGGGGCTCCTCTTTGCCTGTTGAGCCCGAGGGACAGAAGATGGGCTCAGGCGCTCCGGAGGGCGCACCTCCCTGGCTCGTTTTCGCCCCGGGGAAGAAGGGGCAGGTGAGGGGGAAGCTCCCGACCCCCCAAGCACATCAGATAGCTGCTGCTGCAGCCACTGAGGGCCCCGCTCGACCGCTGCGGCCCTGACCTGAGCCAGCAAGGTCTCAAGATCACTCATCTCCCTATCTCTCTACCTGCAGGTGATCAGCAAGGTTGTCCCTAGAAGATGTCTCCTCCCCAACTTCTCTTGAGTGATGAAGAATCCACCCCCTACACCAGACCCCAGCCTCTGGACCCTGCCCCTTCTGCCTTCTACCTCCAATCAGGTAAGAGCTGACTTCGTGCCCCCACCACTGACCTGACTGACCGTTCCCTGACCCCTGTTCCTCCCATAGTCATGCAGCCCCTGCGTCCATTCTCTCGTAAGGGTCTCACTTTACCGCAAATGTGAAAGAAACTTGAAACACATCATCCATTTCACACTCACCACCAACCATGTCACTCCCCAGCCACTTCCCTTGTTAGCCACCTCCCTTATATCACAGGAGACCATTTCCCAACCTGCAGATGACAGACCCTATTCCAAAAGATATCACTCCCAGTTACTCCCCCCCCAGGGATTGATATCCCTCCATGACCACCTCACACCCCCTGCTGACAGACGTCTCTCCCCAGCCTGTCCTCACACACCCTCTCACCTGCTGACCTGTGGATGGGGGAATCACTCCCGCAGTGTTATTGTGTTCTGCCAGTGGGGAGCCTTCCCTACCCACAGAATACAATGATCAATGTTGCTAACTATAGCTGGCAGTACTGATTGTTTTGAGAAAAACCTGACAGGCTGGTTGTACTCAAGTTGATTAATAGATTGACTTGTGTACAACCACCTAGCCCATACATAGATCGACTATGGCTGGTCTCTGCTTAATTGGCTTAATTTCAATCCATGCATGGCCCACTTAACCACTACACAGTCCCTAAATATCCTTCCACAAACCTTTACATTTTCCTTCCCAGATTCCTTCATCCTCCTCACCTGTACATAGTGCCCACTGTCATACCCTCCACAGTCCTCTCCTGTACATACTGCTCACTGTAATACCCTCCAGACTCCTCTTCTATACATAGTGCCCACTGTCATGCCCACTGTCATACCATCCACACTTCTCTCCTATACATAGTGCCCACTGTCATACCCTCCACACTTCTCTCCTATACAAAGTGCCCCCTGTCATATCCCCACAATCCTCTCCTGTACATTCTGCTCACTGTCATAAACTTCTCTCCTTTACATAGTGCCCCCTGTCATACCCTCCATAATTCTCTCCTGTACATACTGCTTACTGTCATACCCTCCACACTCCTCTTCTATACATAGTGCCCACTGTCATACCCTCCACACTCCTCTCCTGTACATACTGCCCACTGTGATACCCTCCACAATCCTCTCCTGTACATACTGCCCACTATCATACCCTCCACACTCCTCTCCTGTGCATACTACCCTCTGTCATACCCTCCACACTCCTCTCCTATACATACTGCCCACCGTCATATCCTCTACACTCTTCTCCTGTACATACTGCCACTGTCTTACCCTCCACACTTGTCTCATGTACATACTGCTCACTGTCATACACTTCTCTCCTGTACATAGTGCCAGCTGTCATACCCTCCACATTCCTCTCCTGTACATACTGCCCACTGTCATACCCTCCACACTCCTCTCCTGTACATAGTGCCCACTGTCCTGCCCTCCACACTCCTCTCCTGTACATACCGCTCACTGTCTTACCCTACACATTCCTCTCCTGTACATACTGCTCAGTATCATATCATCCACACTCCTCTTCTGTACATACCGCCCATTGTCATACCCTTCACACTCCTCTCCTCTACATACTGCCCACTTTCATAAACTCCTCTACTGTACATAGTGATGACTGTCATACCCTCCACACTCCTCTCCTGTGCATACTGCCCACTATCATACCATCCACACTCCTCTCCTGTACATACCGCCCACTGTGATACCCCCCACACACCTCTCCTGTACATACTGCCCACTGTCATACCCTCCACACTCTTCTCCTGTATTTACTGCCCTCTGTCATACCCTCCACACTCTTCTCCTGTACATACTGATCACTGTCATACCCTCCACATTCCTCTCCTGTACATACTGCTCACTGTCATACCCTCCACATTCCTCTCCTATAAATACTGCCCACTCTCATATCCTCCATACTCCTCTCCTGTACATACTGCCCACTGTCTTACCCTCCACACTTGTCTCCTGTACATACTGCCCACTGTCTTACCCTCCACATTAGTCTCCTGTACATACTGCTCAGTATATACCATCCACACTCCTCTCCTCTACACACTGCCCACTGTCATACCCTTCATAAACTCCTCTACTGTACATAGTGCCGGCTATCATACCCTCCACACTCCTTTTCTGTGCATACTGCCCACTATCATACTGTCCACACTCCTCTCTGGTACATACTGCCCACTGTGATACCCTCCACATACCCCTCCTGTACATACTGCCTACTGTAATACCCTCCACACTCCTCCCCTGCACAGACTGCCCCATCATAGCCTCCACACTCCTCTCCTGTACATACTGCCAACTGTCATACACTCCACACTCCTCTCCTGTACATAATGCCAACTGTTTTTCTCTCCACACTCCTCTACTGTACATACTGCTCACTGTCATACCCTCCACACTCCTCTCCTGTACATACCGCCCACTGTCATACCCTTCACACTCCTCTCATGTACAAACTGCCCACTTTCATAAACTCCTCTACTGTACATAGTGCTGGCTGTCATACCCTCCACACTCCTCTCCTGTGCATACTGCCCACTGTCATACCCTCCACACTCCTCTCCTGTACATACCGCCCACTGTGATACCCCCACACACCTCTCCTATACATACTGCCCACTGTCATACCCTCCACACTCTTCTCCTGTACATACTGATCACTGTCATACCCCCCAGACTCCTCTCCTGTACATACTGCCCACTGTCATACCCTCCACACTCTTCTCCTGTACATACTGATCACTGTCATACCCTCCACATTCCTCTCCTGTACATACTGCTCACTGTCATACCCTCCACATTCCTCTCCTATAAATACTGCCCACTCTCATATCCTCCATACTCCTCTCCTGTACATACTGCCCACTGTCTTACCCTCCACACTTGTCTCCTGTACATACTGCTCACTGTCTTACCCTCCACATTAGTCTCCTGTACATACTGCTCAGTGTCATACCGTCCACACTCCTCTCCTGTACATACTGCCCACTGTCATACCCTTCATAAACTCCTCTACTGTACCTAGTGCCGGCTGTCATACCCTCCACACTACTCTCCTGTGCATACTGCCCACTATCATACTGTCCACACTCCTCTCTGGTACATACCGCCCACTGTGATACCCTCCACATACCTCTCCTGTACATACTGCCTACTGTCATACCCTCCACACTCCTCTTCTGCACAGACTGCCCCATTATACCCTCCACGCTCCTCTCCTGTACATACCGCCAACTGTCATACCCTCCACACTCCTCTCCTGTACATACTGCCAACGATTTTTTTCTCCACACTCCTCTCCTGTACATACTGCCCCCATAATACCTTCCACACTCCTCTTCTGTACATTCTGCCCCATCATACTCTCAACACTCCTCTCCTGTACATACTTCCCCATCATACCCTCCACACTCCTCTCCTGTACATACTGCCCACTGGCATACCCTCCATACTCCTCTCCTGTACATAGTGCCCACTGTCAACCCTCCACACTCCTCTGCTGTGCATACAGCCCACTGTCATACCCCCCACACTCCTCTCCTGTACATAGTGCCTACTGCCATACCCTCCACACTCCTTTTCTGTACATAGTACCCACTGTTATACCCTCCAGATTCCTCTCCCTCACCTGCACATACTTCCCACTTGTATACCATCCATACTCCTCTCCTATGCCTCTTACCCACAAAAACAGTTCTTTAAAATTTATATTGAATATCCTCAATGTTACCAGCTCTAGAATGGGAACTAACTTTTGTTAGTTCACCTAAAGGAAATCTTCTCAGTCCTCATAGTTGTTCTGCCCATTGTTAGTACTCATTTAATTTTGTGATTACTACTGTGATGTGTAGAGGCACATAGGGGATGTTAGCTGCTCTAAATATACCACTGGTAAAAAAGTGTCCCTGAAAATATTTTTGAAATGTTGACAGCTATGCAATTGGGCACTAGCCAATGGCCACCGAGTCGGTAGGGGGCCCCATGAGAGGCTCCTGGGATCCTGTGATATTAAAGCAGTAATAAACTCCCCTCCAGCGCTGCACTGTGATCAATCCAGCGGGTCCCGGCTGCTTCCATCTTTACCCGGTCTTCCTTGCAGGTTCTGTGCCTTTGGTCACTTGCCTTGTCCAGGCTGCATTGCTGTCACATCCACGCATGCTCATGCGCATCCTCTCTCTCATCCTCCCTCCCTTACCCCTCACCCATCCCCTTTCTCTCTCTCTCATCCTCCCTCTCTCTATTTAATTTAATTTGTTATAACAAAAAATTGTTTGCATTTTTTATTATTTTTTTTTTTTTATAAAAAGCCCCACCAAAACCCTCAGCACCAGGCCCATGATGTTCTTAATCCGGTGTGCGCAGCCTTTTGCATTAGGGTGTACACCCCAGAGCTCAAACATGTGTGTGTGTGTGTATATATATATATACAGTATATGTAGCACCCTCTAGTCTGTGTGCTAGATGTTAGAGTAGGTAAATTTAGTGGCTCGGGGCTAAGCCTCAGCTGAGAATCTGGGTCAGGGTTCAGTGACTCAGGGCTGGTTAACTCATCCTAGCAGCCTCCCTGGTGCCCCCCCCCCCTGTTTTCTGTGACATTGGAGAATGTTCTAGACATATTGTGTGGAGGTTTGGAGGAGCTGCTTGGAATATTTATGAGGGCCTCAGCCAATCCCTAGTAAAAGGCTTGCAGGGGGCAGGCCACCTCATAAATAGGCATAAGTCATGCCAGAGGGGGAGTCGGGTGGAAGATGGAGACAGAGTGCTGAAGAGTCTGTCGTTGGCCCTAGTCTGGGGGGTAACCTTGGGCCAGGGCTTGGGTTCTGAAAGGATCCTGCCATAACACACGGAAGAAGCCCTTCATGGAGGCATGGGAGCAAGGAGAGAGGACAGCAGGAGTAGGTCAGTACTACTGGGAGATCTCCTGAGAGTCACCCGGGTGGGCTGATGAATGTCAGTCTGAGGGAACTCTAGGGAGAAGTTAGCCTGGAGGGCTAATGAAAGGGGCAGCTGCAGCCAGGCGGGTTGGCAGTGCCTGAAGAGGTGGTGCTGGGATCAGTAGCCACAGGAGGAAAAGTACAAGCTGAATACTGTAATCATTTGCTACACAACCAAGGGGCCTCAGGGTTCTGCCTGTAATGGGCCAGTGATTTTAATGTGATTGGGTGACTATCAGATCTTCACAGTGATCCAGCTGGGTTCTGCAAGCAAGTTAGTGCTGGAGGAAGAAGTGGAGCTGTATATAGAGACTGTATATAGGAAGAGTGTCCCTGAAGTTTGTTGTTTAAATCAATAGGGCATCCCATAACCTCCCATCCCTATCCAAGTTATTAACCCTCAATAAATACCAAAAAACAAAGTCACGGAGTGTTTTCTGACTCTGGAGTGCCTGTAAAATTAGGTGTACCTGGCTGTGCTGGGTGGGGGATCCCAATTCATCTGCAGCCCTTAAGGGGGTGCACTACTAAATATACAAGATAGATAGATAGATGGATAGATAGATGGATAGATAGATATTGGTGATTGGTCTCAGTAGGGCAGTAAACGATGTCAGTAGTGTTTTATTTTTATCCAACAGGGTTTCTGAATGTTTCCCCTGATGTTTCACTTTTGAGACTGAGAAAGGGTCTGAGGACAGAGACTCCCTAGTTCCTATCTCTGCAGCCTCAGCTGCACTGGACAGTGAATGAATAGGAAGTGCTCTGTGCTGAGCAACTTCACATTCATTCACAAACTGAAGCATAGTAGAATTAAATGGTTTTTATGACCACGGACAAACCAGTTACCATATCCCAGAATTTGATAAATAGAACAACAGGGGAATTGAGACTTTATAGGTGCAAAATAAATTGTCAAAATATCAACTATAGTATATAAAAATTCTTTTATTTTGAGGAACAAGATAAGAATTGGTTCGTTAAAAAAGGGGGGGAGGAGATATACATATGGCTGATACAATAGATTACCCTTTCAACAATGCAGCAGTAAATGATGGACTTCCCAACATGTTTTGTCCATATATCAGGCTTCCTCAGGGGATGCTGTCTGTTTGCAGTGTACAGTGCCTTCTATATCTCCTGAAAAGGGGACCAGAAACTGCCGGGATGGCTAGATGTTTGGCTGCATCAGATAAACCATGCATTTAAGGGGACCGTAGATGGCAGATAAAGACCAATTGAATGGGTTCTGCAGCTGGCTTAATGCCAAGGGGCACACACCTCCGGATACTGTAGTTACTCTAAAGCTATCTGGATCGGGTGTAGCGGCATGCTTGTGTCCCTTAGTTCCCGCAGCATGAAACACATTCAGACTAAAACCCAGTGCAAAAAAAAAGTGCACACACAAAACATGATAACAGGGTGTACACATGGACCTCCTCCAAAGAGGAAGGATCCTTACCCTGATCCCCCTGGTGCAAGGCTCCTGACGGGGACTGAGACTTCCCCTATGTGCCCATAACAGCAGCTGGCAGAAGAGGAGAGGGGGGAAGTCGGCAGCACGGGGGGGGGGAGGGCACTCTGCAAGGGGAATCTAAACCGAGGTGATTAGGGTGTGCCCAGGCGCACCCGTAACACCATGTGCGTATGCCTAAGTTGGGGAGCCAAAGTCTGGTCTGAATAATGTGTCTGGGTTTCAGGCAGTCTGAAACCCGGCCACATGATTCAAAGCCCGCACTGTCAGGGTGAATCCTGGATGGGTGACAACCCTAATGTCATCCCAGACCAGCCCATCAAGATAGCTGAATATGCCAAACACAAGGTAAAGCTGGCAATGCTGGTGAGGTAGTTCACAGACATTGAAATGCTGAAGCACTGCAGGCTTTAGCTCTTCTTAAGTCCTCTCCAAATTTTATCTTTGGGTATTTCTAGTTTGATTTTCAGTTAAAGCAGCTCCTGTGGTTTGTTAAAACTGAGCCCTAGACAAAAATCTAAATAAGCATATTGTATATAAACTGGTACTGAATCTCTCTGCAGATTGAACAGCAATTAGGTAATAAAGTCTGATCTAGGAGATATCCCGCTGTGACTGGTCAATGAAGGAGCTGCAGCACACTGACATAGACATCCCTCTGCCGTTCCCTTCCTGTAAGCATGTTTACAGACTGCACTGTCCCCAGTAATAAAGCTCTGACTTCCTCAGATTGTAGACTGTCTCTCTGTTTATACTAGTTATGTATGATTTTTAAATGAATGCATAATTAAATTATGTTTTTACATTTCTGCCCAACTCTCATCTCTCCTGCAGCTAACATGTCACAACTCCATTGCTCTGACTGCTGCAATGTATACGCTGTAAGACACTTTTGTTGATGTCAATCAAAAGCTAGGGACAGGCACACAGGTCACATCTCAACTGTTGTTTGAGAATTAAATTGTTGCTAGCCAGCCTGTTTATTGACTGCTGACTTATTGTGATGGGGTAGTTTTAGTTTCCCATTATGACCCTGAGTATTAGGTCCTGGTAGGGCCACAAAAGCCAACAAGTCAAAGGAAAGGGGTATGCCACAAGAAATGTGGGGTTGCTTTTTAAAAGTGGTGAATGGAACTCCGCCACAAAGGAATAATTCTGACTAGATATGTGCAGAACAGAGAAATTTTTGATTTGTTTCGGAATTAATTTTGTCTAGTTTCATTTCATTTAGTTTCATTTCGTTTAGTTTATTTCTTTTCTAACAAATTCCAAATTTTCAGAACAATTCGAATTCAGATTGATCCAAAAAAAGTCGACTGATCCGAATACTGTGTGAAGAATAGCTGGTTGATAAGGAGTGAGCCTAGAAGCTGGCTAATGCATTCCTAACAACCGATGACTCATCAGCTGTTAGTGGGTTTCCCCGATGACTCATCAGCTGTCAGTGGGTTTCCCCACTGACAGCTGAATGTAAAAAAAAGAATTGCTGGCAATGAAGACTTCAGAAAAAAAGCAGCGTGGGGGTCCCCCCATCCATACCAGGCCCTAGAGGTCTGGTATGGATTTTAAGGGGAACTCCATGCAAAAATTTTAAGAAAAAGGCGTGGGGTCCACCCCAAAATCCACACCAGACCCTTACCAGCATGCAGCCTGGCAGGCCAGGAAAGGGGGGGAACGAGTGAGCACCCCCTATCCCCTGAACCATACCAGGCCACATGCCCTAAACTTGGCTCTAGGCAACTTGTCCCCATTACCTTGTGATGTAATTGGGTGACCTCGCCCCCATGTCTACCTCTCATTGGGCGAGTGTAATTTCCGAATAACAGATAAACATGGGGGAGGGGTCACCCGACACTCGCCCAATGAGAGTTAGACATGGGGCGTTAGACATGAGAGTTACATCACTGCCCCTATGTTTACCTGTTATTTTGTCCCTGGACGCACACAGTCATGTTCAAAGGGCAGCATTTTTTTTTCTTAATTCGGGTCGCTTTTAATTTTTTTTTTTTTAATAAAGGACTTGCCCACAACTGTTGTGTTTTTGTTAACTTCATATGGGGGGGTCGGGATCTATGGGGTTCCAGATTCCTATATGTCCCCCCAAAACCACCAGGCCAGGGTTGTGGGGAAGAGGCCATTGTCCCCATCAACATGGGGAAAAGGCACTTTGGGGGGGCAATGCACCCTCTCATGTTGAGGGCATGTGGCCTGGTTTTTTGCCAAATTTTTAATTATCGGCAATTCTGTTGTTTACATTCAGCTGACAGCTGATGAGTCATTGGTTGTTAGGGTCAAGGCGGACGGCTTCCCGGCCCGCTCCTTAACAACCACATACAACCAGATATTTTTCACACAAAATTTTGATTGGTCAATCATTTTTCGATCATTCCGATCTCAAAACATTCCAAAAATTTGGAATTTATTAGAAAATGAATAAACAAAACTAAATGAAACAAATTTCAATTAAATTTGTTACTATTGTCATTCGGAGATTCGTACACATCTGAATCTCCGAATAACCAAAGATTCATCCAACTTTAGATTCGGGCCGAAATTAATTGCACGTGTCTAATTCTGACAGTAAACAATGGGTGGTCATGGAGAGAACAACCTCACTACCAGAAAACAGCATTGTCATAAAACCTGGAGTCAACCTTGTATATGGATGAAACACGCAACTAGCAAAGCAGATTCTTTAGATTAAATTTTGCTTATAATACATGACAACTTTGTATGAAATAGGTACAGATATTACTAGCTAATATGGATAGGTATAAGGTGGATTTATTTAAATATAAATAAGAGTGCAGCGCCAGATAAATACTACAAGTGAGTGTGATATGTGTAATAATAATGTATACAGTATATCATCAGCATAACAATAGTGATCAATAATCCAGTGCAAAAATGAAAAATCAAATGAAAAATTAATCGATATATAATTACTCCATTGGCAGTAAACATGCAAATAAAAACACAGAAAATTGGTGACCAAAAATAGTTCATAAATAAAAATATCCAAAAAAAGGATTTCCAATGTGTGACCAGGGTCTGTGTTTTCACCACTTGTGCTGCCCGTCACCCTTCAATAGAAAAAATGGAGGCTTACCAGAAAGCCTGCGACCGCCCTTACTCAGGGGGGTCTAAACAGGCTTAGTAGAGCAACAGGAATGCTGCTAGGATCTCCCAGACCTCCTACACAGGTGACCGGTCAGCTTCAATGAAGATCATCCTCAATGGCGCACTTTCAGGAGACAATCGCCATACACCAATGGACGTGCGCTTCCACGGATCAGGCGTGAGCATCCAGTGGTTAACCAGATCCAGGTACCCCTGGAGGGGTAGTGGGCGAAAGTGAGTATGTTGGTTTCCTCTCGGTGGCTGTTGCTCCTCCGCTTAGACTGCTGGGCTCCCGGTCCACTGTCCAGATCTTGTAGCAGTACTTCGTTGCTGCTTTCCCAGCATGCCAGCTCCTGGTGTCCTTATAAGAACAGAGGAAGACAAACTTGCATGGTGTAATTTAAATAATTATTTAAAAGTTCATATTGTTTAAAAGCAATCCAAATCACATCGTTTAAATACAGTAATGTGCAGATAAAACGAAAAATAAAAACAGTAAATCAAAAAAACATACACTGTCTACAGGCTATGGGTCGGCATGCGTTCCACGGCTCCGCACTCAACACCCAGAAGTGACGTGTTAGCGCGTGCGATAACTACGCCTTACGTACGTTTCGCCTTACGTACGCGATCGCCTCAGAAGAAGTCACATGACGAAACGTACGTAAGGCGTAGTTATCGCACACGCTAACACGTCACTTCCGGGTGTTGAGTGCGGAGCCGTGGAACGCACGCCGACTCATAGCCTGTAGACAGTGTGTGTTTTTTTGATTTGCTGTTTTTATTTTTCGTTTTATCTGCACTTTACTGCGTTTAAACGATGCGATTTGGATTGCTTTTAAACAATATGAACTATTAAATAAATAATCGGAATTACACCATGCGAGTTCGTCTTTCTCTGGTCTTACGAGGACACGAGCTGGCACGCTGGGAAAGCAGCAACGAAGTACTGCTACAAGATCTGGTCAGTGGACCGGGAGCCCAGCAGTCTAAGCGGAGGAGCAACAGCGAGAGGAAACCAACATAGTCACTTGTCACCTTTACTCCACCCTGGCCATGCCCCCATCAGCCAGGGCTCTCTTTCCCGAAGGGTTCAAGAGGCCTTCATAGTTGGTAAGGTTGAGTAAAGACAGCAGTCCATCCAGTTCAATCTGTGTTGGTGTGTGTGGGCATGTGAAAAATCATTTCCCATATCCCCGTATATTGTTTTCGTTAAGATGCAGAGTCTTTTAACCACTTCAGCCCTGGAAGAATTGGCCCCTCAATGACCAGAGCACTTTTTACAATTTGGCACTGCACTGTTTTAACTGGTAATTGTGCGGTCATGCAATGTTGTACCCAAACGAAATTTGCGTCCTTTTTTTCCCCACAAATAGAGATTTCTTTTGATGGTATTTGATTGCCTCTGCAATTTTTATTTTTTGCGATACAAACGGAAAAATACCGTAAATTTTGAAAAAAAAATGATATTTTCTACTTTCTGTTATAAAAAATCCAATAAACTAAATTTTAGTCATACATTTAGGCCAAAATGTATTCAGCCACATGTCTTTGGTAAAAAAATGTCAATAAGCGTATGTTTATTGGTTTGAACAAAAGTTATAGCGTCTACAAACTAGGGTACATTTTCTGGAATTTACACAGCTTTTAGTTTTTGACTGCCTATCTAATTTCTCGAGGTGCTAAAATGGCAGGGCAGTACACCCCCCCCCCCCCCCAAATGACCCCATTTTAGAAAGTAGACACCCTAAGGAAATTGCTAAGAGGCATGTTGAGCCCATTGAATATTTTATTTTTTTGCTTTTAGTTTATGACTGCCCCATTTCCTGAGGTACTAAAATGGCAGGGCTTCCCTGACTGTTTTGCATTTGGTTTTTCTCTCTGGTACATAACATGACCTGAAGAACATTTTGTAATGCACAAAACCTTCTGTATGATGTAACTGATGTTCGATGAGTACCATCTTTCTGTTATTGACTTCAATAAAAACATTTTTGGGGATGGGGCGTGGCCTGGCTATGGAGGAGTGAGGACGTGTCTCACCTTAGCTCCTCGTCTGTCGCTGCATTCCGCACCGCACAAAGGAGATAATTTGACTCCGGAACCCCGGAGATTATGTCTCAGGGACGGAGAGCGCTGTCCCAGCAATCGAGAGCCGAGGGGACCCGGCAGGGGCAACTGGAGACATACTTCGGCCTGAACTGTGGGCCGGGACACGAGGCCTCCAAGATGGCGCCGGCCCCGACGCCAAAAGCTCATAAGGCCGCAAAAGCAGCACAGAAGGCACAAGTCCAGCAGCAGCAACAGCAGCAGCGAGACTCCCAGATCCCCTCTCCGAAGCTGGTGAGTGACACAGCCCCTCCACTCTCCCCGGGCTCCTCTGCCTCCCATGACCAGGACCCTAACATGGCTGATTTCTTAGGGGAAGGAGATATAAAGCGCCATATTTGGTCCCTTCCCACCAGAGAAGATCTAGAGAGATTCACTGCCAGAGTGGAGAAAGCTTTCAGGGAGGATATAGCCCAGCTTAAGGCTGACACTAACCACCTGCGGAATAGGATGGAATCTGTAGAGCAGAGGATGGATGAAGTGCTGCCTGCTATCACAGTGTTACAAGACAGATGCAGCCTCCAAGACCGGAAAATTGAAGCATTATTATGCCAATTAGATGATTTTGAAAACCGCAGCAGGAGGGCGAACATTCGCATACGCGGTCTGTCAGAAGCTACAGCTCCTAAGGACATTGTGCCCACACTGGAAGATATATTTAGAGAAATACTAGGTCTGCCTGCCACGGCTCCGATTGAAATTGACCGTGCTCACAGGGCCCTTAGACCACCCTCTCAGGACGCAGACAATTCGAGAGATATCATCTGCAAGCTACATAAATACACCTTGAAAGATAGGATTATGCAGAAGATGCGTGGGAAGCAATACTTTGATTTCGACGGTGCACACCTGTATTTTTGCCAGGACATTTCAAGACGCACTCTAATGCAACGCAGAGCTTTAAGGCCCTTACTGGAAGCTCTTCAGAAAGCAGGTTTGCCTTATCGGTGGGGATTCCCTTTCTACCTACAAGCATCTAAAGCTGGGAAAAGCGTCACGCTGCGTACTAAAGATGACCTTCCTTTCTTCCTGGAGACTTTGGGACTTGAACCGATGGATTTTCCAGACTGGAGAGGCCCACAAGACCATCCACATATGCAACTTCCTCAACCTTGGCTCCCAGTTAATCGCAGGAGTCGCAGACGGGAACGCAGACGCCCCACGTCTTCCTCCCCTATGGATCCGGTTTCACCTCGGCATTAGCTGAAAACACCTTAATGCTGAGTAGATTTCTACACTCCTGTGAGGAATATCTTTACCTCAGGTACAGGGCTCCATCTTATACCACGCAGGAATCCATGTCCATCCGAATAAATAAGACTGATGCTGGAAGCTGTGACATGGCTATAAGCAAAGGACGTGTTCCTGGACCCTTACTCCATTAAGACCACCACCCCCATCCCTGAGCTAGACTTTGACCGCATAAACGCTGCCCTGGGGGGGATTATGGAGATTATAATCCTGGTACTACCCAGACAGGCTATGGTTTGTGGAAGCCCTGCATATAATTTTTCTTTATCTTTTAGAGAATTTTTTCCTCACACTCAGGTTAAAATTGTACCCCTTAGCTTCCTTTTTTTTCTTTTTCTTAGCCCAGTTTGTAATTTTTTTATATTTTTCTTTTAGCTTATGGGATAGTTCTCCCCCCTATTTAATATACCCTTTGTGTTACTTTTTGCTCAAGAGGCGGCGACGGACGGGGGCTGACCCTCGCCTTCCCCCCCTTCATGATGGCACACGGTCCCCATGTAGGCCATACATTCTTAGGTATTTTTTTCCTTTTTTTGGAAATAGAGACGGGTCTCGGGTTCTTCTCCCTTGGGGGGAGGCACCTAATGCCTGACCCCCTGACATCTACAAGGTTACAACTATGTTCATAATAATGCACTTTGTGTTTTATATGTGCCTTATTATCTTTAACCTTGTTTTTTTCCTTTCTCTTTTCTTTTCCCCCCTTTTTTTTTTTTTTTTGCTTACTCTTCTCTGCTGTATATCTCTCTACTGGGACTGCCTCCGGCTCCGCCTCCCACTCTGCACCCTCAAGGACACAGCAAGATTTCACCACTCTGAAAATCCCCGATGACATCACTTAAGGTAATTTCATATAACGTACGTGGTCTCTGTTCCCCATGTAAACGCAGCAAATTATGGTGGGAACTAAAACGTTCAGGGGCTCAGGTGATCCTGCTACAAGAAACGCATTTTAATCCCCTTTCCATGCCTAAATTGCCCAATCACATTTATAATCAATGGTTCCTAAGTAACTCACCGGTTGCAAAATCCAGAGGTACGGCAATTGCAATACACAAATCTTGCCCTATCCAGATTCTGGACAGTAAGGTGGACCCCCAGGGGAGATATGTCTTTTTAAAAGGGACTATAGCTGGACAGAAGCTTACGATTGCCACGATATATGCCCCGAACTCAAACCAACTCACCTTCCTGGACAATACCCTTGACAGTTTGGCGGAATTTAGGGAGGGCCCTTTGATCCTGGGAGGCGACTTTAATATCAGCCCTGACCCTCAGATAGACACTTCACATAAGCGCTCTTCCCACTCAAACGCCTTTCTTAAACACTTCCGCAAATCCTTGCAAACCCACCGTCTACTTGACAATTGGCGAACCCTCCACCCAATAGATAGAGACTATAGCTACTACTCAAAAGTGCACGACACCTACACCCGCATAGATATGGTTTATGTAGACCATGTGGCCCTGGAGTGGCTGCAGGCCTCGTCTATAGGGACCATTACGCTCTCCGACCATGCTCCAGTGACTGCATCCCTGGTTATGCCACATGGTACTCACAGAGCCTGGTCGTGGCGCTTAAATGAATCCCTGTTGGATGATGCGGCTGTGGTATCAGGAGTCACAGAAGTCTTATCACATTATTTTAAGGAAAATAACACAGAAGGGATGAGTAAGGGAATTATATGGGAAGGCCATAAAGCAGTGGTAAGAGGAGAGCTGATCTCTCAGGGGTCCAGGCTTAAGAAAGCCAGACAGGTAGATTTCGACAGGGTACTTCAAGCGCTGCAGCAAGCGGAACTTAAGCATAAACAAAATAGTGACCCGGAGGCCTTGAAAACACTGATAGAATTGAGGGGACTGTTCTCACGACTGCTAGACCAACAAGCACGTAGACAACTGCGATACTTGTCGCATAAATACTATGAACACGGCAACAAATGCGGTCGTATGCTGGCTAGAGCTCTTAGGAAAAAACGTGCTCACATGTATGTACATCAGCTACGACTTCCCTCGGGGGAACATACGGCCAGACCTTCCCAAATAGCTGCTGGATTCGGAGACTACTACACTACTCTGTATAACTTAAATTCATCCCAGACCCCAGAAGCCCAAACTGCTAGGAAGAAAGATATTCAAACATACTTAACTGAATCTGGTCTCCCCAAACTGACAGACGAACAATGTTCTTTGCTAGAAACCCCCATTACTGCCACTGAAATAGAGACCACGGTGACCTCCTTACCTAATGGAAAAAGCCCAGGCCCGGATGGACTTACTAAAGCATATTATAAGATGTTCCTACCCCTGCTGTCTGATTCGATGTGTAGTTACTTCAATTCGATAGCAAACGGTACTGTTATCCCTAGTGAGGCCCTATTGGCACATATTTCCGTAATACCTAAAGAGGGGAAAGACCCTGCTCTACCCCAAAGCTACAGACCCATATCCCTTCTTAATGTGGATATAAAAATTCTAGCTAAGATCCTTGCGACTAGATTGAAACACCTCATCCCATTAATAGTTCACCCAGATCAAACGGGGTTTATAACAGGCAGGGAAGCTAGAGACAATTCAATTAGAGCAATTCACCTTATCCACTGGGCACAAACCTCTCCTGACTCTCCCCCCTATTTGGTCCTCTCTACCTATGCGGAGAAAGCCTTTGATCGGGTGGACTGGACCTACCTGCGGGCTGTACTGGAGGCTTTGGGTCTATGTACCCATATGCTGGATTATGGCCTTATACTCAGACCCCAATGCCCAAGTCAAGGTAAATGGCTGTCTCTCCCCGAGATTCCCGATCAGAAATGGCACGAGGCAGGGGTGCCCCTTGTCCCCGTTGTTGTTTGCCCTAGTGCTAGAACCGTTTTTAAGAACTGTTCGGGCAAACGTGGACATTAAAGGGCTCAAGGTGGGACACATGGAGCATAAGCTATCAGCCTATGCCGACGATGTGCTATTCCACCTCACAGACCCCCTAACTTCTTTGCCTAATTTGATGCAAGAACTCCAATACTTCGGGACGCTTTCTAATTTTAAAATTAACTACACGAAATCAGAGATATTACCTGTTCAACAGACACCATCCCTGACTGACCGACTGCAAGCTGCCTTCCCATTTACATGGACTAAATCGTCCCTGAAATACTTAGGAATAAAATTGACTGATAAATTTGAAACCTTATTTATCACTAACTTTCCCTCCCTAATAAACACTATTAAAAAAGACTTGACCCAATGGACTAGGACAGCCTTCACATGGATAGGAAGACTCAATATTATCAAAATGAATGTTCTCCCAAGTGTGCTGTTCTATATGCAAATGATACCCGTGGCCCTACCTAAGAGCTTCTTTGCTCAATTATCTACCTTGATATCCACTTTTGTTTGGAATAACAAGAAACCGAGAATAGCGCTTAGGTTGCTGGGTCGTCAAAGAAATAGAGGGGGGCTGAGCTTCCCAGATGCTCAGAGATACTATAGGGCTATAGTCCTACAAAGAATACTGAACTGGCGCTTTCATACTCAATCCAAGGTGTGGGTTTCTCTTGAAAAATGCATGGCAGGAAGAAACCTAGCATATGCTCCGTGGCTTGCCCGGGAGCACAGGGGACTGTCGGCCTTTACTTCACCGCTAACGACCCAACTTCTAAAATCTTGGGATCGACTCAATGATAACTTATCGCTGTCGCCCCCTGTGTCCCCGTTGGCTCCGTTGGGGGGCTACTTGTGGTTCCCCCCTGGGGAGCAGGTGACCTTTTTTGGTCACTGGGTAGATGAGAATAGTGTCAATTGCGGCAAACTAATGCGAGACGGTAAATTAATTCCCCTAGATACTCTGAGACAGCGGTCAGGGAGCTTCTCTCTGGACTTCTGGCGTTACAGACAACTTCATAATTTTTTCAAAACACAGGGAGACTCAATAAGAGACATCTCTTCCCTTACACCTTTTGAGCAACTTTTTATTACAGAAGAACCACTTATACACATGACTTCCGAGCTATACCAATTGCTTAGTTCGGCTTCTCCTGTGGTGAAGCCCCCATATGTTAGGGCCTGGGAACGAGACCTTAATACTATTTTTACTCCTGCTCAACTTTCTTCCTTATACCAACTTACTAAAACTAGCTCAATAGATTCTAAGACTCAGGAAACAAATTATAAAGTTTTGATGCATTGGTACCAGGTACCAGCAGACCTGGCTAAAATATATCCAACCGTATCGGACTTATGTTGGAGAGGGTGTGGTCAAAAAGGCACCCTTTTACATATTTGGTGGGAATGCCCCATAGTCAAACCGTATTGGGAAGACATTAAAAGCCAAATTAAGGAAATTATGGGCATTGACATACCTCTCTCTCCGATTCACTTCCTGCTCCACATTCCTCCCATGCCAACAGGTCACTACAAAAAAAGTGTCCTGCCTCATTTGCTTAATGCAGCAAAGCGGCTGCTCCCCATATTCTGGAAGCGCCCGCAAGTTCCTTCCAGGGAGGAGTGGAAGAGCCGAGTGAGTGACATCCGGGAGGCAGAGGAGTGGATTGCTACCTGTAGAGAAGTCCGAGAAAGATTTACAGCAACTTGGCAACCATGGATAACATATACCTCAGACCCTGGCCTTGTACCCTCTAGCTTAGATGTGGCCCTACTTGAGTTAGCTGATCCGACCTTGAAGGGACGCCTTAAAGATAACTAAATGGGAACTCTGTTTCATGATCTAAAATACCAGTCTATTATTTATACAAAAGGGAGAATGGAAAAGAGCCACGTCTTTTCTTCCTTACCCTGTGGTGCTGTTGGGGGTGATCGGAGAGGAGGCGGAGTCGGACGCAAATTCCCAGGTATATCTCATTTTACTTTTCCTACATCTTACTACTTTTTCTATCCCTTTTTTTCATTTATTGACAGTTACGATTTAACTGGTTATAGTTGCATAACTAAAAGTAGATACTGTGTCTGAAGTTGTAGAGACAGGCAGAAATGGACAGACAGGCTGACAATGTGGGCTTTGAAGATCCGATGCCATGAGATACCCTGACCTGTTAGGGGTATTGGCACCTTTGTGCTGACGTGGTATGGATCTCTGGTAGATGGGGGTCTGGGGGAGGTGGGGCCGTGGGGGTTGGACAGATGGAGGCATTAATTGCCCCCCTGCCCTCGTGAGTCCCCGCCTCCTTCATCCCGTCACTCTCCTTGATAAATAAAGGTGGGAAAGAAGTGATGTAAGATGTCTGTCCTTTCTAGAAAGCTTGGCCATTGAGCCACACAGACTCCATTATATTACCACTTGACCAAAATGTTTTAGACACAGACTAAAATACTAGCTACAGTTACAGCTGTTGCACATTCTTTATTTCGAAGTTGAAGTGTTATTATTTATTTACTTTTACTCTTATGTTTATTACTATTTTTCTCCTGTATACATTAACAAAAAGAAAAAAGTAAGAAAGATTAGTGTATTACCTGGAGTTATCACTTTTTGAAGATATAACTGTACCTTACAGTTTGTTATTGTGCAATGTGATATTCTGTCTTCCATAAATAAAGATTTTATAAAAAACAAAAACAAAAAAACAACAACATTTTTTGGGAAAAAAAAAACGGCAGGGCAGTACAAACCCTCCCAAATGACCCCATTTTGGAAAGTAGACGCCCCACAAAATTGCTGAGAGGCATGTTGAGCCCATTGAATATTTATTTTTTTTGTGATTGAAAAATCACAAAAAAAAATGACACAAATTTGTCACTAAATTATATATTGCTCACACATGCCATGGTTATATGTGGAATTACACCCCAAAATACATTCTGCTGCTTCTCCGGAGTATGGGGATACCACATATGTGAGACTTTTTGGGAGCCTAGCAGCGCACAGGACCCCAAAAACCAAGCACCGCCTTCAGGATTTCTAAGGGCGTAAATTTCACTCCTCATTACCTATCACAGTTTTGAAGGCCATAAAATGCCAAGATAGCACAAAACACCCCCAAATGACCCCATTTTGGAAAGTAGACACCCAAGCTAT
Organism: Lithobates clamitans; assembly: GCA_037952925.1. Taxonomy (NCBI): domain Eukaryota; kingdom Metazoa; phylum Chordata; class Amphibia; order Anura; family Ranidae; genus Lithobates; species Lithobates clamitans. The sequence goes on along the minus strand of JBBGZY010000421.1, from coordinate 2,935,505 downwards.
TTGCTGATAGGCACGTTGAGTTCATGGAATATTTTATATTTTGCCACAAGTTGCGGGAAAATGACAATTCTTTTTTTTTTTTTTTGCAAAAAAATGTCACTAAATGATCTATTTCTCAAACATGCCATGGGCATATGTGAAATGACACCCCAAAATACATTCTGCTGCTTTTCCTGAGTACAGGGATACCACATGTGTGAGACTTTTTGGGAGCCTAGCCGTGTACAGAATCCCGAAACCAAGCCCCGCCTTCAGGCTTTCTAAGGGCGTAAAATGGTGATTTCACTTCCTCACTACCTATCACAGTTTCGGAGGCCCTGAAATGACAAAATAGCACAACCCCCCCCCCTCCCCAAATGAACCCATTTTGGAAAGAAGACACTTCAAGCTATTTGCTGAGAGGCATGTTGAGTTCATGGAATATATATTTTGCCACAAGTTTCGGGAAAATTAAATTTTTTTTTTTACATAAAGTTGTCACTAAATGATAAATTGTTCAAACATGGCGTGATTATATGTGGAATTACACCCCAAAATACATTCTGCTCCTTCTCCTTAGTATGGGGATACCACATGTGTGGGATTTTTTGGCAGTCTAACCTCGTACAGGACCCTGAAAACCAATCACCGCCTTCAGGCTTTCTAAGGGCGTACATTTTTGATTTCACTCCTCACTGCCTATCACAGTTTCGGAGGCAATGAAATGCTCAGATAGCACACCCCCCCCCCATATTACCCCATTTTGGGAAGTAGACACCCCAAGCTATTTGCTGAGAGGCATGTTGAGAATTTTGCAGATCTCGCTTTTTGTCACAAAGTTTTGAAAATTGAAAAAAGAAAAAAAATATATTTATTTTCTTTCTTCATTTTCAAAAACAAATGAGAGCTGTAAAATACTCACCATGCCTCTTAGCAAATACCTTGGGGTGTCTACTTTCCAAAATGGGATCATTTGGGGGGGTTTGTGCTGTCTGAACATTTTAGGGCCTCCGTAACTTTGATAGGTAGTGAGGAGTAAAATCGCAATTTTATGCCCTTAGAAAGCCCGAAGGCGAGGCTTGGATTTTGGGGTGTAATTCCACATATAATCATGCCATGTTTGAACAATATATTTAGTGATAACATAGTGTAAAACAAGTAAAAAATTAAAAAAATGAATTGTAATTTGCCCGAAACGTGGCAAATTATAAAATATTCCATATTCCAACATGCCTCTCAGCAAGTAGCTTGAAGTGTCTACTTTCCAAAATGGGGTCATTTGGGGGCCTCCGAAACTGTGATAGGTAGTGAGGAAGTGAAATCACCATTTTACGCCCTTAGAAAGCCTGAAGGCGGTGATTGGTTTTCGGGGTCCTGTACACGTGTAGGCTCCCAAAAAGTCTCACACATGTGGTATCCCCGTACTCAGGAGAAGCAGCAGAATGTATTTTGGGGTGAAATTACACATATGCCCATGGCATGTTTGAGCAATATATCATTTAGTGACAACTTTGTGCATAAAAAAAAAAGTTTATAATTTTCCCGAAACTTGTGGCAAAATATAAAATATTTCATGGACTCAACATGCCTATCAGCAAATAGCTTTGGGTGTCTACTTTCCAAAATGGGGTCATTTGGGGGGGGGGGTTGAACTGTCCTGGCATTTTTTGCACAACATTAGAAGCTTATGTCACACATCCCCCACTCTTCTAGCCACTTGAAGACAAAGCCCTTTCTGACACTTTTTGTTTACATAATTTTTTTTTTTTTTGCTAGAAAATTACTTTGAACCCCCAAACATTATATATATATTTTAAAGAAAAGGCCCTACAGATTAAAATGGTGGGTGTTGCAATTTTTTTTTTCACACAGTATTTGCGCAGCAATTTTTCAAACACAATTTTTTGGGGGAAAAAAAACATTTTTTTAAATTTTAATGCACTAAAACACACTATATTGCCCAAATGTTTTATGAAATAAAAAAGATGATCTTATGCCGAGTACACGGATACCAAACACGATATGCTTTAAAACCGCGCACAAGCGTGCAGCGGTGACAAACTACATACATTTTTAAAAACCTTTACAAGTTACCACTTTAGATTTACAGAGAGGGTCTACTGCGAAAATTACTGCCCTCAATTTGAGTTACATATGACACCAGACCGACGCTTGCATTCGCCTTTGCACATGAGCACGGGGAGACAGGGGTGCTTTTTTTATTTTTTTTTAATTATTTATTTTGCTTTTTTATTTTATTTTTAAACTGTTCCTTTTATTTTTTTTAATCATTTTTATTGTTATCTCAGGGAATGTAACTATCCCCTATGATAGCAATAGGTAGTGACAGGTACTCTTTTTTGAAAAAAATTGGGGTCTATTAAACCCTAGATCTCTCCTCTGCCCTCTGACCACACCAAGATCAGTGTGATAAAATGCTTTCCCAATTTCCCAATGACGCTGTTTATATCCGGCGAAACCTAAGTCATGAAATACTCGTAGCTTTCGGTTTCTTAAGCCATAGACATGATTGGAGCCATTCTGGTCTCTGATCAGCTCTATGGTCAGCTGGCAGAACCACTGGCTGCATTCTCGGGTTCCCTGTTGGGACAGAAGAAAACCATGGAAGATGGTGGGGGGGGTGTTCCCTCCCACTGCTTGTAAAAGCGGTTCCAGAGGCTAATTAGCTGATAGGATTGCTTTTACATAAAAGCCGACCGCTGGCTAAAAAGAATGATACCAAGATGATACCTAAACCTGCAGGCATCATTCTGGTATAACCACTCAAAATCCAGCAACATACCAGTACATTGCTGGTCCTTGTTGGGCATATATTGTAATGTTCTTTTCTTCATGCAGCCTGTGGGCTAAACTAAAAAAAGAGATCAATCGGTGGGTATGCCCACCATTAGAATACCGCCCTTCATCCACCCACTTCTAATGATGGGCATATATGCACTATTTTTTTTTAACTGTGGTGGTGAAATCGCCTCCTACGGTGCTGGAGTCGCTGATTTACGTATCATGAGAGCAAACGCTGTGGCTGTCAAGATAAACAAATCAGTGCTGCAGCTGAATGGTGTACCTGAAAAGCAAACAATGGTAACAATAAAATATTAACTCAATAAAACAACTTGATTTTTTAACGCAATCTGTGCCTACAAAATATATCCCGAAGCATGGGGGCAATCTGCCCTTAATGTTAGGCGCAAATCGCTCCTCCACCCTTGCCCCCATGCTTCGGCATATATGCCGCGACCTGAAATGACGACACCTGGCTTTTCCCTGACGCGTATCGTCACTGAACACTTGACTTTATCAAAGGTCAAAGGATGAAGTCACGTGTTCAGTGATGATACGCGTCAGGGAAGAGCCAGGTTTCGTCACTTCTGGTCGCGGCCGAGACCGGAAGTACTCTGCTGTTTGCTGGACTATCGGATTTTAAACTGTAAGTTACTCTTTGTTTTAATAAAATCATTTTGGGAAATACTACACGATGGAGCCACCCTCTTGTATTTCATGTCGTCACCGCATCGGTTAAGCCTGGAGTCACCACCAAAAAAAACATTATTGTTGGGACAATCGGGACAATCGTTGGAAATCGATCGTTGTGCTGGGATCTGCTGTTTTCCATACTGAAGGCTTGACTCGACCTGTAGGGGTCTCCATCTGAGGTGAGAGGCTGGGGGAATCGTGTGGCGCACCATGGATATTATATATGTGATTGGAGGAATTTGCCATCGATCGAAAGTTGTTTTTGCACAATTTTTTTTTTTTTTTTGCAACATGGATTTAATTCATGAACATATATATGTGAATTTATTCATATTAGTGGTTATCACTTGTTGGACTTTGTTTTTTGAATTTCACCTTTTACACTCTAGGAGAACAGTGGATTTATTCAGAAATTTTTATTTTTCACATTTTTTTTTATGTACAGTGGGGATGGAAAGTATTCAAACCCCCTTAAATTTTTCACTCTTTGTTATATTGCAGCCATTTGCTAAAATCATTTAAGTTCTTTTGACAGAAAAACACAGAATTCTTGAAATTTTTGCAGATTTATTAAAAAAGAAAAACTGAAAAATCACATGGTCCTAAGTATTCAGACCCTTTGCTGTGACACTCATATATTTAACTCAGGTGCTGTCCATTTCTTCTGATCATCCTTGAGATGGTTCTACACCTTCATTTGAGTCCAGCTGTGTTTGATTATACTGATTGGACTTGATTAGGAAAGCCACACACCTGTCTATATAAGACCTTACAGCTCACAGTGCATGTCAGAGCAAATGAGAATCATGAGGTCAAAGAAACTGCCTGAAGAGCTCAGAGACAGAATTGTGGCAAGGTACAGATCTGGCCAAATTTTACAAAAAAATTCTGCTGCACTTAAGGTTCCTAAGAGCACAGTGGCCTCCATAATCCTTAAATGGAAGATGTTTGGGATGACTAGAACCCTTCCTAGAGCTGGCCATAGGGGGAGAAGAGCTTTGGTGAGAGAGGTAAAGAAGAACCCAAAGATCACTGTGGCTGAGCTCCAGAGATGCAGTCGGGAGATGGGAGAAAGTTGTAGAAAGTCATCACTGCAGCCCTCCACCAGTCGGGGCTTTATGGCAGAGTGACCTGACGGAAGCCTTTCCTCAGTGCAAGACACATGATAGCCCGCATGAAGTTTGCTAAAAAACACCTGAAGGACTGGTGGTGGCAGCATCATGCTGTGGGGGTGTTTTTCAGCTGCAGGGACAGGACGACTGGTTACAATCGAGGAAATGATGAATGCGGCCAAGTACAGGGATATCCTGGACAAAAACATTCTCCAGAGTGCTTAGAACCTCAGACTGGGCCGAAAGTTTACCTTCCAACAAGACAATGACCCTAAGCACACAACTAAAATAACGAAGGAGTGGCTTCACAACAACTCTGTGACTGTTCTTGAATGGCCCAGCCAGAGCCCTGACAAACCCCTGACAAAAGAATTTGCAAGGAGCATCTCTGGAGAGGCCTAAAAATGGCTGTCCACCAACGTTTACCATTCAACCTGACAGAACTGGAGAGGATCTGCAAGGAGGAATGGCAGAGGATCCCCAAATCCAGGTGTGAAAAACTTGTTCCATCTTTCCCAAAAAAACTCATGGCTGTATTAGAACAAAAGGGTGCTTCTACTAAATACTGAGCAAAGGGTCTGCATACTTAAGACCATGTGATATTTCAGTTTTTCTTTTTTAATAAATCTGCAAAAATGTCAACAATCCTATGTTTTTCTGGCAATATGGGGTGCTGCGTGTACATTAATGAGGAATAAAAATTAACTTAAATGATTTTAGCAAATGGCTGCACTATAACAAAGAGTGAAAAATTTAAGGGGGTCTGAATACTTTCCGTCCCCACTGTATGTCATTATATCCTTAAACTAGGATTGTCATATATATTTTTTCACTTGATGCACCTTATATACACACTGGATGTTATTTTAGATTGCTGTTTGGAATCTGTGGCATTGGTGCACTTTACCAGTGATCTAGAGAAGAGTAGAGAAGATTTGTTAGTTTTATTTTCACTTGCACTTGCCTATTCTGTTCTACACGCTTACTTGTCAGGTGTGTGAGCGGTTCTATTTAGTATTTATATACATATTGATTCATTTCTGCACTTTAGTTAGCACCACATACTTCACTTTTTCGTATACTTTATATGTGCGGGAAAACTTTTATATGTTGGCAGCTTCTCCCATCCTTTTATATCCTATTCTATACAGTTTGGTTTTGGGCATTAGTTCCCCCATTTCTTTTTACACCGCAAAGCACTGCTGCAGCGGCGCTTTGCCAGCGGTATAGCCGCGCTCCCCCATTCATTTCAATGGGCAGGAGCGGTATACACACCGCTCCTTCACCGCTCCAAAGATGCTGCTAGCAGGAGTTTTTTTACCGTCCTGCCAGCGCACCTCTCCAGTGTGAAAGCCCTCTCTTTCAGGGCGCTTTGCAGGCGCTGTTTTTAGCGCTGTAGCACCTGCAAAGCGCCCCAGTGTGAAAGGGGTCTAAGTGTGCCCTAGGACTGTGCAATGCTGTACCCTGTGCTAATACTCCACTAGTGTGCGATAGCTTTTGAAACAGTCACCAATGCAGAGACCTGGTTAGTCAGGACAAGAGGGACAAAAAAGCTGGTGTCACACCTAAATCAGGTTTTCTGCAGACACTGCATCTTCTTTGGGGATTTCTTTGGGTAGGGGTACCAGGGAGGACATAGGGAAAATGCCTCTCATGCAGTCAGCTCACTACAATTGCGTTGGGAAGGTGGGCCACAGCGCCATCTGTAAACAGAAGAGCTGTGATGATCTCTTCCTGGAATTTAAGGAAGGATCCAGTTTGTCCTGAAGCTTTGTATAGCACATAAGCATTCACCAGAGCCAATTGGAATAAATATACAGACACTTTTTTGTACCAACGTCTGGCCTTACTGGCAATAAGGTATGGTGCCAACAACTGGTCGTTAAGGTCCACCCCTCCCATGTTAAGGTTGTATTCATGGACAGAGAGGGGTTTCTCCACAACACCAGTTGTCATAGGAATTTGTCGTATCTGCATGAAGGGAGGTGTTAGAGATTTTGAGTTTACTATTTTAAGTGATAAAAGTTTCTGAAAAATATATAAAACACATGAATGCAATAATGTAATTGTAATGTTAGTTTTTAAGGTCACAGAATACACAGGGACAGAGGACAGAGATAAGTGTTTTTTCTGTGTCGATGCTTCTATTCTGAGTTACTATGTCAGGACAATGGGTGGAGTTATGCAACTTAACTATAGACTGAAGTCATGTAGGCATATATGCAAGTATGGGTGTTACTCTAGTGAAATGCTGACACAACATTATGAAACAGTATAATGCCCCGTACACACGGTCGGATTTTCCGACGGAAAATGTGTGATAGGACCTTGTTGTCCGAAATTCCGACCGTGTGTAGGCTCCATCACACATTTTCCATCGGATTTTCCGACACACAAAGTTTGAGAGCAGGATATAAAATTTTCCGACAACAAAATCCATTGTCGGAATTTCCGATCGTGTGTACACAAATCCGACGGACAAAGTGCCAGGCATGCTCAGAATAAATAAAGAGATGAAAGCTATTGGCCACTGCCCCGTTTATAGTCCCAACGTACGTGTATTACATCACCGCGTTTAGAACGATCGGATTTTCCGAAAACTTTGTGTGACCGTGTGTATGCAAGACAAGTTTGAGCCAACATCCGTCGGAAAAAATCCTAGGATTTTGTTGTCGGAATGTCCGAACAAAGTCCGACCGTGTGTACGGGGCATAAGAATCCAAGAAGGTTGAATGGCTAGTTAAGAAGAAAGGGGAGGAAGAGAGGGAAGGAGCCCTACACTTTGGAGAATGTAACATCTGATATCTCTTCCTCCTTCTGAAGCCATCACCATACCATATGTTACCAGATGTTACTATGTAAGTCTTGCCTTTGCTAAGCTTTCTGAAGATTAAACAACTTTTCTTGAAGTATTATACGAACTAAGGATTCTTCAATTTCTACTATGAAACGAATTCCTAACATTTTGGTGGAGATGCGGCCTTGGATAAAGACAGACACACTTCTCCTTCACACACACCCTAGGAGAGATGACACAGACTTATTTACAAAAAAGACTTTGCTATTCATCCAGAAACGCCCTTGAGATGGAAGAATACTAGTATATATTACTACAGGAGGACAGAACAAAAACATTCCGTGTATCCCTCCACTTCACATTTCGAGCAGGCTCTCTCCCCCCGTCTAAGGGACTCTACAAGCCGTTGGGGGAAGCCCCGGCGATTAGATTGCGCGGTGCCAATTCCACAATCAAAAAGGTGACTAAAAAGTGGCGCGCTTGTGTAATAACTGTCCACGTACAAGTGGTACCCCTTTCTGAATAAGGTTGGCACCAAGTCCCACACAATCTTACCAGCGCTCCCTATGTAGTCTGGGCAGTTCTTGGGCTCCACGTGACTATCTTTTCCCTCGTAAACTATAAAACTATATGTGCAGCCTGTTGCCCTGTCACAGAGCTTATACATCTTGACCCCATATCTGGCATGCTTGCTGGGAAGATACTGTTGGATAGACAAGCATCCAGAAAATTTAATCAGGGATTCATCAACGCAGACAACTTGATCAGGAGTAAACAAGGCTGCAAACTGTTGGTTGAAGTGGTTTACGAGGGGCCGAATTTTCTGGAGCTGATCGTATTCAGGGTCACCTCGAGGACGACAGAGTTTATTGTCATTGAAATACATGAACCGCAAGATCTGCTTGTATCGTGTCCTGGTCATTGTGGCAGAGAACACAGGCATATGATGAATTGGGTCAGTGGACCAATATGACCACAACTCAACCTTTTTTAGTAATGCCTATGAGGATAGGCCCATAAAGATCCTAAATTCGGAGACCGTTATAGGTCTCCAATCTCTGGCAAGGGTCAACTGGTGATAAGTGGCAGTGAATTGACCAGCATAAAAATTGCTTTGGTTCACAATAGATTTATAGAGATCTTTGGTGAAAAACAGCAAATAAAAATCAAGTGACGTAAAATCAACTGTTTCCGCCTGAATTTCCGGTTTGGCCAGTGAATGGAGGAAGTACGGGTGCTGCAGAAGTGGTGGGCTGTGGGACTCTTCATGTGGTAGCCACCTCACCGGCTTGAACTGCACTTATGGGACTCGCCACGTCACCAAGTGTTACTGCAGTGCTGGATGTATGACCAGAATGTACTAGGCCGCTGGTGCTTGCCAGTTCACCAGAAGGATGAGTGTCACTAGTACTGGCTCTCTACTCCATACTAGAGCCCTGCGGTTCTTGCACCTCAACAACAGCAGAAGAACGAGATCGGGTACGCCTGACCTTGGCAGGAACCACTACTCCATCGTCAGAGCTATCTGTCAGGGTGACGCTGCTCTCTACCGGTTCGTTTTCTGAGCCTGAATCTGACAGATGGGTGATTTCCTCTTCACTCTCATCTGTCAGGCTCAGAAACATGTAGGTCTCTTCACTAGTATACCTTCGATTGGACATTTTGGCCTCTAAACTTACTGGTACACTAATACTGTACGACTCACAGGAAAAAAGAGCACCTGACTATCAGTGACTGCTTCAATCGCTACCAAAAAAACTGTTAGCGTTCGCAGGGATCAGGCCTTACTCTGCAAATGCTGCAGTTATGCGTTTAGTGTTTTGTAAGTGACAGTGATCGATTGATACTGCACTTGGGTGGGGTGGGCTGGGCTGGGCGGAGGGGCAAAACGCAGGTGCCAGCAGGTATCTGGGATGATCCTGCTAACGCTGCATTTTTGGAAACCCTAAACTATTGGGGACGCTAATATAGTTCAGATCAAAGAAATCGATCCTTTCAGACACTATACTACTAAGGGAGGTGTATGGTGCATGCGTGGGTGTTAGCGTTACTGATACTAATCTGACGCTGCCTGGGGCAACGCAGACCCTAACTGACGCTAAAACCTAACTGATATCACCTGTCAGGTGATCAGGGGGTTAAACCTTTTATTATGTAATATAGGGCGGGTGCCCTGACGCTATAAAAAAAATAACTAACTAACCAGCGTCACCCATGACACTAATACAGTGATCACAGGGTTAAACCCTTATTAGGAGGGGTTTAGGGGGTCCCTAGACCTATCTGGGCCTACTACTAAGTACCCTAAAACTGATTATTATCACAAATGACACCAGTACAGTGATCAAAGAAAAATATGAACACTTAACTGGGTGACAGTGTGACAGGGTGTAAAGGGGTTAACTGGGGTGGCAATCGGGGTGATCGGGGGGGTGACAAGTGTGCCTATGTGTACTGTGTCAGTGTAGTGTTGGTGCAACTTACTGTGAGATGTCTTCTTTTCTCTCTCTGGAATGGAAAAGAGTTAAACGAGGGGAGATGACATCACTTCCCCTGCCTGTATTTACACTTACACAGGCAGGGGAGGATTTCATTCGTCAGAACCAATCACCAGGTCCAGGCCATAAATCATTTGCCTGGGCATGGAGACTGATAGGTTCTGAAGCGTATCCAATCGTTGTGGTCGCCGTAGAGTAACGTCGCTTCGCCCAGCCTGAGCCAACCTGCTGCAGTAAAACACCGGTGGCTGGTCCGGAACTGGTTAAAACTATCCATACTTCCTGCCACCACCACTGATTGTGGAAGAGAGTTCCACATCCTTACCGCCCTGACAGTGAAAAACCTCCTACGCAGCTTAAGGTTAAAGCACTTCTCTTCCAGTCTTATCGTGTGGCCCCGTGTCTTCTTACACTCCCTGGGACTGAAAAGCTTCATACTTACTCTGGGATCACCGTTGAGATATTTGTATATTTTGCTATCATATCTCCTCACAACATGACCAGGCCATTTTTTTGCGATACGGCACTGCGTCACTTTAAATGACAATTGCGCAATTGTGCAACATTGTACCGAAACAAAATTGATGTCCTTTTTTTTACCACAAATAGAGCTTTCTTTTGATGGTATTAGATCACCTCTGCGGTTTTTATTTTTTGCGCTATAAGCAAAAAAAGAGTGACAATTTTGAAAACTATATTTTTTACATTCTGCTATAATACATATTCAAAAAAATATATAAAAAAACAAATTTATTCATCAGTTTAGGCCAATATGTTTTCTGCTACATATTATTGGTAAAAATTGCAATAAGTGTATATTAATTGGTTTGCACAAAAGTTATAGCGTCTACAAAATAGGAGATAGATTTATGGACTTATAATTATTTATTTTTTTTTTTTTTATAATTCTGATGCTAGAATTATTACTCTCACTCCAGCATGCACGGTGATACATAACATGTTTAGGGCAATCACATGCATTTGTGTGCATGTGTGTGTGTAGGGGAGGGTGAGCTCTAAAATGTTTTGTATTTTTATGTGTCTCTTTAAAAGTTTAAAAATTTTTAAAATATTTTTATTCTTTATTTTTTTTTTTACGTAACTTTTATTGTCATTACAACAGCCCCCTATGTGATAGCATATAGGTGACAGGTACTCTTTTTGTAGACATTCAGGGTCAATGAGACCCTGGATGTCTCCTCTGTACTCCGCTAGAGCTGATGGAATGAACACAGGTGGGCAGTAGAGGGGGGGGGGGGTGCAGCCAGGTGGACACGAGAGGGGGTTGCAGCCAGGTGGGGGGAAGACAGAGCCAGGTGGACAGGAGAGGGGGTGCAGCCAGATGGAGGGGAGATTCAGCCAGGTGGAGGGGGGATGCAGTCAGGTTGACAGGGGAGGGGGGGTGCAGCCAGGTGAAGGGGGAATAGAGCCAGGTGGACAGGGGAGGGGGATGCAGCCAGGTGGAAGGGGGGGGCAGCCAGGTGGAGGGGGGGATGCAGCCAGGTTGACAGGGGAGGGGGGTGCAGCCAGGTGGAGGGGGAATAGAGCCAGGTGGACAGGGGAGGGGGATGCAGCCAGGTGGAGTAGGATGCTGCCAGGTGGAGGAGGGATGCAGCCAGGTGGAGGGGGGATGCAGTCAGGTGGACAGGGGAGGGGGTATAGAGCCAGGTGGACAGGGGAGGAGGGGTGCAGCCAGGTGGAGGGGGGTGCAGCCAGGTGGAGGGGGATGCAGCTAGGTGGAGGGGGGATGAGGTCAGGTGGAGGGGGATGTAGCTAGGTGGAGGGGGGATGAGGTCATGTGGAGGGGGGTGCAGCCAGGTAGAGGGGGGATGCAGCCAGGTGGAGGGGGGATTGCAGCCAGGTGGAGGGGGGATTGCAGCCAGGTGGACAGGAGAAGGTGGGGGGGTTCTTACTTTGAGGGATGTTATCACTGGCACTTTTTTCCGGCTCCCTCCACAAGTCAGGCAGCGGCAGCCAGTGTCACCAGTCACAAGATCAGGAGATGAGGACCTCCTCCAGCTCCTCCCCATGACAGGTCAGCTGATCTCTGGGTTACGCTTCGACGGGAGGGATGCTGGGTGAGCAGGGCGAGCTGCAGGAGCAGCTTAACTTTGGGCTCTATCAGGACAAGTGGCATGGCGCCCCCGGCCTGGGCAGATGCCCGGCGTGCGTTCTGTGTCCATATATTTTACATTTGATGTTAAGGACAACAAGACCCTTTGCAAACCATGTGGAGCCCGCGATGTTGGCACCCGAGGCCGAACCGTCTCTCAGTCCTCGGGTGCTGCCACCTCCATCTTCGGTAAGGGAATCAGGAAGTGAAGGCTTGCGGCCTCACTTCCCGGTTCCCTACTGCGCATGCACGAGTCGCGCATCACAATACGAATGGTCCCTTCTGTCTCTGAGACCCGTGTGTTTCCCAGGAGACAGCGGGGGGGGGGGGAGTGGCGTAAATACTCGCAGATTCTGCGGATATCTATGGCAGAAGTAAGTGCAAATACCTGTATTATACAGGTATCTGCACCCCCCCTGAAAGGTGCCAATTATGACACTGGAGGGGGGGAGGAATCCGATGAGCGAAACTTCAACTTTTGGGTGGAACTCCGCTTTAAGCGTTTTTTTCTTACTCCAGGAGTGTATAATGAGTTTTGAAATTCTAGAGAAATGCTTAAATAATGCATTACAATTTAACTAAACACATTTGAATTTAGTCGACTAAAAAGATTTTAGTCGACTAAAATGTACTGGAGGTTTTAGTCAACTAAATATGACTAAAACTAAACCAATTGCAGATGACTAAAATAGGACTAAAACTAAAATAGCATTTTAGCAAAAGAAGACTATAACTGAATCGAAATTTGCTGGCAAAATTAACACTGCCACTCAAGCGTCTCTTCTCCAGAATCCAAAATTTAGATAATCATTGTAACAGCAGAACGAACAATGATTATTTTTGACAATCCAATCCATGAAAAACCATGGATTCTTGTGTCCATTGGGCATTAATACTATACTTTGGATGACTGAACATCATAGTTATATATATACAGGCAGAGGCGGCTCTAGGCTTTGTGAGGCCTTAGGCAAAACCTAGACATGAGGCCCCACTCACGCCCATAATGGGAAAAATAATTCAAGCGACAAAAAAATAAACTGTATAAATTACATATATTAAGAGCTTTAAAGTGCTGGTGTCAGTGTTCTCTATCTCGGTGCTGGTGTCAGTGTTCTCTATCTCGGTGCTGGTGTCAGTGTTCTCTATCTCGGTGCTGGTGTCAGTGTTCTCTATCTCGGTGCTGGTGTCAGTGTTCTCTATCTCGGTGCTGGTGTCAGTGTTCTCTATCTCGGTACTGGTGTCAGTGTTCTCTATCTCGGTGCTGGTGTCAGTGTTCTCTATCTCGGTGCTGGTGTCAGTGTTCTCTATCTCGGTGCTGGTGTCAGTGTTCTCTATCTCGGTGCTGGTGTCAGTGTTCTCTGTTTCGGTGCTGGTGTCAGCGTTCTCTATCTCGGTGCTGGTGTCAGCGTTCTCTATCTCGGTGCTGGTGTCAGCGTTCTCTATCTCGGTGCTGGTGTCAGTGTTCTATCTCGGGACTGGTGTCAGCGTTCTCTATCTCGCTGCTGGTGTCAGCGTTCTCTATCTCGGTGCTGGTGTCAGTGTTCTCTATCTCGGTGCTGGTGTCAGTGTTCTCTATCTCGGTGCTGGTGTCAGTGTTCTCTATCTCGGTGCTGGTGTCAGTGTCCTTATCTTGGTGCTGGTGTCAGTGTCCTTATCTTGGTGCTGGTGTCAGTGCTCTCTATCTCGGTGCTGGTGTCAGTGTTCTCTATCCTGGTGCTGGTGTCAGTGTTCTCTATCCTGGTGCTGGTGTCAGTGTTCTCTATCCTGGTGCTGGTGTCAGTGTTCTCTATCCTGGTGCTGGTGTCAGTGTTCTCTATCTCGGTGCTGGTGTCAGTGTCCTTATCTCGGTGCTGGTGTCAGTGTCCTTATCTCGCTGCTGGTGTCAGTGTCCTTATCTCGCTGCTGGTGTCAGTGTCCTTATCTCGCTGCTGGTGTCAGTGTCCTTATCTCGGTGCTGGTGTCAGTGTCCTTATCTCGGTGCTGGTGTCAGTGTCTCTATCTCGGTGCTGGTGTCAGCGTTCTCTATCTCGGTACTGGTGTCAGCGTTCTCTATCTCGGTGCTGGTGTCAGTGTTCTCTATCTCGGTGCTGGTGTCAGTGTTCTCTATCTCGGTGCTGGTGTCAGTGTTCTCTATCTCGGTGCTGGTGTCAGTGTCCTTATCTTGGTGCTGGTGTCAATGCTCTCTATCTCGGTGCTGGTGTCAGTGTTCTCTATCTCGGTGCTGGTGTCAGTGAAGGAGGTAGCAGCGGAGAAGCCAATCAGCAGGCAGTGCCAGCGCAGGATGCAGAGCGCCTGGCCCACCAAGGCTGAGGATCAGCACTGAACTGGGACCTCCCAATCCCCCCCGCAGTGGAGTCCCGCATAGGTGGGGGTAAGGGCAGGGCAGAGGGAAGGGTCAGGGGCTGCTAATCACAGGTGGGCACAGTGGGACTGAGCTGCCCTTACTGTTTGTGACACTGATGATCAGGAGTAAGGGAGTGGAGTGCATGGGACAGGGGGTGAATATAAAGACCAGTCTGTGGCTGAGGGATGCTGGGGGGGCTGGCTCTCTCCCATGTTGGTGGTTGCTGGCTGCAGAAGGGGTTGTGGCATGGTAGCTGTGCCTCTCCCTGCAGCTGGAGCCTCGGTTCCCCCCTCCCCCCACTGATTGACAGCCCCAGAGAGAGAGAGGTGGCCCGGTCCGGACACCTTATTTCCTACCTCACATCTGCTCCATACAGCGCTTGTGGGGCTTCCTCCGCGGGACCTTCCTCTTCCTGTCCGTCCCACTGCATGCCAGATTCCTCCTCCAGCCTGGGTGTGCGGGGACCGCTCCGCTGAGAACTCCAGTGGTGGGGGGGTGACGGCCGGGGGGGGGGGGGCCGCGATCTGCGTCTCCGGAGCAGCAGAAACTTTTTGCTCCGGCTGCTAGAACCTCCTCCCCTTCTCCTCCCCCTCTCCTATCCCGGACAACACAGCACTGGCCCCGCCTCCTCCTCGAGACAGAGCCAGTGAGCCACACTCTGTCCTCTCTCTCCTCTGCCTGTTAAACAACTGCTGGCCGGAGCTTAACGCCGCCCGCAGCGGCATTGTTGTCAGCAGAGGCGGCTCTTCAATGAGGCGGTCGCGAGGCCCCTGTGAGTGCGAGGCCTTAGGTGACCGCCTTATTTGCCTAATTAGAGAGCCGCCTCTGTATACAGGGCTCAAAATTTCAAGTCCTGAGCTACTAGCCAGGCCTGAAGGGTTACTCGCCACCAGTTGCCTCTACCAACCCCTACCATGCCCCACCCCTAATCCCGCCCCTAAACACACCCACATAAATTATCTCATTAAATGACACTTAAATGTTTTATGCAGAATTAAGTTATAAAAATAAATATTAACAACAACTTTATCAGTGTCCATCAGTGAAGCCTCACCTGTGTCCAACACTGCAGCCTACCTGTATCCATCAATGCCGCTTCACCTGCGCCCAACAATGCAGCCTGCCTGGGTCCATCAAAGCCGCCTCACCTGTGCCCAACAATGCTGCCTACCTGTATCCATCAATGCTGCTTCACCTATGCCCAAGAATGCAGCCTGCCTGTGTCCATCAAAGCTGCTTCACAAAATAAGTGGATATGTACAGCGCTGCGCTAAACCAAAAAAACTAAGATAGCAGCTAACACACCTGTAGACTCTAGGTAGATAGTGAAAAAATGTATAAAAAAGTGTAGCGCTACAAACTGACGAACAAAAGATTAAGTGCATATACACAATGGATAAACCTAGAATAAACTAAGTATGACCATAAATATGGATTACATAATATGAATGTGCTAACCTGCAAAAAATAAATGAATCAATAAATAATAAACCTAATTGGTAAAAACAGTGACTAAAAAATGAAAATAGTGACAACTCCAAAAAGTCCTTAATTAATTAAAAAGAAAAACAGTGACAGTCCATAATATAGATTTGTAAAAAAAATGTGAGAAAACACCACCAAAAGTCTATGAAGGTTGCACGTGGTAAAAATTAGATAAGTGACTCCCAGGTTCACAGGTGAGTGGATGATTGGTTCCAGGATCTAACAGTAAGTCAAAACTGGGAAAGCCAAAAGTGAACAGAAGATCTAGATCGGTGCCGGGGTCATCACCCAGAAACAACAGTAGGCTTACCGGAAATATTTATTTCCGGTAAGCCTCCTGTTGTTAGATCCTGGAACCAATCATCCACTCACCTGTGAACCTGGGAGTCACTTATCTAATTTTTACCACGTGCAACCTTCATAGACTTTTGGTGGTGTTTTCTCACATTTTTTTACAAATCTATATTATGGACTGTCACTGTTTTTCTTTTTAATTAATTAAGGACGTTTTGGAGTTGTCACTATTTTCATTTTTAGTCACTGTTTTTACCAATTAGGTTTATTATTTATTGATTCATTTATTTTTTGCAGGTTAGCACATTCATATTATGTAATCCATATTTATGGTCATACTTGGTTCATTCTAGGTTTATCCATTGTGTATATGCACTTAATTTTTTGTTCGTCAGTTTGTAGCGCTACACTTTTTTATACATTTTATCAATGCTGCTTCACCTGTGTCCATCAATTCAGCCTACCTGTGCCCAACAATGCAGCCTACCTGTGTCCATCAATGCGGCTTCACCTGTGCCCATCAATGCAGCCTACCTGTGTCCATAAATGCAGCCTCACCTGTGCCCAACAATGCAGGCTACTTGTGTCCATCAATGCAGCCTACCTGTGCCTTACAATGCAGCCTACCTGTGTCTATCAATGCCACTTCACCTGTGCCCAACAATGCAGCCTACCTGTGTCCAACAATGCTGCTTCACCTGTGCCAATCAATGCAGCCTACCTGTGTCCATCAATGCAGCCTACCTGTGCCCAACAATGCAGCCTACCTGTGTCCATCAATGCAGCCTACCTGTGCCCAACAATGTAGCCTACCTGTGTCCATCAATGCTGCTTTCCTGTGTCCATTAATGCAGCCTACCTATGCCCAACAATGCAGCCTACATGTGCCCATCAATGCAGCCTACCTGTGTCCATCAATGCTGCTTCAACTGTGCCCAACAATGCAGCCTACCTGTGTCAATCAATGCCGCTTCACCTATGCCCATCAATGCAGTCTACCTGTGTCCATCAATGCCACTTCAACTCTGTCCATCTATGCAGCCTACCTGTGTCCATCAATGCCGTTTCACCTGTGCCCAACAATGCAGCCTACCTGTATCCATCAATGCCCATCAATGCAGCATACCTGTATACATCAATGCCCATCAATGCAGCCTACCTGTGTCCATCAATGCTGCTTCACTTGTGTCCATCAATGCAGCCTACCTGTGTCCATCAATGCCGCTTCACCTGTGCCCAACAATGCAGCCTACCTGTGTCCATCAATGCTGCTTCACCTGTGTCCATCAATGCAGCCTACCTGTGTCCATCAATGCTGCTTCACCTGTGTCCATCAATGCAGCCTACCTGTGTCCATCAATATAGCCTAGCTGTGCCCAACAATGCAGCCTACCTGTGCAGGGGAAGAGAGAGGAGAGGAAAAGGATTGCTGGCCGGATCATCGTAGCGCTGAGGAACATCACTGTAACAACTTTCATTTCTATTGCCGTGTGTTCCTGCTGCTCGCCGTCACATACAGCCCCGCCTCCTGACCCGGGGACTTTGATATACGTCACATGTCCTGGGATTGGACAGGTGTTCTGTCTATCAAAGTACCCAGATTAGGAGGCGGGGCTGTGTGTGACAGCGAGTGTGGGGAACACTCAGCAATTCCAATGAACGCTGTTACAGCAATGTTCCGCACTCTGATGATCCAGCCGGATCTCTCTTCTCTCTTCCCCTGGGCGATCACTGGGAGAAGAGCTCCCATTCAACCCTGCCTGCCAGCAGTGCTCACTCCAGCCGTTCCCAGGCAGCCCATGCTCCTCAGCCCTCATTTTCCACTCGCAAAATGCAAGTAGGCGACTGAAAAATTTGAGGGCTGTATATAAATATACACAGTATCTCACATAAGTGAGTACACCCCTCACATTTTTATAAATATTTTGTTATATCTTTTCATGTGACAACATTGAAGAAATTACACTTTGCTACAATGTAAAGTAGTGAGTGTACAGCTTCTATAACAGTGTACATTTGCTGTCCCCTCAAAATAACTCAACACACAGCCATTTGTTGCTGGCAACAAAAGTGAGTACACCCCTAAGTGAAAATGTCCAAATTGGGCCCAATTTGGACGTGTCATGTGACTCGTTAGTGTTACAAGGTCTCAGGTGTAAATGGGGAGCAGGTGTTTTAAATTTGGTGTTATCACTCTCACTCTCTCATACTCGTCACTGGAAGTACAACATGGCTCCTCGTGGCAAAGAACTCTCTGGGGTTCTGAAAAAAAGAATTGTTGCTCTACATAAAGATGACCTAGGCTATAAGAAGATTACCAAGACCTTAACACTGAGCTGCAGCACAGTGGTCAAGACCATACAGCGATTTATTAGGACAGGTTCCACTCAGAACAGGCCTCACCATGGTGGACCAAAGAAGTTGAGTACACATGCTCAGCATCATACTCAGTGATTGTCTTTGGGAAATAGATGTATGAGTGCTGCCAGCATTGCTGGGGGGTCAGCCTGTCAGTGCTCAGAGCATACACAATGGAAGGTGGAGGAGCACAAGGTCTCTATCACCCACCAGCTCCTTGATGTCATCATGGAGGAGTGGAAGAGGACTCCAGTGGCAACCTGTGATGCTCTGGTGAACTCCATTCCCAAGAGGGTTAAGGCAGTGCTGGAAAATAATGGTGGCCACACAAAATATTGACACTTTGAGCCCAATTTGAGCCCAATTTGGACATTTTCACTTGGGGGTGTACTCACTTTTGTTGCCAGCAGTTTAGACATTAATTGCTGTGTGTTGAGTTATTTTGAGGGGACAGCAAATTTACACTGTTATACAAGCTGCACATGTAATATAGTGTATAAAAAAACTGACTACATCTTAGATTCTCTTCCATTTTACATAAACTATAAATTTACTTTTTGTTTGTGTGAGTTTTGCCATAATCAGCTCAAAAGTTTGCATAGAACCACACCCTATGAGATATTGTGGTTAAGCCAAATCTGTGTCAGCAAGTCATCAGCTATTTCTTGTTATCTAGTCAAACAGTCTATCTTTTGGTAAGAAAGTACTGAGTGTAAGTTTGTAAAAACCCTTAAACATGTAGGTTGACCAAAGCACAAAAACACAAGGTAAGTATAGTAGCAAGTCCTAGTTGCAATCTCGAAACACCCAATACGAGGACAATATGCGACCGGTCTAAAGTATGTGGCATGTTCACCAATGCCAGGAACATGGCGGACAAGATGGGTGAACTAGAGATACTGTTGTACGAGGGGGATTTGGATTTTGTAGGAATTTCAGAGACCTGGTTCAACAGCTCTCATGATTGGCTGGCAAACATTCAAGGGTATACCCTTTACCGCAAGGATAGAGAGGGTAAAAAAGGGGGAGGGTATGCCTATATATCAAGAATAATGTACAAGTGAATGTGAGAGATGACATCACTGAGGGAGCTAGGGAGGAGGTGGAATCCTTATGGGTAGCGCTCCAAAGGGATGAAGCTAAGGGGAAAATAATACTGGGAGTATGCTATAGGCCCCCTAACCTGAGGGAGGAAGTGGAGACAGATCTCCTATCACAATTTGGATTAGCAGCAAGGATGGGAAGTGTTATCATAATGGGGGATTTTAACCACTTCCCGACCGGCGCACGCCGATGTACGTCGGCAGAATGGCACGGCTGGGCAAATGGACTTACAGGTACGTCCATTTGAATTCCCCGCCATGCCATTGCGTGCGCGCCGCCGGCAGCGCGCGCGTGCGCCGGCCGTGAGCTCCGTGAGTCGGGTTGCGGGTCCCGTGGACTCGATCGCTGCGGGAATCCCCGCGATCGACTCATGGAGAGGATGAACGGGGAGATGCTGATGTAAACAGCATCTCCCCGTTCTGCCTAGTGACAAGTGTCACTGATCACTGCTCCCTGTCATCGGGAGCAGTGATCAGTCTAGTGATACACACAGCCCAACCTCCCTACAGTTAGAAAACACTGCCCTAGTACTGATTAACCCCTCCCCGCCCCCTAGTGGTTAACCCCTTCACTGCCAGTGTCATTTACACAGTAATCAGTGCATTTTTAATCGCACTGATCGCTGTATAAATGACAATGGTCCCAAAAATGTGTCAAAAATATCTGACATGTCCGCCATAACATCGCAGTCACAATAAAAATCGCTGATCGCCGCCATTACTAGTAAAAAAAAATAATTAATAAAAATGCCATAAAACTATCCCCTATTTTGTAAACGCTATAACTTTTGCGCAAACCAATCAATAAACGCTTATTGTGATTTTTTTTACCAAAAATATGTAGAAGAATATGTATCAGCCTAAACTGAGGAAAAAAAAAGTTTTTTTATATATTTTTGGGGGATATTTATTATAGCAAAATGTAAAAAATAATGCGTTTCAAATACCACCAAAAGAAAGCTCTATTTGTGGGAAAAAAAGGACATCAATTTTGTTTGAGAGCCACGTCGCACGACTGCGCAATTGTCATTTAAAGCGACACAGTGCCGAATCACAAAAAGTGCTCTGGTCAGGAAGGGGGTAAATTCTTCCGGGGCTGAAGCGGTTAATTATCCAGACATAGACTGGGCGGAGGGAACCATGCATTCATTTAAGGCTTGCCAGTTCCTTAATGTCTTGCAGGACAATTTTATGGGTCAGATGATAGACGTACCAACTAGAAATATAACATTACTGGATCTACTGATTACCAACAATACAGACCTGATCATGGATGTGGAAATACAGGGCAATTTAGGTAACAGCGATCACAGGTCAATTAGTTTCCGTATAAATCACACAAATAGGAAACATAAAGGAAATACAAAGACACTGAATTTCAAAAGAGCCAACTTCCCTAAACTACAAACCTTGCTAAAAGGCATAAATTGGGATAAAATATTAGGAACAAAGAATACAGGGGAGAGATGGGTTTGCTTTAAGAGCATATTAAATAAGGGCATTAGCCAATGTATCCCATTGGGTAATAAATTTAAAAGAGCGAACAAAAGTCCTGGATGGCTTAACTTTAATGTAAAAATGCACATAAAGCAAAGGAGAAGGCCTTCAAAAAATACAAGGTTGAGGGATCATCCTCAGCATTCAGACTTTATAAAGAATGCAACAAGAAATGTAAGGGTGCAATTAGGATGGGGAGATGGCGAAGGTAATGAATTTATTCTTCTCCTCAGTCTTCACGAGTGAATCGGGGGGCTTCAGTAACCAAAACTGCAGTGTTTATCCTCATGACACAACACAGGAAGCACCTCCATGGTTAACAGAGGACAGAATTAAAATTAGACTTGAGAAACTTAACATTAATAAATCACCGGGACCAAATGGCTTGTATCCGAGGGTACTTAGGGAACTCAGTCAAGTGATTGCCAGACCGTTGTTTCTAATTTTTACAGACAGTCTACTGACTGGAATGGTACCAGCTGATTGGAAAAAAGCCAATGTAGCACCAATATTTAAAAAGGGCCCAAAATACATCCCTGGGAATTACAGACCAGTTAGCCTAACATCAATAGTACAGTATGTAAACTCTTGGAGGGGATGATAAGGGACTATATACAAGATTTTGTTAATGAGAAGGTATCATTAGCAGCAATCAGCATGGATTCATGAAGAATCTACTAACCTTCTATGAGGAGGTGAGTTGCCATCTAGATAAAGGAAGGCCCGTAGACGTGGTGTATCTGGATTTTGCAAAAGCATTTGACACAGTTCCCCATAAACGTTTACTGTACAAAATAAGGTCTGTTGGCATGGACCATAGGGTGAGTACATGGATTGAAAACTGGCTACAAGGGCGAGTTCAGAGGGTGGTGATAAATGGGGAGTACTTGGAATGGTCAGGTGTGGGTAGTGGGGTTCTCCAGGGTTCTGTGCTGGGACCAATCCTATTTAATTTGTTCATAAACAACCTGCAGGATGGGATAAACAGTTCAATCTCTGTATTTGCAGATGATAATAAGCTAAGCAGGGCAATAACTTCTCTGCAGGATGTGGAAACCTTGCAAAAAGATCTGAACAAATTAATGGGGTGGGCAACTACATGGCAAATGAGGTTCAATGTAAAAAAATGTAAAATGCATTTAGGTGGCAAAAATATGAATGCAATCTATACACTGGGGGGAGAACCTCTGGGGGAATCTAGGATGGAAAAGGACCTGGGGGTCCTAGTAGATGATAGGCTCAGCAATGGCATGCAATGCCAAGTTGCTGCTAACAAAGCAAACAGAATATTGGCATGCATTAAAAAGGGGATCAACTCCAGAGATAAAACGATAATTCTCCCACTCTGCAAGACTCTGGTCCGGCCGCACCTAGAGTATACTGTCCAGTTCTGGTCACCAGTCCTCAGGAAGGATGTACTGGAAATGGAGCGAGTACAAAGAAGGGCAACAAAGCTAATAAAGGGTCTGGAGGATCTTAATTATGAGGAAAGGTTGCGAGCACTGAACTTATTCTCTCTGGAGAAGAGACGCTTGAGAGGGGATATGATTTCAATATACAAATACTGTACTGGTGACCCTACAATAGAAATAAAACTTTTTCGCAGAAGAGAGTTTAACAAGACTCATGGCCACTCATTAAAATTAGAAGAAAAGAGGTTTAACCTTAAGCTACGTAGGGGGTTCTTTACTGTGAGAGTGGCAAGGATGTGGAATTCCCTTCCAGCGGGGAGCATCGATAGCTTCAAGAAACTATTAGATAAGCACCTGAATGACCACAACATACAGGGATATTCAATGTAATACTGACACATAATCACACATAGGTTTGACTGGATGGACTTGTGTCTTTTTTCAACCTCACCTACTATGTAACTATGTATTTTTACTGGTATATAAACTACTGTTGTATTCAATAAAGTCAGAGATCTTATGAACACACACTCGAGCTTGTTTCCCATGTCTCATGCGGTCTCTCATGGATCCGAGGGTCCCGGTGGTCTGTCTGCATAAACCAGGGTGGTCGTCAAGATGTATAATTCCTTTCAAATGGGGACTCGTCCCGGATAAAGCAATCATCCTTGGTAAGTAAACGTTTGTCTTATTTTGACAAATTATTTTTTTTGCCTCGGCTCTGATAAAGCTTTAGTCCTTTAAAATTTATATAGAAGGGAGACGGACCATGCCTTAAAGGTCTTTGGGAGACCTGAGTCCTAGAGAGAGGATTCATTAATATTAGACAAAACAGTACTGTAACTCCTTTTTAGAAGGAGAGAAATAGTTTATGAGGTAATCGCCATTGTGACCCAAACCTCTGTTTGCTTTGTCTTTCTGTCGCATAGAAGTTTAAGATGATTTGTGGTGTGGAAGAAGCTGTAAGGTAAGACAGCCTCTCGTATACTGTAATATGGGTCAAGAACATGGTAAAGAGGCTCCACCTCCCCCTAACCCCGGGGCAATTTGTAAGGATTATGTTGATAGGGTTTGTGGTACTGATTATGAATTTATAAATCCTTGGGTGTCAAATTTAGCAGGGTGGACTGAAACTATGGATAGTAATGATCCCTTCCTCCGAGATGGAGATAATGATGAATTTCATATGGATATGGTGAAAGTTTTATGTTTTGGTGACATGAAAGCTTTCCCATGGTTTTCAGGAGACCCTCAGTGGGATATGAAATCCATCACAGTTTAAGATCATACCAAATTGTTCAATGAATCTCTTGGGTAGGGATTTGATGTGAAAATTGGGTATGAAGATAATAATGTCCCCTAGTGGCGGTCTTACTGTCTATTCAAAAAAGGTCTCATCATGAAGTACCAACAGAAGAATTCCCAAATGATTTACAAAATCCATGGTTAGATGGGTCTTTGGATGTGGGTCTCATCTCCTGTACCCCATACAAAGCCACCCTCAAACCTTGGGCAGAACCCATATAGAAGAAACAATACCCTTTGCCAAAAGGAAAGGAGGACAAAATTGCTCCCATGGTGCAACATTGCCTTAAACAAGGAATTTTAAAGGAAACAATTTCACCTTACAACACTCCTATAAATCCAGTCAAAAAGCCGGGTGGCAGTTATAGGTTTGTTCAAGACCTTAGGGCCATAAATAATCTTGTAGTGCCCATAGCACCTATAGTACCTGATGTGCCATCACTCCTGACTTCTATACCATTCAATGCATTAGTATTTCACAGTAATTGATTTAGCAAATGCATTTTTTAGCATCCTGGTGGACGAAGAGACACAGCCTATTCTTGCATTTTGTTTTAGAAATCTCCAGATGACCTGGTGCAGAATGCCCCAAAGGTATGTAGACTCCCCTGTAGTCTATTTAGTTGTACTCCAGAGAACCCTGCGGTCCTGGACTTCCCGCCATGGTTGAGTCCTATTACAGTATGTTGATGATTTGTTTACCATTTGCAATGGTAATGGCCCCTGGCCTCAGATTGCCTGATTATGACAAGATGTTTCACTTGTTTGCCAGGGACAATTGTAAAACAATGGTGGGAGTCCTGGTGCAGGAACACGGAGGAAAACTCCACCCTATTGCATTTTTTTTAAGAGTAGTGCCAATGCCGATACAGGGCATGCCGGCGTGTCTCAGAGCTTTGGCATCCTGTGCTATGGTAGTAGAAATGGTACTTCTTTTTTTTTGTTTGTTTTTGCAAAATCTTTTTAATTAAATTTTTCATTAGCATACAAAATTAGCCCACGCAGGGGCCAAACCTTGCCCACGCAGGGGCAGTTCTTCTGAAGCGGCAACATACCACAACAGGGCACAACATACAACATAAACAAACTAACTTATACTATAACCCCAATGTGGGGAGAGGTTCAGTTCAGGAGAATCTGTGCTCAAATTGGTACCAACAGGATAATGCAACATGAGAGTAGTTGGGTCAATATACTAACAGACTAGAGATATAGTGTTAATCTAGGAATTGGTTACTGCATAAGTTGCCGTGGTATTATCATCTAGCCAACAGGTCCATACCTTTTCAAATTTTTGTGGACAACCTCTGCCTGAGTAGGTGGCTTTATACAGGGGTAAACTGGCATTCACTAGGCTTTTCCAGAATCTGATAGAGGGGGGAGACGATTGTTTCCAGTTCATCGTAATGGCCTTACAAGCATAGTACAATAGCAGGGATATGAGTATTTTCCTGGCTCTGAGCATTGACAGTTGTTCCACCAGCCCAGCAGACAATATTTAGGATCATAAGGAACACGAGTCTTAGTGACCTTAGCAATCACCTGGAGTACTTCTTTTCAATAATATTCGATTGCTGGGCAAACCCAAAAAATGTGGAAAAAGTCACATTGGTAGGAGCAATGCCAGCACGCCGGAGAATGCGCCGGCGACATCTGGTGCAGCCTGTGAGGCGTGTAGTGAGCTCTATGCACAATTTTGTATTGGACAGTTTGTCCCCAGCTGAGACCAGAGGGGAGAAGGGAAAGTCCCAAATCTCCCTCCAGTCGTCCTTGTCCAGCTCCAGTATGTCCCCCACCCATTTCCTGTGGAGGGGGGACAACTCGGGGCCGGCAGCAACCAGAAGGGACACGTAGAGCTGAGACGTGGGTTTCTACAAGTCTTTCACCCTAAGGGTGGACTTGAGCTCTGAGTATGCCAATTCAACTGGTTTCCCTAAGAACTGACACCTGTAGGCATGAGCGATTTGAAGATACCTAAAATGGGCCTGTGCAGGCACATTAAATGTGGTGCATAAAACGTGAAAGGGGGTGAGCTCTCTGTTGGTGATAACATGCTCAAGGGTCAGTATTTTGTATTTGGCCCAGGCCTGTGGATCCAGGATGGTATTGAACTGTGATAGGTTAGGGTTCAGCCACAGGGGGGTGTGAGGAGACCAGAAGTTTGGCTGGGGTGCCCTCAGTGCCTCACCCACCTTCCATTCCCGCATAGTGGTATGCATAGAAGGGGTGAGATGGTAAGGCGTTTTAGGCCCCCTGAATAGCAACCCCTTCAAGGCCTCCAGAGACCCCACTATAGCTGCCTCCAACACGACCGCAGAGTTGGTCAGGTCTGGCTGCAACCACCAATGGACGGTAACAAGCTGAGTGGCCAAGAAATACTTGTGGCAATCAGGGAGAGCCAAGCCCCCACTGTCCACAGGCCTAGTCAGGGTGGTGTATTTGAATCTAGGAGGTTTAGGCCCCCAAATAAAGGAGAGGAAGTATGCTTAAGAAGTTTTGGTCAGCCATTGTGGGGAGTTGTAAATGTACGTAAATTTAGGGAGGACTTTCATTTTGAGAAGATTGATGCGCCCAATGAGGGAAAGGGGAAGATTGCTCCATGCCTTCAGTTTGGTTTTAATTGCTACCAAGACAGGGTCAAGATTGAGCTGCACAAAGTCCCTACTCTCTCTTGAGATGATAATACCTAAATAGGTAAACTGATCAACCCACTGGAGTGGGAGAGAGGAGGGTGAGGAGGACCTGGCCCCCTCATCCACAGGGAACAGCTGAGACTGTGCCAGTTATAAATGGTACTTCTTTTACTCTAGGACATCCAACCACCTTACATTCTACTCATAATGTATCCATTTTGTTGAAAAATATTCATACCCAACATACAGTAGGTGACCGCGATATTGTGTCAATCTCGCCGCATTTCTCGGCGAGATTTGACACCTGCGAGCCCCGTCGCGGGAGCCGGCGCCGAGATGGCTCACTCATCGGGAAAGGAAAACTTTT
The DNA here is from genome assembly GCA_037952925.1 of Lithobates clamitans. NCBI lineage: Eukaryota > Metazoa > Chordata > Amphibia > Anura > Ranidae > Lithobates > Lithobates clamitans. The sequence continues at coordinate 2,908,710 of JBBGZY010000421.1, read as the reverse complement.
TTTTCCTTTCGTGATGAGTGACAGACAGTGCTGACAGCTGTCTGGTATGAATCCTGAGGGGGGAACGCAGCGCCAAATTTTAAATAAAAAAACGGCATGGGTTCCCCCCACAGGGCATACAAGGCCCTTAGGTCTGGTATGAATTGTAAGGGGAAAAATCGGCGTGGGGGTCCCCCCAAAATCCATACCAGACCCTTATCCAAGCACGTAGCCCGGCCGGCCAGGAAAGGCGGTGGGGATGACCAACCCCCCCCCCCTGAGCCGTGCCAGGCCACATGCCCTCAACATGGGGTGGTGAGTGCCTTGGGGGAGGGGGCGCCCTGCGGCCCCCCCACCCCAAAGCACCTTGTCCCCATGTTGATGAGGACAAGGGCCTCTTCCCGACAACCCTGACCGTTGGTTGTCGGGGTCTGTGGGCGGGGGGCTTATCGGAATCTGGGAGCCCCCCTTTAATAAGGGGGCCCCCAGATCCCAGCCCCCCACCCTATGTGAATGAGTATGGGGTACATGGTACCCCTACCCATTCACCTAGGGAAAAAGTGTCAATAAAAAAAAACACAGTACACAGATTTTAAGAGTAATTTATTAGGCAGCTCCGGGGTCTTCTTCCGACTTTGGGGGGTCTCCCTCTCACTTCTCCTGGTGTTCGGCCTCTTCTCCTGGTGTTCGGCCTCTTCTCCCGGGCCCCTCCGCTATCTTCTTCCAGCTCTTTTGCCAGCGAGGGGCCAGGTCTGCTGCCGCTGTCTTGTCGCCGCTGTCTCATCGCTTCTTCTGCCGGGCCCCTCCGCTATCTTCTTCCAGCTCTTTTGCCAGTGAAGGGTCCGGTCTGCTGCCGCTGTCTTGTCGCCGCTGTCTTATCGCCGCTGTCTTGTTGCTTCTCTTCTTCTCTTCTTCCGATGTTGACATGACGCTCTCTCCGGCTGGAATGCTGTGTGCGAGCTGCGGAGCCATTTATATAGGCGGTGACCCCACCCCCTTGTGACGTCACGGTCCCAGCATGCGCAGGGACTCTGGGTTCACGCCCCCTTATGACGCCAGAGTCCTTGCGCATGCTGGGACCGTGACGTCACAAGGGGGCGGGGTCACCGCCTATATAAATGGCTCGGCAGATCGCACACAGCATTCCAGCCAGAGAGAGCGTCGTGTCAACATCGGAAGAAGAGAAGAAGCGACCAGACAGCGGCGACGAGACAGCGGCGTCAAGACAGCTGCAGCAGACCGGGCCCCTCGCTGGCAAAAGAGCTGGAAGAAGATAGCGGAGGTGCCCGGGAGAAGAGGCCGAACACCGGGAGAAGAGGCCGAACACCGGGAGAAGTCGGAAGGAGACCCCCCGAAGTCGGAAGAAGACCCCGGAGCTGCCTAATAAATTACTCTTAAAATCTGTGTACTGTGTTTTTTTTTATTGACACTTTTCCCCTAGGTGAATGGGTAGGGGTACCATATACACCATACTCATTCACATAGGGTGGGGGGCCGGGATCTGGGGGCCCCCTTATTAAAGGGGGGCTCCCGGATTCCGATAAGCCCCCCGCCCGCAGACCCCGACAACCAACAGCCAGGGTTGTCGGGAAGAGGCCCTTGTCCTCATCAACATGGGGACAAGGTGCTTTGGGGTGGGGGGGCCACAGTGCGCCCCCCTCCCCCAAGGCACTCACCCCCCCATGTTGAGGGCATGCGGCCTGGTACGGCTCAGGTGGGGGGGTGCTCGCTCATCCCCACCCCCTTTCCTGGCCGGCCAGGCTGCGTGCTCGTATTAAGGGCATGGATTTTGGGGGGGACCCCACGCCGATTTTTTGGCATAAGGGGTTCCCCTTACAATCCATACCAGACCCAAGGGCCTTGTATGCCCCTGGGGGGGAACCCACGCCGGTTTTTTATTTAAAATTTGGCGCGGCGTTCTCCCCTCAGGATTCATACCAGACAGCTGTCAGCACTGCCTGTCACTCATCGCGAAAGGAAAAAAAGTTTTCCTTTCCCGATGAGCGAGCCAGCGCAACATGCACAGTACCCTGTCGCCGAGAACCAGCGCGATGGTATCACACTGGAATCACAATCTCGCAGTCAGGTACTGTATGTCAGCCTAAAGATTGAATGGATAAGAGGTTATTCTCCTCTCAAATCCAAATCTTGAAATAAAATATGCTTCACCTACTTCAGGCCCAGCCCCAATCCTCAATGCGTTAATAGGTTTAAAAGGAAAAGAGGATGAGGTAGTTCCTCAACATGAGTGCATTGATATAATCCACCTGGATTATACGATCTTATACATGATTTTGGTATTATCTGGTTAAGAAGAGGGTACATAGCAGCAGATGGCAAATCAATTTCAAATTCAACATTAGTGTCCAGCCTTTTGGAAGCGATTAAATTGCCTCAGTCTATAGCTATCCTCCATCGCAAAGCACAAACCACAAACCAAGATGATGTTTCAAAAGGAAATGCCTTAGTTGATAAAGCAGCAAAGGAAGCAGCTTCTAAACAAGAAGCTACCATACAAATACCATCACTTGCACCTGAAATGCCCCTGTTAGACCAAACCTTGTCAGATCTTCAGTCATATGCTACAGACACAGATATTAAACAATGGAATATTGCAGGCGTGTAGATAAGCCCACATACTGCCCATATACTGGATATGTCTGTCAAGAGGGGAGAACATGTATACCCGTAGCTAGTGCACCTTTATTTATTTCTCAGTATCATGGGGTAGGGCACAGAGGCTGGCAGGTCACATGTGATTTATTGGAGAATGATTTCCTTATCCCTGGTCTTCCCTCTTTGGTCAAATCATATGTTGCCAGATGCACCACATGGATCTGAAACAACCCAAGAAATCCACACAAGGCAAAACATGAACACCTTACATATCCATCCACACCTTTTACACAGATTGACTTCACCCATATGCCTAAGTTAGGTAAAAGACAGGGATATTTACTTTTGATAATAGACATGTTCTCAAGATGGACGGAAGCATTTGTAACCACGAAGGAAGATACACAAACAGTTGTAAAAAGACTCATGCAGCAAATTATCCCTAGATGGGGATGCCCGCTCCAAATAAATTCTGACAATGGTCCTGCCTTTATTTCAAAAGTGTGCCAAGATTTAGTGAAAGCACTTAAAATTTATTGGAAATTTCATATACCTTATCACCCGCAGAGTTCAGGTATTGTTGAGAGAATGAACAGAAACATTAAAGATAAAATAAGAAAAGCAACAGGAGGCACAAATTATAAGTGGCAGAAAGTCCTACCAGCAGTTTTACCCAAAATAAGAATGACCACCACTAAGAAAACAGGATACACTCCATTTGAGTTCCTTATGGGTAGGCCATTTCCCACCCCGTGGGCCAGATAACCACTTATGTTAGAAAGAGGGGACCTAGAAGTAATACAGGGAGAGTATATTAGAAAACTCATTGAAACTCTGGACAGAGTTGAAAGAAATGTTGCTTGCACCTCTCCTTTCTCTTCACAGGAACCTACACACCCTTTCCAGGTAGGAGACGTAGTGGTGGTCCAACAGCTGAATAGTACTAAGAAGCAAGAGTACCCGTTCAGACCCCCGACCACTGTGATCGCAGTCACATGTACCGCAGTCCTTACTGAGGGACAACAGTACTGTGTGAAGAAAGTGAACCAAACACCTAAGAAGCAAGATAAAGCACAGAGAGGTGAAGCAGGTGATACAAATCCTTGAACAGTGAGTGAAGAAGCTGGTCAAGACACTGAAAAAGATGACCTTGCTTATTGCACCACAGACTTCTGGGAAGGCATTTTGCCTCCAGTTCCTAATCTCTCTGATAGTGTTCCTACCTACATGGATCATAACTAATTGTATTTATCATGCTGAGGACTTGGGAGCCCTTTAAGGCATATGTGAGTCACCCAATAACACCAACGATAATACACATACCAGACACAAGAGAGCTGCAATCAGATAATAAGGGAGTTAAAACTGATAGTTTTACAGACAAAATGTTGCTACTGAAATTCAAGTAGGAAGGCGGGGCGCAGGCCTGCCTGAATTTGTAGGAGGAGCCCCACCTTTAAAAGGCCAGCCCCTGGTCCTCCTTTCTGTCGGCATTTCTTCTCGTGTGAGGAGCGTTTCCTTTGCGCTAGGGGTGGTCCTTTCAGTCATCAGAGGCTGGGGTGTGGATTAAGCATTCCTGTTTTGTTTTGGATGCTCATTCGTATCATTTCCGGCGCGACCGCCGACATCATCGAGGGGACGTGCGGCTGCTGACGGGTTTCCTCTTCTCCCTGTCTTCAAGTGCAGGCTCAGGTATCGTTCAGGGGGGGCCGCCTGCTCACTTGCTTTTCTTCGGGCTAGTATCCCACATGTCTGTTTTGGGGGAGGGGAGGCCCGCTCGTCTGGTGGGGGGGGTGGCTTGTTTCACATCTCTGGTCGAGTACAAATATAAAATGTTTCACAGCAGTGTCACACAAGTTATTACAGAAACTTTGCTTACCAATCTGTATTACCAGTTCTTTTGTGTATGTGTATGTACTAATGTTATTCACACTGGCTTAGGTTAACTGCCATATGCATCAATTACTCAATGCAACAATTATTTAGAACCTGAAAATTGTAAAGCAATGAGTAAATGCCAAAGACCGAATGTAATGTATTTTTCGCTCCATAAGATGCACCTGACCATAAGACGCACCTAGGTTTTAGAGGAGGAAAACAAGAATATTCTGAACCAAATGGTGTCCAAAAATATTTACCTGGCCCATGAAATGCATCCTGACCATTGCCATAAATACAGCCTGACCATTGCACATAAATGCAGCCTGACCATTGCACATAAATGTAGCTTGACCATTGCACATAAATGCAGCTTGACCATTGCCCATAAATGCAGACTGACCATTGCACATTAATGTAGCCTGAATATTGCACATAAATGCAGACTGACCTCATGTCATTCCATCCTCCTGACAGAAGACAGAGCAGCCTGAGTGACCGAATGCTTGTCTTCTGTCTCAGCAACAATGTCAGGCCCAGCCAGGAGATCAATCGGCGCTCACACGGGCTTCAGATGTCTGTCCTCCGCTATCCTGCTTCTCTTCCGGCAGTGGCGGCGGGGGGCGGTGCCAGCGGCGGGGGGGGGCGGTGCCAAGCATACATTCGCTCCATAAGACATTTTCCCCCATATTTCTGGGGGAAAAAAGTGCGTCTTATGGTGTGGAAAATACGATACTTTACAACACAGTGTTCAGTCACGCTGTGCATTTTACGCCCACAGGCTACTTAACAACAAGTTTAAACAAAACTCAGAGAGGACAGAGCGGTAAATATAAAAAAAAAACCTGCCAAGTCACACATATTTCTGATGGCATCAGACCATAAAAGGTGCATCCTATTGCACAGAAAACGCAAAGATTGCCCCAACAGTTCCAGACAGAGACGGTATAAATTTGCAAATTAATTATACCACGCAGACTGTCTGCAGAGTAAAAACACCCCTTCAATAATCATGCACACACAACTGGGACTTTTTGCCAGTCTATGCAGTTTCAATTCTATTCATATCCCCCCTACTCAGTAAACGATGGGCACAACAGCCACCACTGGACACATCTTACTCCTTGAACAGGGACGTACATCTCCATGACATGTCACCATGACATTTCTTGAAGCAGTAATCTAGCCTCCAATGGTACGTCTGGCTGGCTCTAAAAAACTTTACTAACATTTCTTGGGGTCACAATTCTCCATATAGGGGTTTTTCTATCATCTTGTTGTTTGTTTAGTGTTTGTTCCCAACTACTGCTGTTAGTATGATTCAGCAATAACTATGAGGCGCACTTTCTTTTCAAACGCTGGTATCATGACGCTCACATGTGTTAGCCACAGTCCAGTTTCTAGGTTCTACATGCCATGGTTTCACTTGGAAATGCATGCTTTTTATCACAGTTCTGCACCTGGGCAGTCAGGGGGAGTTGGGACACGGGGCAGGGGGCAGCAGGGGTGATCATGGGATGTTGGGGTTGTTTCCTTGTGAGCCGTTTGGTGGTCTCATAAGTGTCCAGGGCCACTTGGGGTGGGTTTTGGCAGGGTGTGTTCCTTCACACCTTATTTTTCATTTCCACATGGTTGTGGTCAGTGGCTGTTTCAGCTGCTTAGGCCTCGTTCTTGGCTTACAGTGGTCATGAAGCAGCGCCACTCACCACTCTTTGTGGCTACTATTGGCCCAGCGCGCTTTTCACTGCAATCACTGGGGGGGGGGGGGTCAAAGGGTACCAATAAGTCATATGCTTGTGGTGAGGTCTTGGTGGTAGTCAAGACCAGGAACCATAGGCTTAATCGCAAGCTCTCCATTCCAGATTTTGTTCTAGCGTTTAGCATTTTCAGGGATGTTATCTGCTTGGTTAGTCCTCAGAGGAGGAAGGAGCTTGATCTCTACCGTTATGCTGTAGTGGAGTTGGAGCAAAAATACGGAAGGTTCAGCCTTCTATGATTACCATCGTTCTTTCTCTGCTAAAGCTGCAGTGATTTTTGCCCAGCACCAGGTGATGACTGACTAGAGCAACTTGGATACAGAGCTTTTTTGTCGCCATTTTGCCAGGTTAAGGTCTCCTGTGTGTGCCACGTGGCAGTCTTTCACACATACTACCTACTGGTGCCCCCTCATGAGACCCCCTGCTGTTCCAGGTACCTCCAGGGCGCCCTCAAGTTTATTACCAACCCCAGCTCATGCAACTTCTTTTGATAAACTTTTAAGAAACCAATTAAGTTTCTAGGCAAGTCGCAGATTTTTAATAATTTTAATCATGGCTCATGCAATTACAGTCCCGCCTCCTGCATGTCTGTGCCAGCTGCTATAGGGCGCACCCCAAATCTGCCTGTTCGCTAAGGCAGGTGAAGTGCTTGTGACTAAGCCGCATCGATGTCCCTTTCTAACAGGCCTGTCTGGCTTCGCATCCTTCCCCCACGTTATGTCAATTACATTACCTCAGGGTACCTTTGGATTGTTGCAATCCATTGCAAACACTGTAGCTGCTGACTTTTAATAAGGAGACTTACCTGTCCGGAGATCCCGCGATGTCGCCCCCCCAAGGCCAATCCGTCCATCGGATCAGGTGCAGGCGCCGCCATTCCAACTAAGGGAAATTGGCAAAGGAGCCTGGCAACTTCACTGCCGGTTTCTGACTGTGCATGCGTGAGCCCCGCGTTGCTTTGTGAATGGCCAGCTTGTCTTCTGGGACACACATGTCACCTTTATTCTGTATTCTAGTCTGTAGTTTGTTTTGAATTTTTGCAGCCTTGATTTCCTTGACGTATTCTGTTATATTCCTTGTAACATTTAAATGATGATAGTGCTCCTTCATTTTTATAAGTTCTTTTTTTATTATTTATAGCTTTTTTTAACGTTGGCCGTGAGCCACATAGGTTTTATTTTTAGCCTTTTCAAACTTATTGCCCTAGGGCAGTGATGGTGAACCTTGGAAGCCCAGATGTGTTGGAACTACATTTCCCATGATGCTCAACTACACTGCAGAGTGCATGAGCATCATGGGAAATGTAGTTCCAAAACATCTGGGGTGCCAAGGTTCGCCATCACTGCCCTAGGGCATCCCGAGTGGAAGTGGAAGCAGATACCTGCCAAAACCAGGTACTCGCCCCCCCCCCCCCCCCCCAAAAAAAGTGCCATTTATTAAAGGAGCAGGGATGGAAGCCTTAAAGCAAAATATTTCCTTTATCGGTGAAGCTCCGTTTTAAAACCTATTTCCAGCCAAAATGTTTTTAATGTTTTGTATAGAGAATGAATGAATGAATGAATGATTTGTAAAGCGCTGCAAATGCGAACTGAATTGCCTCAAGGCGCTAAATGCGTTTTGTGTTGAACAGCTTCTTAGAATAGGAAGGTTTTGAGTTTTTTCCTGAAGGCCAGATGGTTTTCTTCCATGCGGATGTGAATCGGAAGAGTGTTCCATAGCCGAGGTCCCTGTACTGCGAATCTGCGTTCAACCCTTGCTTTGTAGCGGTATTTGGGAACGAGGAGGAGGTTTTGGTTGGATGATCGCAGATTGCGATTGGGTGTGTAGTCTTTTATTTTCTCTCGGAGGTATTGAGGGGCGTTACCTTGTATGCATTTGTGGGTGAGGCAGAGGGTCTTGAATGTGATCTGATTCTTTACCGTTAGCCAATGTAGGCTCCTCAGGGATGGAGAGATGGACTCCCAGGGTTTTTTTCCTGTTAGCAGTCTTGCCGCCACGTTTTGAATGGCCTTTAGGCGCGCAAGCTGATATTGGGGTAAGCCTAAGTAGAGTGAGTTTGCGTAGTCAAGACATGAATTGATGATTGTTCCAACTACTGCTGCTTTGTCCTTTTCTGGGATAAAGGGAATGAGTCTGCATAGTAGGCGGAGGAGATGGTGAGACCCGCTAACTACTGATCCTATTTGTGCATCCATTGTCATTTCTGAGTCAAAGATAACTCAGAGACTCTTGGCTTTGGTGCTCGGAGAGATGGTCTGTCCGAAGATGGTGGGAGGTATCCATGGAGTCTTGGTTTTGGGATTTTGGTTAGCGTGAAGGAAGAGGAGTTCTGTTTTTGACCCGTTGAGTTTGAGGGAACTGATGGTCATCCAGTCATCTATCAAAGTGAGACATTTCTCTAGTTGTTGATGGTGGTCCTTTTGTCCGGTGGTGTGAAAGTAGATTTGGGTATCGTCAGCGTATGAGTGGAAGCAGAGGTCTGATTTTTTGATAATTTTGAGGAGTGGGTGGATGTAGATGTTGAATAGCATTGGCGACAAAGGTGAACCCTGGGGGACTCCACAGGAAATTGTCTGGGTGTCAGAGGTGAATGCTCCAAGTTTCACTGTCTGAGAGCGATTCTCTAAGAAGGATGCAAACCATTTTAGACTCGAATCTGTGGCTCCTGCAACTTCTGTGAGGCGGACAAGTAGAGTGTTGTGGTCCACTGTATCAAATGCTGCACTAAGGTCTAGCAGTATCAGGAGACATGATTCTCCGTCATCTGCTGCTTCAAGGGCATCATCCCATATTTTTATGTGCCGTTTCTGTGCCATGGCCTGGACGGAAGCCTGATTGTAGAGTGTCCAGAAGTTGATGTGTGTCCAGGTGGCGTTGTAACTGTTGTACTACTGCTTTCTCCATAATCTTGGAGATGGTGTTAAGGCTTGTTATCGGTCTGCGGTGGTTAGGGTCCTTAGGGTCGAGATTGGGTTTCTTTAGCAGGGGTTTGACGGTGCCTTGCTTGAGGGAGGTTGGCACAATTTCTTCTTTGAAAGACTGATTTATGAGGTGTGTTATAGTGGGAGCCAGGATGTCGGAGCATTCTTTCAGGAGATTCGTGGGAATGATGTCATTTGGTGATGTGCTGTCTCGAAGGCTTCTCATAATGGTTTTTGTCGTGTCAGTGGTGATTGGGGTCAAGAAGAAGTCGGCAGTTGTGTGATGTTCGTGTTGATGTCCTCTTTTTGCTTTGGTTGGGTGAGGTTGGTTGTTTTTTTCTGTTGGATTGATTTCCGGATTTTGTCGATTTTGTTGATGAAGAAATTTGATAACTCATTGCAGAAATCTTGAGTATCGTTTGCTGGGGGCTCTAAGCAGGACGGGTTCATTGACTGGGCGACTATTTTGAAAAGTTCCTGAGGCCGGTTTATGGCAGTTGAGATGGTATTTCGAGAAATGTTCTTTTTTGGCTGTGAAGATTGCTTTGTGGTATTTCACCGTGAGTAGGAGTAGGAAAGAGTTACAACTGTCATGTTTTAAATGTGGTATGTACCCATTAAGTTGACATTCTGTCAGATTTTAAATGTTGTCTATGTACTGAAACAGGAAATTTCTCTTCTCTTTTGATGCCTGTCTCCTGGACAGGAAAGGGGGAGATTTTTCTCTCATGAGGGTTGTGTTTTATGGTAACCACAAGGTCTATGCTATTTATGTAATAGACAGGGCATAGTATATTTTTAGTCTCTCACTAAGCAAAATATAGTCATACCAGTATTTAAAATTAAAAAGCCATCAGACTGGTGTCAAAGCTATCTAATCAGAACTGCCATTCAGTATTAAAACACTGTTTTAAAAAGGTGGAACATGAATATGTAACGAAAATCTTTACAAGAAAAGTGAACACATTTGTTGACCTTAGCTAGCAATTATCTTGGTTAACTCAATATAAATAAACATGACCATGTATGCATGATTCAAATTATCAATTGTGTTTGGTAGCTTTATCTATGTTGTGTGATAGAATTGAGTTTATAAAAGTGGTTTGAATTATCCATATTGTAACAGCCCATTGTAATATGATGTTAAATTTGAATTAGGTGATCCACATGACTGTGACACATTGTATACTGAAGTCACATGGCGACATCACGTTATGTACTTTAGAGGGTCACAAAACCAATGATGTCAGCCGATCTATTGTGAACAAATCTTTACGAATTTCAAAAATATCACGTGTGATGATAACACTTCTTATGGTTGCATACGCTGTTATAACGTGGTTTCGTTTATTCTAAATTGGAAGTACTTGTCATTGGATGTGCATTACATTGCGGTATGCTGCTGAAAATGCTACATACGTGAGTTTTGGTTAGTTGGGGTGCATTTGTAAGCCTGTTCAAATAATTAGGCTGTCCTAATGCAACACTCGTTAATGCGGAGGTGTTTAACACTCGACAGCAGACCAGGTTGGTGTGAATGGGTCCTTAATTTATAAAAACTACATGAAAAAGGTGTTTAAAATCATAGCTAATATAAATCAGATGAGCTTACTTACCAACTAGCAGTATAAGGTATAAAATAAGTATTTGTATAAACAGTTATGTGGGTTTCAGTGGAGACTTGTACCAAGTTAGCTATAGGTAATGTGGGAATTATGGAGTTTAAGTGATACCCTTTACTCGCTAAAAACCTAAATTAGCTTAAAAAAAAGGGTATCAGTTAAATTTAGATTTTAAAGTTGGTTTTTAAATCCAACATTGAAAGCATACAAATTTTAACATTTTTGATAAAATAAAACACAAAAAAGTTTAGGCCTTTGTCCAATTGCTGGTGTTTTATTTTTTCTGTTTGCTTTATGTAAACAAGTAGCAAACTTTGCAAGCAAAGAATGGAGACCTCAGTTCTTGGAAATAAAAAATGGTAAACATATATATTTCCATAAAGAAAAAAAAAAGTTTTTTCTTTGGAATGTTGATAAAACTTTTTATTTGCAGGTATTCAGCACTTTTTAAAATTAATATTACAGGTGTGATAAGATGAGTCACAATCACTACTTGCATAAATCACAAGAAGTTCAAGTATTCCACTGTCACATGTGATGTGGTCAATGTTTTTTTTTTTTGTTAATACATATGGGCACTGTGAGCACAGTAAGCAGCTTTGTGTTTTCTCAATCTTACAGGAACAACCCATGTACTTACAGAAATAATTGTCAATAACTACTATATACAGGAAAACTTGTATGCATGCAAGGCTTGTTCTGAATTGTAGGGGTGCAGATTGTGACCTCAACCACCTACCTACCTCAACACTGTTTTAAAAAGGTGGAACATGAATATGCAACGAAAATCTTTACAAGAACAGTGAACACATTTGTTGACCTTAGCTAGCAATTATCTTGGTTAACTCAATATAAATAAACATGACCATGTATACATGATTCAAATTATCAATTGTGTTTGGTGGCTTTATCTATGTTGTGTGATAGAATTGAGTTTAGAAAAGTGGTTTGAATTATCTATATTGTAACAGCCCATTGTAATATGATGTTAAATTTGAATTAGGTGATCCACATGACTGTGACACATTGTATACTGAAGTCACATGGCGACATCACGTTATGTACTTTAGAGGGTCACAAAACCAATGATGTCAGCTGATCTATTGTGAACAAATCTTTACAAATTTCAAAAATATCACGTGTGATGATAACACTTCTTATGGTTGCATACGCTGTTATAACGTGGTGTCATTTATTCTAAATTGGAAGTACTTTTCATTTGATGTGCATTACATTGCAGTATGCTGCTGAAAATGCTGCATACATGAATTTTGGTTAGTTGGGGTGCATATGTAAGCCGGTTCAAATAATTAGGCTGTCCTAATGCAACACGCGTTAACGCGGAGGTGTTTAACACTCCACAGCAGACCAGATTGGTGTGAATGGGTCCTTAATTTATAAAAACTGCATGAAAAAGGTGTTTAAAATCATTGCTAATATATATCAGATGAGCTTACTTACCAACTAGCAGTATAAGGTATAAAATAAGTATTTGCATAAACAGTTATGTGGGTTTCAATGGAGACTTGTACCAAGTTAGCTATAGGTTAATGTGGGAATTATGGAGTTTAAGTGATACCCTTTACTCGCTAAAAGCCTAAATTAGCTTAAAAAAAAGGGTATCAGTTAAATTTAGATTTTAAAGTTGGTTTTTAAATCCAACATTGAAAGCATACAAATTTTAACATTTTTGATAAAATAAAACACAAAAAAGTTTAGGCCTTTGTCCAATTGCTGGGGTTTTATTTTTTCTGTTTGCTTTATGTAAACAAGTAGCAAACTTTGCAAGCAAAGAACGGAGACCTCAGTTCTTGGAAAAAAAAAATGGTAAACATATATATTTACATGTAGAAAAAAAAAGTTTTTTCTTTGGAATGTTGATAAAACTTTTTATTTACAGGTATTCAGCACTTTTTAAAATTAATATTGCAGGTGTGATAAGATGATACACAATTATTACTTGCAGGAACAACCCATTTACTTGCATAAATAATTGTCAATAACTACTATATACAGGAAAACTTGTATGCATGCAAGGCTTGTTCTGAATTGTAAGGGCGCAGATTTTGACATCAACCACCTACCTTGGAATCTTTGATAAAATTATCAAAGATTTATTTCTCCAAGCAGTGCATGGGAAGTCCCCTTATCTCTGTGTAAACCCAGATCTGTCTACTGCGTGTAGTGGATACTACATACTGTGCTCACAGTGGCCACATGTACTGATAGAAAAAAGTTATTTTTTAAAGGCTTTGGTTCTAAGAGTCACAATCAAGCTTCAAAGTATCCAACATCCTGCTGAGTGCTATTATGCATCCATTGATGATTTGGCATTAAACTGCCTGTGGTGAAGTTGTTTCAGGATCCTCTCTTTCCTGTCCTCTACCCCATTCACAAAACTTCAGGAATTCGTTTGGCTGAATTCAACATGTTTTGCGAATAATAGAAAGTATATTGTCATTCATCCAACTTTGACCCATTCAGGTTTTGGAGGCTGGGTGCTCACAAGATATCTTGTAACTGGAACAGAGGACACAAAGAGGAGGTTGAAGTTGTAAAATTGAAGCAGTGAAACCCATGCAGTGGCGCCGGGGCCGAGTCCGGCATTCGTGTCTGTGGATGCAAATTCCGGACTCGGGAGCGCACCCGCAAGGTAACCTCCTCGGAAGAGCACTTCTCCTAGGGGTTATCTGATGCAGGGAGGAGCCGCGAAAGCCGCCGAGGAACCTAAGAAGAGGATGTTCGGGGCCACTCTGTGCAAAACAAGCTGCACAGTGGAGGTAAGTATGACATGTTTGTTATTTAAAAAAAAAAAAAACGATCCTTTACAATCACTTTAAAGCTCTCTGAACACCAGTCAAAGCTCCTGTCACTAAATTAAAATGGTTAGCTTACAGTCCTGTTTACACCTTGCTTTTTCTTGGTGCTTCGGTGGGACTTCAAGCAAGTTTGCCATAGACTTCTATAGAAGCTTTGAAGATGCTTTGAAGCACCACTGAAGCTACATGTGGTATCATTTTTGAAGCAAAGCCGAAGCAAAGCAAAGCAAAGGCAGGTGTAACCAGGCCTGTAAGCTAACCATTTTATTTAGTGACAGGAGCTTTGACTCGCGTTTAGAGAGCTTTAACAAAAAATGTCCTAAGCCATGTTGAAGCCTTGTTCAAGCCTCGCTGAAGCAAGTGTAAATGAGCCCTAAGTCTCAAAGTGGTCGAAGTCATAAGACTGATCATAAAACATTTAAACGAAACAGTAAGTTACGTTTTTTTCTGTCTGTACAGCCAATATCCTGTTGTAAAATAAACTTATCTGGGGGAGATGTTTATCACTAGAGTAAACAAGCACATTGCCAAATTTATGTTGACTTTACCTTGAACTGAATTGAGAAATTTCAAAGCAAGAGTTCAGTGGTGGCAGTGAAACAGTAATCAAAATACAAAACACTAATACTAAAAACTTGACAAAACCACCCAAGAACTGAGCATACTGTATTTACAAAGTAATATAAACACAATGCGCAACTCACTTTACCATATTGCAATCTAACACTGCACACAATAGGGCTAGTGCATTACCACTAGAGATAACAAAATTTAAATAAAATAGACATGTTGCCAGAAGCAATCGGGTATTAACTTTGATTTATGGAAAATGTATCTAAAGCCAAAACTCTTTTTTTAGTTTTAGATAGAGTGGTAAGGAATTAGAACATGTATCCTTATGTTACTGCTTTCTGTGACCCTGTTAAAGAGATTCACTCTGTTTGTGGTGATGACCACTGTTACTGGGAATGAAAGTGAGGGTAAATTCAAAAATTTTAGTTGTCATCAGAACAGGAACAGATGGGAAATCATTCAATAGTGACACTTGTTCTGATGACAACTAAAACAGGTTTCCCCTCACTTTTGAGAGATCTCTTCCAACTTCCTGTTGTGAAAGGAAATCTCCCCAATGGCACACAAATGGCATTACATGAGTAATAAACAAGTCCACAGGGGATTTGTGGTGGTTGGAGCAGTTGAATTTCTGTACCACAGCCCCACAGCCCCACAGCCCCAAGTCTCAAAATGGATGAAGTCATAAGACTGACCATAACAAAAAAATAATGAAACAGTAAGATAAGTTTTATCTGTCTGTACAGCCAATATCCTGTTGTAAAAAAAATGTATTCTGGGGAGATGTTTATTACTAGAGTAAACAAAGACATTGCCAAATTTACAGTGCCCTTTTACCTATTTTGTTACATTACAGCCTTTAGTTCAATGTTTTTTTAATCTGAATTATAGGTGATGGATCAAAACACAATAGTCAAAGTTGGTGAAGTAAAATTACAAAAATATATACATAAAACTATTTTTCAGAAATTAAAAACTGATAATTGGCATGTGCATATTTATTCACCCCCTTTGTTATGAAGCCCATAAAAAGCTTTGGTGCAACCAATTACCTTCAGAAGTCACATAATTAGTGAAATGATGTCCACCTGTGTGCAATCTAACTGTCACATGATCTGTCATTACATATACACACCTTTTGAAAGGCCCCAGAGGCTGCAACACCTAAGCAAGATGCACCACTAACCAAACACTGCCATGAAGACCAAGGAACTTTCCAAACAAGTAAGGGAAAATGTTGTTGAGAAGTACAAGTCAGGGTTAGGTTCTAAAAAAATATCCAAATCTTTGATGATCCCTAGGAGCACCATCAAATCTATCATAACCAAATGGAAAGAACATGGCACAACAGCAAACCTGCCAAGAGATGGCCGCACACCAAAACTCACGGACCGGGCAAGGAGGACATTAATCAGAGAGGCAGCACAGAGACCTAAGGTAACCCTGGAGGAGCTGCAAAGTGCCACAGCAGAGACTGGAGTATCTGTACATAGGACGACAATAAGCCGTACTCTCCATAGAGTTGGGTTTTATGGCAGAGTGGCCAGAAGAAAGCCATTACTTTCAGCAAAAAACAAAATGGCACTTTTTGAGTTTGCGAAAAGGCATGTGGGAGATTCCCAAAATGTATGGAGGAAGGTGCTCTGGTCTGATGAGACTAAAATTGAACTTTTTGGCCATCAAAGAAAATGCTATGTGTGGCTCAAACCCAACACATCACATCACCCAAAGAACACCATCTCCACAATTAAACATGGTGGTGGCAGCATCATGCTGTGGGGATATTTTTCAACAGTCGGGACTGGGAAACTGGTCAGAGTTGAGGGAAAGATGGATGGTGCTAAATCCAGGGATATTCTTGAGCAAAATCTGTACCACTCTGTGTGTGATTTGAGGCTAGGAGGAAGGTTCACCTTCCAGCAGGACAATGACCCCAAACACACTGCTAAAGCAACACTTTAGTGGTTTAAGGGGAAACATGTAAATGTGTTGGAATGGCCTAGTCAAAGCCCAGACCTCAATGGAATAGAAAATCTGTGGTCAGATTTAAAGATTGCTGTTCACAAGCACAAACCATTCAACTTTAAGGAGCTGGAGCAGTTTTCAAGCAGGAATGGGCAAAAATCCCAGTGGTAAGATGTTGGGAGCTCATAGAGACTTATCCAAAGTGACTTGGAGCTGTGATAGCCACAAAAGTTGGCTTTACAAAGTATTGACTTTAGGGGGGTGAATAGTTATGCACATTGCCCTTTTCTGTTATTTTGTCCTATTTGTTGTTTGCTTCACAATAAAAAAGAAAACCATCTTCAAAGTTGTTGGCATGTTCTGTAAGTTAAATGATGCAAATCCTCAAACAATCCATGTTAATTCCAGGTTGTGAGGCAACAAAACACGAAAAATGCCAAAGGGGTGAATACTTTTGCAAGGCACTGTATGTTGACTTTACCTGGAACTGATTTGAGACATTTCAAAGCAAGATGACAATGGTTCTAGTGAAAGGGTAATTAAAATGCTAAACACTAAGGGCTCGTTTACACTTGCTTCAAAATATGGCTTCAGACAGACTTTGTTAAAGCACTATGAACGCCAGTCAAAGCCCCTGTCAAGAAATAAAAGGGTTAGCTTACAGTCCTGTTTACACCTTGCGTTTGCTTCAAAATGTATACCCCATGTCGCTTTAGTGGTCCTTCAAAGTGTCTTCAAAGCCTCCATGTCTACGGCAAAGCTCGCTTGTAGCACCTGCAGCTTTAGAAGGCTTAAATTCAGCTTTAGCTTGGCTTTGTTTCTGGGAATATGCAGGTTCGAGATATCAACACACACACACACACAGGGCATCTGTCAATCTTCATTAAAGCTTCAAGCAGAAGCAGTGAGTTACCGATCTGTGTTCTGTAGTGTCTGCACCAACACCACACCTGTCCCATCACCCCCCCTATTGTCATCTGTCACCCAACAGTCACCACAGTCACCCAATAAAGTGCACCTGTCACATAAGACTGCCATCAGTGACTGCCATCAGCGGTGCACCTGTCACCCATCACCTGTCACCCATCAGTGACTGTCAGCCATCACCTGTCACCCATCAGTGACCATCAGCCATCACCCGTCACCCATCAGTGACCATCAGTCATCACCTGTCACCCATCAGTGACCGCAGGCCCTTACCCGTCACCCATCAGTGACCGTCAGCCATAACCTGTCACCCATTAGTGACCGCCAGCCATCACCTGTCACCCATCAGTGACCATTAGCCATCACCCGTCACCCATCACCTGTCACCCATTAGTGACCGCCAGCCATTACCCATCACCCATCAGTGACCGTCAGCCATCACCCGTCACCCATCACCTGTCACCCATCAGTGACCGCCAGCCATCTACCGTCACCCATCAGTGACCACCAGCCATCACCCGTCACCCATCAGTAGGGATGAGCCGAACACCCCCCGGTTCGGTTCGCACCAGAACCTGCGAACGGACCGAAAGTTCGCACGAACGTTAGAACCCCATTGACGTCTATGGGACTCGAACGTTCGAAATCAAAAGTGCTCATTTTAAAGGCTAATTTGCATGGTATTGTCCTAAAAAGGGTTTGGGGACCCGGGTCCTACCCCAGGGGACATGTATCAATGCAAAAAAAACTTTTAAAAACGGCCGTTTTTTCAGGAGCAGTGATTTTAATGATGCTTAAAGTAAAAAAAAAAAAAGTGAAATATTCCTTTAAATATGGTACCTGGGGGGTGTCTATAGTATGCCTGTAAAGTGACGCGTGTTTCCCGTGTTTAGAACAGTCCCTGCACCAAATGTCATTTTTAAAGGAAAAAATCTCATTTAAAACTGCTTGCGGGTTTAATGTCATGTCGGGTCATGGCAATATGGATGAAAATCAGTGAGACAAACGGCATGGGTACCCCCCAGTCCATTACCAGGCCCTTTGGGTCTTGTATGGATATTAAGGGGAACCCCGCACCCAAATTAAAATAAGGAAAGGCCCTATATACTCTGAACAGCAGTATACAGGCGGTGCAAACAAGACAGGGACTGTAGGTTTGTTGTTAAGTAGAATCTCTTTGTAATTTTGTACGGGTACATTTTTAACGTGTTTAGCTCCAGCCAAAAAATCTTTTTTAAGCTTTTTGGAAAACATAGGGAAGGGTTATCACCCCTGTGACATTTGTTTTGCTGTCTTTCCTCCTCTTCAGAAGATTTCACCTCACTTTTTGTCCCAATGAAACATGTTTTTTGAAAATTTGGGTTTTTTTGTGGAACAAGGATTGGAAAGCATCAGTGGATAGGAGAAATTGTTTTCCCATATTAACTCTTACAGGAGAGAATTTCCCTTCCTAGGGGTAGATTTCATCTCACTTCCTGTTGTCTCCTTCCGTTTGCAAGTAGGAGTCGTTTGTAAGTTAGATGTTTGAAAGTAGGGTCCTGCCCTATATACGCAGCAGAAATTTGGGCCTTAGGTGTTGCTGTGGCCACAACACTGTAAGCCCTCACAGGGCCCTGCTGTGAAATATTAGATCAAGAATTGTAATTACATGCCCCTGTTGAACAGGAGCTGAAAAATTAGGCCTTAGGCACTGGTGCTGGTGCCACAACACTGCAACCCCTCACAGACACTCTAGTTGGAACGCAGGAACGAGCCCTGCTGCAAATTATTGCATCAAAAATTGTAATTACACACCCCTGTTAGACAGGGGCAGAAAAATTGGGCCTTAGGCACTGGTGCTGGTGCCACAACACTGCAACCCCTCACAGACACTCTAGTTGGAATGCAGGAACGAGCCCTGCTGCAAAGTATTGCATCAAAAATTGTAATTACACGCCCCTGTTAGACAGGGGCAGAAAAATTGGGCCTTAGGCACTGGTGCTGGTGCCACAACACTGCAACCCCTCACAGACACTCTAGTTGGAATGCAGGAAGGAGCCCTGCTGCAAAGTATTGCATCAAAAATTGTAATTACACGCCCCTGTTAGACAGGGGCAGAAAAATTGGGCCTTAGGCACTGGTGCTGGTGCCACAACACTGCAACCCCTCACAGACACTCTAGTTGGAACGCAGGAACGAGCCCTGCTGCAAATTATTGCATCAAAAATTGTAATTACACACCCCTGTTAGACAGGGGCAGAAAAATTGGGCCTTAGGCACTGGTGGTGGCGCCCAGAACCAAAAATGTTCTTACAAGCTATCAGCGTGATGATTGAGGAGGAAGAGGATAATTACTCAGGGATAGTCACTTAGCATCAGCATAGGCAGTCTTTGAAGGGATCTGAGATTTCAAAAAAAATTATTCGGTTACATCAGCATCAGGTGCTTGGTAGCTGGTGGTGATCCAAGACTGATTCATTTTTATGAAGGTCAGCCGATCGACCGAGTCGGTGGACAGACGCACCCTGTGATCGGTTACCACGCCTCCAGCAGCACTGAATGTGCGTTCCGAAAGAACGCTGGATGCAGGACAGGCCAGTAGCTCAATTGCATACTGTGCAAGCTCTGGCCAGTGATCCATCCTCAAGACCCAGTAACCCAGAGGATTTTCGGTGGGAAAGGTGTCCAAGTCTGATCTTGCCCCTAGGTATTCCTGCACCATGTAAAACAGACGCTGGCGATGGTTGCTGGAATCGATCATACCTTGGGGCTGCGGACCAAAAAATTGTCTGAACGCATCGGTCAGACGGCCACCTTCTCCACCGCTCCTTCTTTGACTGACCGAAGCCTCAGCAACACGTTGTCCAGAAACAGGAGTTTGTAACCTCCCAGTCTCTGGGAACGCATTGCACAGACCTTTCTGCAAGGCCTCCCGAAGATGTTTCATCCTCTGCTCCCTCTGCGATGGCAAGATAAGGTCCGCAACCTTACCCTTGTAACGTGGATCAAGGAGGGTTGCCAGCCAGTATTGGTCCTTCTCCTTGATACCACGAATACGAGGATCCTTACGCAGGCCTTGCAGGATCAGGGAGGCCATGCAGCGTAGGTTTGCTGAGGCATTCGGTCCGGAGTACTCTGGGTCACTAAGGACGACAACGTCCGCAGCCACCTCCTCCCAGCCACGTACAAGTCCATGTGTTTCTTGGGACTGATCCCTTAAAGACTGCTGCTGATGCTGAGTGCCAGGCTCCACCTCCATACTGACACAATCTTCCTCCTCCTCCTCCTCCTCCTCGTCCTCTTCCTGTGTGATCGGCGGGCACGCAGGAACACTGTCTGGATAAAGGGGGCCTTGAGAGCTAAGGAAGTCCTCCTCTTCCTGCTTCTGTTCTGCCTCAAGTGCCCTGTCCATTATTCCACGCAGCGTGTGCTCCAACAGGTGGACAAGGGGGACAGTGTCACTGATGCATGCACTGTCAAAGCTCACCATCCTCGTGGCCTCCTCGAATGGTGACAGGACAGTGCATGCATGCCTGATCATGGCCCACTGGCGTGGGGAAAAAAAACCAAGCTCCCCTGACCCTGTCCTGGTGCCATAGTCGCACAGGTACTCATTGATGGCCCTCTGCTGCGTGTGCAGCCGCTGCAGCATGGCCAACGTTGAGTTCCACCTGGTGGGCATGTCACAGATTAGGCGGTTCTTGGGCAGGTTAAACTCCTTTTGGAGGTCCGTCAGCCGAGCACTGGCATTATATGACCGGCGGAAATGCACACAGACTTTCCTGGCCTGCCTCAGGACATCCTGTAAGCCCGGGTACCTGCCCAAGAACCGCTGCACCACCAAGTTAAGGACGTGAGCCAAACAGGGCACATGGGTCATTTGTCCCTGTCGGAGGGCAGAGAGGAGGTTGGTGCCATTGTCGCAAACCACCATTCCTGCCTTAAGTTGGCGTGGTGTCAACCACCTCTGAACCTGCCCCTGCAGAGCTGACAGAACCTCTGCCCCAGTGTGGCTCCTGTCCCCCAAGCACACCAGCTCAAGCACCGCATGGCATCTTTTGGCCTGCGTACTTGCGTAGCCCCTTGAACGACTACGGAGCACCGCTGGTTCTGAGGAAGAGGCCATGGAGGAAGAAGAAGAGGAGGGGGTGGAGGAGAGAGGTGTGTCACAATCATTAGCATTTTGGAGGCGTGGTGGCGGAACAACCTCCAACACTACTGCACCTTGTCCTGCATCCTTCCCAGCTGCCAGCAGAGTCACCCAATGCGCTGTGAAACTTAGGTAACGTCCCTGTCCATGCCTGCTGGACCATGAGTCAGTGGTAATATGCACCTTACCGCTGACCGCCCTGTCCAGCGAGGCATGGACATTGCCTTCCACATGCCGGTAGAGAGCCGGAATCGCCTTCCGTGAGAAAAAGTGGCGTTTGGTTACCTGCCACTGAGGAACCGCACATTCCACAAACTCACGGAAGGGGGCAGAGTCTACCAACTGAAAAGGCAGCAGTTGAAGTGCTAGCAATTTTGCCAAGCTAGCATTCAACCGCTGGGCATGTGGATGGCTGGGAGCAAACTTTTTTCGGCGGTGCAGCAGCTGGGGCAGGGAAATTTGCCTGGTACAATCTGACGTCGGTGTACCAAAAGCAGATTGCCCACAAGTACTTGGCTGTGACACACCTAATTCTACACCTTCATTCCTCTCTCTGCAGGCCTCAGAGAGGACTGGAGGTCTAGTGGGGTTGGAAATCTCAGCTGATGAGGAGCAAGGAGAGATCCTCTTTGTTCTTTGGTGTGGGTCTTTTAGATACGCTTGCCAACGAACTGTATGGCAGGTCAACATATGTCTGGTCAAGCATGTGGTACCCAAGCGGGAGATGTTTTGGCCACGAGAGATACGCTTGAGACATATGTTGCAAATAGCAGCGGTGCGATCTGATGCACTCGTCTCAAAAAAGGCCCACACCAAAGAACTTTTTGAATAAATGAGCTTTGGGGTGTGATGCAGTCAATGTGCTGCCCTTAGGCTGGCCCCTGGAGGGCATCCTGCCTCGTTGGTGATGTGCCGCCTCCTCCTCCTCCTCCTCCTCCTCTCTCCTATCAGGCACCCACGTTGAGTCAGTGACCTCATCATCCCCTCCCTCCTCATCACTGGAGCAAACCTGGCAGTATGCTGCAGCAGGGGGAGCATGACTGCCAGATTGCTGTCCATCTTGGGCACCCCCTCTGTCCGTGCTCATGTTACTGCCTTCATCGAGCTCAGTATCATCATCAGAGCCTTCAAAACGCTGGGCATCCTCCTGGAGCATGTACCCAACACTGTGGTCAAACAGTTCGAGGGAATCCTCAGGAGGACATGGTGGAGCTAGGGAAGGAGTCACTGATGACATTGAGCTGAGGGAAGAGGCCGCTGCTTTGCCAGACAAAGCACCCTGGGCATGGGTGAGAGAGGATGAGGAGGATGAGGACGGCTTGGTCATCCACTCGACCAAGTCTTCCGCATGTTGCGGCTCAACACGGCCAGCTGCCGAAAAAAAGGCCAAGCGTGTCCCATGGCCACGTGCTGATGAGGATGCACCGTCTCCACGACCAGCACTAGACACAGAGCCTGCTTGCCCTCTCTTATTGGCTTGTGACTGTCTGCCTCTCCTTCTTGGCCTTCCAGACATACTAATGGCCTGTAGCTGCACTAAGCTGGGATAGAACACCAGTAATTTTCTTCAGGTAGCTTTATATACTGTAACCAGACAAGCCTGCCTGTCAGTAGGAAGATAACAGGAACGGATCTAGCTGAACACTGTGAGCAGGACGCACTGTACTAAATGTAAATAGTCTAACTGCCTGACCGTGGTACTAATAGGATCAAATAGAACACCAGTAATTTTCTTCAGGTAGCTTTATATACTGTAACCAGACAAGCCTGCCTGTCAGTAGGAAGATAACAGGAACGGATCTAGCTGAACACTGTGAGCAGGACGCACTGTACTAAATGTAAATAGTCTAGCTGCCTGACCATGGTACTAATAGGATCAAACAGAACACCAGTAATTTTCTTCAGGTAGCTTTATATACTGTAACCAGACAAGCCTGCCTGTCAGTAGGAAGATAACAGGAACGGATCTAGCTGAACACTGTGAGCAGGACGCACTGTACTAAATGTAAATAGTCTAACTGCCTGACCGTGGTACTAATAGGATCAAATAGAACACCAGTAATTTTCTTCAGGTAGCTTTATATACTGTAACCAGACAAGCCTGCCTGTCAGTAGGAAGATAACAGGAACGGATCTAGCTGAACACTGTGAGCAGGACGCACTGCACTAAATGTAAATAGTCTAGAAGATAACAGGAACGGATCTAGCTAAACTGAATACAGTGTATATATATATATGCAACACCTGGGATGCATATATATACACAATACACTGTAAGTGCAGCTAACTGACTGACTGTTCTGCCTAATCTATCTAACTCAAATCAAATGACACTGTCTGTCTCTCTCTCTCTCTCTCAATGAACGCCGGAACACACACTACACAGGGCCGCCGTGCAGGCGGCCTTATATAGTGTGGGGCGTGTACTAAATCCCCTGAGCCATAATTGGCCAAAGCCTCCTTGGCTTTGGCCAATTACGGCTCTCTGTTCAGGCGGCGCTGTGATTGGCCAAGCATGCGGGTCATAGTGCATGCTTGGCCAATCATCAGCAAGCAATGCACTGCGATGCCGCAGTGAATTATGGGCCGTGACGCGCCACACGAATTTGGCGCGAACGGCCCATATCGTTTGCAATTCGGCGAACGGGCGAACAGCCAATGTTCGAGTCGAACATGGGTTTGACTCGAACACGAAGCTCATCCCTACCCATCAGTGACCGTGGCCTGTCACCCATCTGTGACCATCACCCATCAGTGACCATCACCCGTCACTGTCCGTGGCCTGTCACCCATCAGTGACCATCGCCTGTCACACCCTCATCACCTATCAGTGAACGTCACCTGCCACCCATCGCACAGCCCATCAGTGACCGTCACCTGCCACCTGTCACACAGCCATCAGCGTCATGTCCAAAAGAGTATACAACAGTGAGTTGGCATTCCAGATCCTCTTCATGACTGATGAGAGCAACGGGGAGTTCTCATCAGATTCCAATTCTAGTGTAGGTAGGAGATGGTTGGACTATATCAGGAACATCTCAGACAATTTTTCCAATCCCTAGTTAAAGTATATCATAGTAAGAGGAGAGAAAGGGGGGGGGGAAACAGAGATCCCCCTTCCTCAAAATGAAATGGGACTTTTAAGGAAAATTATTGAGTCTAGTAGGTGAGATTCAAACAATTTTGATAAAACATAACAATATTTATTGAAACATAATTAAAATGACATTGTCAAAAACATGTACAGACATATGACCATCAATTAGTAGATTACAAAATTCATACGTGACTAAAGCCAACATGTTTCGCAAAAGGGTTTTCGCTTCATCAGGGCTAGACACGATGTCATTGGTTCATTTAAACTACTAATGAGATGTAAAAAGAATAAGGCTATTACCACCATTCACCAGACAACAACCGCTTGACCAACCGGCACGGATTGTCCCTGGGTGCCAGATCCCAGACGGACAATATCAGTAGGAGGACTGGACCGCACACTTAGGGCAATATAGACAGGTAACCCGTACCCTAGATGTAAGGATGGAGGGAGGGGAGCTATGATGGCTCCTGGTCAGTGAGTTGTGCGTCCGCCCGTCACGATGGATGGCCGCAGGATGCGTCAGATTCCAATTCTGATTCAGAATCAAATTTGGCATTTGAACCGAATAGTGAATAGGCAAATGATTCGGAGGAAGAATGGGTCCCTCCTAAAAGGGCACGGCACTCAGGAAACCAGGATTATAGTCCCAGGCCCAGTACCAGTGCTGCCTCCAGCAATAGGCCCCAAGAACAAATTCCCAAGCCCAATACCAGCGCTGCCACATCACGCCCGTGTACCAGCAAAGGAAATTCCAATCCAAGTACTGGAGTGTCACGCCCCCCAAGAGCCAGGGCCTCTACATACATGCCAGATGGTCTTGCCAACCCAACATGGCTGCCTTCCAACTCGGCATCACCAATTATTCCCCCTTTCACAGCACAGCCAGGTGTGCAGACCAACACCCAAAATTTCTTAGAGATTGATTGCTTTCATTTGTTTTTGCCCGACACTATTCTGCAATCTATTGTGGACCAGAATTTACAGCACGTAGCCCGACATGTTTCGGAAATTAGTATGTGTTATTCCTTCATCAAGGGATTTACAGTTAGGTGATCAAATCTTTTTCTGTAATGTAAGTTTCAAAGTAATGAGATAGTATCATAATATATGAAACTACTAACAAGTATTGATTATAGCAGAAATATTATAAAATGTTCACACTGGTTATACTTACATCAATCAGATTCATATAAATCAAATATGACAGAACAAAAACAGGAACCAGAGACAGAACAGGCTGGCTAGGAGGTCCACAGAAATATGGGATGGGCAGCTCTGGGTGTGGGACTGAATGCTGCAGCACATTCACAAGAGGCGCCTGATTAGAGTCTGCATAATCAAAATAGTAAAAAGAAAAGGAACACGTGAATTGATCCCATATGCAGCTAAAGAGGACTATCAAACTGCAGTATAGGGACATAGGGATGTTAACATCCCATTGATTCAATACAAATAGTAGTTAAGTTACCTCTTAGTCTTCACATATTCACTTGAGATGCAGACCTCTGGGCAGCAGTTCCACAACTGACAGATGCCCAGTGAGTGTCCGCGTCTCAAATAGCACAACTGATTTGGCTTCAGCCAATCAGTGTTTGCCCCAGTTAGTTAGCTGCATAAGCAGCAGCTGTGACTGGAGGCTCAGAGCATCTCCCTGACGCCGAGGCACGCGGTGTAGCCACGCCCAGAAGGGCGTGATAATGTCACGCGTCGCCGCGTCACCGGCGGGTATGAGATCCCCACATATACAGTGAAGCAGATGTGGGGACACAAGAAAAGCTCCTCCACGCACAAAAGGCACGGGGGACAGGTAGCAAAACACCGCCCACCAGCCATGCGCGAGTGGAGCTTACCCGCCGGGTGTCTGCGAGCAGACGACCGGCGCTCACACCGTGAATTGCGCTATCTAGTGGACAGAATGATTATAGCCAGCCTGTTGTACAAAATGTGTAAAAATGAAAGGGAAAAGAAAAAGAAAAAATATCATATATCATGGTGACACTGAGTGCTCTACAGGTTACAGAGTCAATGATTTATGAATTTAAATAAAATAAAAATAAAAAAGGAATACTGTAGATGGAAACGGCATACAAAAATAATTAAATACTGAGTTAATTCACATGTCCTAAGATAGTCAATACATAAGTTGCACATCTCATAGGACATATGGAGAAGGAAGGACAACTGAATAGGGATAAAGGAGAGCCCCTATAAATTCAGCTCGCAGACCCCTGATGTAAAACCATGGAGAAATGGTCTAAAGTTGAAAGCCCCGTTGAGGCCAGGTGGATGGTTGACCCGTAGGTTATGTATCCACCTCAGTTCACACTGGAGGAGGCGTTTACTGGAATCGCCGCCTCTAGGGCTGAAGTGGATACGATCAAGAGCTAAAAAATAGATCTTGGGAATAGATACGGGATGAACTATGGCC
The DNA here is from genome assembly GCA_037952925.1 of Lithobates clamitans. Lineage (NCBI taxonomy): Eukaryota > Metazoa > Chordata > Amphibia > Anura > Ranidae > Lithobates > Lithobates clamitans. Next base: position 2,881,996 of record JBBGZY010000421.1, on the reverse strand, counting down.
ATATGACGGCCAATAGGTACATCAGGGTCACGTTTGCGTATAGTGCCAAGGTGTTGGTATATTCTTTTCCAGAACTCATTGATTGTTTTGCCAACATAGTAACACCCACATTTGCATGTTAACAAATACACTGTTGCAGGGGTTTTACAGTGCTTCGGGGAGAAATGTTGGCCATTGGGTAAAATTGTTCTTCCATCTGTCCATATACTGGCAATACTGACACCCCCCACATGTAAAGGTCCCCAGTGTTTTACATGAATCGCCTTTAAAGGGTCTGTAGTCACTACTAACTAGTTTGTCACCAATAGATGGCGCTCTCCTAAAGGTGACAGCTGGAGAGCTGGGAACAAAGGGGGCCAAGGTTTGATCCATTGTTAATAGGTGCCAATATTTGTTCAAAATATGTTTAACCTGCTTATGTTGTGATGAGTATGTTTTGATGATTCTTGTAGTTTCATCATTGAAAGGTTGTTTTTGTGTATTTAGCAGGTCGCAATGTGATTTGTCGAGGGCTCGTTTGTATGCTTTTTTGAGGCATGTATTTGAGTATCCTCTTTTAAGGAGTCTCAAAATATTGGCTTCAATAATGAATCCAACATCATCAGAACAGTTACGGCGAGCTCTTAAATACTGACTATAAGGTATGGAGGCAAGGAGAGGCTTGGGGTGAAAGTTAGTTGCGTGGAGCAAGGAATTGCCTGCTGTGGGCTTACGAAATAGTTAGAAATATGAATGGCTTTCAAAAATGATAGGTTGTCAGGAAATTATATATGTCATTTATGCTCCTAGAACGCCTGATGGTGCTACTTGGATGTTGGGCCTCTGTATGTGGCCAGGCTGTGTAAAAGTCTCACACATGTAGTATGGCCATACTCAGGAGGAGTACCAGAATGTATTTTGGGGTGTCATCTTTGCTATGTACATGCTATGTGTTGGAAATATCTGATAAATGGACAACTTTGTGTAAAAAAAATGCGTTTTCATTTTTTTCCACATTTTCCAAAAACTTCTGTAAAAAAAAATGAACCGTTCAAAAGACTCATTATGCCTCATAGATTATACGTTGGGGTGTTTGCTTTCCAAAATGGGGTCATTTTGGGGGCAATTCTATTGTCCTGGTGCTCCAGGGCCTTCAAAAGTGTAATAGGTGGTTGAGAAATGAGATGTGTCATTTATGCTTGTAGAACGCCTGAAGATGCTACTTCAATGTTGGGCCTTTGTATGTGGCCAGGCTGTGTAAAAGTCTCACACATGTATTATCGCCATACTCAGGAGGAGTAGCAGAATGTATTTTGGGGTGTCATCTTTGCTATGTACATGCTATGTGTTGGAAATATCTGATAAATGGACAACTTTGTGTAAAAAAAAATGCGTTTTCATTTTTTCCCACATCTTCCAAAAACTTCTGGAAAAAAATGAACCGTTCAAAAGACTCATTATGCCTCATAGATTATATGTTGGGGTGTTTGCTTTCCAAAATGAGGTCATTTTGGGGGCAATTCCATTGTCCTAGTGCTCCAGGGCCTTCAAAAGTGTAATAGGTGGTTGAGAAATGAGATGTGTCATTTATGCTCGTAGAACGCCTGAAGTTGCTACTTCGATGTTGGGCCTTTGTATGTGGCAAGGCTGTGTAAAAGTTTCACACATGTGGTATTGCCACATAAGTAGCAGTAGGAGTAGCAGAATGTATTTTGGGGTGTCATCTTTGCTATGTACATGCTATATCTGATAAATGGACAACTTTGTGTAAAAACAAAAATGCGCCACATTTTCCAAAAACTTCTGTAAAAAAATTAACCATTCAAAAGACTCATTATATCTCATAGATTATACGTTGGGGTGTTTGCTTTCCAAAATGTGGTCATTTTGGGGGCAATTACATTGTCCTGGTGCTCCAGGGCCTTCAAAATTGTAATAGGTGGTTGAGAAATGAGATGTGTCATTTATGCTCGTAGAACACCTGAAGATGCTACTTCAATGTGGGTCCTTTGTATGTGGCCAGGCTGTGTAAAAGTCCCACACATGTGGTATCGCCATACTCGGGAAGAGTAACAGAATGTATTTTAGGGTGTAATTTGTTGTATGCATATGCTCTGCGAGAGAAATAACCTGTTAATATGACAATTTTGTAAAAAAAAAAAAAAAAAAAAAATCTTCATTTTGCAAAGAATTGTGGGAAAAAATTACAACTTAAAAAAAATCACCATGCTACTTACTTAATACCTTGGAATGTCTACTGTCTAAAAAGGGGTCATTTAGGGGGTATTTGTACTTTCCTGACTTGTTAGTGTCCCAAGAAATCAGATAGCCTGTCAGTACATCAGGTAATTTGGGTTATTTTTACCAAAGAGATGTAGCAGTATAAATTTTGGCCAAAATTTATGAAGAAAAATTACTAATTTGCAAAATTTTATGACAGAAATAAAGAAAAAGGCATTTTTTCCCCAAAATTTACGGTCTTTTTTATTTGTAGCACAAAAAATAAAAAACCCACTAGTGATTAAATACCACCAAAAGAAAGCTCTATTTGTGTGAAAAAAGGACGCAAATTTCATATGGTTACAGTGTTGCATGACTGAGTAATTGTCATTCAAAGTGTGAGAGCGCTGAAAGCTGAAAATTGGTCTGGGCAGGAAGGGGGTGTAAGTGCACTGTATTGAGGTGGTTAATGTGTGTTGAAGTCGAAGCAAGTGTAAATGAGCCCTAAGGGCTCATTTTCACTCGCTTCAAAACATGCCTTCTGACATGCTTTTTTAAAGCTCGCTGAACGCCAGTCAAAGCCCCTGTCACTAAATAAGATGGTTAGCTTACAGTCCTATTTACACCTTGCATTTGTCTTGCTTCAAAAGTTTATGACAAAGCTCGCTTGAAGCACATACAGCTTTTGAGAAGGTTTAATACAGCTTTAGCTTCACTTTGTTTTGGAGGTATTGCAGGTATGAGATATCAGCACTCACACAGGGCATCTGCCAAGCTTCAGTAAAGCTTCAAAAAAGCAACATTGAAGCACCACCGAAGGATCATCAAAAACACATCAAAAAAGCATGTTGAAGTCAAAGCAAGTGTAAATGAGCCCTAATACAAAAAACTTGAATGCTTACCAATCAAGTCTCTGAGTTTTCCCCACAGCAACCTGCATCTGGAGATTGCAATGATCTGCAGAGGGTGCTGCAGCTGCAAATATAAAATGTACAGGACATAAACATAATTGTGGCATTTGGTGGGACAACATTTATGTCCCCAGGACTTATTACACAATGCTATATTAACTGACCAAATAGCAAAAGAGGCTGAACAGAGGTAAAATGAGAAGCTTCCTGTGGTACATGGGAGATCCAGGTGCCCGGTTCAATAGGAAGACTAATTGGCATTGGCATGTGTGTATCATGTGGATGTGCAGGTAGTTCAATTCAGGCAGCAAGCAGAACACATGCTGCATAAAAAGGAAAGATGTTGGTCCAGGTGTCAGACTGAACCTGTGCTCAGTAGATGAGCAAATGTTTGGTCTAGTTGGCAAGTAGAAGGTATGGTCAGTAAACAGTAAATTGACTGGTCCATTTGACAGGTAGAAGACAAGGTCAGTAAAAAAGCAAGAGGTTGGCCCAGGCAGCTGGCAGAAGACGTGATTAAACACAGCTAGGGTTCAGTTACTGTAAGGCAGCAGGCAGACAAGGATACAGGTACAGGTTAATGGACAGCTAGTGGGGCATATGGAGAAACCTATAACGAGCACTGGGTACAGGGATTGTGAGGTTTAAATCAGACCTCAACAGGATGCATGACCAAAGGAGATGAGAAGGGAGGAGTAGGCAGATGTGTGTTGTCTGGCTAAAGGACACCAAGAGTTTTGGCTGCAGACTAGTGTCAGGAATCAGCAGCTGGGGTGGCCAGATCTGTGTGGCTACACTTAGGAAACTGAGACCAGACTATAGATATCTTTAACATAAAATGTATTTACAGTGAAACCAAAATCCATCCTCGACATATTCCGTTCGCTTTCTTCCGAAACGAAATTCGGACAAATTTAATGTTGCACAAAACCTCTGTAATTCTAGTGCCCCAGCAATATCCGATGTGAAAGCTGAAAAATGGTCCGGGCAGGAAAGAATTGTCCAGTATTTAGGTGCTTAAATAAAACATATGTACGTTATACATGGGCTACCAATGCTAACCAATAATCAAATTGTTACTTATTCCAATCGATTTGAATTTGAAAACAAAATCGAAATGAGTACATCATATTCCTGTTGATGAAACAAATGCTGGTCATAGTTCCTTTCTAGAAATGTTTTCTCTAGTTCAGGTACTACTAGTGCCCCATCAACATCTGTCACAGTGTACCTGTGACCAAAAACATCTGTTGTAGTAGTAGTAGTAGTAGTGTGTGTCCAATCAACATTTGTCAGAGCTTACCGGTGCAACCAAGCAGCTGTCACAGCAGTGAAAAAATATTGTGGTGCCCGGATCTACCGCACTATTAGTATACAACTATTTAGATAATTAATATAGTAATTACTTCAGCCTTTTACCATGTAGTATCAACAACATGGCACAGTCCATGCGACCAGAAAAACTGCAAATAAGAAAAAAAGAAAGGACAAGGCCTCCCAAAGGGGTCGCAGTAACTGAACACTACGGTTGAAATTAATTACATTTTATTTAGAAAAAACACACCATAATATCAAATATGACAAAATACCAAAAATAGTGGTCTGAGTATAACCTTCCAAGTTATTAAAAAAGACAACGTTGTTTAAAAAGACACAGCAGGCATGTTCCAGTGTACAGAAACATCTGTACAACTAGTGTCCCATCAACATCTGTCTCAGTGTGTACCAGCGCAGACAAAAACATCTGTCACACACAGATTCGGTTTCAATGTTTTTGAATGCGGTTGGGATGTTTTTGAATGGGGTTGACTTCAGAAATTTGAATACAAATAAAGGAAACGAAACAAATTCCGAAAATGATTTAACCACTTGCCGACCGCCACACGACAATGTACGTCGGCAGAATGGCACGGGCAAGCATAAGGGCTTACCTGTACGTCCCTGCCTGCTGAGGGGGAGGCCATCTATTCTTGGCCACCCCCTCGCGATTGCTTCTGGCGAATGAAAACCTTCCAAATAGCAGGGTTTTTTTTACTGATTATTGCATTGGTGTCATTTTGTGACCGTTATAAGTGGTAGAGCAGTTAGTGGTAGGCCCCTTTAGGTTTAGGGTACTCCCCTAACCCCCCCCCTAATAAAGGTTTAAACCTGTGATCACCCCCCGTCGCAGGTGTCACTAAGCGATCATTTTTCTGATCGCTGTATTAGTGTCACTGGTGACGCTAGTTAGGGAGGTAAGTATTTAGGTTTGCCGTCAGCTTTTTATAGCATCAGGTACCCCCATATACTACCTAATAAAGGTTTTAACCCCCTGATTGCCCCTAGTTAACCCTTACACCAGTGATCACAGTATAACTGTTACGGGTGACGCTGGTTAGTTAGTTGTTTTTTTTATAGTTTCAGGCACCCGCCGTTTATTACCTAATAAAGGTTTAACCCCCTGATTGCCCAGCGGTGATATAAGTTAAGTTTTAGGGTCAGATAGGGTCTGCGTCGCCCCAGGCAGCGTCAGGATAGTGCCAGTACCACTAACACCTACGCATGCAGCATACACCTCCCTTAGTGGTATAGTATCTGAACAGATCAATATCTGATCAGATCTATACTAGCGTCCCCAGCAGTTTAGGGTCCCCAAAAAAGCAGTGTTAGCGGGATCAGCCCAGATACCTGCTAGCACCTGCGTTTTGCCCCTCCGCCCAGCCCAGCCCACCCAAGTGCAGTATCGATCGATCACTGTCACTTACAAAACACTAAACACATAACTGCAGCGTTCACAGAGTCAGGCTTGATCTCTGCGAACGCTAACAGTTTTTTTGGTAGCGTTTTGATACAGTCGCTGACAGTCAGGAGCTTTTTTACCTGTGAGTCTCACTAGTGTACTACTAAATTTAGAGCCAAAAATGGCAAATCGAAGGTACACTAGTGAAGAGGCCTACACGTTTCTGAGCATGACAGATAGTAAAGAGGAAGTCACTCATCTGTCAGATTCAGGCTCAGAATACGAACCTTTTTTGACAGCAGAGGCTCCATGACAGATAGCTCTGACGACGGAGTTGTGGTCCCTGCTAAGGTCAGGCGTACCAGACCCCAATCTTCTTCTTCTGCTGTTGAGGTGCAAGAAGCACAGGGCTCTCGTATGGAGCAGAGAAGTACTAGCGCAGCTATTCCTTCTGGTGAACTGGCAAGCACCAGCGGCCTAGTACACCCTGGTCGTACATCCAGCACTGCAGTAACATGTGGTGACGTGGCGAGTCCCATAAGTGCAGTTCAAGCTGGTGAGGTGGCAAGCACAAGTAGTGTACCGCTGCCACCAAGAAGACAAAAACAGGCCCGTCATGCCCATAGTGTCCTTCCTGCAGAATTCGCAAATCCAAATTGGGAGCCCACCACTTCTGCAGCACCCATACTTCCCCCCATTCACTGGCCAACCCGGCATTCAGGTGGAAACAGTTGATTTTATGTCACTTGATTTCTATTCGCTGTTTTTCACCGAAGATCTCTATAGATCTATTGTGGACCAAAGCAAATTGTACGCTAGTCAACACATCGCCACTATTCCCTCAGTCCTCCCTTGCCAGAGATTGGAGACCAATTACGGTCTCTGAATTTAAGACCTTTCTGGGCCTATCCCTCAACATGGGCATAGTTAAAATGAGTATGTTGCGGTCATATTGGTCCACTGACCCAATGTACCACTGACCCAATGTACCATATTGGTCCACTGACGCAATGTACCATCTCTGCTTCCATGGCCAGGGCACGATACAAGCAGATTTTGCGGTTCATGCACTTCAACAACAATGAACTCTGTTGTCCTCGTGGAGACCCTGGATATGATCGGCTCTACAAAATTCGGCCCCTCGTAAACCACTTCAACAAACATTTTGCAGACTTGTTTACTCCCCATCAAGTTGTCTGCGTCGATGAGTCCCTGATTAAGTTTTCTTGCCGCTTGTCATTCAAACAGTACCTTCCAAGCAAGCGTGCCAGATACGGGGTCAAGATGTCTAAGCTCTGTGACAGGGTCACAGGCTATAAATGTAGTTGTATGGTTTACAAGGGGAGAGATAGCCACGTAGAGCCGACAAACTGCCCTGACTACATAGGAAGCGCTGGCAAGATTGTGTGGGACTTGGTGTCACCCTTATTCGGAAAGTGGACAATTATTACAGGAGCGTGCCATTTTTTAGTCACCTTTTTGATCATCAGATTGGAGCATGTGGCACCATGCAATCTAAACACCGGGGCTTTCCCCAGCGGCTTGTAGATTTCCATCTTAGGCTGGGGGAGAGAGCCTGCTTGAAGTGTAATAACTTGCTCGCTATGAAGTGGAGGGATAATAAGAATGTTTTCGTTCTTACCTCCCTTCATGCAGACACGACGGTCCAAATTACTACGGCGACTGGTGTTGTGGAGAAACTCCTCTGTGTCCACGAATATAACCAAAATATGGGAGGGGTGGATCTCAACGACCAGTTGTTGGCACCGTACCTAGTTGCCTGTAAGGCCAGACGCTGGTATAAAAAAGTATCTGTTTATTTATTTCAATTGGCTTTGCTGAATGCTCATGTGCTATACAGAGCTTCAGGACAGACTGGATCCTTCCTTAAATTCCAGGAAGAGATTGTCAGAGCCCTTCTGTTTCCAGACGGTGCTCCACCTCACCTTCCCCAACCAAATGCAGTAAGCCGGCTGCATGAGAGGCATTTTCCTTATGTCCTCCCGCATACCCCTACCCAACGAGCCCCCCAAAGAAAATGTTGTGTCTGCAGAAAGCGCGGATATAGGTGTGACACCCGCTATTATTGTCCCTCCTGTCCTGACAATCCTGGTCTTTGCATTGGTGAATGTTTTGAATGCTACCATACACTAGTGGAGTTTTAGCGTAGGGTACACCATTGCACAGACTAGGCACACTTTCACAGGGTCTCCCAAGATGCCATCGCATTTTGAGAGACCCGAATCTGGAACCGGTTACAAAAGTTAGTTACAAAAAAAAGTGTAAAAATAAAAAAAGTAAAAACTAAAAAAAACAAAAAAATATAAAATAAATAAAACAAAAATAGTTGTCGTTTTATTGTTCTCTCTCTCTCTATTCTCTCTATTATTCTGCTCTTTTTTACTGTATTCTATTCTGCAATGTTTTATTGTTATATCATGTTTTATCCTGTTTGCTTTTCAGGTATGTCATTTTTTTTACTTTACTGTTTACTGTGTTTTCTTGTTAACCGTTCTTTTGTTTTCAGGTATGCAATTCAGCTGCAGCGCGAATTTATTTATCTTGACAGCAACAGCTTTTGCTCCCACGATACATAAAGCCTTGACTCCAGCGCTGTCGGAGGTGATTTCACCACCACTGTTACATACTTCAGCATATATGCCGAAGCATGGGGGCAGCAGGGGCAGAGGAGAGATTTGCTCCTAACTTTTGCGGGAGGATGCCCCCATGCTTCGGCATATATATATTTTAGGCACAGGTTGCGTTAACATTTTTTTTTTTTTACTATGTTTTTTTTGTTTTTGCTTTGCAGGTTTGGTAAGTCTTACTGTTATACTGTAATGTTACTTTGTTTTATCGTTAACCATCATTTGCTTAGCAGGTACGCCATTCAGCTGTAGCGCGGATTTATTTATCTTGATAGCAACAGCGTTCGCTCTCACGATACCTAAAGCCGTGACTCCAGCGCTGTAGGAGGTGATTTCACCACCACAGTTAAAAACAAAATGGTGCATGTATGCCCATCATTAGAAGTGGGTGGATGAAGGGAGGTATTCTAATGGTTGGCATACCCCCCGATCAATCTCTTTTTTTCGTTCAGCTCACAGGCTGCATGAAAAAAAAGATTACAATATATGGCCAACAAGGACCAGCGACGTACTGGTATGTTGCTGGACTTTGAGTGGTTATACCAGAATGATGCCTTGGTATCATTCTTTTCAGCCAGCGGTCAGCTTTCAAGTATAACCACTCAAAGTCCAGCAACATACCAGTACGTCGCTGGTCCTTGTTGGCCATATATTGTAATCTTTTTTTTCATGCAGCCTGTGAGCTGAACGAAAAAAAGAGATTGATCAGTGGGTATGCCCACCATTAGAATACCTCCCTTCATCCACCCACTTCTAATGATGGGCATACATGCACCGTTTTGTTTTTAACTGTGGTGGTGAAATCACCTCCTACAGCGCTGGAGTCACGGCTTTAGGTATCGTTGGAGCGAACGCTGTTGCTGTCAAGAAAAATAAATCCGCGCTACAGCTGAATGGCGTACCTGCTAAGCAAATGATGGTTAACAATAAAACAAAGTAACATTACAGTATAACAGTAAGACTTACCAAACCTGTAAAGCAAATACAAAAAAAAATAGTAAATAATAAAACATTTTTTAACACAACCTTTGCCTAAAATATATATATGCCGAAGTATATACCCGCAAAAGTTAGAAGCAAATCGCTCCTCCGCCCCTGCTGCCCCCATGCTTCGGCATATATGCTGAAGTATGTAACTGTGTCACAAAATACTCACTATGCCTCTCAGCGAATAGCTTGGGGTGTCTACTTTCCAAAATGGGGTCATTTGGGGGGGCTTTGTGCTACCTTGGCATTTTATGGCCTTCAAAACTGTGATAGTAGTGAGGAGTGAAATCAAAAATTTATGCCCTTAGAAATCCTGAAGGTGGTGCTTGGTTTTCAGGGCCCTGTACGCAGCTAGGCTCCCAAAAAGTCCCACACATGTGGTATCCCCGTACTCAGGAGAAGCAGCAGAATGTATTTTGGGGTGTAATTCCACATATGCCCATGGCATGTTTGAGCAATATATAATTTAGTGACAACTTTGTGCAAAAAAAAAAAAAAGTTTGTCATTTTCCTGCAACTTGTGGCAAAATATAAAATATTCCATGGACTCAACATGCGTCTCATCAAATAGCTTGGGGTGTCTACTTTCCAAAATGGGGTCATTTGGGGGGGGGGGTTGTGCCATCTTGGCATTTTATGGCCTTCAAAACTGTGATAGGTAGTGAGGAGTGAAATCAAAAATCTACGCCCTTAGAAATCCTGAAGGCGGTGATCGGTTTTCGGGGCCCCATACGCGGGAGAAGCAGCAAAAAGTCCCACACATGTGGTATCCCCATACTCAGGAGAAGCAGCAAAATGTATTTTGGGGTGCAATTCCACATATAACCATGGCATGTGTGAGTAATATATCATTTAGTGACAACTTTTTGTAATTTTTTTTTTTGTCATTATTCAATCACTTGGGACAAAAAAATAAAATATTCAATGGGCTCAACATGCCTCTTAGCAATTTCCTTAGGGTGTCTACTTTCTAAAATGGGGTCATTTGGGGGGGGGGGTTGTACTGCCCTGCCATTTTAGCACCTCGAGAAATTAGATAGGCAGTCAAAAAACTAAAAGGTGCGTAAATTCCAGAAAATGTACCCTAGTTTGTAGACGCTATAACTTTTGCTCAAGCCAATATATATACGCTTATTGACATTTTTTTTACCAAAGACATGTGGCTGAATACATTTTGGCCTAAATGTATGACTAAAATTGAGTTTATTGGATTTTTCTTATAACAAAAAATAGAAAATATAATTTTTTTTCAAAATTTTCAGTCTTTTTCCATTTATATTGCAAAAAATAAAAATTGCAGAGGCAATCAAATACCATCAAAATAAAGCTCTATTTGTGGGAAGAAAAGGACGCAAATTTCGTTTGGGTACAACATTGCGTGCAATTACCAGTTAAAGCAGTGCCAAATTGTAAAAAGTCCTCTGGTTTTTGGCCAGTCAAATGGTCCAGGGCTGAAGTGGTTAAACGAATTTAATGAATCTAACTAAACTATATTAGTTAAATAACGAATCAAAACTAAACTAAACAAATTTTTCGTTTTGTACGTCTGATCCATCCAAACACCAGCAAACAGCAAACATTAAGATATAAGTGAAGCAGTAACCCAGTGACAAAACTAAACAACTTAACAGAGTAAAAGAAAACCTAATTAGCAAACTAACTATATACAATATATACAGAAAAGCAGGGTAAACCTGGAAGTGCAGGGAACATATAGGAAGAGGGAACAAAAGCTGGAAACAAGGGGGCGTAGGAACAAGGCAGCAGGGTTGCAAGGCAAAGAGCACGATCAAGAGCAAGAAGAGGATAAACAGCTAGCAGTATCTGGCAGCAAAGCAAAATACTGGAGCAAGAGTGTCAGGGGAGTACCAGCTGTAGTGCAAGTGAAGGCTTAAGGTGCATATATATGCGCAGGTGCAGATCTGCAGGTGCACGCATTACTGCACATAGACATGCACATATGCGCACACCCACCTCTAACATTGGCGCCAATGGGACTATTTAAGCTTCGGAAGCTGTACTAGCCCAGCGGCGGACTGACCCATCGGGCACTGCCCGAGGGCCCGTGGCCAGTAGAGGGCCCCATGAGAGGCTCTGCATCACATGCAGTATAGTGAAGGAAGCTGCTGTAAATTTACCTCTCACGGCACGCTGCCTGCTCCCCGTCAGCTCCTCCTTCCTCCAGTCCATCCCAGGTGCTTGTATGTGACATCACCTGGAACAGATGAGAGGAGAGGGTCGGCGGGGAGCAGCGCGCCATGAGAGTTATAAATATTACAGGCATATCGGGCGAGAATGTGATGGTGTAAATTTTGCTTTCTTTATGTACCCGGCACCAGGAGTCTAGTGCAGTGCTGCTGAGTCTGGAGGATCCTAGTGCTTGAACACAATATGACAGGAAACTGCTGCAACAATGAACTCTGCTGTGTGCCCTGTGTTCTTTGTACTCAGTGATATGCCATGTTATGTGCCCCATGCCCTGTTATGTATCCCATGATGTGCCCTGTGCCCCATGAGGTGCCCATGTGTCTGTCCCTTGATGTGCCCCACTGTGTGCAACATGATGTGCCCTGTGCCCCATGATGTGCCCTACTGTATGCCCCATGGTATGCCCTGTGCCCATGATGTGCCCTTTGCCCTGCTGTGTGCCCTACAGTGTGCCCCATTATGTTCCCCACTGCATACCTTGTGCCCCATGATATGTCCTATTGTGTGCCATGTGATGTGCCCTACTTTTTCCCCCTACCCTGCTGTGTACCCTGTGATGTGCCCTATGATCTGCCCTTCTGTGTACCCCTGATGTGCCCTGTGCCTCATGATGTATCCTGCTGTGTGCCCCATGATGTGCCCTACTGTGTGCCCCATGCCCTGCTGTGTACCCCCTGATATGCCCTGCTGTGTGCCCTGTGATGTGCCCTACTGTGTGCTCCGTGATGTGCCCTGCTATGTGCTTCATGCCCTGTGATGTGCCCTACTGTGTGCCCTGTGCCATTATGTGTCTTACTGCGTGCCCCATGATGTACTCTGTGCCCTACTGTGGGCCCAGAGATGTGCCTTACTGTGTGCCCTGTGTCCTGCTGTGTGCCCCATGATGTACCCTGCTGTGTGCCCTGGGATGCACCATTCTGTACTCAATAATGTGTCCTGCTGTGTGTGTACATCATAATAAGCCCGGCTGTGTGCCCTGTAATATGCCCAATATGCCCTGTTCCCCATAATGTGCACTCCTACCCCCATGTAATATGCCCTGCTGTGCCTTATAATGTGCCCTGCTGTGTCCTTCGATGTGCCCTCCTGTGTGCCCCATAATCTGCCCCATAATCTGCCCTGTTGTGTGCCCTCTTGCCCCCATGTAATGTGCCCTGCTGTGCCCCATAATGTGCCCTGTTCCCCCCCTCCCCTGTATTGTGTTCTGCTGTGCCCCATAATGTTGGAAAGCAAAAAGGTGTAGCGCTACACCTTAGTGCATATATCCTATTTGCTGTGTTAGCTGCTTTCTTCTTGGGCAGCGCAGAATTATTTGTTACACCATTTGTGCCCCATAATGTTCCCTCGTGCCCCATTGTAATATGCTCTGCTGTGCCTCATAATGTGCCCTGCTGCACCCCATGTACTTTGCTCTGCTGTGCCCCCCCCCCATAATGTCCCCTGCTGTGCCCCATAATGTGCCCAACTACCCCCCTGCAATGTGCCCTGCTGTGCCGCCCCTCCCGTAATGTGCCCTGGTGTTCCCCATTATGTGCCCTGCTGCTCCCCATGTAGGGTGCCCTCCTGACCCCCTGTGCTCTGAGCTGCTGAGTCCTATACTTTACCATGCTTCCCCCAGTGCTCTGCCCTGCTGTCCAGCGTGAAATGGTTATTTCGGGGGAAGAGGAGATAATGTGGGGATGGGGTGAGGAGATAATGTGGGGGACACCAGGAGGAGGGGAGATAATGGGGGACACTATGGGGGGGGGGATATTTCCTATACCTGGCTGCACTGTGAGGATATTTCTCTGACATTTCGTGAATGGTGTACTGGGGGTGAGAATTGTTATTTTTCTGGTAAATTTTCCTCTCTGTGTCTCCTCCTCACATGAAGCTCTCAGTGGATTTATGCTCCTGCTTTGTGTGGGATGAATATTGTAGGTAAAGAACTCATACCGATAAATGAGTGAATAGAACTCTGTGTCCTGTGACCCCCATCTGTGTTTACTGTCTTTCATTTCATTACGGTAATTTGATTTATCAGTTTGCTATTGCTTCAAAAATTTAAATATAGTTTGTCAAATTAAAAAGACCTGGATGTTTTTTTATTTTGTGCTCTTTTAAAATCTGCATTTAATTTTCCCCCAATTTTTTTTGTTCCTAATTTGCTCTACATGATCCTATGGATCACACTGGAAAAATGTTTTGGTCATAGGTGTGCGCAGCCTATTGCATTGGGGTGTGCACCCCCTAGCTCAAATGTGTGTGTGTATATATATATATATATATATATATATATATATATATATATATATATATATATGTAGCAATAACTCTCAGCAGAGCTGCTGATTTAAGCGGGCTTGTTACCATCACTCTCTTTCCCTCTGTTTCACCGGCACCGGGTCTAGGGTTCCGTTGAGTTTACCTCTGGACGATACACGCACCAACACTTGAGTACGTTTTCAATGCTTTATTGAACAATTAACGAAGGAAGTAGCAGGAAAGAGGCAGAAGGGAAACTGCAGGGAAAGCTCAAATACCTTTCTGTAGGATTCTTGACAAATGTTCTTTAGAGTTGAATATTACAATAGAATGCGCTCCCCTCGTGGGACACACTCTTTGCTTGCCTGGATAGGCCTCTCTCACTTGCCTAGCAGCCAGTACGTAGCACGAACAAAAGTCTCTGCCACAGACTTGCTTGGGATAAACCCGTACGATCCTCTGCCACAGGATGTATTGGTTTTGTGGTGAATGTCAGTCACAGTGCTTGAACCTTTAAGACAAACCCGGCAACACTATGCTGTAAAGTTACTTTAGGAAACGTCCTCCAACCGAGTCACCAGGCCCCTATCCAGACCAGCACTCTGCATGATCCTTCCATGACGGGTCCTCCTCTGGGATCTCCTCAGTTGTCCAGCTTCTTCACTCTGGATAGACAGCTCAGGACCATTCCTCGGCTGCTGTGGTATGCCCCAGACAAGCTTCTGTGCCCACCCATGCGCCGCAACGCAGTATGGAAACACATGCAACGTCAGCCAAGCTGGAATAGAGGCAAATCTGACTTCCCCTAACAAGCAATTTACTAAATTTACCTATCAGATGGTAGATTGCAAATCTACCAGCGCTACATATATATACACACCCATGATGTCTCACTTTTGAGACAGAGAAAGGGACTGAGAACAGAGATTCCCCAGTCCCTTCCTCTGCAGTCTCAGCTGCACTAGACAGTGAACGAATGGGAAGTGCTCTGTGCTGAGTGGCTTCCTATTAATTCACCAACTGAAGCATAGCAAACAGTTTACTATGCTTCAGTTATGAATAAATACAATGAGTGATTGGCATTGAATAAAAAAAGAGGAACACGGACAGTTGGGGCAAAGGCATATACTGGCACAGATCCACTGTATTTTCCTCCTCCAGCTGCTGAATGGAGGCAGGGGGAGAGAAGGAGAAGCCGACTTTCAGTGGCTACAGGAGGAAAATACAGACCAGATACAGTAAGTGTTGCCCCCCCATTGCTTCTCCTGTCCAGGTTCTGGGTGTCGGCAAGGAAGGATTATGGTCTACCCATCACCTGCCGATCAGTACAGGCACCTGTACCAGTTGTCAACCCCCGGATTAGTGTGTGCCCAGGCACACCTGGCACACCCCCTGCACACGCCTATGGTTTTGGTACATTTTGGAAATGTACCATAGTTGCACTTTAATGTAAGTTTATTTTTCTTAACTTAACCACTTTAAGACCAGCCTCGTTTTGGATTTTAGGTGTTTACATGTTTAAAACAGGTTTTTCTGCTAGAAAATTACTTAGAACCCCCAAACATTATATATGGTTTTTCTTCTAACACCCTAGAGAATACAATGGCGGTCATTGCAATACTTTTTTTTGCACCGTATTTGCGCAGCGGTCTTATAAGCGCACTTTTTTTGGAAAAAATTCACTTTTTTGAATAAAAAAATAAAACAACAGTAAAGTTATCCCAATTTTTTTTTATATTGTGAAATATAATGTTACGCCGAGTAAATTGATACCCAACATGTCATGCTTGAAAATTGCGCCCGCTCGTGGAATGGCGTCAAACTTTTACCCTCAAAAATCTCCATAGGCGACGTTTAAAAAATTCTACAGGTTGCATATTTTGCGCTACAGAGGAGGTCTAGGGCTAGAATTATTGCTCTCACTCTACCGGTCGCGGCGATAACTCACATGTGTGGTTTGACCACCGTTTTCATATGCGGGCGCTACTCGCGTATGCGTTCGCTTCTGCGCACGAGCTCGTCGGGACAGGGGGGGTTTTAAAATTTTTTTTTTTATTTTTATTATTTATTTTAAAATATTTTATTTATTTTTACACTTTAAAAAAAAAAAAAATGTAAACATCCCTTGTAATAGAAAAAAGCATGGCAGGACCTCTTAAATATGAGATCTGGGGTCAAAAAGACCTCAGATCTCATATTTACACTAAAATGAAATAAAAAAAAAAAAAAAAAGTCATTTGTAAAAATGACATTTGAAAAAATATGCCTTTAAGAGGCGTGGACGGAAGTGACGTTTTGACGTCGCTTCTGCCCAGCAGTGTCATGGAGACGAGTGAGCGCCATCTTGGGCTCACTTGTCTTCAGACACACCACGGGAGTGGACGCGATCGCCTCCGCTGCTACCGACGGCTCCGGTAAGCGGCGGAGGGCACCGGATCGCGGCGGGAGGGGGGGGCCCCTCTCCCGCCACCGATAAAAGTGATTTTGCGGCGAATCCGCCGCAGGGACCACTTTTATCTGAAAGCCGGCCGCCGCACGAAAACGGGGATACCGGGGTTATGGCAGCTAGCTGCTGCCATAACAACGATATCCCCTTTCAAACTTAGGACGTACATCGTCGTGCGGCGGTCGGGAAGTGGTTAAACATTTATTTTGAACATGGTGTAGAGAAATTCTGTGACAAATGCATGTAATGTTGGCAGTGCAATATGTAGGTTGAGTTTTGTGTGGGTGTGGCTGGAGTGTGAGCGGGGACACAGGGGGCCCCAAGATCTCCTATCGCCCAGGGGCCCCATGAGTTGTCACTCCAACGCTGTACTAGCCGGTGCTGTCTGATCTACAGCTATTACCCATGCTCCCGTGTTTGACTTCTGTGATTGGCCAGGCTGTCAGGGCTGGGCTCAGCCCTTCCTTCTCAGAGCAGGACACTCAGCTGTCAGTTAATTGCCAGCTCTAATCTTTCCACAGTGACTCACCTGGTGATGATATCCTGCTCGTCAGTCCTGCTGGCTACTTAAGCTGTTCAGTCCAGATCTTCTCTGCCTTTGCCTGGTCAACATATCAGAGACTCTCTCCTGTGCACCTGTGAAAGACTTGCTTAGCTGACGTCCCTTCTGGTTCCTGATCCTGCTTGCTGTTCCACTACACTGATTCTCCGGTTTCCTAAACTCCTGACTTGTCATGCACGCAAAACATGTAACTCACAGCAATAGAAGAGTGAACGCTTACACAACTGACTTCAGGACATCTTTCCCCTTCATCTCCGGCACAGCAGTGACGTCACAGAAGGCGCATAAGTGTGCTGAGAATATCGACCCTGCACAGCTTGGTTGTTCCCTCTGGGGCCGTTTACATCACACAGGTCACATCTCTTTCCATGCTGTGCTGGCTGCACTGGGTCTGATCCACTTATCTGATTACTCCTCATCAGAGCACTCTACTTGGCCCCTAGACTCGCAGCGCTCCTTGTGTTCTGGTTTTTTACCCATGTGAAGATGCACCTGTGCCCACAGTTAAGATGCTGGTGCTGTGTCTGTTTATTAAAATTTAGCAGCTACACTTTTTTTGTAGCTGCTGATTTTAATAAAATATGACTGGAGCTCCTCTTTAATAGAATGTGTTTCTACATTCCAGCCTTTAATAAATAGTTTAATTCACATTGTAGACATTGAGGGATATTAAGGTCTGGGAAGAACTGAGCCAGAGGTTCCAGATCCCATATTTTGATGTAGAGCAATGAAGGGGTTCAAAAATTCATACTATTTTGCAGGTCACCCCTATTTATAGGTATTAGATTTAGGGTAGAATGGCATTTATCCTGGTGATAATTAGTCTTATGTAGAAAATAAGTTATTGTTGGCCATTGTTGAACAGCCTAAAAAGGCATACTTCATAGTGCAGGGGGTGGGACAACAGAATTGTAAACATTTTTCACAGACACTATAGTCTTGGGTATGACCAGATAATGTGCCAAAAACATGCTTCAGGATGATAACATCTTTGTCATTGTGTTCCCATTATAATTTCACAGGGGAAAAGTTTTGTATGTATGTAATATATTTAATCTTTACAAAGTGAATAATCATACTCTTGGAAAATTGGCCGGTAGGTTACGAAAAACTTGGTGCTGGCTTATCCTAATTTAATGAGCAGAGCTGGTGCACACTGCGAAAAACAAAAACTGGTGATTTCAAGATTCTAATTTACTAAAGAATATGAGAATTTTTTACTCAATAAATTGTGTAAATGTTTACTTCAATTATCCATACATGTAAAAAGCAAATTCCTTTTTACTTATTTAATTTGCACGACTGGGTATTTAAAGTAAACAGGGATTTGTTCGTTACAGGATTGGATAATTGAAGCGACTTCGCATTGAACGTATTCATTGAAGATACTTAACTCCCTTAGTGTATCGTCCTCAACATGTTCAGACCTGTGTAATCAAGCTCATAAATTAAGATGTCTTATTTTTCCAGCATCAACTAAACTCTAAAATACCAGTATTGGTTGGGTTACCCTTGTATACTGACCCAACTAACCAGGGTGTGACTCATATATTCAGTTATGTATAGGGTAGTGTCCTATACACAAAACGGGACATACTTGATTCATTGAAGTAAAAACAAAAAAGTATCCTTTAATAAATTGCATTTCAAAATATTCTTCACATTCTGTGTAATAATGATAATTTAAGTCATATACATTTTGTCATTTCAATCAAAGATAATATCTTTAGTCCACAAAAGCTTAATACATAGGTCAGACTTTAGCTGCTTTTGGACCAGCCGCCGCAGTTATACTGCGCTAGGTTGGCTCCCCTGCGTGAGCCGTCATAGCTGTATGTTAGCTCTTTAAGATGCCTCTGGAGGCGCACGTGTGCCCAAAGTGTGTCCCCAGAGCCAATGCGAGTGCCTGGCGGGAGCGATGACCACCGGGCACCCGCGATTGCTCGTTACAGAATGAGAACGGTGATACACACAAATCCCGGTTCTCTCAAGGGAGAGGAGACAGATCACATGTTCATACTAAGTATGAACACCCATCTCTCTCTTCCCCTAGTCAGTCCCATCCCCCTACAGTTAGAACACACCTAGGGAACACAGTTAACCCCTTGATCACCCCCTAGTATTAACCCCTTCCCTGCCAGTGTCATTTATACAGTAATCAGTGCTTTTTTATAGCACTGATCGCTGTATAAATGTCACTTGTACCAAAAATGTGTCAAAAGTGTCCGATTTGTCCGGCGCAATATCGCAGTCCCGATAAAAATCGATGATCGCCGCCATTGCTAGTAAAAGAAGAATTTTAAAAATGCCATAAATCTATTCCCTATTTTGTAGATGCTATAACGTTTGCGCAAACCAATCAATATACGCTTATTGCGATTTTTTTACCAAAAATATGTAGAATAATACATATCGGCCTAAACTGAGGAAACATTTTTTTTTTCAAAATTGTCGCTCTTCTTTTGTTTATAGCGCAAAAAATAAAAACCACAGAGGTTATCAAATACTGTACCACCAAAAGAAAGCTTTATTTGTGGGAAAAAAAGGACCTCAATTGTGTTTGGGTATAGCATCGCACGACCGCGCAATTCAGTTAAAGTGACACAGTGCCGTATCACAAGAAATGGCCTGGTCATTGAGCAGCCAAATCTTCTGGGGCTGAAGTGGTTAATACCACATTATCCTTTGTAGTATATTATCAGTCTTTGCAATGTATGCTTGTAAACTTAGATTTACAATGTTTGGTGCACAGGTTTTTGTTCCTTACATTATCTAACTTCTCTCTGGTATTGGTTATATGGTTGTGTGCAGCATTTATAAAATGAGCAGAAAAAGTCTGTATTTGTCCTGGTTGACCATTATCTCCAAGACCAATAGTAAGGGAAAATCAGCAAAATTACTTGGGGGCTAAATGTGGGCAACTTTCCCCCATGACAACAGTCTAAGAGGGAATTTACCTCACTTTGGAAGATTTTCACTTAGCTTCTGTTGTGTCTAAAGGCTGGAAATAGGAGACAGAATGCTCAAATACAGGCAAACCAGCCCCAAAACACCCCAAAAAACAAACAATAGGAAGGTAAGGGCATTACAAAACTGTTTGCAGAACCTTTTGACTGAAATTATCATTTGTGGATGCAGACACATTGACCCTGTAAAAGTACATACAGAAGACCAGGTTGTAGCCTTACAAATCTGTAACACCTAAACTTAGTTACAAAAGCCCACCAAACACTTACTGCCCAAGTGGAGTGGGCTTTAATGGGAAAATAAAGCACTTTATCTCAAAATTTAAAGACTCCCACAAAAGCCTGTCAAATCCATCTAGATATAGTGAATCTGGGAGCTGGGGAACCTATTTTAGGACTAGAGATGGGCCGAACACCCCCTGGTTCAGTTTGCAGTGCACCAGAACTCTCGAACATCGCAAAAGTTCGGACCCAAACAACGAACACCATTAAAGTCTATGGGACCCGAACCCAAAAAATCAAAATTCCCCATTTTGAAGGCGTAAATGTTAGTTATTTGCCATAAAATGGCTATGGGGGCCTGGCTACTGCCCCGGGGGACATGTATCAATGCAAAAAAACATTAAAAAAATATTGTTTTTAAAGGAGCAGTGATTTTTATGATGCTTAAAGTGAAACAATAAAAAATGAAAAATTCCATTACCAATAGTGCCTGGTGGTCCCCTTAGTCTGTCTGTAAAGTGGCACATCTGCACCATGTATAGAGCCTGCTGCAGCAAAAATTATAAAGAAAACTTTAGACGCTGGGCGTGTGGGTGGCAGGGAGTGTTATTTATTTTGTTTGTTTTTTTTTCCATGCAGCCGCTGGGGCAGAGAAATTTGCTTGCTAAACTCTACAGCTGGTGGTGTGCTGCTGGCAGACGTGTTGCAAGGACCTGTGACACCCCACCTACCATTATCCCGGTCAGTGGAGGCTGCTGAGAGGTCATGAGATATAGTGGGGGTTGACATAAAAGGTTGCAAATTGCAACAGTGTGATTGGCTGCACATGTGCTAAAAGAAGGCCCACACAGCTGAGCTGTGGGAAGTGGGCCGGGAGATAACAGCTCCACAATTTGATAAAGTGGAGTGACTGCTCTTTACTTTTCCATGATGGCTGCCTTTGGAGGACATCCTGCCTTGTTGGGGTTGTTTCTCCTCCTCACTTTCCTCCTCTGCTCTATACAGCACCCAAGTCATATCAGTGACATCACCATCACCCCCCATCCTCATCAATGGAGCCAATATGACAATACGCTGCGAATGAGGGAACATGACTGCCAATCTGTTGTTAATCAGTGTTAACAAGGGCCCAAACCCAGCTTCCAGATACCTTGGCAAACCCATTGCGGCTGCCTTCTAGCACAGGGTCAGCCACAATCCCCCCTTTTACAGCACAGCCAGGTGTGCAGGTCAACACCGAAGGTTTCTCTGAAATCGTTTTTTTTACGCTTATTTTTCCCTGATGAATTAGTTCAAGGCATCGTGGACCAAATTAATCTTTTTGCCCGTCAATTCATAGAAAACAACCCCAGCTCAAGCTATGAGCGCCCTTTTGAATGGAGACCCCTAACAGTGGAGGAGCTTAAATTGTTTTTAGGCCTTTATTTTCAACATGGGGCTTACAAAAAAAATGAAGTGCATGCATATTGGTCTACCAACCCCATCCACCACATGCCAATTTTTTCATCTGCCATGTCCAGGTCCCGCTTTGACATGATAATGCACTTCCTGCATTTGATAATTTGCAGTGCCCCCCCCCCCTTGAAATCATCCCGACTAAATTATATAAAAGTCGCCCCCTAATTGATTTTTTCTCCAAGAGGTTTGCCAAACTTTATATCCCTGACCAGAACATCTCTGTGGACGAATCCTTGGTCCATTTCACAGGCCGGCTGGGAATCAAGCAATGTATCCCCAGTACAAGGGCGAGGTATGGATTGACGCTCAACAAGGTCTGTGAAAGCTCCACCGGATATGTGCATGCCATCCACATGTACAAAGGCAAAGACTCCCAGCTCCAGCCCCCTGAGTGTTCACCTTATATGGTAATATGTAGGAAAATTGTCTGGGAGTAGGCATTCCCACTCTTGCAAAAGGGGTATCACATTTATAGGGATAATTATTATACTAGTTTGCCCCTTTTCCTCCACCTATACCTGAAGAATACTTTGGCCTGTGGTACAGCAAGAAAAAACAGAAAGGGCTTCCCACAGTGTCTAGTCACCACAAGGCTACAGAGGGGGAATCGGAAAGCTTGAGGAAGTGTTGGCTGTGAAGCGGAGGGATAGGAAAGATGTATACATCATCCATGATGACACTTCAGTGGAACTTTGCAGAAGACACAGTCCCGTTCGAAAGCCTTCCTGTATCCACAAGTACAATAAATTCATGCGGGGTCAATTTAAATGATCAAATGTTGCAGCCCTATCTATCAACATGAAAGTCCCTCTTCTGGTATAAAAAAGTCGCAATTTACTTGGGGGGGTTATAATTCTTTCATCACCAATCAAATCATCACCAATCAAAAATCGACAGAAACACCAAACACCTTCCTAAAATGTATTGAAGACGCTGTCACTGCCCTGATCTATCAACAAGGATCCCCCCAGAAAACATTCGCTCCGATTATGTCAGCAGACTGCATGAGCGCCATTTTCCTGACAAAATTCCACAATCAGCAACCGAAAGAAGAAACCAAACAGAATGTCTGGTGTGCACCAAAAGAGGAGTTAGGAAAGACACCAGTTTCCATTGTCCCCAATGTCCCTCCCAACCTGGCCTTTGAATCGGAGAATGCTTCAGACCAGGCCCGGATTGGGACAAAAAATAGGCCCGGGCATTTTAGTCTGAGCAGCCCATGGCATATTTACTGGGAGGCACTGAGAGCACGGGGGTGAAGAGCACTAGGGGGAGCCGGAGAGCACAGGGGGTTTGGAGATCACTGAGGGGGATGGGGACCATGGGGTGCTGGAGAGCACAACCAGGGGCAGAGAACACAGGAGGCAAACAGCACAGGGTGGGCAGAGAGAACAGGGGGGGCGGAGAGCACAGAGGGGCTGGAATGCATAGGGGGCTGAAGAGCATTGGGGGGGCCGGAGAGCACAGGGGTGGCTGGAGAGCATGGGGGGCTGGAGAGTATGGGGGGCTGGAGTGCACGGAGGGCTGGAGAGCACAGTGGGGGCTACAGAACATGGGGGACAATGGTTGGGGCTGGAGAGCACGGAAGGCTGGAGAGCATGGGGGGATGATGAGCACTGGGGGGGCTGGAGAGCACGGAGGGCTGGAGAGCACTGGGGGGGCTGGAGAGCATGGGGGGCGATGAGCACTGGGGGGGCTGGAGAGCACTGGGGGGCTGGAGAGCATGGGGGTGATAAGCACTGGGGGGGCGATGAGCACTGGGGGGCTGGAGAGCTTCGGGGGCTGGAGAGCACTAGGGGGGCTGGAGAGCATGGGGGGGCAATGAGCACTGGGGGGCTGGAGAGCACCAGGGCTGGAGAGCATGGGGGGTGATGAGCACTGGGGTGGCTGGAGTGCATGGGGGGCTGGAGAGCATGGGGGGGCGATAAGCACTGGAGGGCGATGAGCACAGGGGGCTGGAGAGCATGGGGGGTGATGAGCACTGGGGGGGCTGGAGAGCATGGAGGGCTGGAGAGCACGTGGGGCTGGAGTGTACAGGGGCTTGAAAGCACTGGGGGGAGTTGGTGATCACTGGGGGGGCACCTGAGAGCACTAGGGGGCAGTAGAAAGAAGCTGAATGGGAGAAGTAGCTGCATACACAGTAGAAGAATCCATCTCTTTATTTTTCTCCTACAGCCTCTGAATGCCCACAGGAGGGAGAGAATGAGAAGCAGGCATTCAGAGGCTGTAGGACAAAAATAAAGAGATGGATTTTTTTACTGTGTATGCAGCTGCTCCTCATATCCAGGCGCATGCATGGGGAGAAAACACTCACTTTCCCTCTGTCCGGTGGCCGCGTCTCATGTAGATCCCCTCCCTCTTCATGGTCACTGGTAACATGACCTGTAGTCTCTGCCCCCAGCTGAACTGTAATGGCGGCCAGCCAGCCGCGGAGAGGCCGGGTGAGCGGCGGGGGCTCAAGGAGCAGCTCAGCTGCCTTGGCCCCACAAGCACATGCAGCTCGGCGGCCCCTGGCCCACTGGGCAAGTGCCCTATGGCCAGTCCGGGCCTGCTTCAGACTGCTAATAGACTGCCATTTCCCCGTTTTCAATTTCTGTCCTAAATATTTCCCTGGTGCCTCAACCAACCATAACATTGCCTTCCATGTGAACTGACCCTGGCCTGTTTATCGACTCTGCCTGCCGTCTGCATTGTTTATCTGCCATGTTTCTGCCTTTCACGTGAACTGACCCTGGACTATCGACTATGCCTTTGCCTACCGTCTATTTCTGCCTTTTACCTGCACTGATTTCAGCCTGTTGACCATGTTTTGGCCTGCCCCTTGGACTGATCTTTCACCCTGCTACACAGGGGTCTCACATATATGAGGGGCTCCAGAAGAGTGTTCTGAGTTGAGAAAAACAGTTTTTGGTTTTCTCTTTGTTTTGTAATTCCCAGAACAGGGTCTGGAGTCCAGAGGATTCAAAGCGATTTGGCAAAGCGATTTGGGTGGGAGAAGCTTCTACTCCTGTCCCCATTCTTTCCTGACCAAGGCCCTAAGCTTGATGGTCCTGCCTGCTTCCTGGACAAATACTTTGGCTGTGCTGACAATATCTCTGCCTGCCCAGACCAGGACTTTTTGGACCATGTGCCTGTTCCCTGGACCAATACTTTGGCTGTACAAACCATATTTCTGCCTGCAGCCTGTACTAACTAAGGACAGTATTTCTGCCTGCTGCATGGACGATCCTTTTGCTGCTTCTGACCACATCCCTGCCTGCTACCTAGACAAATGCTTTGGCAGTGCTGACAACATCTCTACCTGTACTGACCGATGCTCCTCTGTGGACCACTGCACTACTAAAACCGCAGGTAATCTTTTCTTTACCCTTTGCTTGGCAGAATGTATTTTGGTTTGTAATTGGTATGTACAGTACATGCTATGTGTTTGAAATATGAAGGGCCTTCAACAATGTGATAGGTTGGCAGGAATTTATGTGTGTAATTTATGCTCCTAGAAAGCCTAGAGGTGCTACTTCAATGTTGGGCCTCTGTATGTGGCCAGGCTGTGTAAAAGCCTCACACATGTGGTATTGCCATACTCAGGAGGAGTAGCAGAATGTATTTTGGGGTGTCATTTTTGCTATATACATGCTATGTGTTGGAAATATCTTATAAATGGACAACTTTGTGTAAAAAAAATGTGTTTTCATTTTTTTTCCACATTTTCTAAGACTTTCTGGAAAAAAATGGACTGTTCAAAAGACTCATTATGCCTCATAGATTATACATTGGGGGGTTAGCTTTCGAAAATGGGGTCATTTTGTGGGCATTTCCATTGCCCTGGTGCTCAGGAGGAGTAGCAGAATGTATTTTGGGGTGTAATTGTAAGTATGCATGTGCTGTGGGAGAGAAATAACTTGTTATCATGACAATTTTGTGTAAAAAAATTAAAATAATTACATTTCTTAATTTTCCCAACAATTGTGGGAAAAAATTACAACTTCAAAAAACTCATCATGCCTCTTACTAAATAGCTTGGAATGTCTACTTTCCAAAAAGGGGTCATTTGGGGGGTATTTGTACTTTCCTGGCTTGTTAGGGTCTCAAAAACTTATGGGGCGTAAACACGGTCGGACTTTTCAACCGGACTGGTCTGACGGACGCCGACGGACGAAATCCGGCGGACAATCCAATCATGTGTGGGCTTCACCGGATCTTCAGCGGACTTTTCCAGTCGAAAATCTGACGGACTTTAGATTTGGAACAGGCTTCAAATCTTTACATCGTAACTCCGCCAGACCCAGAAATCCTCTCGTCTGTATGCTAGTCCGATGGACAAAAAACGACGCTAGGGCAGCTATTGGCTACTGGCTATCAACTTCCTTATTTTAGTCCAGTGTACATCATCACGTACGAATCCATCGGACTTTGGTGTGATCGTGTGTAGGCAAGTCCGTTTGTTAGAAAGTCCGTCAAAAGTCAGTCGAAAGTCCGCTGGAAATTCTGTTGGACCAGTCCGGTCGAAAAGTCCGCCCGTGTGTACACAGCATTAGATAGGCCGCCAGGTGTGATCAATTTTAAATGATTTGCAATATAGCTTGTAGACTCTATAACTTTCACAGAGACTAAATAATATAATTTGGGTTATTTTTACTAAAGATATGTAGCAGTATAAATTTTGGCCCAAATTTATGAAGAAAAATTACTTCTTTGCAAAATTTTACAACAGAAACTAAAAAACTGTTTTTTTTTCAAAATTTTCGCTCTTTTTTCGATTTTATTGCAAAAAATAAAAAACCCAGGGGTGATTAAATACCACCAAATAAAAGCTCTATTTGTGAAAAAAGACTGAGTAACTGTCATTCAAAGTGTGAGAGCGCTGAAAGCTGAAAATTGATCTGGACAGGAAGGGTGTATAAATGCCCTGTATTGAAGTGGTTAAAAATCTCCATAGGCAACATTTTATTGGCCTTTATACCATTTTAGAGTTACATGGGAGGTCTGGTGCTAGAATTATTGCTCTGGCGTTCACGACGATACCGATAGCCACATGTGGCTTTCCTTTGCTGTTTACGTATGCGTACGGGACCAACATGTACATTCATGTTTGTACGCGAGCACATTCCTGTATGTCCACTCAGATTGGTGAAGCTCCCAAACGAGCATTTATGTACATTGGCCAGGTGGAAAGCAGTTAATTACTTAGGCAAGTCTAAGATGTGTCTCAGTTGCTCCTCCAGTAGTGGAGATACCTTGAGGCTCCATTCACACCTGTACGACTCCAAAGTCATGCAACATTGGAGTGCAAATTTGGTGCAATTTTGGATGGGTGCGACTTGGATGTGACTTGCTGACCTTCTGCAAAGTCAGACCCACTGTTGTATGTAAAACATACAGGTACCACTATCATGCAACTTTTAAGGGTTAACATTGAAGTCTATGGCCCTCAAGTTGCATGAAAGTCAGACCAAAGTAGTGCATGAACTACTCCTGAAGTCGCTGAAACTTTAGGTTGCACATATATGAATGATTATCACTGAAAAACATGGGGTATGACTTGTCATGCGACTTTGATGTCCAAAGTCGCATGACAAGTTGCACAAGTGTGAATGGGGTGTAAGGCAGGAAGCATGTTACCGGCTGGATCACAAGGTGGAAATAAAGAAAAAAAGTCTTAAAAAGAGAAAACAAATTCAGCCATCACATTTAAGGATTAGTAAGCCACAATATATTACATTTTTGTTTTTGAGTTTAACAAATTCCTCTCTGGAGCATTTTTTTCATTTTTCGTACACATATTAAGATCTGCATGTCTGACTATAACATTACTTAAAACCCCCAGAACATGATATACTGTAATTTCTCAATGCAGAGGCTCTGTAGAATAAAAAGATGATAGTTGCAACTTTTTTTGTTGCATAATATTTGTGCAACTGTTTATCAAATCTATATATTCACTAAAACACTAAAATGAATTTTATTGCAAACAAACGCAATTTAAAAGCTAAGTGCACTTTCTGGAGCATGTTACACATTATTCCCTTCCCCCCACACCCACTGTCACATTTAAAAAAAAAGAGCCCACAAAGCTGTATTATTCATTCACAGATTCCTGCAAATAAATAAACTACAAGTACCGTCTTCCACTGCAGCAGACGGCCTTGTAGTTTGGATGGGGCGCAATCATACTGATTAGCATTTGGATAATATGGATAAAGCTTGTTCACGATTATTTGGATCTCCTAGATTGTAAGCTCTAACGAGCAGGGCCCTCTGATTCCTCCTGTATTGAATTGTACTGTACTTGTACTGTCCTCCCTAATGTTGTAAAGCACTGCGTAAACTGTTGGCGCTATATAAATCCTGTATAATAATAATAATAAAGCCTGACTCTTGTACCATGAAGAGGTAATGGTTCAACACAGCTGTTAGATTCATCCTCGAAGAATTCACTGTCCATTATTGCGATGAACTCTCTATCTTCAACTGACAAGGCTATTCTTTTGTCATCATGTGTAGTACAATACACTGTGCTACCTAAGTTGTCATCACAGGGGATGGGAGTAAAATCAGATACCTGGATGATGTCAAGAGGCTTCTCCTTTACTTTGAAATGATGAGGGCATTGTCTAAAGTGAGATGCATGCCCATTTCTTAGCACGTGTCTTAAAGGAGTTAATCTCGGATGGTGCGCGCATTCTATTCAAGCATTATTCGCTCACTATTATACAACCTAGATCAAGTCTTTGTGCATATGGGGTGTCGTCAGATCCATTGCACTGCTAGCGTACTTTATGTACTCTGAGAATGTCTCTTCCCAGCAAGACTAAGATTTCAGCATCCATGTTCATTGGAGGAATCTCGCAAACCAGGTGCCTTAAGTGGGGATGGTGATATACAGCTTCTAGAGTAGGAATTTCTTCCCTTTTGTATTTGGCCACACTCAACTAATGTTGGCAAGGGCATGCCCTTCTTTGCCTTGATATTGGAAACCATGAACCCATTGGCCCTTCTGCCAGAGGTTTCAACATGACCAGAACAGGTGTTGAGAGTATATGGTATTGCATGTCCCTTTATGCCAAAGATCTCAAATAATTTAGGGTTCACTAGGGATCTGTTGCTCTGCTCATCTATTATGGCATAAATCCTGGTAGCTTTCTCAGGTTGATCCCTTGGATATATTTTAACTAGACATACCTTGGCACAGCATTTGTGGCTTAATCCTTCTCCACAGACTTCAGTACATTAAGAAGAGTCGTTTTTAGTGGCTGGAGCATAGCTTTCTTGCTCCCCGCCTTGATTTGACACAGAGTTTAATGTAGATGGCTGCTGTGGAATGTCTGGAAGTGTACCAGTATGCATGGCTGTAACGTGTTTGTTTGTCACTACTTACTGCATTCTGTGCACTGATGGCAACTTTACAGTTTTTAGTAAAATAGTCATAGGAAGCACAGCACCTATAGCATATCCCAAGTTTCTGGAGAATCTCCCTGCATTCTTGGATAGTCTTTGCCCTAAGCCCACGACATTTCTTTAGAGGGTGAGGTTTTTTTGTGAATTGGGCACTGATGATTTGGATCTTTATCTCTATCACCCGAATCACTCTGGTGAGCGGGAGAGGATACAGGAGGTGAGATGTTTGTCTTTTTAGCAGATACAGCTCTATTTATGTCTCTTTATTTAGCTGCTTTGTTATCATACCTTGATGATGATGACGATGATGATGCAGGCAAAATAGATTCACTGAAGCTGGGATCATTTCTCGTCCAGGCTTGTTCACTGATGAACCTGCAAAAATATGAGAATGAAGGGAAAGATACATTACAGTCTCTTTTATATCTTGAGCCTTGCTGTGCATATTTCTCTTGTAGGTGGTATGG
Source organism: Lithobates clamitans (assembly GCA_037952925.1). Classification (NCBI taxonomy): domain Eukaryota; kingdom Metazoa; phylum Chordata; class Amphibia; order Anura; family Ranidae; genus Lithobates; species Lithobates clamitans. The sequence continues at coordinate 2,852,564 of JBBGZY010000421.1, read as the reverse complement.
CAGTTTAGACACCACTGGATTCACACCATGGGCAGTGTCCAGATAGCTCTGCCCAGGTAGACGAGGGTCTGCCTTTGCCAACTATAGCTCCATGAGAAGGTCTTGAAGCTTGTGAAGATCTTTGCTTCCTATTTTTGGAAAGTTTTGAATTCTCCCGAATAGAGCGATATCTATGGCTTTAGAGCTACCATAGGTATGCTCAAGTCTTGCCCATGCGGCAGCAAGACCTGTCAACATATACTGCTCTCAGTCTTTTAACACGATCTTTAGATTCTGGCCCTAGTCACTTAATGAGCCAATCAAGTTCCTCCTTGGCTGTAAGGTTGAGATCAGCAATAGAAGCTTTGAAGGTTGATCTCCAAGCTCTATAGTCCTGTGGACAATCGTCGAACCTTGAGAGGTTAATGTTAATGAGCTTGCGATGAATCATGTATCTGGCCAAGTCAGACAGGTCTAATCTCTCACTCTTTGGTGCCAAAGTAACTTGTGGGACTGCTTGGGTGTGAAAGTTCTTTGGTGAATAAGGGTGAGGTTTACCAGGAAAAAATGATGTTGCAAGAGCATTTAGCTTAGTCTCTAAGGCTTCAGCTGCCTGTTGCTTGAACTGTGGCTTGATTAGCATTAGCCTCTCAAGGTTCGATGACTGTGATGTGGTTTGCTGTGTAAATGCACTTGCTTTGTGGACTTGAAGAGGCTCAGGCTTGTGCAGTTTGGAGGTCTCTGTGTTGAGAGTCCGAACAGTAATGTTAGTAGGCAGTACAGGAGATGATTCTGTATCATTGCTAACACTATGCCTTAGCACATATTCACTGGTGCGTTCAATTGGATCTTCCATTTCTGCTGGAATAGAACAGTCCAAGCTAGTATTTTCTCCCTTTGCTTGTTCAAGGACAATTAGTCTTGCTAGGGCAGTTGCTTCCTCCCTTTCGATTTGCAGAATCTTTTTTTGGGATTCCACCACTGCTTGGCGAGCTGTCATCTCTGCTTGGTGAGCTGCTATCTCAGCTTACTTTCTGGCAAATGAGCTTCACACTTTATTTGCTTCCAGACTTGCACTGGCCTCTATTAGCTTCTCACCTAATGTTAAGCTTCTGGAGCGAGAGGATCTGGAAGAATGTGCTGTGAGCTTAGTAGATGTGGATTTTAGTAGATCTGGTCTCCTGAAGTTGAGCAATGCGGAGTTCCGCCTTATCCTTGGCATCTTGCACTAAGAGATCTCTTTGTTGGTTTAGTGCCTCAGTCTTAGTCAGTTCTGCTAAAGAGCCCCCTATATTAGAGACCTTTAAAAAAACTGTGTATTTTGCAGACAACCACTGGTAGCGTTCGTACGCTGCAGATAGGCGATCTGTAGAGTTTCCTAATTCAACTTGGTGATTGAAGTATTGCAAGACTGACTAGCAGTATATAGTTTTGTCCCACAGTTCTGACAGATTGCTGGAAAACTCATCTCTAGTCTTTTCATAGTTTTCTCTAAGTTTCTGTGTTGGTATTATTGTACGTTTGGGTCTTACACTTTGCTCTGTGAACACTGCAGAATCTGCTCCCTGTACATCTGTGTGGTCAGAGGCATGATGTATCTGTGTTAATTCAGCGATAAAAGAGTGCTCAGAGGCTTGTCTAGACATTTTTTCAAGTTTTGCAAAAAATGGTTACGGTCTCTTTAAGAAGATGAACAGCAGCTAAGACAGGTGGGATGCACAGTTCAATGCAAAAAACAGTTTTCAACATTCACAGATGACATGCAGGAAGCTTGTGCGATCGTGTGCTTTCACAAGATGGCGGATGACACTGAGCTTGATTGCAGATTAAACATACACATCTACACAGCAGGCTGTAGGAATTCTACCACATGTTTTGACTATTCTGACGCCAACTGTTATAATAGTGACTTTTGCCTTGCTGAGACCTCTATGCCTGGCCTGTATAAGTAGATGTCATCACAGCAGACAGTCTTTATAAGATAGCTTGAACTCACCAGAAACAGTGAGACTTTCATAAGCGTGGGTTTAATTGCATGCAGCAGGTATAGCAGACAACAAAATGTGGCAGATGATTAACGGTATTTGCAGGTCAAAACATGGTAATGTGTTCCTGGATGCGAGCAGATTGCATGCGGCCTATACAGAAGTGGCATCTCTTCCTCACAAGACAGAGTGAAGGAACAGGAAAGGGAAGTACATCATAATGTGGGATATGACACATATAATAAACAGAAAAGGATGGTGCTATAAGCAAAATAACCACAAGATGACAATATAATAACCAACTATATAAACATTACCAAGACTATACATAGCATTACATTTTACTCGACTAGTGTAACAGCCCTGTCATGAATCTGCAGTAGTACTTTCATGCCCTGTTTGTGTGCTTACCTCTGGTCTGTGTATCAGCCTTGTTGTCCCGGTCTTCTGCTTCCTATTTAACCTCCAGTAGCCTACCATGAGCGTAAGCTGGGAGACCCAGGGAGCCGCGACCTGGAGCCAGTTGCAGTGAAGTCCATCCCCACCATTAGGGGCCCTGGTGAAGACCTGCTGGCTCTTAGACTCAGCGCCCTGGGGAATCTCATGCTCTATCTCCCAGTGTGATCTGTGTTGGTGCTCCAAAGGACCTGCTTTCCTAAACCACCCAGAGCGCCACCTGCAGCAGTCAACTGTAGGGTCCACTACCTTATTGGTGCACTCCTGACCCCAACGGAGTGTGCCCTAGGTGACCTGACAAGCACACTGCATGTACCCACAAAATGACACAACATTTCAGTACCGAAAATTATCAAAAGGTGACATTTTAATGCCTTTATTGCTCATCACTTTAGGGTAAATTGTAAATGAGGGACCTAGAATTATTGCTTTCACGTTTGGGGCGATGTACAACATGTGTAGCACAAGCACCGTTTACATACACATGTGCACCGTACACACTTGTTTGCGGGTTTGTTTGTGGGTGTACACAGGAGGATGGGGGTGTTTTTAAATTATTTTTGTTGTTATTTTTATCAATTTTATTTTTTAATTATTTGATTTTTTTAACTTTATTGCTATCACAAGGGGGCTATTAAGACCACCCCAATGACTCCCCTGCCCTCCACTGGAGTTATTTAAACCTAGATTGTGCTTAATTTGCTGCTTCCCCAGCCACAGCAGCTGGGAATCACATCACCAAAACCAGAAACACTCAGAGTTGAACACTGCTGGCTTCATACGTATCAGAGGAGATCAGGGAAGTAGACTTGTGCACAACGGAAAATTTTGTTTAGTTTTGGTTCGTTGTCATTCCTAAAATACATAATTTTGTTCTGTTATATTTGTTATGTTACGTTAATTAGTTTTCGGATAATTTGTTATTTCTGTAGAGTGTCGATATTCATTATACTAAATCTCGAATCATGACGAATTCATTTGTTATATCCGCTATAATTTCTTTCGTATTAGTTGAAATTCGATATTTATGTATGTATATATTCGTGATAATGATTCGTAGTTTGGAAAGTCGTTTGTTTATTGAATTTATTAACACACACAATGACAATGTCTGTTCTCCTCTGCTCAAATACAATACAACACCCTTCTCACTCAGTTCTCAGGAATGCACTTTGTCAGTATTCCAACCTCCAGCACAAAACTAATCAGCTGATTGGACTGTAAGATTTACTTTGAGTTGACCTTTTGTTTCATCAGATCTTTAACGAATTACCGAATTATGTCGAATTCATTTGTTATATTTGCTATAATTTCTTTTGTATTAGTTGAAATTCGTTATTTTTTTATTTGGACATTCGGATGCACCCGAATGTCCGAAAGATGCAAAATTCGGCCGAATTTCGATTCGTTACAAAACTGATTGCACATGTCTACAGGGAAGGCTTTTGCCCAATGTTCTACTGCTTGCCAACCTGGACATAATTGTTGTGGCAAGAGTGGGAGAGTTCATCACGGAGGACAATTAGCTGCATGAGCAGGCAGCCTTCCATTGCTTTCATGGGGCTGCCTCTCCGAGCTAATCGCAGGAACCCCCACTGGAATTCTTGTATCATCAAAGTAGGGGTGAATTCAGAGGAGTGAATGCACCCTCAGTGACAGCTGGAACAGTCAGCTTGCTAACAGAAGAAGTCAACGACGGCCTCTGTATTTCTCACAAGACGACTTTCCTATATACAGTATGGTACAGCTGTCACATTACCATTTATCTTGGATTCAGATGAATGTCATCATACGTCACAGGTTCTCGATGTGACCTTCTACAAACAATGTTGCAATGAGGAAATTTCCACCCATATTTGCTATGTGTAGAACTTATATTTTTCTCAGAATACTTTTCTCTAAATAGCTTACTTTACGGTTTGCACATGATATGCAATCTATCAAATGATCACAGCCTGTGTAAATATACAGTATATAAGACCACCATTGTTCCTCTTCATTCACTTTTCATAATGGGTGTGATATAAATATTTGGGTCAATGACATTAAAAGAAAACTCCAGACAAGGTATAAAAAAAAAATCACCAGTTAGCCTATGTAATAGCAGCTTATGTGTCTGTAATTTGTTCTGGCTGCAACAGTAGCTACACTTACAGCTCACACAACATTCACAGCAAAGCATTTATTTTTTATTGTTAATAGGGGGGATTTGTGAAGTTGCTTTGTATGCAATGGCTAATTTTTGTCTATAACACGTTGAGGTAGATTATGAGAGACAGGCTTAGATACTTTGATTTAGTATCATACCGAGATACGGTAGTAAGGATTACTTGCCACACATTTGTGGCAATGTTGAACTGTAAGTCTGTTACCTTGCTGCATATTTTCACTGGCAAGTTGTACATTTGCAGAGCAATTGAAGCACAAGTTCTAGTTGACACTTTTCCAATTTGTAGCAAATTTGGTGGAAAGTCTCTATCAAGAGCAAAGTTGCAGTAGTGAGTCTACAGAAAGAGCTCTGCAAGTCTACAGCATAAAAATTCAGCCTCAGTGACCCCTGTGGTGGGATGACTATTACACAACATAACTGAACCAGAACTTGCATCAGACTGCAAGAAAGTTGATCTGGAGTAATGCAATGTGGACTTTCTGTAATTGTGCAACAAACTTATGAAGCCTGGCAGTCTAGCAATAGCTTAGCAAGTCATTTTCAAACTTGCAGCACAATTGCTTGCTATCTGGGTATACACTAGCATAAATAAAGATATTAGTCAGGCGCACATCTAAATAAAAAAAAACTTTTTTGAAAACTGTTTGCAGGCTGTCATTTCTGACCACCATCTAAAAATATTGGCTACCTACCTTTCATTCTGATAAAAATGATTTAAGTCTGAAGCTTACTATATATATATGTTTTTTTGGGGACCATACTTATTAGTTATGTGATATGGTGTGTATCCGATTACATGCAGGTGTCTGCTTCTGCTAAAAATCTTTCCTTCAGTGCCTCCCCAGAGTTGCCAGAGTGTCCTCAGAGGCTACAAATAAATGGCAACCACCCCAGGATGTAAATGGTCTTTACAGGAAGGAGCACATGGAAGGGCGAAGCATATCAAAAAACAACAAAGAAAAATTCCAAGCTCACTTACCAACCAGCCTGCTACAAATCAAATTCTCCTGCTGAACAGTTCAGCCAGGACAACTCAGTTTGTTGCAGGCTGGCTGGTAAGTGAGCTTGGAATATTTCTTTGTTGTTTTTTGTCTTCAGAGGCTGTCTTCTGGCACTGAACGAGTTAACAGCAGCCACTGCCTGCCTGCTCCCTTATGCTCTCTCCTCCATTCAAAGAACTCGTATTACTACAATTCCACAATGCATAGCTTTCTGCGAATGGGCAGGGGAAACCTGTCATTCAGCTACTCCTCTGTGCACTTACAGAACACCTGAAGGTAATGGAATACGCACCAGCACATATAACTAGTATCCCAAAAATAATTACTAAACTTCAGCTTTAATATTTTCAGAATTACTAACTCTGAACAGCTATTCTGATCAGCAATTCTGACTTCACTTGCTGCATGCTTGTTCCAAGTCAGTGCCTCTGAGTGTATTTAAGCATTTCAGGGGAAAAAATGAACATTGGTATTTTCCTAATTTATTTGAGCAGAAAGCATTTTTTTTTCCAGTTACAAAATGAATGAATCACAATACCACCATATGACGTGAAAGGCTGTTTTGTGCCGAGTGTTAGAGGTGGCTTAAGTCAATATTTGAACTGTGCACATTTTTGGGAATCCAAGAAAGCTATAGTGGTTTAGAAATAATTTAGTTGGCTTCGAAATGTCCTACAATTGTTTAAAGAGGGTTCAATAAGACAGCTAATGTAGTGTAGCTAGTGTAGTTGGTTCTGTTTCCTAATAGCAGTAAGGCTTCATTGGCATGGGTCCCAGCAGCAAGTATCTACCGATTCCTGAGACTGGGATTGACAGCTGTGTGCGGATAGCTGTAGCCGCAAGCCTGTACACTGCAATGACAGGACATCGGAAACCAAAGTTATTTTTGACTGGTCACACAACCGCATACAGCTGTCAATCCCAGCAGCGGGCATTAGTGGACTCTTTCTCCTGGGATTCATTGCTTGGCTAAACACCCCTGCAAATAGAGCCTAAAAGCTCTGCTTTCCATGGCACCCAGTTGAACAATACGTTGACCATTCTCTAGTGTCTTGTGGTAAAGTATAGGGTGAGTATTGCTTGGTGCCCAATAAAGCCATGCTGATTAAAACAGTAGTGGTGTTTTTCATGCAGTTCCATAAAGGAGCCTATTTCAACATATGGGTACACCAGGTAAGCATATTCTTTGCGTATCCATGAAATGTTTCAATTGGTTATACTGCCATTCATCAATCGATTTCCACTCCCATTTGTTTTTTAGTTCATGGTAAGTGTAAATTTTTCCTTGCTCCATAATGTCTTTCAGTGTGCATTCTCCCGTGTTATCCATTTTCCAAACAATACCTCTATTCCTGGGGTGAAATATTCTGTGTTTGTTAATGGTATTAGAGGTGAGTTGTATTCCCATTTTTCCCTTTTATGTAGATTGTCCCATATTTTTAGTGGGGTTCTAATGATGTTATTTGTGTCGTTACTGAGCTTTCTGTATCGTGTAGGGATCCAAATTATTTTACCCAATTTACTTATTGTGCTTTCCATCTTGACCCATCTCTTTTATTTATTTTACTTTTACCCATTCTACTATCCGTGACAGTACTATAGCATTATAGTAGTTTCTAACATCTGGTGCACCCCAACGCCCTCTCATCTTGTCTTTAGTTAACTGTGTCAAACTTATTCATGCTTTTTTCTCCAAACAAATCTTGAAAACATCTTTTGTACTGTTTTAAAAAAAACCTCTGGGAGTGGAATCGGGAGCATCTGCATTTTATACATGATTTTAGGCAGGATAACCATTTTAAAAATATTAGGATATTTGTCCTGATATAATTCTATTTAACTCTGCTTTGATATCATTCAGTAAAGGGAGGAAGTTTACTTGATATAGTCTTACACTAGATTTAGTTATCTTAACTCCTAGGTACTTCAGTTCTTTTTTACCCCATGCAAATGGAAAGTTTTTTTGAAATATAAGTTCTTCCTTTTTTGATATATTGAAATTTAAGGTCTCAGATTTAGCTGAGTTCGTCTTGAAGTTGGAAATTTCACCGTATTCTTTTAGGGCTTTCATTAAATTTGGTAGAGTTATCGTTTATATAGAACAATATGTCATCCGCACATGCCGCTAATTTATGGATTTCCTCCCCTACCTTTACCCCCCTGATGTCTGGGTTCTGTCTTATCCTGTCTTATCCTGATTAGAAGGGGTTCCAGAGCCAGCACAAACAGCAGGGGGGAGAGTGGGCACCCCTGTCTCATTCCATTGAACATTATACGTCCTATCATTTTCGCTCCCAACCCTATTCCTTCCCAAGTACCCTGCATAAGGCCCCAGTCTACCCTGTTGAAAGCTTTCTCGGCATCAGTCGACAGGAGTAGTCCTGGGGCCCCACTGTCCTTCATCTTCTGCATTGCTAGCAAAGTTCTGGTTCCGTTTTCTCTCCCCTTCCTTCCAGGGTCACAGCCCACCTGGTCTGGGTGTATTATATTCTGCATTATTCTTTTCATCCTTCCAGTGAGAATTTTTGCGAATATCTTAGTATCTAGATTTAGGAGAGAAATAGGTCTGTAGCTGGAACATAACGTTCCATCTTTCCCTTCTTTCGGGATGACTGCTATGGTAGCCTCTAAGGCTTCTTTACGGAAGTCCCACTTCTCCCCTTTCCCATTCATATAGGAACACATTTTTGGAATTAGGATATCTTTAAATTTTTTATAATAAAGTATCGTCAGGCCATCCGGTCCAGGACTTTTCCTCGCATTTATTTCTTTTAGGGTTTTTGTAATCTCTTCCTCTGTGATAGGGGCTTCTAATTGACTTATTTGGTCCTCTGAGATTTTATTTAGACTGATCTCTCTCAGGTAGGATTTTATTTTCTCCTGTTTCTGCTCGGCCTCTTCTTTAGTACCCTGCTTCTTAATGGAATATAAACTCCCGTAATACTCTTGAAAGGTCTTGGCGATTTCTGTCGTTTTATGTACAAATTCCCCTGTACTTTTGTTTGTATTTTGTCAATATAATTAGCTGCTTTTTTTTTCGCTAACACCTGCACAAGATGTTTCCCGGGCTTACTCCCATATTGATACCTTTCTCTCTTTACGATGTTATATGTCTTTCGTGTTTCTTGCTCTATGACTTCTCCCATCTCCTCCCTTTTTCGACTAAGTTTTAACAGGATTTCTCTATCGCTCTTATTCTTATGCTGCTGTTCTAATTTATTAATTTCTTTACTCAGGGCTATTGTATTTTTCTTCTCTGACCCAGCCATTATCAAGATACCTCTTATGTAGGCCTTGTGGGCCTCCCATACCGTGGTTTCTGATATACCCTCCGTGTTGTTTTCTTCTGCTCTAATTCTTTTTTCATTTGCTTTTCTATTGCTTTATCATGTAATAGTTCTTCATTCAATCTCCACATGCTACTTCTTTTGTGGAACTCTCCTATCTTCAGTTGTAACGTCACCGGCGCATGGTCTGAAAAAGTCATTATACCAATGTTTGTACTAACAACAACTTCTAATAGCCTGTGTTCTATCAGAAAGAGATCCAATCTGGAGTATGTCGCGTGGACAGGAGAGTGGAATGTATAGTCTCTTATTTTGGAGTGCTGTAACCCCCAAACGTCAACCAGTTGATATTGGTGCAGTATCTTTTTTAATTTGTTCCTCCATCTCATTCCAGTCTCCTGTACACGCGACATACTATTCTTCATAGCCTCCAACCCAAAATTTAAGTCCCCCGCAATAATAACCCCCCTTTCTTGAATTCCATAAACTCAACTATTACTTTCAATAGGAAGTCAATAGGGTTTTTATTCAGGCCATATATATTTGCCAGGGAGAACTCGACTCCATTTAATTTTCCTCTCAGGAATAAATAACGCCCTTCGGGATCTGTCTTTCTCTCTTCAAGGTCGAACCTTACCCCCCTGGCAAACCCTATGGCCACTCCTTTTGCTCGACTAATGGGAGAATCCCCATAATACCATAGAGGGTAGTCTTTAGAAAATATTCTATAGTTTGTACACAAGGAGAAATGGGTCTCCTGTAGCAGTACCATGTCTGCTTTAAGGGATTTTAGTTCATTAATAATATTGGCCCTTTTTATGGGAGCGTTCAGGCCTTGTACATTGTAAGTAATTATATTTAGACTAGACATCCTTACTTAAAATTTTCCTCTGGATCCTCCTCATTCTACCATAGGGAAGAGAGAAGAGGAAAAAGAGAAAAAAAAATCTAAAAAGAGGATAGAGGAAATTTCTCTACCGTACCACAACAAGAGAGGAAAACCCTTGCCCCTATTATTTCGTAGCTTTCCTGGTAGATTCCTTTCCCATCCACCTCCCCCATACCCCCCTCTTCCCACCACCCGCCCTCACCCACCCTCCCCATACCATCCCCCCTGTTTCTCCCACCCACCCTTTCCGTACCACTCCCTCATCTCCCTCCCTCTCCAAGCCCACCCCCCTCAGTCCTACTCCCTCTGGGGGAACTGGCCTCCCCATGACCCCTAAGACCGTGGCCCTCCTATCTCCACCCGGCCCTATGGTTCACCCCCTAGAGGTTGAGCTCAAGATGTGACAGCTGGGCAGCACCCATGCTCCCCCCTAGTTGTTTTTTTTGGGGGTGCCCGCCCCCGCTCGACTCCCCCCGTCTCCCTCCTCCCTCCACCCCCCCTCCCAATCCATTCCCTCTGACCCCCTAGCTATTGGTCGACTCTTAATGTTGAATTTTCTTCTTCTTCTCTTAAGTCTTATTTATTTTTCAATTGTTGCCGTTTGGGTTTAGCAACTGGTTACCACAGTTGCTGTTCGTCGACGTTTTCTCTGTTTTCCCATTTTTCCCACCATCCCGGGATTTCCACCATTGGGACCTCTAAGTGGTTACAGAATTTAGGCATGTTTTCTGGGAATCTTAGAAAGAGTAAAGTACTCCACCAGTAAGCTCGTATGTCGCTGGAATTGCCTAAATCGTCAGAGCCTAAGCTACTACAGGTGGAACACCCTGTTTTGCCCATGCAATTGAGTGGTGTATAGATCCTCTGTCGGTTATGATGTCAATTCTATTCCATCCCCTCCGTCGAGTGACATTGTTTGTGTTGGGTGAGGGTGGGGGGCATTAAGTTTTAGATTTGTTGTTATAGTGACCTTAGGGGGGTCTGTTGTGATCCCTTAGGCACCTCTCCCTAAATCAGTATCCCTCTGTTTAGACCTCAGGTTAACTCAAGTTTCCTCTTCTTTGAGGGTACTATTCAATAGGAATTGCAAAATGTAGTATCACCATACAATGCATTGTTATGTTCACTGAAAATCGCAAAAAAAGAAAAAAAAATCGCAAAAGATCCTATTACATACAGTTCAGATAAAAATAAAGTTCAGGTATGTATACATATGCATTGCTATGTGTACTAAATATATTTATCTGTAGGCACGGACCGACTGATAACAGATGGACTGCCAGAGTTTTATCTTCCCCTGCGTGTTCTGCATTTTTTTTTTCCAAGCAGTCCTAGCAGCTGCGACTCATCCACTATTGTCCGTATACTTTATTTATTTTACGTCGCCTTAGTCTTAAAGATGAGGGTATATCCGTTAGTTGTTTTAGAATAAAGTATGCCTTAGTAAGTTGTCTTCCTATATAGTCCAGCCACCAACCACCACCTTCATTAGGCTAATGCAGAGTCTTAGCGGAGCAGAGTAGCAAAGTCTTAGCGTTATGAGCAATTTTAAGCAATTAAAGCAATTCCGAGTCACAGTTCAAAATCGCCATTGAAGATCGCCATTCACAGTCCTACAGAACTTTTTGCTGCCTCAATGTGACACTATGCCACTATGATACTAGTTATATTGGTACATTAAGAACTCCTGTTACTTGCAATCCACTATATCAAAAGTCTCTGGTAGTCACAACTAGCTGTCACAGCTTAATCTACCAAGTCTGTTTATAGTCTGTATGCAGCATGTCAAGTATATCTGATGTACCCCTCCTGTATGCGCTGTGTCTGCTTATCGAGCTGAGGTTGTCAGACTCACCCACGTTCAGCTTTCGCCTCCATTACAGATTATCAGCTGGTCCTAACATACAAAAGAGAAACAGGGGGTCCGGATATGTTTTACCTCTGTTGCTCCTACAGCCAAGCTCTGGGGATCCCGGGGGGTGCATACATTACTCTGATTTTCAGCTGTTCCTGGCATGCTGTGGCTGCTCCGCTCTAACCCACAGCGCTGGCTTCACTGTGTCTGTGTGCTTGTATAGGCTCCGTGCTCCCTATTCCGGGTTTCAGGGCGGCAGCTCACCTCCCCCTTCAGGCTCTTCGGTCTCCGATCTCCGATCAGAATAGGCGTGGGCTTCAGTCTTCCACAGGCAAGGGGTCCGGGGGCGGATCTAGGGATCAATGGATGTAATGACAGGGGTTTGTGTGGGGGCAGGAGAGGGCTATGCGGCCTCAACCTCGGGCTGCAACATGCTGGAGGTAGCTTCTCGAGCAGCGGGGGCTCAGCACGGGCTCAGCACGGGCTCAGCACGGGCTCTGCTTCAGCTCTAGCCCAGCGTCCACATCCGGCCCCTCCCTCTGTCAATTTTGGTTTATAGTGGTTTGGTTTTTTTTTTCATCAAGTTCTCCTTGTTTTGTTTTGTTTTTTCTAGTGCTCTCCATAATATTGTTTTTAGTCTTGTGTGTCAAGTTACCACAACACCATTATTATCTTGTATTTTTTTTAACCTCAAGGAGGTTGGTTTGTGTTGGTGTCCCTTGTTAATTTGACATTGTATTTTTTAAATGTACCTGCCTACTCACAAACAAACTGTCCTTTTTTTAAGGAAAACACATAGGCAAGTATTTGTGAAAAATAAATAGCCATTTTTTCTGGGTCATTATAAAATAAAGAGGAATTCAACGCTGGATAAACTGGTGAAATTTGCGAAGCCTTTGTACCCCAGGGCACACATCAATTATTTTACAGTCAAAATTGGTGGCCTGAGGAGTCCATATAATAGTGAGCAAAATCCGGTCCAGGACTACAAGAGATCAGCAACAGCAGCAGGTGACATATATGTCCCCAGGCTGTGGTCATACAACAGCCTGCTTTTTTTGTCAGACCAGACTGAACCCAGGCCATCACTCTCTTGTCTTCCTTCCAGGCTTGCTTCCAGGCTGTGGCTCTGGTGTTGTAGTTGTGGCGGCAGGTGGAGGAAGAGGAGGAGGAGGATCATGGTTGAACTCACAAACGTGGCTTTGGCTTGTGAGTTTGCCCCTCAACCCCTTCTTTAGGGCTTGTAACATAACTTCCTCACATAAGAGGCATTGGCCCTCCTCCATTTCCAGCATTTTGAAGGCTGCCATGTATGCATAGACCGCTTGAAGACTGGGGGGTTTCTGAGGGCCGCAGTAGCCTTCAGAAATAGGCCAAGGAGCAACACATACAAGCATATGAGTGTTTCACCTCCCTGCTGTGCCCTGCACAACAGGTAGGTGTTCTCCAGCAACAGGATTGCAAGTGTGACATTGACCTTAAAGTGGAGTTCCAGTCTCCTTCTCGATTTTTAAAAAAAAAGCACTCCCATGATCTTCTTTGCAATTCTTGGCAACTGCATAAAATATCCAGCCATATTTGCTTAGGTAGTTGCCCACCCCATTAGTTTGTTCAGATCTTCTTGCGAGGTTTCCACATCCTGCGTTTTTGCCCTGCTTAGCTTAGTATCATCTGCAAATACAGAGATTGAGCTGTTTATGCCATCCTTAAGGTCGTTTATGAATAAATTAAATAAGAATGGTCCCAGGACAGAACCCTGGGGTATCCCACTTTCCACCCCAGACCATTCCTCAGTACCCTCTGAACTCACCCCTGTAGCCAGTTTTCAATCCATGTACACACCCATATAGTCCCTTATCATCCTCTCCAAAAGCTTGCATACAATTGATGTTAGGCTAACTGGTCTGTAATTTCCAGGGATGTATCTTGGCCCTTTTTTAAAAATTGGTGCTACATTGGCTTTTCTCCAATCTGCTGGTACCATTCCAGTCAGTAGACTGTTAGTAAAAATTAGGAACAATGGTCTGGGAATTACTTGACTGAGTTCCTTAAGGACCCTCGGGTGCAAGCCATCTGGTCCCGGTGACTTATTAATGTTAAGTTTTTCAAGTCTATTTCTAATTCTGTCCTCTGTTAGCCATGAGGGTGCTTCCTGTGACGTGTCATAAGGATAAACATTGCAGTTTTGGTTACTGAAGCCCCCCGACTCCCTTGTGAAGACTGAGGAGAAGAATAAATTCAATACCTTCGCCATCTCTCCATCCTTAGTAACCAGATTCCCTTCATCATTCTTTATGGGACCAACATGATCTGACCTCCCGTTCTTACTATTTATGTATTTAAAGAATTTCTTGGGATTTTTTTTACTCTCCTCCACTATGTGCCTGTTGTGTTCTATCTTAGCCGCCCTGACTGCACCCTTAAATTTTTTGTTGCATTCTTTATAAAATTGTAATGTCTGTCAGTCTGTACCCCAGTACATACCCCTCAGGTCAGTCTGTCCTGCAGTATAATTCTTCCCCTTCCCTCCCAGGTCAATCTGTGTCCCAGAATAATCTCTACTGTCAGTTTTTTGAGACAAAGAAAGTGACTGAAGTTACTATACTTCAGTTAAATCATGAAGGAAAAAGTGTAAGCAAGCAGCCAGCAAAGTTCGTTGACATTAAACATAAAATCCACTAATAAATAAATTGAGGCGCTAAAAAAATCCAAAGAGATCTGAAGAATGGGAGAAGTCCAATCACCAGGTATAGTGCAGATGTGAAGGGGCACTCGTCACCACGTGATAATGTAGTCTGCTTACCAGAAGGCTGTATAAATATGGCATGTATGAATATTCCTCAATAGCATCCAGCAAGTCCAGCTCCCTGGAACCCCTCGTCATCACAGCAACTTCCGTAAAAACTTCCTTCACAGATCTACAACTCCCAGTAATCGCATCAAAGGTGGGACTTTCCAATAAGTGGTCATCATATACCCAGGAAGAGAAATGAAGGACCCTTAGTGAAACCTGTAATAATAATAAAACAATTTATTGTAGTAACTTACAGTTATGCCCCGTACACACGGTCGGATTTTCCGATGGAAAATGTCCGATCGGAGCGTGTTGTTGGAAATTCCGACCGTGTGTGGGCTCCATCGGACATTTTCCATTGGATTTTCTGACACACAAAGTTTGAGAGCAGGCTATAAAATTTTCCGACAACAAAATCCGTTGTCGGAAATTCTGATCGTGTGTACACAAATCCGACGGACAAAGTGCCACACATGCTCGGAATAAATAAAGAGATGAAAGCTATTGGCCACTGCCCCGTTTATAGTCCCGACGTACGTGTTTTACGTCACCGCGTTTAGAACTATCGGATTTTCCGACAACTTTGTGTGACCGTGTGTATGCAAGACAAATTTGAGCTAACATCCGTTGGAAAAAATCCTAGGATTTTGTTGTCGGAATGTCCGAACAAAGTCCGACCGTGTGTACGGGGCACAAGAAGTACAAGTTTGCATGTATCAAAAAGGACAAACGGCTGCAGAATTCAGCGTGCTTGTGTCAACCTGCCTGACATGTTTCTTCCTAACGGATGTCTTCAGAGGCGTGGTATATCACTATACTTCAGTGATGAATGAACACAGGAGCGTTTGGTACTGATTGCTCACTGTGTTTATTCAGAAATTCAGGAGGGGACTGCCATGTTTACCAGGCCCCATTCCCCCCCCCCGCTCTTTATCCTGAACACAGCACCAATATCCCGCCCCAGCAGAAGGCATGGGAAGTTGGCCAGCAGCGTTGTAGGGAGGGACACAAGGGATCGGGATGGGAACAGTGCAAGGGGGGTCAGAGCAGTGGGAGGGGGGTCTACTTTTAGAGGCAAATCCCACTGTGGCTCCCTTGCAGCCAAAGCTGGGACAAAGTCAGCTAATGCACAGAGAAAAGGATGTCAAACTGTGCCCCCCCCAGGTGGAGTAGTGGGCAGGGTTAATAACGGTGCTTGCAGTGCCAAGCTGCAACATATGTGATGGTTATGGCATGTGCTAAAATAGTGCCACAGGTTGTGGTAAAGCTCCCCCTCTACATAATAATATTGCATCCAGGGCAGATGTCCCCCCTGCCCCTTTCCCTGGCCCTTATTGTATAATACCAAAGCAATCCCATTGTGCATTTCTCTAGGAACTCTGTGTAAAAGGACACATGGATCATATACAACCCATAATAATTTCATAGTATCCCTATAGGATCTGTGTGTGAAGGACACATGGATCATAACAGTCTGCCCCCCTCCCCATCAACATGTCTATGCACAGAAAGGTGGTGACAGAGGAGGTGGACTGCAGTAATGCTAACAGAGGTGGGTGTGAAAGGGGCAGGAAGGATAACTACCCTGGGGCAATAATCTGAGCGCTCAGTGACCCCCATCCATAAGTGCAAGGAGTAATCTAGGGCGGCACAGTGGTGTAGTGGGTAGCACTCTCGCCTAGCAGTAAGAAGGGTCGCTGGTTCGAATCCCAACCACGGCACTACCTGCCTGGAGTTTGCATGTTCTCCCTGTGCCTGCGTGGGTTTCCTCCGGGTACTCCGGTTTCCTCCCACACTCCAAAGACATGCTGGTAGGTTAATTGGATCCTGTCTAAATTGTCCCTGGTATGTATGAATGTGAGTTAGGGACCTTAGATTGTAATCTCCTTGAGGGTAGGGACTGATGTGAATGTACAATGTATATGTAAAGCGCTGCGTAAATTGATGGCGCTATATAAGTACCTGAAATAAATAAATAAAATAAATCTGAGAACTGGAGTCAGGAACCCCCCCCCAGGAGAAGGTGATGTAGGAGAGCAATTGGAAAAGAGGGATTGTGCTGTCACCCCATCAGGAAGTGCCTGAACTTGGATTCTAATGGCAGTAAGGAAAACAGACAAGCAGCGCCAATCTAAGTGCAACAATATTGTAACATATTTAATTTAGTAGTAATGCACTCACTCAAAACAGGATACAAGCAGGCACATCTTGGTGAATGTCAGGTGGACATCAGGGATCCAGAACGATCATCCAGGCAGCACTGTATTGTCTTGCTCAGTGGCACCAGTGGTTTCCAGTGTTTTGGGATAGAGCGTACAGGGCGCAGGAGGAAGCCGTCATTCAGGAAGTCCCTGGTCTCAGTGGGAGGAAGCTATGACGTGCACGCGTTCGGAGCATGCACTTTAAACTTTTTAACCATTATATTATTTTTTATTTTTAATATTATTATTTTCATTTTTATTTTTAATTTATTTTTATTATTATTTTTATTTCAATTGTTATTTTTTTTATTGTATATTTTTATTTATATTCACTTCAAATTCATCCTCCAATTAGATCATCCATCCCATCTTGATTAATTTTTCTGTAAGTCTTGGTGTTTTATGTTTTTTATTTTTCCCCGTCTCTGTGTGTCCTGTCTCTTATACATCTGTGTGTATATGTGCTCTCTTTCCATACATAAAATTTCAAATGTTTTGTAAAACTTACGCTCAATTCCTGCCCCTTGGCTTCCCTGGTGTGTATGGTTACTGAAAGGGGGACGGCCCCATGATCCGATTGGCCTGCCCTCCCTACCAGCTCTATATACCACACCTAAGATGGCCGACGACTATGCCTGATGAAGTAGCACGCATTCTCCGAACTCCACTGAGAACAGGGACTTCCTGAATGGCGGCTTCCTCCTGTGCCCTGTACTCTCTAGCCCGGAACACCGGTAACCACTGGCGCAGCCGAGCAAGACAATACAGCGCTGCCTGGATTATCGTTTTGGATCCATTCACCAAGATGTGCCTGCATTTATTTTGTTTTGAGTGCATTACTACTAAATTAAATATGTTACAATATTGCTGCACTTAGATTGGCGCTGCTTGTCTGTTTTTCTTGTATTCTTCCCAGAGGTTCTTCTACTCTTCAGTGTGCTGCCTTCCCTGTGCCAGCTATACTCCCTGTGGTAATCACCCAGGCTATGGACTTCCTTTAAAAACCCACTACCCCTATCATGAGTCATTCCTAACATCATTTTATTTATATATTGACTCTCTGCTGCTCATTGGTCAGAACTTTGGACTACATGTTCAGGATCCTGGCATCAAAATCATTCCCTCAAAACCCCTGATGACATAGCTTTGCCTGCTGGAATACCTTAGTGCAACAATTATTGTTTTTTCCATTTTAATGGCAGCATCAGTAGGTGTTTTCTAATAAGCTGCAAATTAAAAAAAATAAACATTATTTTTGAAATTATTTTATATTGATTACATGCTACTGTCTATGAGATTTCAGTGGTTGAGTTTATATCTACTATATATATATACAAGTCAAATTAAAAGTCGGTTCATAAATATTATTGATTCACTGAGCTTAGCAAATTTGGTCCTAAGTGTAAATGTAGGTTACATACGGTATATTATATCCTAGAGCTGATGCTCAAAGCGGAACTTCACTCTTTCAATCAACATTGACTAGTTTTAGTCCTTATGCTGCTAACATTAGTGAGCGGTTCATCCTATTTACTTTAAAAAAAAAAAAATTTACATTTCCTCACTTCCTTCCTGGTCTACATACCTAGGCAAATTATGTCTTACATCCTAGCAGTCTTCAAGAGAGGAGGAGGGTTTTTTCCAGCTAAGCACACCCTTCTGCCTGCATGTCTGAGTTAAAGGCAGATGGTTTCCAGGAAGTAAATGCTGCATAACTCATGTGCTCTTACTCAAAATGGCCACAGACAAAAATGCTAGGGGGATGTTTTTTCAAAGTAATTTCTCATAAAAAAAAAACATGGAGACATGGATGGATAAGGACCAGGCTTTTTCTGACATGTTTTATTTACATGTAACAATCAGGTTTTTTTTTTTGCTAGAAAATTACTTAGAACCCCCAAACATTATATATTTTAAAGCAGAGGGCCTTGAGAATAAATTGGTGGGTTTTGCAGTTTTTATCGACTCACTATTCCTAACTCACACGTTCCTGTAGAGATGGCTGTGTATGTAAGTTGGTGCTGAAGTGACCACCGGCTGAAACCGTGAATAGTCAGAGAGAGAGATGTCACCAGCACACCAAGATCTCCAAAATGGGTCTAAAACTTTATTCAGTGATCACATCATTACAGTAAATTGCTTACAAACTTGCAAAAAAACACAATATTTAACCATTTTTTTGTTTTGAATATAAAAGATGATGTTATGCCGAGTAAATAGATACCAAACACATCACGCTTTAAAATTACACACACCAGTGAAGCAGCAACAAACGGCATACATTTTACTACCCATAGGTGATGATTTTAAAGCCTTTACAGGTTACCACTTAAGATTTACAGACAAGGTCTGGTGCTAGAATTAAGCAGTTCGCAGTGATACCTTACACGTGTGGGGTGATCGCTGTTATGCCCCGTACACACGGTCGGATTTTCCGATGGAAAATGTCCGATCGGAGCGTGTTGTTGGAAATTCCGACCATGTGTGGGCTCCATCGGACATTTTCCATCGGATTTTCCGACACACAAAGTTTGAGAGCAGGAGATAAAATTCGTTGTCGGAAATTCCGATCGTGTGTACACAAATCCGACGGACAAAGTGCCACGTATGCTCAGAATAAATAAAGAGATGAAAGCTATTGGCCACTGCCCTGTTTATAGTCCCGACGTACGTGTTTTACGTCACCGCGTTCAGAATGATCGGATTTTCCGACAACTTTGTGTGACAGTGTGTATGCAAGGCAAGTTTGAGCCAACATCCGTCAGAAAAAATCCTAGGATTTTGTTGTCGGAATGTCCGAACAAAGTCCGACCGTGTGTACGGGGCATTAGTGCGCGTGTGGGACCTACACATGCAAGCACATTTTTTTTCTTTTTTTAATTATTCATTTTTACACTGTTGCTTTATTTTTTTTGTATCACTTTTATTGCTGTCATAAGGGATGTAAACATCTTTGTGACAGCAATAGGCATGTGACAGTTTGGTTTGACCCTCTGAAAAAATCAGTGGCTGAAACGGTCAGGGTGCAGCTGCACGTTAATCTGTATTGACTCTACACATTATCCTGGAAGATGTGTGGGACAGCCAATTGCACTGCTAAGTAATTAGCTGGGATATATGATATGCCTTTGACATCTTTTTGTTTGTGAGTATTTATTGGATGTTTAATACATTTTAATGTTTTCTATGATAATACACTATGCAAATTCCCTTTTCTTTGCCCAATATCTGAGGAACCACCGGATTATCATTCATATCAGTGTATGGGAAGACTCTTCAGAAGGAGTGGTGCATTCCGAGCGATTTATGATGAGCATTTAGGCTCGGTTTACACCTATGCTTTTTTTGATGCTTTTTGCAGAATCACACTGCAGTCCATTTAACATGGTTTTCTATTGGACACCTTCACATCTATGCTTTTCTGAGCTGCTCCATTTTTGGAAAGGGTCAGGGACATTTTTAAAAGCAAAACGGTGTGTTTCTGGTTCAAGAGACTTCAATAGCGTAGCTGCAGAAAGGCATGTAGTGTATTTAATCCACCCAACAAAAAATTGGCCAAAAAAAGTATTAAAAATGCAAAATGCATAAAAAATGCATGAAAATGCATCCAATATATGTGTGCAAAAACAAAAAAATGCACAGCAAAAAGCACTTCAGAAACGGATCAAATGCAAATTGCGTAGGTGTGAACCACTAAAAAATAATAAAAAATATAGAATCACACTAAACCTGTGAGTATGAATCACCCACCAATTGAAGAGCAATCCAAAATTCAGCATAAATAAAAAAAAATATTTATCAGCACCTGATATTTTTAGGTATTACAAAGCAGTAATCCTAGCACGCATGATTGAGTGGCCAAAAGAAAAAAAAATGCATCGAGTTAGAAAACACTTTAAGTAAAACCACGCTTCACAAAAACATCTGGATTTCAAACAAATATAGAACACTAGATTCGGATTCTCACGATTTGACTAAAAATGTATTCAGAATTTGGGACGCACTACACTGCAAACAAAAGTGGGCACACAACTCACCGCTAACTGCCCTCACAGGAACAAATTTTTTTACACCGGGTGAAGATATATTTCGTAGACTTGGAATAAAGGATCCACAAATGAAAGATATAATTAGAAGGGGGAAGATGAAATCTGCACAAGAATTGGAGATCAAATTCGGTGGGAAACTACGTGAATGGGAACTCTTTCAATTAAAGTAAAATTTAGTAAATACATCACCACACCCGTTTAGAGATGAAGAAAGACTAAATCGGATAGAAAAGCTCTGTATAACACCAATGATATTAAAAGCAGGCATTTCGAAAATCCATAAAATCTTGGTGGCTCTTGATGGAAAAGGACGGCCCTCCTTCATAGAAAAGTGGGAAAAAGAATTGGAAATACATTTGGAAGAGAAACAAGTCGAGAAAATGATTGCAGGAGGATACAACCAAGCATGGGACATGAACACTATTGAGATGAACTACAAATTCCTGGTCAGGTGGTATATGACCCCAGAGAGACTCCATAATATTAATCAAGACGCATCACAATTATGCTGGAGAAAATGTGGACAAAAATGTTACATATTTGGTGGGACTGCCCGAAAATTAGCACATTCTGGCAAGAAGTAATCAATTGTGTAAAAGAATACTTAAAAGGGGGCGCACCATTAGAGCCCCATTTTTTGGGACGGCGGTCACCCAGCCCTGGTGATAGTTTAGGTTAGCAGGTATTTTTAGTGTGCTGTGCCTTTAAATGCATACCTGAGTTGCAGGTGGCCCAATCAGATCCCAGGGAAGGTTCTGGTATTCCTGGGAGAAGTGATAAAAGGGGCTGCTGAGGGTCTGTACTTCCTCTTGCAGCAGCTGGACCTGGAAGAGAAGAAACTGCAGCCTGACCTGGAGAGCAAGGATTTACTGACTTTCCTTTTCAGCAGTTCTCTTTCTTGTCATTTGTGAGCAGTGCGGATGGAAGACCTTGTGAGGGCTTTTGTAGAGAGAGCAGAGAGCCAGGGCTGAGAGGAATGGATGTGCCGCTGCCTGGCGCTGTCTGTCACAGAAGACGCTCAGCAGAACGCAGAGGTGAGAGAGGCTCAGCCAGTCCAGCCCTCTCCTCAGAGAAGAGCAAGGCGGAGCGTACCTCCGGAGTGTCTGGTGGCCGGAGGAGGAGAAAAACAAGCCGCCGGGCGGGCGCGTGCAGAAGAGAGGGGAAGCATGGCGGCGGTGCCCGGGAGACGGTCGGGACAGAAGAGGCGGACCTGCACTCAGTCGCCAGCCAGGAGGAGGGGAAGAGGACACTCGGCGCCACAAGAAGAACGACAGGAGAGGACGGAGCTGCCTGTGTCTGCTGCAGGCTCACAAGCAACAGCTATTCCTCAGCGGTCGGCTCCTCAGAGTGACCTGGTCCCAGGTGCACTGTTTCACAGCCTACAGCCAAGCATGAGTGTCCCAGCGGCGGAGGTGTCATCAGCTGGGCAGGGTGAGTTACAGAAATCCACTGTAAATGATATCTTGGGTTACCTGTCAGCTATCTCTCATGCTCTCTCTGCTGCTGGTATTGCCTCTCCTATTCTTCCTCCTTCTCTGGGTCTGCCTCTGCTAGCTTTATTTCTGCACCTGTAAATGTCCCTGCTCCTGTGTCATTTAGTCAGTCAGGCAGTACACACATTGGGGATGCACACATGCACACTCCTGTTAGGGATATCTTGTCAGTCCCTGAAGCATGTTTAAAAGGGGTTATGCCTTGTGAAATTTCTCCTTTGGGGTACCATCTCCCTTCGGCGGTTAAAGAAAAAATCTGGCGGGAGATTTTGTGGAAGTTTTATCTCTTCTTCCCACTGCAAAAGAATTTAATTTGAAATCAGATAGAAAAGGGGAGCAGGAGGAAGATAGGCGCAGAACGGTGCCATGATCGTTTAATAATTGGTTACTGGCATTTTTTGTTTTTGCGAGTGTTCTGGTCGAGAAGCAGCCGGAATTGAGCAGGGGTTTGTTTCAGCACTTGGACCACGTCTTGGAGGCTTACAAGAATTTTGGAGGTCTGGGCTGGTACGCTTATGACGAGTCTTTTCGCCAGAAACTAGCGGTCCACCCATCTTCAAGATGGGGAATGAAAGACGTGGGCCTATGGCTTAATTTAATCTTGCCTCAGAGAGCGCCTAGTATGCGGCAGTTCCCTTCCAATCCGGGTACTCAGGTTTCACCAGGGTATCGCAGGGGTTGGTGTTTTTCATTCAACGAGAGTCAGTGTCGTTTTAATACTTCTTGTAAGTATAGACATGAGTGCTCTTTTTGCGCGGGGCCCCATCCTGTGGTGAAATGTTTTAAGAAAACAGCGGTGGGGGTCCCCTCTCAGCGCGGTATTTTTCCCAAGAGCCTGCACGCCAGTGAGGCTGGAAAACATGCGCCCTTGGCTGGATCTATACCCAAGCAGGGCGAAAGCGCTTTTACTAATTGAAGGATTTTCTTTTGGTTTTCCTCTTCCTTCTTTTACTGGCTCTGGTTGTACTATTGTGGATAATCTGAAGTCAGTTAGGCAGTTTCCTGAAGTAGTGAGGGAAAAAGTTTCTAAAGAAACTGCAGAAGGTCGCATGGCTGGCCCGTTTAAATTTCCCCCTTTTAGCGATTTTCGCATTTCACCGCTAGGTGTGGTCCCCAAGAGGGAACCAAATTCATTTTGTTTAATACAGCATCTTTCTTTTCCGAAAGGGGGCTAGTTGAATGACGAAATTGACGATTCGCTGTGTTCAGTTGCTTATGCGACTTTTGATGAAGCAGTGGGCAAAATTAAAGCATGCGGCCGGGGGGCATTGTTGACAAAAGCGGATGTGAAGTCCGCTTTCAGGCTCTTACCCATTGCCCCGACAGCTTTCAGTTCTTTGGGTTTTTATTTTGACGGGTTTTATTTTTTTGACAAATGTCTTCCTATGGGATGTTCTTTGTCTTGTACATATTTTGAAACTTTTTCTACTTTCATTCATTGGGTTATGTGTTTTGAGTCTGGTCAGGATTCAATTGCACACTACCTAGATGATTTTTTGTTTATCGGCTCGGCAAATTTGGACATCTGTTCTCATCTTCTGCAGTTATTTGTAGTTGTTACGAAACATTTTGGGGTTCCTCTAGCTGCCGAGAAAACTTGTTATCCTGCGACTTCCATGGAGTTTGTAGGTATTTTGATCAATACCGAGGTGGAAGAATTTAGTTTGCCGCAGGCTAAGGTAGACAAGATGAGGAACCTTATTGCAGTATTTTTGAGAAGACGTAAGGTATTATTGAAGGAGATGCAGTCATTATTGGGTATCCTGGCTTTTGCTGGAAAAATCATGCCGGTGGGGAGGATTTTTTCTAGGAGGTTGTACATGGCAACTGCAGGTTTAAAATCTCCTTTTGCTCACATCCGTTTAACGGCTTCCCTCAAAGATGATTTGGTAGTGTGGGCTGATTTTTTGGCGACATTTAATGGCCGTTCCTTTTTTCAATCAGATTTTATCTTTGCTCCTGATTTTCGTCTGTTCACGGACGCGGCAGGCTCCAAGGGTTTTGCGGCAATTCGGGGATCGCATTGGAGCTGTGGGGCTTGGCCGGAAGCATGGATTCGAATAAAGGCTACTAGGAACGTCGTGCTGTTAGAGCTTTTTCCAGTTTTAGTGGCTGTGGCGCTTTGGGGAGAGTTTTTTGTCAACCGGCGGATTCTGGTAGAAACAGACAATAAGGGGGTCCTCTTCGCTGTCAACTGTCTTTCTTCCAGCTCTCTCTGGGTGGTCAAGATTTTGCGGCATTTGGTCTTCTTATGTTTAAAATTTAACATTTGGATCAAGGCGAAGTACACGCCGGGGGTTTTAAATAATCTGGCTGACTCTCTTTCCCGTTTCCAGATGCAGCGTTTTCGGGAGCTGCTCCCAGGGGCGGACGCGGAAGGAACGCAATGCCCGGCGTATTTGTGGGAGCTAATTTAGCGAGAGTGATGGATGCCATTAAATGCTCAGTTTCTTCCCGTACGTGGGCAGACTACTCCACGGCTTGGAGAAAGTGGATGCTATTCACTGGAAATGCGGGTTTTGATTGGGAGTCTCCCGACTAGCAGGCTGTTTTGGCCTTTTTGGCTTTTCTAATGGAAGGCCAGCCCTCTTATGGTTCTCTGGCTAAGACCTTGGCGGGAGTATCATTTTTCTTCAGGATGAGGGGTCTCCCGTCCTGCTCGAGTTTTTTCCTGGTAAAGCAGGCCTTGAAAGGCTATCGAAGATCAACTTTTGTCCCGGATGACAGGCGTCCTATTGGTTTATCTCTGCTTAGACGCTTGTGCGATGCCACGATGGGGGTATGTTTTAGCGGCTATGAGGCTTTGCTGTTTAAAGTAACTTTTGTGTTGTTTTATTTTGGTGCCTTTCGGGTTTCTGACCTGCTTCCTGGATCCAAGCTAAGCTCCTTGGGTTTGTGGTCGGACCATGTGCTAGTTGACCACGGTCGCGTACAGGTTTTTCTGAGACGGTCGAAAACTGATCAGCTGGGGCGGGGGGAATGGGTGACAGTGGCGGCATGGAGTGACGCCTCAGTTTGTCCGGTGGCGTTAGTTACAGGTTTCCTCGCCGCACGTCCAGCGGGGGCGACTCATTTTCTCAGTCATTGGGACCAGTCTCCTTTAACCAGGTACCAATTTGCTTATGTTTTGAAACGCTGTCTTGGGAAATTGAGTTTACAAGATTTCAAGTTTTCCTCACATTCATTCAGAATAGGGGCAGCGTCTGATGCTGCTGAAAAGGGGTTGCCAGCCAAAACCATAATGGGTTTGGGAAGGTGGAGGTCAAACTGTTTTAAGAGATATATCAGACCTAACTTGTCACTTTAATTTTCCAGGTTTTCAGCATTGTGTTTGGATTCTGGGCCACTCATACATATATTGGGCTCAGAAACGTGCGGCCCAACGCAGGTATTCTGTCAACCTATCGTTACTGCCGGAATCCTTCAATCTGTATTGGAAAGGAATAAGAGGTTTGCGGTGGCAACATTTATTTTTTCATTTGTCTCAGTTACTTCAGGTTTGGCCACCGCCTTCAATTTTGATAGTCCATCTAGGAGGCAATGATTTGGGTTCAGTTCGTACTTTAGACCTTTTATTTATGATTAAACAGGATCTGTTTAGGTTCCATTTGACTTCCCCGGGTACGATCATTGTATTTTCAGAAATTGTTCCCCGTCTCGCTTGGCTGTCTTCCCTGTTTTCCAAAGTAATGGAGAAGACGAGGAAGAGGGTCAGTCGGGCGTTGGCAAAGTTTATGCCACTTTTAGGGGGATTTTCTTATAGGCACGTGGATCTGGAAGGGGGCATCCCAGGTCTTTATAGGCAGGATGGGGTCTACCTTTCAGATGTAGGTGCAGATATCTTTAATCTCGGCTTGCAAAGCAGCATTGAGAGGGCCGCGTATTTGGGGTAGACCGGCCTAGTTGCACAAGTCCGGCTGGTGGGGACGTATTTCTTTGTAAATAAGGTTGAGTAGCCCGTGTTCTGAAAACTGGGCAAAGGTTTTGCTGTTAAATATTTAATTTCATTTTGAAAATTGGAATTATTATGTTTATTTATATGAATTTTTGTAACCAATAAAATTACCGCGGCCATTTTTTGCCATATATGATGTTTGAGTGTTTTTTCTTATCAATACGTTTTATGGTGGTACCTGGGGAACTAAGGTTACGGGCAAGGTGTGGCCTGCTGTCCCATACTTAAAAGGGGGCGCACCATTAGAGCCCCATTTTTTGGGACGGCGGTCACCCAGCCCTGGTGATAGTTTAGGTTAGCAGGTATTTTTAGTGTGCTGTGCCTTTAAATGCATACCTGAGTTGCAGGTGGCCCAATCAGATCCCAGGGAAGGTTCTGGTATTCCTGGGAGAAGTGATAAAAGGGGCTGCTGAGGGTCTGTACTTCCTCTTGCAGCAGCTGGACCTGGAAGAGAAGAAACTCCCTCCCTCCCCGTCGCGGTGTATTTTATGTGGTTGGGTCACCCCGGATTCCGGGGGGGGGGGCGTATTTCTCTGTAAATAAGGTTGAGTAGCCCGTGTTCTGAAAACTGGGCAAAGGTTTTGCTGTTAATTATTTAATTTCATTTTGAAAATTGAAATTATTATGTTTATTTATATGAATTTTTGTAACCAATAAAATTACCGCGGCCATTTTTTGCCATATATGATGTTTGAGTGTTTTTTCTTATCAATAAGTTTTATGGTGGTACCTGGGGAACTAAGGTAAGGGGCAAGGTGTGGCCTGCTGTCCCAATAACGGGCGAGAAGATAGAAAACAACAGATTGATTTGTTTATTTCACGATGCCACCACTCTTAAAAAGCAATACATGGAAAAAGTAACGTCAAAATTATTAAACACTGCAAAAGGATTGATCCCAAAAAATTGGCTAAAAAGTGAAGGTCCTGACTTAAGGGAGTGGTTCAGACAAGTAGATTACTACTGCAAAATGGAATTATTAAGCTGTAAGGATAAAGGCCGATTAGATAAATGTAAAAATATCTGGAGTAGCTGGGAAAAATTTAAAACCTTGGACAGCTACTGGCAGAAGATGTTGGAAGGAATAGGGCCTTAAGACGAGATAACATCTGGGAGAGGCAGGAATAATTCAATGGTGAGTCAGGGGAGG
Source organism: Lithobates clamitans (assembly GCA_037952925.1). Taxonomy (NCBI): domain Eukaryota; kingdom Metazoa; phylum Chordata; class Amphibia; order Anura; family Ranidae; genus Lithobates; species Lithobates clamitans. Next base: position 2,825,302 of record JBBGZY010000421.1, on the reverse strand, counting down.
TGGGTGGAAATTAGTGAGGGGGGAGTAGGTGGGGGGACCAGAACGAGATACATTTTATAGTTTTTCGTACAAATAAAAAATTTTTTGTTTATCCTTTTTGCTTTGTAAGATACCACAATGATGTGAGTTTGAGAAGAGAAATAGTTTGAATGTCAAGCTGAAATAAGTCTCTCAAGAGTGATCACTGAAGTGGAAAAAAAAATCAAAAAAATAAATGTGCATGAGTATTACTTACTAGAACCGAAAATCCCATAAGCACAAATACACATGAAAAAACCTTCTAAACCATAAATAATATAATACTCCAAATTCAATTATAGCAAATAGCTAAAATATAAGTGACATTCATGTAAGTAAATAAATGTATAATGTCCAACCATATATATAACTAAAAAGTGTGCAACATCCATCCGTGCAAAATAAGTGAGATAAAGTCCATCCACAAAAAAGGTGAATCTTCAGAATGTTGGTATAGAGAAGATTGTGCTGAATCCACCACCGCTAAATAGAGAATCACTTCTTACCAGAAGCTCAGGATCCCCCATTACAGAGGATCAAGGGAAGCCTGTAGCATTAGTATATTCTCTAAGGCATACAGAGCAGGACCCATACACTTCAGATCGTCTGTGGTAGTAGTACAATCTCCAATGTACACCAAACAGGACCGCTACTCTTCAAACCGCCTCATTGAATTCAAGCCCATAGGTGGGTGTGTATGGCATGTAAAAATATAAGTACTCCAATAGTGTAAAACCTTAAGATTTATTAAGAATAATAAAACCAGGGGCACTGGACGACATAATTCTCTTACGAAACGCTTAGGGAAGAGTGGCGCGCTGGTGTCACCTCGTGTTGCTGTTTGTGTTTCCAGAAGGATGGGCTTGTCTGAGTGTGCGCAGGCCAGCACACCAGACTTCAGGCGCTTTTTACTGATACTACATTTGTAAGTGCAATACTTTGTTTTATTATTCTTAATAAATCTTAAGGTTTTACACTATTGGAGTACTTATATTTTTACATGCCGTACACATCCACCTATGGGCTTGAATTCAATGAAGCGGTTTGAAGAGTAGCGGTCCTGTTTGGTGTACATTGGAGATTGTACTACTACCACAGATGATCTGAAGTGTATGGGTCCTGCTTGGTACGACCTGGAGAGCATAGCATACTAGCTAATTATGTATTACTTACCGCATCAGTCCACGCCTCCCCCTCCGACCGCCAACATGTTGTCCCCGGGTATCGCGGCTTCGGCGCTGTGATTAGCCGGAGCCGCGATGATGTCACTCCGCGCATGCACGTGGGAACGGCACAGTACAACTGAAGCAATGGCATATAGCGCCATTGCTTCAGTTGTCTTACGTGCGCATGTGCCGCATGACGTTGGCACATGCAAATACAGGGATATCTCCTAAACCGTGCAGGTTTAGGAGATATCCTTGTTAGCTACAGTTAAGCCTTAATATAGGCTTGCCTGTAACATAAAGTTGTAAACAAGGGTTTACAACCACTTTAACATTGATTTGATTTCATAGGAGAGATATATTTCTGCTAAAGATGGAAGCAGGATTGATTTCACTGTTATAGATTAATTGTTTAAACACTTATTCATCACTATATATTATTGTTTGAGTTATGTGATTTAGGTTAATTTTTTACATCACAGAGTCATTAGAGGTTTATTATCCACTGAACATAGCTATTGTCTAATCTCCACTCTTCCCCCCGAGGCAAGACCATCACACCGGTGCGACTTGTCATGTAATTTGACAGTTGAAAATTGCGTGACAAGTTGCATCCTATTTGGAGCCGTTCAAATTGGTGCGACTCTGACTTGCACCAGTTTTGAAAAGGTTTCTGTACTATTTTTGGCGATTTCATGTGCGACTTGCATAGACATCTGTGCATGAAGTTACACAGATGTTGGTAAGCCGCATTTGGTGTGAAACTGGACTTAGGCCTCGTTCACACTTTTTGATCTAGAATGTTGGGCAGAATCAATGCGATTCTGAAATGTTAATGAGGCCTAAGTGGTATTGACAATGTCTATCTTATTTAATGCAAAGTGCAGTAAGCCATATCAACTATACAATCACGTTTAATTCTTATAACACTGATAAAAAATAATTTGTTATTAGCATGGACCATTGTATTTTACACATCATCATTGCATCCTACATAACTTCAGAAATAAACCTGTATGTATGAATTAAATTTATAGATATGGAAGGGTCCTCATCACTAGTGGCTTTCTTTTTACAATCACAGAAGAATTTTAATATAATCTGGCCACATTGTTACATAACAGAACAAGAACATAACAGCATATTATTTATTTATTTATTTTAAATTATATCACAAGTTTCCCTATTAATCATACACTCAATTTATTGCCATAAAAGATAATCCTTTTGTTTCTATGTGCAGACAAAATTAGAAAATAAATAAGAAACTAATCATAAACTCAGCATGCAACATGTATATCCTAACAATATTTAGTTTTATCTTTTAAACAAAATACTAACAGTTTCCATTTTACAATAAATGTCTTCCTCCCAAGATCACCATTCACTCCTTATGGACAAAGCTTCATCATTTTTAGTTACCTATCTGTTATGAAAAGGCAAATAATGGTATTCCCAGACCTAATACATTTTCAGGTGCAACTTTTACCTGAAATTTCCAACAGTATACATTCCATAATGAAAATCTCCTTTCTATGTTTAATATGCAAACTATGTTCTAGATTTTTCTAAATTATGTGCAGTGATATACTTTCACCATCTCCGCTACCTCCTCTTTGGCCATTGGGCAGCCTCTGATGGTGTAACTCCTGCAAGCCTACATCCCCAGCATCTAGCTCTATTCTATTTTATGCCATAAAATATTTTCTTGGAGTTCATGAGTTTTACTGCCACCTTTAAGATGAAATGGACACTGGAAAACAAAACAGCTGTTGGCTAGTCAAGATTATTATTATTATTATTATACAGGATTAATATAGCGCCAACAGTTTGGGCATTGCTTTACAACATGAAGACAGTACAGTTACAATACAAGTTATTACAGGAGGAATCAGAGGGCCCTGCTCATTAGAGCTTACGATCTTGGAGGGAGGGTCAAGTTGAACAAAAGGTAATAACTGTGGGGGATGAGCTGATGGATCAAACCAAAGTACAGTTGTTAGGTAGGGGCAGGATAGGCTTCTCTGAAGAGGCGGGTTTTCAGGTATTGTCTAAAAGCAAACAGAGTAGGAGATAATCGGACAGATTGGGGTAGGGAGTTCCATAGGATAGGAGAGGCTCTGGAAAAGTCCTGGAGGGGAGCATGGGAGAAGGAGACAAAGTGAGCTAGAGAGCAGAAGGTCTTGGGAGAAATTAAGAGATTGATAAGGTTGGTATTTTGAGACCAGGTTAGTGATGTAGCTGGGGGCTAAGTTGTGGATGGGTTTGTAAGATGTTTTTAGTATTTTTAATTTAATTTGTTTGGTGAGCGGAAGCCGATGGAGGGATTGACAGAGAGGAGTAGCAGACACAGAGCGGTTTGTAAGGTGGATGAGCCTGGCAGCAGCATTCATGATGGATTGAAAGGGGGATAGCCTATGTAGAGGTAAGCCAATGAGAAGAGAGTTGCAGTAGAGGTGAGAGATGACCAAGGAATGAACTAGGAGCTTTGTGGTGTCATTGGTCAGAAAGGGGCGTACTTTGGAGATGTTGCGAAGGTTGAGGCAGGAAGATTTGGACAGTGCTTGGATGTGGGGCCTAAAGGATAGAGCGGAGCCCAGGATTACACCTAGAACCTTGGCATGCGGAGATGCGCTGATAGTTGTGCTATCAATCTTAAGAGAGGGATCAGGGGAGGAGGCACGTGGGGGAGGAAATATTATGAGCTCAGTTTTGGATAGATTAAGTATGAGAAAGTGGTGTGATATCCAGACTGATATGTCTGTTAGTAAATTAGTGATACGTGAGGAGACTGAGGGAGTGAGCTGAGGGGTAGAGAGATAAATTTGTGTGTCGTCGGCATAGAGTATAGCCATTTCCTTTACAAAGAAGATTACGTTTTTAAAAAAATATTTTTAGGAGTAGATCATAAACACAAAGGGATAATACCCTTTTTATGGTGAGTACAGAAATACAGTTTTATTAATCAGAGTTCAGTTGCAATTGCAAAACTGGAAAGTGCCAAATCTGGTGCAGCTCTGCACAGAAACTAATCAGTTTCCAGGTTTTATTGTCAAAGATTAATTGAACAAGCTGAAGTTAGAAGCTGATTGGCTACCATGCACAGCTGCACCAGATTTTGCCCTTACCAATTTTAATAAAGCAACCCCTCAGTGTATGACAGCAGAATTTAGCGGAGCAGGTCTCAAGTTTGCTGACAGTGTCTGTCTTGAGGGGGTTGATTGCGGCCTGGCTAGTCCGTACCCAAATGGGGAGGTTTCCGGGAAGGATGGTATGTCCCTATTCTTTCCCTACTTGTCTGAAGCCTCTCCCTACCATTAATCTCTGTCCCTGACAGGTGGGTAACCTGTCCCTACACTACCCACAAAAGTATGCCAAGCATGGGAGCCATGGCTTTAAATAGGCTCTGTCTGACCCAAGATGTCTACTAGAGTCACATAGGGTGTCAGCATCCAATCAAATAGCTTTCACAGTGAACACATAGAGGAACCATGTTCCTCTTGACTTTCTCTTCAACTGCAATGCCACTGTGGATGAGCACCACCTACAATAAAGAAAGTAGACTGCACCCCCCCTCCCCACACTCCCCCTCGGCATTTCAACACAGTAAGGAGCAACATGAGAAATGCAATGAACACAAATAAAGCTTAACAAGAACAAGTTCAAACAACATAATCAGAGTATCTTGCAGGAAGCTACCCGCAGTTAGACCGCAAAGGGTGGCAGGCAACAGTGTCCTCTGGGGAACCAGGTTGCAGGTAATCATCTTCTGGGAGTCATAGGTGGACTGGGGTCAATTGGGCTTTCCATAACTCCATCACCTGGGTCTAAGTCCAAATCCTTGGATGCTTCTGAAATGTCCATAGAACTTTCAGGTGTGGCTGGACTGTCTGTAGTTGCTGAACAAGGGTATCTTATTTACATATCAGGAGCGGCTGAGGGCTCCAGCAAAAGAGGAGACAGGTACCATTTACCAGGACTTCCTGCACAGGTGGGATATCCACAGCATCAAACCTTTCTCTATCTCCTGCCAGTTTGGTGGAACAGTTGTCACTTAGTACACAGGGCCTCAGCAGCTTGCGGTGGAGATGTCTCTTGATAGGGTTGAGTTCCTCTGAGATTTTGTAATACACTGAGATGAGGAAAGAGTTGTTGTTCAGCCCGATAGAGCATACGCTCCACTTGGGTTCCAGTTTACCACCTCGCTCGTTCTTGGTATTTTTTCACCAAACACCCACAATGTCAGATACTTTAGGACAGGGTCCTCAGCTTGTGTCTATCCAGGACCACCTTGTGTCTATCCAGGACCACCTGCATGGCTTTCTATAGCCTATCCCAGTGCTCCTGCACCCAGGTTCTGGGTGTCCTGGACATCACCTCTTCAAGGGAGCCCAGTTGGAGATCCACCAGTAGCTGGTAATAGTGTCCAAACATCAAAAAGAAGACTGTGTGACCAGTAGCCCAGTGCATGGTATTGTTGTAGGCCCACACCACAACCCTCACATTTTGGTCAAACTGTCTTGGTGCCCCTATCTTGGATCCTTTTGAGAGTCCGTAGCATTCCCAGCAGGGTACCTATCACAAGCCCCAATACCCTGTGGATGGTATGGAGTGGTATGTGACTTCCTGATACCACTTTGGTGGCACACCTTGGACATAATCACTGACTCAATGTTTGGGTTTTGGTCTGAGAGTATTTGTTTGGGACAACCATAGAGTTGGACCACATTTTCCCAAAATAATTTAGCCATGTTTGGGGCTGTCTTATCCTTGGTGGGGACCATCACCGCAAACTTGGTAAGGTGGTCAACAAAAACTAGGACATAGCAATATCCTGAGGATGACCTGGAGATTGTTAAAAAGTCCATGGTGACCAGTTCAGGGGGCTCTGAGGTGGTAATAGGCGTTGGCATGGTCCTCTCAGGCAGAGACTTGTATCGAGTAAGTTTCACATTCATGACAAACTTTCTGGACCCAATCTTCGTCAGCCCCAAAGTGTCCATTTACAGCATGTGGTAGTCAGCAGATTTGGAGCCCAATATTTGTAGGATGTCCCTCTGTTAGGTGGGAATGAGCATCTGACGTTATAGCACATTGTCCCGCTTCTCGAGTCAATCCCATTGCCTCAGAATCGCTTGAGCTGTGTTGGACAGTCTCTGACACTCACAGGAGGAAGTGCTGCACCCTATGAAATCTGGATCCTCCTATTGAATCAGCACCCGCTCCTCTCTGCTTTAAATTTCTGTGGATTCCAACTTTGGAACCTCTCTCTGTCCCTTGAGAAAACATGAGGTGGCTACCGGAGGCAAAACTCAACAGTCGAGTTTGACCCTAGTTCAATTGGTGGATCAGATTCTTTCTGGCAGTGAATTTGGACTGAACTCTTCACATAAGGTTTGAGTGAATGTACGGTGTACTGTAGCGGGTTTTCTTTGTCATACCGGCTGAGTCCTTTTTTTACCCGCTTAACGACTAGCGCACGACGATGTACCTCAGCACAATGGCACGGCTGTGCAAATGGGCGCACCTGTACATCCCCGTGTGAGCGTGCCCGCAGGTCCCGCGGACTCGATTTCCACCGGTGGCCCACGATCATGACGCGGAGAGGCAAAACGGGGAGATGCCTATGTAAACAAGGCATTTCCCTGTTCTGCCTAGCAACATGACAGGGATCTTCTGCTCCCAGTGATCGGGATCTCTGTCATCTAGTGAGCCCATCCCCCCTACAGTTAGAACACAGTTAACCCCTTGATCGCCCCCAATGTTTAAACCCTTCCCTGCCAGTGTCATTTACATAAGAGTCAGTGCATATTTATAGCACTGATCGCTGTATAAATGTCACTGGTCCCAAAATAGTGTCAAAAGTGTCCGCCGCAATGTCGCAATCACAATAAAAATCGCAGATCGCCGCCATGACTAATGAAAAAAAAAAAAATAATAATAAAAATGCCATAAATCTTTTCCCTATTTTGTAGATGCTATAACTTTTGCGCAAACCAATCAATATACGCTTATTTAGAAAAAGAGGCTAACTGCGCTGATTTAAACGTATACTAATAATACAATACCACTACTATAATATGAAAAATAAGCTTATACCTCAACCTCACAGTTTGAAGTGCAAAATATATCAATAAAGTGCCACATTAACATTCATTATTCATCAATGATGTTACTATAAAGTGCAATGTGCCAATATTGTGCCAAATATCAACATAAATATATGATATTTCCAAAGTTCATTTCCATTAATTCTGTGTGTTCTCAAATACTCCTGCTTGCTTCGTGCTGAATCTTTTCACCAATTCATGTGCCATTCACCAGAGCTTAAACAGAGATTTGCCTTTGGTTCATCTGGGATAACCACTCCCAGATGTACCAAAACCAGCTAATTACCCGCTAGATATTCCTCATGTTTCCATAGCCACAATGATGTCCCATAAAAATTTAAAATCCATCATAGCGCAACATGTATGTAAAAAGTATTTATTTTGTCTAAAAAGTGTTATATATAAATAGGTACAATTCAAACTCACATTTTGCAGTGCCTCAAGACCGGTGTCTTGGCGAAAAAGTTCCCCTGGCAGATAATGACCCCCCTGTACTGCGCAGGCGCAGCGCTTACGCAGTACGAAGCTTACCTAGCCGCCGAAAATAGCCGAACATACACAGCTGTGAGTAGGCTGTACACCATGCCTGCGCAATGAAGACCACATTGAACACCACATTCTACCAGACGCTTCCGATGCTACCAGGCAATGCCGCACGCTCCTGATGCTCCTGCTACTCTGCAAGGGGCAGGTATATTACGGCGTGTTTAAACACATTAAGGGCGGGTTTTGCAAATTTCATGGGCGATTACAGTAATTTAATATTCAGCCTCTTCTGCAGCATCCGCCCCTTACACAATATCACAGTAATACACTCGCCCCTTGCAGAGTAGCACCAGCATCAAGAACGTATGGCAGCATCGGGCACAATGTCCTGCTCATTGAGCAGGCGCTGTGTACAGCTCACTCACAGCTGTTCAGCTTTGGATATTTTCGACGGATCCCTTGTTGTTCGTACCACACAAGCGCTGCGCCTGCGCAGTACAGGGGGGTCATTATCCACCAAGGGGACCTTTCTCGGCAGAACATCGGCACCCAGTCTGTCCAGCTGTTTGTTTTTGGGGATCTGTCACGCCGTTCCGTCTCTCTAACCCGGCGTGTGTTCCAAGCCTCAGTTTGATACAGGCCCATAGGCAGGAAGTGACGTCTGTGATTACCCAGAAGCCTCTACGCATTTCGCATACATACATGCGTCATCAGGAAGCTGGGTACGCCATCATGGAAATGGTATTTATGCCATTACTGTTGTTTAATTAACCAATCCGGTCGCTGACCAAAAAACGGAAACGCATGATTACCCCGCTCTATTTACCGCCAGACCGGAAGCCAACCCTCCACCATTTTACTTATTGGCAATCCCCTTGCATGGCGTATATATAAGGGCCATTACTTTTTAAACCCTCCTCCACTGTTTATTTAAATTTGTTATATGTGATATCCAGAAGCAGACAGCTGGAGAGACCTTACATATATACATCTTCCATATAAAACACTTATTGTTGAAAAAGAATAGAAAAGAAAAATATTTTTATTTAAAATTAATTTAGAAATATATGTGTGTGTGTGTATATATATATATATATATATATATATATATATATATATATATATATATATATATATATATATATATATATATATATATATATATATATATATATATATATATATATATATATATATATAAAATAATCTCCCTGACTGAGAGGTTACTACACCTTTAGTGTGTTTCACTTACTGTTATTAAACTATTGTTACATGGTAAATATTGCTTTCTATTATGAATGACGACACACTGACGACACACAAATCTATCTCTCCACCCCTCAACTCACCCCATCAGTCTCCTCACTCATCACTAACTTACTAACCGACATATCTGTATGGATGTCACACCACTTCCTCAAACTCAACTTGTCCAAAACCGAGCTTATAATATTTCCTCCCCCACGTGCCTCTTCCCCTGACTTCTCTGTCAAGAGCAATGGCAAAACCATCCACCCGTCCCCACATGTCAGGGTGCTAGGTGTTATCCTGGATTCTGAATTCTCCTTTCGGCCCCACATCCAATCACTTTCCAAAGCTTGCCGCCTCAACCTCCGCAACATCTCTAAACTATGTCCCTTTCTAACCAATGAAACCACAAAGCTCCTGATTCACTCCCTGGTTATCTCTCGCCTTGACTACGGCAACTCACTCCTCATTGGCTTACCTTTAAATAGACTATCCCCCCTTCAGTCCATCATGAATGCTGCTGCCAGACTCATCCACCTTACAAACCGCTCAGTGTCTGCTACCCCTCTCTGCCAATCCCTCCATTGGCTACCACTCACCCAACAAATGAAATTCAAAATACTAATAATAAGTTACAAAGCCATCCACAACTGTGCACCCAGCTACATCACTAACCTAGTCTCAAAATACCAACCTAATCACCATCTCCGTTCCTCCCAAGACCTCCTGCTCTCTAGCTCCCTCATCACCTCCTCCCATATCCACCTCCAGGACTTCTCCCGAGCCTCGCCTATCCTCTGAAACTCCCTACCCCAATCTGTCAGACTGTCTCCAAATTTATCCTATTTTAGGTGATCCCTGAAAACTTTCCTCTTCAGAGAAGCCTATCCTGCCTCCATCTAACAACTGCACTATTTTCTCTATTAGCTCATCCCCCACAGCTATTACCCTTTTGTATAACTTGACCCTCCCTCCTAGATGGTAAGCTCTAACAAGCAGGGCCCTCTAAATCCTCCTGTATTGAATTGTATTGTACTTGTACTGTCTGCCCTAATGTTGTAAAGCGCTGCGTAAACTGTCGGCGCTATATAAATCCTGTATAATAATAATAATAATGAATGTCCCTGAAATGTTTTGAAACGCTGTGGTATTTGAACCCCTTATTTATATTTCTGATGTGTTCTGTTATTCTGATGTTAAGTTGTCTAGTTGTTCTCCCCACATACTGCAATCCGCAGCTGCATTCCGATATATATGTTACATGGGTGCTGCTGCAGGTGATCAGTTTGTCAATATTATATTTTAATGCAGTTGTGTTTGATTGGAATTATGTGGTTTTCCTATTCCCTTTGTTTGTGGTTCTACATGGTTTACACTTTCCACATCTGTAGAATCTCTTATGATCAAAGAAGGTCGCCATTTTTTGGGGGGGTCAGGCACATTTTTAACAATTACGTCTCTAATTCTTCTTGCTCTTCTATATATGAACTTGGGTCTGGGTGGTAAGAGCTTGCTCAAATGTGGATCATTGCAAATAATTGGCCAGTTCTTTTTTTATTATTTCCTCTAGTATTTTGTATTCAGTGTTATACCCATGCAATCCCATTATTTAGAAATTCTAAATAATAGGATTGCAAATCGGATAATTAATAAGAAAGAAGGAAGATACATACTACCAGAGGCACCAAAAGTACCAGTCATATATCAGGTCCCGAAAGTACATAAAAATGAAACCAAACCACAGGGAGACCAATTATTAGTGGAATTGACTCAGTGCATTCCAGGTTGGGGGAGTATTTAGATGTATTCCTACAACCCCTGGCAGGGAAGGGGCAGGCTTTTATCAAAGATAGTAAGAATATAATTAACATACTCAAAAGGGTACACATAGATGAATCAGAGATATTAATCATCGTAGACGTCGAGTCACTCTATACGAGCATAAAACAAACAGATGCACTAGCAGCGGTAGCTTGGGCCTTAAAAAATCAGTCAGATTTAAAATTGAAACAAAGAAGGTTTATACTGGAGGGCCTTAGGATGGCTATGGGAAATGTTTTTTTTTTTTTTATGGCACAAACACAAATACTTTAAGCAAATAAAGGAGGTAGGTAGGGGAAACAAATATGCACCAAGATTGGCCAACATATTCCTTAACAAATGGGAAAAATTTTCTTTGGAAAATGTTGGCCACACATACAATTATATAAGAGATTTATAGATGATATCCTGATTGTCTGGAAAGGCAACCTGAAGGACCTAAATAAATGTATTAAACACATAGGGGACAATACGTATGGCATCAAATTTACTGTGAAGACAAATTATACAACTATAAATTTTCTTGATTTGGAAATTTTCAAAAATGGGGGAAGATTAAATACTAAAACACACTTCAAGGATACAGTCCATAATGGATACATACGAGTTAGTAGTTGCCAGCATCCCCAGTGGAAAAGGGCCATTCCCAAAGGCCAATTCATTAGAATAAGGCATAACTGTGATCAGATGGGCGACTATCTAGCACAGACAAATATATTAATCGAGAGATTTGTAGACAAAGGTTATGATAGAAAAGAATTGGAATATACTAGACTAAAGGTGGAACACACTGATAAGAATAAAAATAAAGAAAAAAGGTACTAAAAAACATAGAGAAATAAAGGAAAATAGTGAGGTGCCATTCATAACTGGGTAGAACACTGAATACAAATACTAGAGGAAATAATAAAAAAGAACTGGCCAATTATTCACAATGAACCACATTTGAGCAAGATCTTACCACCCAGACCCAAGTTCATATATAGAAGAGCAAGATGAATTAGAGACGTAATTGTTAAAAATGTGCCCGACCCCCGCAAAAAAATGGTGACCTTCTTTGATCATAAGGGATTCTATAGATGTGGAAAGTGTAAACCATGTAGAACCACAAATAAAGGGAATAGGAAAACCACAGAATTCCAATCAAACACAACTGCATTAAAATATAATATTGACAAACTGATCACTTGCAGCAGCACCCATCTAACATATATATTGGAATGCAGCTGCGGATTGCAGTATGTGGGGAGAACAACTAGACAACCTAACATCAGAATAGGAGAACACATCAGGAGTATAAAAAAGGGGTTCAAATACCACAGCGTTTCAAATAACATATATATTGGAATGCAGCTGCTGATTGCAGTATGTGGGGAGAACAACTAGACAACGTAACATCAGAATAGGAGAACACATCAGGAGTATAGAAAAGGGGTTCAAATACCACAGCGTTTCAAAACATTTCAGGTACATTTATAATAGAAACCCAAAGTATTTGAAATTTTATGCCATAGACAAGAGAGACAGAAATTGGAGAAACTCTAATTTAAGAAGAGAAATATCAAAAAATGAAACTCACTGGATTTTTAAATTCAATACCATGAAACTACATGGATTGAACGTAGAGCTAGCTTTTAACTGTTTTATAGAGGATTATTGATTTTAATTTTAATTTTATTTTTAATTCTAGTTTTATTTTTTTTATTGTTATTATTTTTATCATTATTTTTATTTATATTTCTTTTCATTTTATATTTGCCACAGTTGCTTCTGCATCTTCCTGCTCCCTCACAACCACTTCCACTACCACATCATGAAAAGAGATGGCGGGATGTGCTCTGATTCACTCCAGTAGGGCCCTTCTAACTGGGCATATGGGCACAGCGGTGTGCATCCCTCTTCTTCAGGTGTTTCCAGAGGTTTTGGAATGCTATCGCAAAGTGAGTGAGGCTCTCGTCCTCTTGCTGCCTCTAAACAAAGAATCTGTGCCTCAGCTCTGGGAACATTAAGTTCTCTCTGAACACGCCCTCTAGGTGTGTCACGATTTATTCTAAGGTTGCCAGATCTTCTTCTGGCAATGCCATCACTGCTCACTGGGTATCATACTCCAAAGAGTTAATAGCCTGCTTTGCAATCAGCTGGGTGGGAACCTGGTACAGGCGCACAGCACTTTCAAGTCTTTTCTCCCACTTAGCCAGAGGAATGTTGGAACCAATAAACTTGGGCACCAGAACCAGAGCCAATCCTAGAGGTGCCATGATAGTACCTGCTCCTCTTTCTGCACTCACGGCAACAAGGAACATATATTGCTGACTGCCTCCAAGTGTGGGGAGGTGCAGTGTGTTGAGGCGGCATAAACACTCCAGTTACAGAGAACAGAACTTGTATTAATGCAGAATCCAGTGATTCACAACAAACCCGGTGGGAAGTCATCTCACTCAGAACACTTACAGTATATAACAGCAGTGTGTAGAAGTGCAGGTCTCAGGTGTGCCAACAGCGTCTGTCTTGAGGGGCAGAATGTAGCCTGGCCAGTCCATACCTAAATAGGGAGATTTCCAGGAAGGATGGCGTGTCCCTATCATTTCCCTACTTATTTGGAACCTTTCCCCAGTGACCCAGGAAACCATAGGAGAACCATGTTCCTCTTAATTTCCTCTCCAACTACAATGCCGCCAGGGTTGAGTGCCACCTACAGTTGAGAAAGTAGACTGCACCTGCCTACACGTCCATCAAGGGACACGGTATCAGTTGAATTTGAGACCACTGGGACATCTCAAAACAGTCCAACTGTGGAGTGGGAAAAACAGCAAACAACAATGCTTACATCTCAAAAAAAGAAAACAAGTAATGTAAACACAAGAGACTGACTGCTCGTATAGAACTTCCTGCAGGATATTATGCCCAAAGCTTGCATCAGTAGAAGCTTAAATATATCCACTTATTAAAACTTAGAAAACCCGTGAACAGAAGATCAGATGGTGTCCTTGCAAATGTGGGAAACAGACGATTGATGCAGGAAAACGCAGGAAGAACCCACCAATCTACTAGTGCACCTTCACTGGAAAAAGGTAAAACCTTTTCTTTAAAGCGGAGTTCCCCCCCCTCCTAAAATTAAAAATCAGCAGCTACACATACTTAGGACACTTACCTGTCCTGGAATCCAGTCATGTCGGCACCCCATGCGATGTTTCCCTCGGCTGCCGGGTGCTGTCACGGCCATTGCCGGTGAGGGAACCCTACTGCGCATGCATGAAGCACGCTGCGCTCTCTTACTGGTCCGGCAGCAGGGGAAGGAGGAGAGAGGAGGAGGGGGGGGCGAACGTCTGATGTACCTCACCGTGGCAAGGTCCAACAGGAGTGGGGACAGGGTACCTCCCCCCTGTCCCCAGAAAGGTGCCAAATGTGCAGATACGCGGATGTTCCACTTTTGGGTGGAACTCCTCTTTAAGCTATTAGGCTTGTATAATGATTTGTCAAAGCCAGTGAGAAAATGTGGAGTGAGAAGCAAGTTTTTACATCTAAGGACCCTCAGGAATGACAAAGAGAGAGTCAGACTGTTTGAAGCAAGCTTTAGCTGAGAGGTAAAACTGAACAGCTCATACCAAATCCAAAGAATGAAAGAAAATCTCCTTTGGAGGAACAGGAGTTGGACAGAGAGATGGAAGTACAACATCCTAACTAAGGTGAAAGGTAGAAACCCTTTTAGGAAGAAAGGAGGCTTTAGGCCTCAAGACAAGGATCTTTAAAAGATAAGGATGCCTCTTCAGATTTGTCTAGCACAGGTGATGGCAATGAGAAATATCACCTTGTTAATTTGAGTGGACAGTGGAACATCTCTTATATGTTCGAAGACAGATCTTTGAACAGCTGATGGAACCAGGCTAAGAGATACACTGGAGATTGTACTTGTGGTACCATACAAGTGACTCCAGTACAAAGACCTTCACTAGATAACGAGAAGAAAACAGTCTCTGAAAAAAGAGCATGAGAGCTGAGATTTGTCCTTCAAATAATAAGTACTAATAAGTACTTAAGACCAATTTTTAATCTGGACTAGGTTGAAGAAAGGTAAGGATTTGTCACAAAGAGTATTGCCTGAGATTACATTTTTCTTGCCTATCACCAGGTAAAGTATGTTTTCCATATGCAACACTTTGCATAAAGTGAACTTCCTAGCTTTTTAGAAACGGAATAACTGAGTCAGAAATATCCCTGTCTCCTAGGAACTGAGTTCTAACAGCCATGCCATCAAAGCCATGGGTCATAAAGCAGGGTGGTAAAACTGACATTGGAGCAGACGATCTGGACAATCTGGAAGAGCACACAAGGTGGCTACCAGAGGTCTGATGAGGTCAGAGTACCACATCTGTCTGGGTCAATCTATGTGATAAAAATCAATAATATGGAGTAGCCAAGGAAGAAGTTTCAGAGTGGGGTAGGAATAGATCAGCTTGTACTGGTCCCACAAAGTAACTAGATTGCCCACTGTCTCTGCCAAAGGATCTCTGGACTTTGATACAAACGTGTTCAGGTTGTTGTTAATCCTGGAGGCTAGAGGTCCAACTTTGGCGTCCTCTACCTGTTTCACACTTCTAGGTGTAGGGAGTATTCCCCTGGGTACAGGGGTTGCAGGCCAAGAAAGTCAACCCGCCAATTGTCTACACCTGGAATGTGAATGGTGGATAATGTTGTAATGCGAAAATCTGCCTAAACCAGTATTTGTGCTTATTCTCTTCCAGCACATTCCTGCTTCCTCCCCTATGGTTGATGTACACTGCTGCTATCTGAACGAATCCTGGTCAGATAACCATGTAGTCAAGGAGTCCAGCATTTAGGGAAAGATAAGCTTCTTTCAGTGACCAATTACACAACAAAAGACAACAAAATATTGTGACGTTTTAGATTCTGAAACCTCCTCCTGGAATGATAGATCTTGCAACATGATATTTAAAATTCCATTTTATTTAGGTTATAAATGGTACAATTATGTCTATACCAAATAGACATAAGAAACAAACATTTTTTACAGCATGACTCTATAATAGGAAAGACTTCCCCTTTTCCAAAAAGTAGAAGTTCCTCTATAAACATATATGCACACAATCATGGATAGCCATGGCAGACACCATTACACATACGTGAGGAGACGCACAACCCAACACGTTTTGCCTGTCGGCTTCTTCAAGGGATTTTCTATGGAGGGGAATGAATGTAGTAGAATTGCTGTAAAGGAAACAAAATAAATACAGATAATATATAGTCACAAATACAGTGCCTTGCAAAAGTATTCACACCCTTGGCTCTTTACCTATTTTGTTACATTACAGCCTTTGGTTCAATGTTTTTTTAATCTGAATTATATGTGATGACTCAGAACACAATAGTCTAAATTGGTGAAGTAAATTTAGATAACTATATACATAAAACAATTTTTCAGAAATAAAAAAATGATAACTGGCATGTGCGTATATATTCAACCCCTTTGTTATGAAGCCCATAAAAAGCTCTGGTGCAACCAATTACCTTCAGAAGTCACATAATTAGTGAAATGATGTCCACCCGTGTGCAATCTATGTGGCACGTTATCTGATATTACATATACACACCTTTTTAAAAGGCCCCAGAGGCTGCAACACCTAAGATGCACCACTAACCAAACACTGCCATAAAGACCAAGGAACTCTCCAAACAAGTAAGGAACAATGTTGTTGAGAAGTACAAGTCAGGGTTAGGTTCTAAAAAAATTCCAAATCTTTGATGATCCCTAGGAGCACCATCAAATCTATCATAACCAAATGGAAAGAACATGGCACAACAGCAAACCTGCCAAAAGATGGCCGCACACCAAAACTCATGGACAGCACAGAGGCAGCACAGAGACCTAATGTAACCCTGGGGGAGCTGCAGAGTTCCACAGCAGAGACTGGAGTATATGTACATAGGACGACAATAAGCATAGAGTTGGGTTTTATGGCAGAGTGGCCAGAAGAAAGCCATTCATTTCAGCAAAAAACAAAATGGCAGATTTAGAGTTTGTGAAAAGGCATGTGGGAGACTCCCAAAATGTATGGAGGAAGGTGCTCTGGTCTGATGAGACTAAAATTTAACTTTCTGGCCATCAAAGAAAACGCTATGTCTGGCGGAAACACAACACATCACATTACCCAAAGAACACCATCCCCACAGTGAAACATGGTGGTGGCAGCATCATGCTGTGGGGATGTTTTTCAGCAGTCGGGACTGGGAAACTGGTCAGAGATAATGGAATGATGGATGGTGCTAAATACAGGGATATTCTTAAGCAAAACCTGTACCTCTCTGTGTGTGACTTGAGGCTAGGACAGAGGTTCACCTTCCAGCAGAACAACGACCCTAAACACACAGCTAAAGCATCAATTGAGTGGTTTAAGGGGAAACATGTAAATGTGTTGGAATGGGCTAGTCAAAGCCCAGACCTCAATCCAATAGAAAATCTGTGGTCAGACTTAAAGATTGCTGTTCACAAGCGCAAACCATCCAACTTGAAGGAGCTGGAGCAGTTTTGCAAGGAGGAATGGGCAACAATCCCAGTGGTAAGATGTGGCAAGCTCATAGAGAGTTATCCAAAGCGACTTGGAGCTGTGATAGCTGCAAAAGGTGGCCCTACAAAGTATTGACTTTAGGGGGATGAATAGTTATGCACATTGACTTTTTCTGTTATTATGTCCTATTTGTTGTTTGCTTCATAATAAAAAAAAAAACATCTTCAAAGTTGTGGACATGTTCTGTAAATTAAATGATGCAAATCCTCAAACAATCCATCTTAATTCCAGGTTGTGAAAAAAACACGAAAAATGCCAAGGGGGTGAATAATTTTGCAAGGCACTGTACATGATTAATGCATATCACAATAGTTTTGTTTATACATAGTAGTTTAAAAAACTTACATCTGGTATATATTGACTTTGGAAAGCACTCTAAGGGCATTACACATTCCTGCCAGTGCACTATAAGGTACACTATAAGCTATCCCAGGCGTCTGTCTATATCAGATGGACATGGGGTCAATTGGAGAAGCTTATCCCAAGAGCCAAAGAAAGGGTCCAATACATAGGGATTGGCAATCAAGGCTATTTGGTCTTATATTTGGCCATGAGGTACTAAAACAAGAAAACATGATGGTAGATGACACACCTTTACCACATATCCTCCACTACAAACATTAGCTAGCCAGTTCTATGAAACATACCTAGAAGAGATCACCTCTGTTAAATTCCATGAACAGAAAGGTAGGCAGATTCCAGTGGCTGGAATATAAGGTAAAATATCAGATCTGGAATAGCATAAAAGAAACAACACTCATATACATACCCAGGAAGCCTATGCATCCTATACCATCTAATCAGATTCCAAGACAATTCAAAATACCTTGTTTGTAACAGGCAGGATTTCAAAACTAAGCCGTCTACACTATTCACTTAAATCAAGCTGGATACAAATGCCATCACAGAGATAGTACCTCCAAATGAAGAACCACATGTGCTCACAATCATACCACCCTTAAATAGGGTGGAATTAATGCCAAAAACGCCCCCTATAGCGTCAGAGCTCAGCTGAATCAGCTGTGAGCCTGATGTTGCCGAATATGCTACTGCGCATGCGCTGTCACTTTGGGCATGCGCAGTAATGGCGGGTTGTGCGGCCATGGCCTAACAACATCCAAAACACAGCCTGAAAGGCAGTCAGGGTGCCAGGGCAAACAATACCGTCTTGTCCCACCTCGACCTCACAGACTGGAAACCATGTATCATATATAGTGTGTCATAGGTAATTAAAGTATACTGCATACCAAATCCTTCATTGTTGCCATCTAGTAGCCACCATACATAATATCATGCCAAAAACTTTGCGTATATACATAGCCTACTTGGTATTGCCATCTTGTATTAATTGTAAATAACAGGATTTGGAAACTACCAATTACTAGATTTCAAATTAGTTAGTAAGTACATACCACCAGCATATCCAAAAATCTCTGTCAGGGTATTTAAACTGAAATATAAAACAGTTTTTATATTTATGGAAATGAGCAAAAATCAATGATTTAGGAGGAGATTTCCACAAATCACCCAATGATTCAAATTAGTTCATCTGCGCTAATTTGAAGACAGAAAGGAATACAATATTGTGCAAAAATATATATATTAATTTACTAAAAATCAGTGCAAAATAATATCAAAACATAACTGGTGATAAACACAGAATATAATTTCAAATATCAATAATATGAGTAATACAGATCATGAGACAATAACCACAAGCTCTCTTTTTAAAATGGCAATGTCTTAAAACTTAATAAGTGCTATGTAAATGGTTAACAGTTTTTCAGTGGCTTTGCAGACCAAGAAAACAAACAAGTGATGAAATTGACTCATCATCTCTCTCAAACAAACAGACCTGGCAAGCTCAAACTTTAAAAGTACACTGACAAAATGTTATACTGTGCACAGAGCTTGATGATTTAACTAAGACCTATTTTTCAGGTAAAGATTGACCTCTAAAGCATTTTATATTTAAACATACATAAGCTCACATATTCACTGGACACAAGGCTAGACATCCTCCCCAGTCCCCAATGACCCTAGCAGGAAGGGGGACAAGACCCTCCCAAAATAAACAAACTCGAGCCCACCCCATAGAGCAGAATATCTCCAAATCTACATGCATTAAAAGGAATGTGTACCCCATGTTGAATACTCAGTGTACATTTATTCCTATGTCCATAACTCGTCTTAGATCATAGACAAAAACAGAAACTCTTTTGAACCCTTTCTTTCATTCATAAATATCTACAGCCAACAACCCATCAAGGCAGGATGGAATTGTCATCTTACTGAAATCTCAGGAAGAGAAGAATTCCTAGAGAAATGGTTTAAAATGATTCTGTTCATTTAAACCTGGTGATTTTGTTGCCTGCAATCGAAAAATCCATTGGGTCTCCAACTGCAGGAGACGTTTGTCAATGTCCCCACCTCTGGGGGATCCCTTTACATATTCAAGAGCAAAAAACCTCATGAAAACCCAACTCGAAATTATGATATAGGCCAATATGGTGGCTAATTGCCGATTCCACTTTGCCATTTTTTATTTCATAAACACAATCTCTAATACTTTTTTGTAAGGGTCTTTTGGTCTTCCCAACATAAAATGCTTTACATTGGCATTCCATATAATAGACTGCACCTACTGTTTGACAATTGATGGCTTCCTTTGGAGTCCACAATTGTCCGTTGGCTAGTGGATTGTTCCTGCTTTCCATATCCAACTGCAGTAATAACATTTCCCACAGGTGTATGTACCCTTCCATTTTTGATTCCAAGGGATTATAGAGACCTTGTCCTGTAAATGACTATGAGTTAGATGGTCCCTCTAGGGATTTTGCTCTTCGATAGGTCACATTTGGTTTTTCACCAATATATTTTACAACCGTAAAGTCATCCTGCAGAAGATGCCAATGGCACTGTAGAATTTTTTTAAACCTAAATGGTTTTGGGAAAAACCCTTAATAATCGGAGTGGGTTCATTACTTTCTATTTTACAATGAGTATACAGAAGTGATTGACGAGACCTCTCCTCAATTGAAAGCCTTCTTTAAGCATTTTTTGCTATAGCCTCTCCCTAGGAGGCGTGTTTGTATATCCCTGGCCTGAAATAGGAAATCCTCCTCCTCTGGACTGCAATTTCTTTTTAGTCTCAAAGACTGACTATATGGTATGCTGTTCTTGAGTGCCTCTGGATGGGCATTAGCAGCGTAGAGGATCATATTGGCTGAAGTTGGTTTATGATACAGATCTGTAGTAAGACTCCCATCCAGTCCTTTTAGAATATGACTATCCACGAAGGTGTCTCTACATTAAACAGATTCCATAGTAAAATTCATATTCATCTGTATTTTGGCCAATTCATGTCATAAAGTCACTAAGTTCCTCAAAATATTGTCAATGTACCTGTACCACGACATAACATGGCAGAGGTACATTGACGAGTCAGCACCAAAGAACACTGATCACTCCCACCCTCCCAGGTACAGGTTTGCATACGATGGGGCACATTTAGTCCCTATTGTGACCTCCTGCACCTGGAGGTAGTGGGAGCCATTAAACACAAAGACGTTCCTTGACAGGACATCTTCAAGCAATTCTAAAACAAAGGAGTTATACTGCCACATGGTTTTATCTCTCTCTCTCTTTCAAGAACTCTGCAGTCGTTGTTCCCTTCATGTGAGGTATTGAACAATACAGGGCCTCAACATCAATTGCAACAAGCCAAGCCTCGGGTGGCACAATGATGTCATCCAGAAATGTAATAGATCCCTAGTTTCCTGTACAAAGGAAGGTAAAAATGTAACAATTGGACTTAAATAGTCATCAATTAATATGATAGCTTTTCCAGAGATACACCCTATCCCCGACACTATAGGTTGACCGGGCGGAGTATCCCTATTCTTATGTACCTTCAGTAAGGAATAGAATGTTGATATGAGTGGATATTGGACATTAAGGAATTCATATGTATTTTTATTTATTAGACCCGCCATAAATGTTCTTGCTATGATCTCCCTAAATTTCTGATAGGTCGTCTCAATTTGTGTTTCCGGTATACGTCTATACCATTCTTTGTTATTTATAATAACCATGCACATCTTGATATATTTTAATCAATCCATAATTACTGAACCCTCCCCTTATCCGATGGTTTTATAATATTTTTTTCATTTTTAGTTAACCTCAGCAAAGCTTTTTGTTGGGATGGGGTAAGATTGCTGCCTTCAGTAAGTAGGTCAGGCAAAGACCTGGTGTCATGGAAAGATTTTTGGACGAACGACCAAATCCAGTGACCAAGTCCCCTGCACTGTCAAGGTGTCTAGGTCCCCCCAAGGCCTGTCAGGCTGGCTTCTGTTGTTCCAGGACAGCGACAGAAAGGACCTCTCAGAATCCAGGGCTGGGTTAGTGAGCCACCAGGTCAGAGACAACCTGATTCTGAGTGTCAGGCATACAGGTAATCCAGTGATTGGACCCTTTTGTCCCACGCAGCCAGAATAATGAGTTGCAATGGTCTGGAATGAAAGTGAGAAAATTAAACTGCCTTGCGAGAGACTACCATCAGACCTAGAACTCTCAAGCCAAATCTCTCTTGCAATGTCAGCCAATGTTTCCTCAGGCACAAACGTATCCAAGAAGGAATAGTGAGATTCTTCATAATCCACAGCTGACTGCACAGAGGCTGCTGCAGGTGCTGAAATGTCACGGATAAACTCTAGAGGAGTGGGTGTAGAAGTACGCTTACAGCCCTTGTCTTCTGAGTCAGCTATCAGGGCAGGGGGGTTTTATCCATAAAACTTAGCATAGTTGAAAAACTTCTTCCTGGAAAGAGCAGAGGAGGGAGAAAAACATGAGAGGGCTAAAGACGATCCTGCGGAGTGAATGGATTCAAGCAGATGACAAAAATCCAAGCTACCAAAGTCAGATGCTCTTTGAGGGATGCTGCAGGTCACCCTTGAACTGCTAGAGGACCAGGAGTTGAAGAGGGCAGTTGGACTGTTCCCTTTGTGTTTAGGATCTAACACACCGAGGTGCACTAAGGCAACAATTAACAATCAAGAAGCACCTTGGATGCTAACAAATAGGGATGAGCCGAACACCCTACCTGTTCGGTTCGCACCAGAACATGCGATCAGGCAAAAAATTTGTTCGAACACGCGAACACTGTTAAAGTCTATGGGACTCGAACATGAATAATCAAAAGTGCTAATTTTAAAGGCTTATATGCAAGTTATTGTCATAAAAAGTGTTTGGGGACCTGGGTCCTGCCCCAGGGGACATGGATCAATGCAAAAAAAGTTCTAAAAACGGCCGTTTTTTCGGGAGTAGTGATTTTAATAATGCTTGAAGATCCCGCCCCCCCATGTGAAATGGTAAGGGGGTACAAAAGTGCCCCTACCATTTCACAGAAAAAGTGTCAAAAATGTTAAAAATGAGAAGAGACAGTTTTTGACAATTCCTTTATTTAAAGTCTTCTTCTATCCATCTTCTTCTTCTATCTTCTTTCGTCTATCTTCCTTCGGTTTCTTCCTCCATCTTCTTCTTCCTCTGGTTCTTCCTCCGATCCTCTGCTTCTTGCTCCGGTGTTCTCGTCCAGCATCTTCCTCCGCAGCGTCTTCCTCCCTTCTTCGTCTTCTGACACTTCTTAAATAACGGAGGGCGGGGCCACCCGGTGGCTTCACCCGGTTACGTAACAGGTGAACCCACCCCCTCTGACATCACAGGGAAACCCATAGGGAAGTTCCCGTCAAGTCCCGTGCGTCAGAGGGGGGGCGGGGTCACCAGGTGGCCCTCCGTTATTTAAGAAGTGTCAGAAGACGAGAAGCGTCACATAGCGGGAGCCTCCCATCATGGATGCGGAGCGGCCCCAAAACAAAGAAGGGAGGAAGACGCTGTGGAGGAAGATGCCGGATGAGAACACTGAAACAAGAAGCAGAGGATCGGAGGAAGAACCAGAGGAAAAAGAAGATGGAGGAAAATAGAAGAAAGAAGATGGAAAGAAGAAGACTTTAAATAAAGGAATTGTCAAAAACTGTCTCTTGTCATTTTTAACATTTTTGACACTTTTTTTGTGAAATGGTAGGGGTACTTTTTTACCCCCTTACCATTTTACACAGGGGTGGCCGGGATCTGGGAGTCTCCTTGTTAAAGGGGGCTTCCAGATTCCGATAAGCCCCCCTGCTCGCAGACCCCCACAACCACCGGGCAAGGGTTGCGGGGATGAGGCCCTTGTCCCCATCAACATGGGGAAAAGGTGCTTTGGGGAGGACCCCAAAGCACCCTCCCAATGTTGAGGGCATGTGGCCTGGTATGGTTCAGGAGGGGGGGCGCTCTCTCACCCCCCTCTTTTCCTGCAGCCTACCAGGTTGTGTGCTCAGATAAGGGTCTGGTATGGATTTTTGGGGGGACCCCACGCCATTTTTTTTAAATTTTGGTGCGGGGTTTCCCTTAAAATCCATACCAGACCTGAAAGGCCTGGTATGGAATTTAAGGGGACCCTCACGCCATTTTTAAAAAAATTTTGGTTCGGGGTTCCCCTGTGGGGAAATCCTATGCCCTTTTTATCAATGAACTTTTATGTGCATTGTTGGACCGACAATTCATTAATAGCCGCAAGTAATTTTAAATGACTTTTTTTCCTTTTATAATGTCATTTTGCTGTCAGACTGTTCTAAACACGGGAAACATACGCCCCTCTACAGGCATACTATAGACACCCCCCAGGTATGAAATTTAAAGGAATATTACACTTTTATTGTTTCACTTTAAGCATTATTAAAATCACTGCTCCCGAAAAAACGGCCGTTTTTTAAACTTTTTTTTGCATTGATCCATGTCCCCTGGGGCAAGACCCAGGTCCCCAAACACTTTTTATGACAATACCATGCATATAAGCCTTTAAAATTAGCACTTTTGATTTCTCCCATAGACTTTTAAAGGGTGTTCCGCTTTTCGAATATGCCGCGAACACCCCAAATTGTTTGTTGTTCGGCGAACTGGCAAACAGCCGATGTTCGAGTCGAACATGAGTTTGACTCGAACTCGAAGCTCATCCCTATTTAAAAACCAACTGAGAAAAAAAGGAAGGTTATGTAGCACACCCCTCTTAAGAGCTGCTGAGTTAGGGTTCCCCCCCCGTTGCACACCAGTCGCATAGCATTTTCTTCATTCACTCCAACACAGAAAATCAGTCCTTGGCTTGTTTTGATGTCTCTATTAGGGGATGATAACTTGGATGGGGTAGAGAAATTATGGGATGCCCAACTTCAAAATGTACAAGCACAGAACAAAGGGATAACTTTCTCCCTATTTACACAAATCGTCTTCTTCCTTGCTCCTTCGCAAACTTGGTTCCTTTGTACAGCACCTTCTGCTCACTACTGGTGAAACTAGCAGTATGTCACTAGTTCAGCAAAGGGCCATTACAGACAGGTGCTCTCAGCCCCTTTGGTAAAGTAGCCCATGTAGCAGCCTCCTAGGATAGGTGTCAAGTTGTAAATAGTTAGACTAGTGTAGTTTGCCCCTCTGGCTAACGGTGGGGCTAGAGGCAAATCTATCTTCAAGCATTTCTCTATAATAGAATGCTGCAATTGATTAGCTAGGACTGATCCTTATGTTCTGGTGATGCTGAGTTTGCCTAGGCTCCTCCCACCTTTTAGAAACTAGTAGAGCTTTCTGGTACATGGATGGGAGATAGGCAAATAGGCAGCATGAATATATATGCAGTCTCGGCCAATTATAGGGGAGGTGCCCCTGAGCATGCTGGGATTGGCCTATATTTTGAGGGAACACCTGAGCTCTGGGTCCTTCCTGGATTGCACCAGCTGGCGGTGAGGCAGGCTTGCCACCCCTGGCACCTGCTGCCATGTGACCTCAGGTGGGTGACCTGAGGGCCTGAAGCTGAAATGGAAGAATGGCCCTGGTACTGAAGAACTGACTGAAGGAGAGCCGTGCCTGAGAGGATCTGTTTGAGACTTCTTTGATTCCTCTGAGTACAGACCAAAGATCTAGGGGCCTGGTTCTTATTCTTGGCTATCCCTTCGTTCTAAGAGAGTCATTCAAGGGTCCAATTAATGAGATCACTGGCTAGTGATCTAAAGAACTTTGTCTGCCTGTCTGTCTACTTGTCTACAACACACTTACTTCCCCAATTTGGATTGGTTCTAACCAGAACTGACCCACATAAAAGCAAACATATATTATCCAATAGAAGGGTTGCATATTGCAAATTTGAGGTAATGGATGCTTCACAATGGTTCATATAAAATATGAAATTGAAACTTGTTACATCTCTCTTCACCAGCCTTTAAAATATCCCATGAAACAGTTATTAGCTAATATGACTTCAGACCATGACAAGCAAAGCATTTGGTAAATATCAGTGACCCATATACAGTAGCTGTTAGGCCATATCATAATTTGAAGATTCTCCTCAAGTCTACGCAAGGTTATTGTGTATTTCATAAAGACAGGCTGATGTCATAGGCTAGTCCTGGGTTTGACTTTGTTACACAAGTCATCTCTCACCATCTCATGAAACGTATTGCTTGGTGTCACTGCTCTAGGAGCTACAATCCACATAAATCCAACATTTTTCTCCATATCCAGGCTCAGGGGTTCACATTTAAAGATGAATTGTTCAGTTTTAGCATTCCTCACCATAAGTCCAAAATGAAACCTCTGCCAGCAACATTTTGCTTTCATAATTTGCTGTAGGCTGTCCCCACATTGCCTTCACTAAAGCAGTTTATCAGATCATTCAGTCCATAATTCCACTGAACGGGACCACAAGATGGTTCAGATAGTATCAGCTTTAATCTTTATCAGATCAGCTGTCCAGACAAAACAGAGGTAGAAATTCTTGCCCCTATCTTCATCATAAAAGGTAGAAAGTTATTTAAATCCATGTATTTCATAGCCTTCAGCATATTATAAACATCTGATTCAACAAAATTCAAAGTACAGCTAGAGTGATACATTTAGAGAAAACCACCCAAAGTATCATATCCTCAACCTATGTTATTCTCCCCAGTCTGAGCATCAATGTGAAAATACTCAGACACCAAGTTGTGCTATGCAAAGCCATTGTGTAGCCTCTCACCTTAGATGTTACATACTGTAAATAATGATGTCATGATTATTGGGTTTAAATGGTTCTTTGGTTTTAAGATAAACATACAAGAAATAAAACATAATGAAAATCAAATATTAAAGAAAAATAGATAAGAAAAAAAAACAGTAGGGATGTAGAAAAAAAAGTCACAATATAACGTCAATTAGTTGATAAATACTTAGAGAGTCCATTATTTTTAAAGTCCTTGTAATTCATTGTATAATGATATCAGCACAAAATATCACATTTGATTGTCTATCCAGAGCAACCTTTTCTCCCCCACTAGCAAACAATGTCAGAAACTTCTGTGCTTCTTTAATTCACTTGCAAACAAGTATTTCTGGCCATAAAGATTTACAGATCTTCAACATCTAAAAGATAAAAAACTCTCCAAGATTCATTAATACAGTCCATAAACATTGTGTTTGATGGGTAAAACAAAGTACTATTTACATTTTTACAGTTCCCTGCTAATTTACCCCCACTTACCATACAGGTATAATTTGCATTCAAAAACAGATCTGAAGGATCTCCACCTTCTGCTATACCTATATTTATGACACCCTGTAATCTCTTCAACTGTTCGTGAAGAATTGCATTTGCTTCCAATAATTTGCATGATGTCTTAAGCCTAGGCTAGTGACCAGACAAGAAACAGGAAGTGGGCTGTATAAGGTATTTACTGGCAGAAAAAAAAATATACTATCCAAAGTTTAAAAAAAAACAGGGCAGAAGATTTAATAGATGGAAAGTTGAAAAAAATGACTGAAGGTCCCCTTTAATATTGTGATTTGCTTTGCTTTGTACATTAATATCACAAGTCTTTGACCTGGTATACCCCCTGGCTGTTTGGATTCAATTTTATCTTTTGATCTTTATGTTCAGTATTTGTCCTAAACAATCTGGCTACATCAATTTTTACAGCCCGCTTATTTGATTTTCTTCATAAATAATCTGTTCTTAACAATATGTCATTTAAATCATGAGGATTTGGAGTAACTAATAAAATACTTTCCCTGATACCCTCATTTAAAGCATCTAAAATCATGCTTGTATGTACCAGGTCTCCACATTCAAATGCAAGACTATTACCAATGAAAAGTTCCAGAACGTTAGTGTGAAAATTCATAGGGAGACTCATTCTGCATTTGTTTGATCTTCCAATGAATAGTAACATCAGAATGTATGCTATACAGGGCAGCCATCAGAAATTAGACAGCTTTAGGCCTGAGCCCCCCCGGGCTTGACCGCCAACATTCCCCAGGGCCTGCCCACTGGCCGTCCCACCGAATCCGCCCACTAGCCATCCCATCAAGTCCTTCTGTGAACACACCTTTTATTTTAACACTTACGTCATATATAAAAATGAACAGTGTATTATAAGTCATCAGTGATTTCATATTTATATTTTGCCCAAAAGAGACATCCCAAACCAGCAGCTGTACGCTCGCAGACCCCCCTCACACTTGTAAGCTCGAAGCCCCAGTCACACTTGTACGCTCGCAGCCCCTCTTCACATATGTTCTCTCTCAACCCCCTCACACTTGTATGTTCTCAGCCCCCCTCACACCTGTATGTTCTCAGACCCCCTAACACCTGTATGTTCTCAGACCCCCTCACACCTGTATGTTCTCAGACCCCCTAACATCTGTACGCTCTCAGCCCCCTCACACCTGTACTCTCTCAGCCCCCTCTCACCTGTACACTCTCAGCCCCAACACCTGTAAGCTCTCAGCCCCCACACACCTGTATGCTCTCAGACCCCCTAACACCTGTATGCTTTCAGCCCCAACACCTGTACTCTCTCAGCCCCCTCTCACCTGTACGCTCTCAGCCCTCCTATCTGTACGCTCTCAGCCCCCCTCACACCTGTACGCTATCAGCCCCCCTCACACCTGTACGCTATCAGCCCCCCTCACACCTGTACACTATCAGCCCCCCTCACACCTGTACGCTTTCAGCCCCAACACCTGTACGCTCTCAGCCCCCTCTCACCTGTATGCTCTCAGCCCTCCTCACACCTGTACGCACTCAGCCCCCCTCACACCTGTACGCTATCAGCCCCCCTCACACCTGTACGCTCTCAGCCCCAACAACTGTACGCTATCAGCCCCCCTCACAGCTGTACGCTCTCAGCCCCAACAGCTGTACGCTATCAGCCCCCCTCACACCTGTACGCTATCAGCCCCCTCACACCTGTACGCTATCAGCCCCCCTCACACCTGTACGCTATCAGCCCCCTCACACCTGTACACTATCAGCCCCCCTCACACCTGTATGCACTCAGCCCCCCTCACACCAGTACACACTTAGCCCCCTCACACACACACACACACACACACACACACACACACGTACACAGGCACACACATATGTACACAGACACACACACATGTACACATGAACACAGGCACACACACACACATGTACACAGGAACACATGTACACAGGCACACACACATATGCACACAGACGCACACATGTACACCACCCCACCCCTGTTCCCCTTCAGTTGTACATTAGTCCTTACTTGGAAGGTGCTGTTCCTGGTCCCAGCTCTTGTTCGAAACACACGATGACTGCACATGCTGGAATTTACCAGAGGTGGCAGCAAAGAGCCCAATGTCAGTGACACAGCAGCAGCTGCTGATTCGCACACATTCTGAAAGCCAGCGCAGCCACGGAGGTCACATAAACCCCTCCCTGGCTTCTCTCATCCCCGCCAGACAGCCGGGCCCTTCTAGACTCTCGGGCTCCTTACAAGTGTGTGGGCTGTACCCCCCTGATGGTGGCCCTGATGCTATACAAAACACACAATAAATTTAGTAATATATCCCTTGTCCTCAGAGGCTGAATTCATTTCTGAATTATTCTCATCCAAAGACAATTTCCTATAGTATTTTGCATCTGTGTACTCTTGTACTCTTTCTACACCGGATATAATTAGATCATACATATCTCTGGCATGCTACAGGCCACAAAACCATTTTAAAAATCGGTTTAAATCATGACGATGAACCATTCCTATTTCTTTAAAGTGTTACTAAACCCACAACAGTAAAATCAGTCTTTATATGCAGTAAACTTGTTATATATATAAACAAGTATACTTGTTATACTCACTGCGGAACCTAAGGGATTAATCCTCCGCATTGTGTAAAAAAGGTTATTTGATCCTGTCTTTTCTGATCCTCCTCTTCTTTTATTGTCCCCAATCCATCTGCTGATAGTACAGAGCCTTGGGGGCACTCTGCACATGCTCAGCTTGGTGTGTATTGCTAGAGTTTTTTATTCTTTTTTTTGGAGGAGGGTGCATGTGATCGGCATAGGGCCAATCAGCACTGTCCAGACAAAGTCAGGGGTCATGCAGACTCATAGGACAGTCAGAGGAGAATTAAAACTTTTCCTACAAGCTTTAACCAGTGCTGGGCTAGACACTGATAGATGTCACAAGACTGCTATATACTGCTCATGAGAAAAGGTATTTAGCAGTTTATACTTACTAAAATAATTGCATTTCCATGTTCTGTGTACTGTGGGAGACCAGATATAGTGAGTGCAGGGTCCTGGGTTTAGTAACACTTTAAGAATTGTGTCTAATTCTTTAGGTTTTATTACAAGCTGTACTTCACCTGTACTATTATTATTGTTGTAAACTGTGGTAGTCACAGTGGGTGCAGCTGGAAATTCATTATCAGATTTGATATGAGATTCTGTTTCATTTTATCAAAAGTTTGAGTTTGAATTTTGCTGCAGATTGCTGGATTTAAGATTTGATATATATCTGCATTCCTGTGATCGCCTCTCTAATTCCATAATTCTTCATTTCAATCTCTCATTTTCCTTTGATAATTCATCACAAAGTTTAGATTTCTCAAAATGTCTTTCAGAACAGCACCCGAGAGATCATGGCTCCTCCTCCCACAGGAAACACCTCATCAATTAAATCTTTATCAGGAGGCCTCCACATTGCTTCCATCAATTTTTTGTATTTCCTCCAGCCGGAGGAACACCGCTGGTGGGAGCCATGATCTCTCAGGGCTTTCCTGGGAGACGAAAGGTTCTCACCTGTCAGTTTTTTTTCTTTCTAGGAGAGTGATCCTCCCACTTGCCTCTTGTTGGATGATCCAGTGGGCTCCCTTTCTCCCTACCATGCGCGAGGAGAGCCTGTACTGCCTGGGAGTGCTGCCCTTTTTTCTTGCAGGATGGGGGGGTTTGCTGTGGTCCCCCGCTGGCCGCCTGCATCGCAGGACGGCAGCGGTGCAAGGCTGAGCAGCCACCACTGTTCTGGTGGCCGAGGACAGTCCTCGGCCACTTCCTGTGCAGCATACAGGAAGAGGCAGTACTTCCGGATTGGGCGCTCACCGTAAATTCCAGCCGCAAGCGCAGGGGGAGAGGGCACGGTTACCTGGTGCCTTCTTAAACTTCCGGTTCCAGATCAGCGTGGCAGCGTTTTTTAATCCAGGAATGACCACAGTGCACTCTGCTATAGAGGACAATGTAGTGGATAAGGGGGCAAGCCAAAGCACCAGCAAGGCCAAGGTAAGGGACTGTGTCCTTTCGTTACTCTGGGACGTTTTCTCCTTTGGGGTTTTCTTTTCACCCCACCCCCCTTTCCAGTGAGAGCTTTCCCTGGGAATGTGTAGTGCAGTGGCTAGTGGGTTAGCACTTCTGCCTAGCAGTAGGGGATGTCACAAAAGGTGGTGGTGGATTGCCTGGGCACAGGGAAGTAAGAAGTTTTCTTTCCTAGTGCACCTGGGTGTTTTACTTGTGCTGTGCAGCAGCCTTTTGTGGTCCTTTTTTTTTTTTCTTCTGTTTGTCCAGGCCAAAAGCTCTGTCCTGATAAAAAGAACAATCAGCGCACACAAATAAAAACAAATGACCAAAATAAAATTGCAAGCTGAACACCAAAAAGGGCAAATCACGACACCTATATGCAAATGTAAAAATATATAAAAACGGTGCAGCGGAATAAGATAAAGTCCATACACTTTACAATGAAAGATGTAATACAGCGATGTAAAATAAAACCACCACGTGATAATGAAAGGATCTTCAGCTGATACTCTGTATTCAAAGTGACAAATCCTCCACTGTCAAAAGTATACACTCTTGCCAGATCTGGTGGACCACTGAACCGTACCAGGCCACATGCCCTCAACATTGGGAGAGTGCTTAGAGGTATTGACCCAAAGCACCTTGTCACCTGATTATTATTTGGGAGGGTGACATGGTCAGCCTTCAGATGTTCATGTCCAAACTCAATGGGAATACTAAAAATATTAGGTTTACCTGGAATGCCTATTCTCACTGCATGACTTTCCTAGATCTAGAAATTTTTAAAGAAGGCCAATCTTTTAAAACAAAATTTTTTTTTTAAACCGACTGATAAAAACGGTTACATACCTTTAGACAGCTGCCACCATCAGTCTTGGTTATGTAACATACCTAAAGGCCAGTTTATACACTTAAGGCGTAATTGTATCCGTGAAGCAGACTATTATGCACATTCAAATATATTAGCTGAACGATTCTTACAGAAAGGGTATAAAAAAGAAGCGATCGCCAGCAAAGTCCAAAATATTGGGAAATTGGACAGAGCAGCATTAGTGGCAGATTCTAACAATAAGAAAGCCAAGTGTGATAATGAATACAGAATTATTCTCGACTATAAGATACAATATAAAAAATTTGAGAAAATTATCATGAAGCTTCGGGATATTTTAATGAAGGATCAAATTTTTGGTACGGCATTACTGCCACACCCAAGGTTCATTTATAAAAGAGCACCCACTTTGAGAGATGTCCTAGCCCCTAGTGTGGTGGAACCCCCAGTTATTAAGGATAATAAGATATTCTCCTTCCTTACTGGTTTCTATGCATGCGGTAAATGCCCCCCCGTGCAGACAGTGCAAAAAAAATACAAAAGACGTAAAGAATTCACTGCACCTACTACTGGTAGGACTTATCCCATTAAAAATCTCATAACCTGCAATACTACTGGTGTTGTGTATGTGCTCGAGTGCGACTTAGTTGCAATATATAGGGAGAACATGGAGACCCTTAAGCATCCGCATAAATAAACGATCTTACAAGTGTGCACTTAGATCGTGCCCATCCTTTTATTTTTGCATATACCTTCCATCCATTTGAATGTATCCCGTTCACTACGCTGCTGGATTGATTGATCGCTTCTACCCTAAGTGTGGTAACAAGCATGTTTGACCATCTGTTCATTCAGTGGTCCACCAGAACTGGTAAGAGTGTATACTTTTGACGGTGGAGGATTTGTCACTTTGAATACAGAGTATCAGCTGAAGATCCTTTCATTATCACGTGGTGGTTTTATTTTACATCGCTGTATTAGATCTTTCATTGTAAAGTGTATGGACTTTATCTTATTGCGCTGCACCGTTTTTATATATTTTTACAAAAGCTCTGTTCAACCAGTCAAGAGATGGTGCCCTGTCTGCAAAGAAAAAATAGGCTTGGACTAAATCTCTTTGTTCAGATTGCATCTCAGATTTAGTCAGGGAGGAGTCTCCATCTATTTGTGGTGATCTGGTTACAATCATTAAGGATGTGCTCTGCGCTACCTTTCAAGCCTTTAGGTCAAACCTAAGAGAAGAACCAGGTCCCTCAGGGGAACCTAGGGCTCCGCAGCCATCTTCAGAATCCCAAGGGGGTTCCCTAATACTGGCGGGGGGTCCGATCTTCCAGGCTACTTCCCATGAACCTGCTTCCCTCGTTCCAGATGGAACAGATTCAGAGGAGGAGGAAAATGAAGCAGATGCTGCCTCTGAATACAAGATGTCACTAGAAGAGGTTGGAGGACTCTTGAAAGTAATCCATGCTACCTTGGGGATAGAGGAGGAAAAGAAGGAGCTCTCCCTGCATGGCCACACGTACGCAGGTCAAAAGGCCGTACTTTTGCGGTCCATTCAATAATCACAGACATGATAAAAAAAGAATGGCTGGAACCAGAGAAGAAGCCATTTTTTTTTCGTGCTCACAAGAGAAGATTCCCGGTTGAAGAAAATACTGACTCTATCTGGAATAAGCAGTATAGTGAGTGTTTATCTGGCGCTCCAGATGGAGTAATCCGAATGCCACGTACACACGAACTGACTTTTTGACCGGACTGGTCCGATGGACTATCCGATGGACTTTCGGCGGACTCCCAACGGACTTTCCCAACGAACGGACTTGCCTACACATGATCACACCAAAGTCCGACGGATTCGTACGTGATGATGTACGACCGGACTAAAATAAGGAAGTTGATAGCCAGTAGCCAATAGCTGCCCTAGCGTTGGTTTTAGTCCGTTGGACTAGCATACAGACGAGCGGATTTTTCGACCAGACTCGAGTCCATTGGAAAGATTTGAAACATGTTTTATTTCTAGGTCCGTCGGGCTTTTGGGAAAAAAAGTCAGCTGGAACCCACACATGATCGAATTGTCTGACGGACCAAGTCTGCCGGAAAGTCCGCTCATGTGTATGCGGCATTTTGGGTATAGTCTGTGGCTGTAATAGCTGGATGGTGATGTATCCATAGAAAGGGGTATTAAGGGTTAAAAAGGAAGGCAGCCATCCTTCAGAGTGTGTCCAGAACTCTGCAAGACATGTAAGAAAAAAACAGGGAGGGGGAGGCACCGACTTGAGTGTAGCATTAAAATGATGACTTTAATAGGATAAGAGTAAAAACACTTACAAGATGATAGAAGATGCATGCTCATCAAAGTAAAGTGCAGTCCTGGCATTCCACATGTCTCTGTGGGTCCCATCGCTGTTCCGGATAGTTGGAAAGGATTATGCAGCTGGCTTGAATGGATCACAGTGTTTCTCCAGGAACAAAGGAGAACTGGATTCAGCTTTCTCACAGGTCATGAAGTCAACTGACCTCGACTTTGAAGATATGGGCACACTAAAGGAGCCCATGGATAAGAGAATGGACCTGCTTCTTAAAAGATCCTGGCAATCAGCAACGAACAATCTGAAGCCAGCAATGGCAACAACATGTGTTGCTAGGAATTTAGAACACTGGATTAAACAGATGAAGGCGCATGTTACTGTCAATTCTCTGAAACAGGAGATTTTGGACTCCTTTACAACTTTATCTGCAGCAGTATCATATATTGTGGATTTCTCTGCAGAATCTATTCGCATGTCAGCCAGGTCCGCAGCATTAACAAACTCTGCTAGGAGGGCCTTATGGCTAAAAACCTGGCCTGGGAATGCTGCATCGAAAAAGAGTCTGTGTAGCATTCCCTTTGCAGGGAAATTGCTGTTTGGTTCCGAACTAGAATACATTCTTGACTGAACGGCTGATAAAAATAAATAGTTTCCGGCCAAGAAGAAGCAGGTGCAGACCTGTAAGCATTTTTTCGGCCTCAAAAAGGACAACAGGAAGTAAAAACGCAGACCAAAAGGAAACCATGGTCTTTCCAAAAGCCCTAAGGTAGGAGTGGAGTGCTCTTCAATCCTCCTGCGATTTCCGAAAAGCCGCAGTGACTCCTCCCTCCCGGTCAGGAGAAGACTCCAGGAGTTCCTTCCACAGTGGAGAGGCATTACATCAAACCAGTTTATTGTAAACATGCTCTCCCAGGGATACGTGATCTAATTCACGGAAGAACCTCCAAAAAGATTCTTGTTGACAAACACACCAAGGTATCCAGCGAAGGCTCTCGCCATGAAGTCCCTAATCCAGAAACTGAGATCCCAGAGAGTCATTGTTCCAGTCCCTACAAGTGAGTTCTTTCAAGTGTTCTAATCACATGTATTCCTCGTTCAGAAACATTCAGGAAAGTTCCGGCTCATCCTAAATATAAAGATGCTAAATCGATCGGTAGAGTACAGAAGATTTCAGATGGATTCAATTTTTTCAGTCAAAAACCTCCTGAACCAAGGGTGCTACATGACATCAATAGATTTACAGAATGCCTACCTCCACATACCCATTGCCGCCAAGTGCCAGAAGTATCTGAGGTTGGCATTAAAAGTAGGGAAGAAGGTGGTACACCTGCAGTTGAGAGCACTCCCATTTGGTCTGTCATCGTCCCCTAGAGTGTTCACAAAGGTAATGGTCAAAGCGTGGCACCTTTGCATCTAGAAGGAATCTCAGTGATTCCTTATCTGGAGGACCTGCTGTTTTTTTCTCAAACCAGAGAAGTGCTTCAGAAGAACTTGGTCAGAGCTCGTGCTCACCTAGAATCCATAGGATGGATCTTAAACCTCCAAAAATCGAATCTGATTCCCTCGCAGGAGGTGTTATTCTTGGGTTTCCGTATCAACTCAGTGGAGCAAAAAAGTAAAAGTTGGTGGAAGTGGTGTCGTTGTTACAGTCCAGTCAGCTCCTGTCCATCAGGAAGATCATGTCAGCATTGGGAACCCTGACCTCTTCCATACCAACGATTCAGTGGGCAAGGCTCCACTTCAGACCTCTACAAAGCTTTTTGTTAAAAACCTGGGATCACCAGCAAGATTCACTGGACTCACTAGTGAAGGTCTCTGTTAAAAGAGCAATTTATGCCAAAGTCTGGAAAGTTTTCAACTCTTGGTGCACAGCATCCTGCAGATCTTTAAAAGAGATTTCTTCTATCCTGGAGTTTCTGCAAGAAGGAGCGGATGAGGGCCTAGCTGTCAGTACCCTCAAAGTTCAAGTTGTCGCACTGGGGGTATTTTTGGAAAAAGCTATCTCATTAGAACCCCTAGTGATCAGATTCTTTAAAGCCCTCACCCGGTCCAGACCGGTAGTGATCAGAAGCTGTCCAAAGTGGGACTACTCAGTTGTTCTACAGGGCCAGATCAGGAACCTTTTGAACCCATTAATTTAACCTCCCTGAAACGTTACTTTGAAAACAGTTTTTTAGTGGCTATAACTCCAGCTCTAAGAATTAGTGAGCTGCAATCCTTGTCAATCAGGGAGCCATTTTTTTTCTATTTTTTCAGACCGAATTGTTCTGAAGGTCGCTTCGGTCCAAAATTGAGCTCAGGAGATGATTCTTCCTACGTTTTGCTCTAATCCATCGGGTAAGAAAGAAGAAGAATTCCATACCTTGGATGTTAAAGAGCAGTCTTAAGTTACCTTTAGGCGTTCAGACGCATTATTTGTTTCATTTGCTGGTAGTGAAATAGAAAGACAAACTACCAGAGGAACCATTGCCAGATAGTTGAGAATGACTATCCCAAAGGTTTATTCCCTTACAGGCCAGGAGAGTCCAGTTGGTATTCAGGCTCATTCTACAAGAGCTTTGCTGGCAAGTTGAGCAGAAAAAGCTGGTGCCACCCCAGAACAAATCTATAAGGTAGCTACATGGACGAGTCTGACGACTTTTGCCCGTCATTATAGGTTAGACCTCCTGACGGCTGGGGACCAGGCTTTCAGAAGGAAAGTCTTACAGGCTGTTGTCCCACTCTAATGCCCCATACACACGGTCAGATTTTGCAACAGAAAATGTTTGATGGGAGCTTGTTGTCAGAAATTCCGACCCTGTGTAGGCTCCATCGGACATTTTCCATCGGAATTTCTGACACACAAAATTTAAGATCTAGATCTCAAATTTTCCGGCAACAAAATCAATTCTCGTAAATTCCGATCGTGTGTACACAATTCTGATGCACAAAGTTCCACGTATGCTTGGAATCAAGCAGAAGAGCCGCACTGGCTATTGAACTTAATTTTTCTCGGCTTGTCGTACGCGTTGTACGTCACTGAGTTCTTGGCAATCGGAATTTCCGACAAGATTTGTGTGACCGTGTGTATGCAAGACAAGTTTGAGCCAACATCCGTCGGAAAAAATCCCTGGATTTTTTTTGTCGGAAAGTCTGATCGTGTGTACGCGGCATAAATGGGGTAAGTCTCGATTATCCTCTCGGGTTCTGTCCTGAAGGACGTTTTTGGGAAAATTCAAGTTAGACTTTCGGGTAACTTTCCAATAGTCTTTCAGGACAGCAGTAACCCGCCCTTTTATTCTGTTGCTGTAATACTATGATATAACTGTCGCTTATGTGTTGCAGCCTGGGCTGGAGGTTCTCTACAAGCAACGTGGAGGCCTCCTTATAAAGATGTAATTGATGAGGTGTTTCCTGTGGGAGGAGGAGCCATGATCTCTCAGGTACTGTCCTGAAAGTCTATTGGAAAACAAGTTACCGGTGAGTCTAACTTGAATTTTCTCAATCAAAGCTTCCCCAATAGTAACCACATGCAATTTAAAATTTACGGTCTCATTTTCTGATTAGCTCCTTAACTACTTGCTGACCAGCCACTTTCGTTATCCTGCGGCAGGTTGGCTCCCCTGCACGAATCGCCGTAGCTGTACAGCAGCCGCTTTAAGGGCTATAGGGGGCACGCGTGGCCATCGGCCACGATGTCCGCCAGCCACCCGTGATCAGTCCTCAGAGAGCCAGAACAGGGATCTGTCAATGTAAACAGGGAGATCCCTGTTCTGACAGGGAAGTAGAAAGAGATCTGCTGTTCCTAGTGATCAGGAACAGAGATCTCTCTCTACTCCCAGTCAGTACACTCCCCCCCACAGTTAGAAACACCTCCCTAGGCCACACTTAACCCCTTGATCACCCCCTAGTGTTAACCCCTTCCTTGCCAGTGACATTTATACAGTAATCAGTGACTATTTTTAGCTCTGATTGTTGTATAAATGTCACTGGTCCCAAAAAAGTGTCAAAAGTGTCTGATCTGTCTGCTGCAATGTTGCAGTCCCGCTAAAAATTGCTGATCACTGTCATTACTAGTAAAAAAAAAAATAATAAAAATGCCATAAATCTATCCCCTATTTTGTAGATGCTATAACTTTTGCGCAAAATCAATATACATTTATTGTGATTTTTTTTTTTTTTTTACCAAAAATATGTAGAAGAATACATATTGACCTAAACTGATGAAGAAATTTGTTTTTTTTTAGGGATATTTATTATAACAAAAAGTAAAAAATATTGCAGTTTTTTTCAAAATGGTCCCATTTTTTTCATTTATAGCACAAAAAATAAAAATCGCAGAGGTGATCAAATACCACCAAAAGAAAGCTCTATTTGTGGGAAAAAACGGATGTCAATTTTGTTTGGGTACAAATCTTCTGGTCCTTGAGTCGTTAACATCTCACAGGTCTTGTTGCTTCTATCAAGTGAATTCTGTAACTGGGACCTTTCCTTGTCTTTACCCCTTACAGAATCTTCTAAAATTAAACAATAAGATAACTAGCCCTGCACAACACAACTTTTTCTCTTACTTTCTGAAATGTTGCTATCAAAAACATTTTTCTCTAAAAATTCCTTCATTAAAGAGCGTCTGCTGGCATTTTTCTGGAATTTCATAACCTCCATGACATTTATTTACATTTTAACACCCATCTGTTAACTCTGTCAGAACTGACAATAGCTTTACACTTAATAAGCATTTTCACTATACTACTAATAATTACAAAAAGGAAATATTTTTCACTTACCACATTTGAGGCTCAGCCTTGAATTTACATCCACAGTGTCCAATTCAGGACTTCTGGTCCACGGCACAGTCTTTTGTTCACTTTTCCAGTCTCCAGAGAATAATTCTAAGGTTCCAAACGTCTTCAATTTGTGGAACAAACTTCTAAGTCACCACCAGACTAATGCCCCGTACACACGGTCGGATTTTCCGACGGAAAATGTTCGATGGGAGCTTGTTGTCGGAAATTCCGACCATGTGTAAGTGTGTAGGTGTCAATCGGACATTTTCCATCAGAATTTCCGACACACAAAATTTGAGATCTGGATCTCAAATTTTCCGACAACAAAAACCTTTCTCGTAAATTCCGATCGTGTGTACACAATTCCAATTCTGATGCACAAAATTCCACGCATGCTCACAATTAAGCAGAAGAGCTACACTGGCTATTGAACTTCATTTTTCTCGGCTCGTTGTACGTGTTGTACGTCACCGCATTACATAGTTACATAGTAGGTGAGGTTGAAAAAAGACACAAGTCCATCAAGTCCAACCTATGTGTGTGATTATGTGTCAGTATTACATTATATATCCCTGTATGTTGCGGTCATTCAGGTGCTTATCTAATAGTTTCTTGAAGCTATCAATGCTCCCTGCTGAGACCACTGCCTGTGGAAGGGAATTCCACATCCTTGCCGCTCTTACAGTAAAGAACCCTCTACGTACTTTAAGGTTAAACCTCTTTTCTTCTAATTTTAATGAGTGGCCACGAGTCTTGTTAAACTCTCTTCTGCAAAAAAGTTTTATTCCTATTGTGGGGTCACCAGTACGGTATTTGTAAATTGAAATCATATCCCCTCTCAAGCATCTCTTCTCCAGAGAGAATAAGTTCAGTGCTCGCAACCTTTCCTCATAACTAAGATCCTCCAGACCCTTTATTAGCTTTGTTGCCCTTCTTTGTACTCGCTCTATTTCCAGTACATCCTTCCTGAGGACTGGTGCCCAGAACTGGACAGCATACTCTAGGTGCGGCTGGACCAGAGTCTTGTAGAGTGGGAGAATTATCGTTTTATCTCTGGAGTTGATCCCCCTTTTAATGCATGCCAATATTCTGTTTGCTTTGTTAGCAGCAGCTTGGCATTGCCTGCCATTGCTGAGCCTATCATCTACTAGGACCCCCAGGTCCTTTTCCATCCTAGATTCCCCCAGAGGTTCTCCCCCCAGTGTATAGATTGCATTCATATTTTTGCCACCCAAATGCATTATTTTACATTTTTCTACATTGAACCTCATTTGCCATGTATTCGCCCACCCCATTAATTTGGTCAGGTCTTTTTGCAAGGTTTCCACATCCTGCAGAGGAGTTAATGCTCTGCTTAGCTTAGTATCGTCTGCAAATACAGAGATTGAACTGTTTATCCCATCCTCCAGATCGTTTATGAACAAATTAAATAGGATTGGTCCCAGCACAGAACTCTGGGGAACCCCACTACCCACCCCTGACCATTCTGAGTACTCCCCATTTATCACCACCCTCTGAACTCGCCCTTGTAGCCAGTTTTCAATCCATGTACTCACCCTATGGTCCATGCCAACGGACCTTATTTTGTACAGTAAACGTTTATGGGGAACTGTGTCAAATGCTTTTGCAAAATCCAGATACACCACGTATACAGGCCTCCCTTTATCTAGATGGCAACTCACTTCTTCATAGAAGGTTAATAGATTGGTTTGACAAGAACGATTCTTCATGAATCCATGCTGATTACTGCTAATGATACTGTTCTTATTACTAAAATCTTGTATATAGTCCCTTATCATCTCCTCCAAGAGTTTACATACTATTGATGTTAGGCTAACTGGTCTGTAATTCCCAGGGGTGTATTTTGGGCCCTTTTTAAATATTGGTGCTACATTGGCTTTTCTCCAATCAGCTGGTACCATTCCAGTCAGTAGACTATCTGTAAAAATTAGGAACTACGGTCTGGCAATCACTTGACTGAGTTCCCTAAGTACCCTCGAATGCAAGCCATCTGGTCCCGGTGATTTATTAATGTTAAGTTTCTCAAGTCTAATTTTAATTCTGTCCTCTGTTAACCATGGAGGTACTTCCTGTGTTGTGTCATGAGGATAAACACTGCAGTTTTGGTTACTGAAGCCCCCCGATTCACTCGTGAAGACTGAGGAGAAGAATAAATTCAACACCTTCGCCATCTCCCCATCCTTTGTAACCAGATGTCCTTCCGCATTCTTTATGGGGCCAATATGGTCTGTTCTCCCTTTTTTACTATTTACATACTTAAAGAATTTCTTGGGATTTTTTTTGCTCTCCTCCGCTATGTGTCTTTCATGTTCTATCTTAGCCGTCCTAATTGCACCCTTACATTTCTTATTGCATTCTTTATAAAGTCTGAATGCTGAG
Source organism: Lithobates clamitans (assembly GCA_037952925.1). Taxonomy (NCBI): domain Eukaryota; kingdom Metazoa; phylum Chordata; class Amphibia; order Anura; family Ranidae; genus Lithobates; species Lithobates clamitans. Next base: position 2,783,896 of record JBBGZY010000421.1, on the reverse strand, counting down.
GATGATCCCTCATCCTTGTATTTTTTGAAGGCCTTCTCCTTTGCTTTTTATATGCATTTTTACATTGGAGTTAAGCCATCCAGGACTTCCTTTCCCCCCTCCCCTCCCTTCCCCTCTCCCCCTTTCCCCCTCCCCCTTTCTATTCTTTCCCCCCCTTCCCACCCCTTTCTCCCTGTCTCCCCCCCTTCCCCCCCCCCTCTTTTTTCCTTCCCCCTTCTTCTCCCTCTCGCCCCCCAACTTCCCCCCCCCTCCTTCTTTCCCTTCCCTCTTCCTTCCCACCTTTCTTCCCCCTCTCTTCCCTCCTCTTTCGCTTCCTCTCTTCCCCTATCCTTCCTTCCCTTCTCCTGGTGACTTTCCCCCCCCTTCCCCTTTCTTTTTCCTTTTTTTCCCCCCCTTCCCCCCCCTTCCTCTTTCCCTTTCCTGCCCCCTATCTCCCCAGTACCTTACGTCTATACGTAACACCACACAAATACCCTCCATTGCACTACTATTTTCGAGTTTTCTGAAAGACATGTTACTGGCACCTACACCCCCCCTCTCTTCTGGATATCATAGTATGGCGACTTGTACAATTTATTAATTCAATATATATTCAATATTTATTCATCAGAGGCTGTTTGTCATCCCCTGTGTCTGCCGCAGGGGGAATCACATGGGTTCTGGCATACCCATAGAGTATCCCTGAATGGGTGAGCTTGTCCCTAATGTCTATGTTTTGTATGAAATGTATCACCAATTACTCTGCTGCAATAATAATCTTTTATGTGTTTTTTTATGTGTACTTGCTGATATGTTTGTATATGTTACAACTACTCTGTCATATTGTAGATATGGCTCTCCTGAAGAAGCGGTGATAACCGCGAAACCGGTCGAGAAATTAAGCTGTATACATATCTGCCATCCAAATTGTGTGGAATCCACTGGCCCCAACTTTGTGGTATTCCCCCCTTCCCCCCCCCCTTTGTATGGTTATATGTAATGTTGTTGTTGTTTTCAATCGCAACTGTATGCGGTACTGTAATTTTATGAATACTGTTTCTATTAAAAGTGAACTTTTTAAAAAACCTGCCATTTCCCTTTTTACTTCTTACCTCCACTGTATATCTACACTGAGTACCGTAATAGTCCCCCTCTTTTCCCTGTTGGGGGGTGGAGACATTGGCTGACAGGAGCAGCAACTGTGGCCATCACCCTTCCCCCTCCTCTTCTTGAACTAGAAAGAAGGACAGGGCGGAGTTTGACGCATACACAGTGTATATAAATCATAGCATGTGGGCGTCGTACGTACGATCTGTGAGTGGAGGATGGAGGATTGTAACCGCCGATCGTGCAAACGAAGGTACAATTGTAATTTGGGGCATCAGTGGTTAGTGGCCTATACTGCTTATAGATTTAGGCCTACATTGGGACAAGATTAGGAGAGTTTAGCCTGACATTAGGGTTTGTCTTGTGTTGTATCTTGCAGCTAAAATGGTGGGTAATAAAAGTGGTGGTGTCCCTCGCGCTATAAAGAGTAAAGGAATGTGTCTAGATCTAAATAAAGATATATAATGAATAGATAGACAAAGCAAATGAAGATGTGTAAAATAATATGCGTGAATGTAAGGTGATGATGTCTCTAAGGACTGCAGCAAAGTCAAAAGTGTTCACACTACACTCAACAAACTGAAGACGGTAAAGGGACTTCGCGCTTCAAATCTATCACATGAATAGGTGACGATAATGTGACCTATAAAAGTACAGCTATAGTGACTATAACCATAAACATCAACTGTGAGTGAACACAACAGTGAATAAACACACACAATAATCAACAAAATAATCCGAGCTAATCTGTGCTAATGACACAGATGCTCTTCATAAGTGAAAAGTTCATAATGTTCTCTTCTTAAATAAAAGTTCAAAATAATGTGTAACTGTAGCTGGGATCCAGTATGTGGGACAATACAGATAATCTTTTAATGGGGGGTCCGGTGAATCCGGGCTCTCTAACCTCTCACCTTTTATAAAAGCGAATATAGGCATCAGATGTCTGCTTTGGAAGGTCCTGTGTGGTGCAGTACATTTAGTGATCCTAATGTGCCTCTAATGATTGGATAATCCTCCCGGCGTACACATGCCTATACAAATAGAGAGGAGGAGAGAGGAGGGAAGAGGGGGTTGCCCACCTTGGGCTCCACCAATCCGGTGGGATAGGGAATGAGAGAGAAGTCTCCAATGGTGTAGTATATTGACCAAAGTACTATTTATTAAAAAATGAGGGTGGTCTCTTACATTAAAAACATCCTAAAAGCAGCATATAAGCATGAGAAAATCTGGAGCGGCGTCCGAGGCGCCTCCTTACTGACTTCCGGTTACGTCTTGCTCTCTGCCACGCCCTACGCGTTACGTCACCGCTCGTGACTTCATCTGGGGAACCGGATCGGCCAGAGAGGGACGTCATTTATATTGAGTTTCTGGAAGTGTCTTAGCGGCCATTTTTGTTGTGGTCGGATGTGTTCCTATTGTCGCGGCCATCTTATAGGTGGCAAATTGTATAGAACGGAGGCCATATTTAGAAGGATCAGACTAGATAATACTAGCTAATGTGTATAGTTAAAAAACTGTGCTATCGTACACTTATATGGTATTAGTCAATTCGATTAGCACAGGGGAAGTGATAGTGGACTTACGGAATGTTCTATTGGTATATGCGCCTAATAAAGAGTATTTCCAACATTATGTGTCGGCCATTTTCTTGTAGTTGCTAATATTATGCCAGCATGTGACTGCCTCTATTATGGGTTAGCATGGATGGCGGCCATTTTTTTGGATGGTAACAATATTTGTGATCCGCCATATTGCTGTATGCAATGATGTTGAATACTTAACAAGAAAGAATCAAAGTATCTGATCCCAGAAACATGTAGGATACCAGTTATCTACACCCTCCCAAAAATACACAAATCTCTAGACAATCCACCGGGGAGACCGATTGTGAATGGGATAGACTCCCTTACGTCTAGAGTAGGACAATATCTTTAAAGCGGAGTTCCACCCAAATTTCGAACAATATCTGTATGTATTCTCTTCCTTGCCTAGATGCTGACATGCCGTTAAAAAAAATTGAAATCGCCGTAAATACCTTTTATTTTTCTATTCTTCTTTGCACTTCCTGGTTCTCCTCCCGTGGGAGTAGGCGTGTTTCTAGCCTCTCCCAGACTCCTGGGAGCTAGTCTCAGGCTTCCCAGGATGCCACTGAGCATGTGCGGGAACGAGCGGTGAATGCTGGGAGAACAGCATTCACCACATCCAGGAAATAAATGCTTGTGGGCTTCAAATGCCCACAATGAAGATGGAAACCGCCTGCAGTGAATAATATAAGTTATTCTTTCCGATGAAATCTGACACAGGCGGACATATTACACACAATATGTGAGTATGTAATGCTGAGAAGAAAAGTTTGTGGATGAACTCAAAAAAAAAAAAACCGATAGATAGGTGGACCCCCGCTTTAACACCTGTGTGAAAGAGCCCTGGGGGCTGATTTACTGTACAATAGTTGCAAGGACTGACACTCCTCTGAAAAGTAATCCGCACTGTTCAGAGGCATTTGACAGGCAATGAGGAGGCGATATGTCCACTCAATACCACCTGTTTTAATCCCCTAAATGCTGCACTACCAGGGGAGATTATTGTCATCAAAGAAAACAGAGCAGAAATAAGAACATTTCAGATCAGCTTGCATTAAAAAAGCCATAATTAATAAGAAAAGAACATTGAACTACTTGCAGACCAGCCGCCGTCATTGTACTGGAGCAGGTCGGCTCATTCCCACTAATATATGTCATTGTACGTCGGCTCGGGAACTGTAGTTTGTAGGTGCGTGTGCCCACTGGCCAGCGGGGAGCCAATCAAGCAGTGACAGAACAGGGATCTGCCTGTGTAAACAAAGCAAATGTCTGTTTTGATAGGGGAGATCACACAGATCCTATCTTTTTGTTATGCAGGAAGATGGATCTGTGTGTTTCCCCAGGCAGCCCATCCCCTATACAGTTAGAACACACCTGCAGGAAACACATTTAAACCCTTGATCACCCCTGATGTTAACCCCTTCCCTGCCAGTGTCATTAGTACAATAACAGTGTATATTATTAGCACTGATTACTGTAATAATGTCACTGGTTCCCAAAAAAGTGTAAAAAAATGTCAGTTAGGTGTTCGATCTGTCTGCCGCAATGTCGCAGTTTTGCTAAAAAACGCAGATCACCACCATTACTAGTAAAAAAAAAAATAATAATAAAAATACCATAAATCTATTCCCTATTTTGTAGATGCTATAACTTTTGCGCAAACCAATCAATATACGCTTATTGCAATTTTTTTTTACCAAAAATATGTAGAAGAATATATATCGGCCTAAACTAAGGAAGAAATGTGTGTTTTTTTTATATTTTTGGGGGGGATATTTGTTATAGCAAAAACTAAAAAATATAGCTTGTTTTCAAAATTGTCGCTATAAAAACCTCAGAGGTGATCAAATACCACCAAAAGAAAGCTCTATTTGTGGGAAAAAAAGGATGTCAATTTTGTTTGGGTACAGCGTCACACAACCGCAAAATTGTCAGTTAAAGCGACGCAGTGCCGTATCGCAAAAAATGGCCTGGTCATTAAGGGGGGGAATCTTCCGGTCCTTAAGTGGTTAAAAAATATAAATGTGAAGGAACACTGTCATCATTTGAAAGTTACAAAGAATGGAAATACTGTAAAGGACACTAAAGTTCAAAACGAATGACAGGTTGCAAGCAACGCCTTAAAAAAATTCTTCAAAATATATTATTAGTAAAAAGGTCAGGTCTGAGTACGTGGACCTTTTAGATAACTCAGAGTTGGTGCCTGCGGACATGAAGAAGGCAAATTAATGTAACACCCTTTTCAGCTCTGTGTGTACAAAGGAGAATGGGGAAGTTGAAGGCCATAATGAGGATAGTACTGATATAGCCGTAAAAGAATCCCATTGCCCCAAACTAATATGGTCCAAAAACATTTAGGCCCCATTCAGACCTGTGCGACTTGCCACACGACTTTGGACCTCAAAGTTGCATGACAAGTCGCAACCCACGTTTTCCTATGAGTACCGTTCATATTTGTGCGACTTAAAGTGGCAACAGCTTTAAAGTAGTTCCTGCACTACTTTGGTCGGACTTTCATGCGGGCAATGAAAAAAGATGAAAACAGCACGCCTCCCCCCACCCCCACCCCCCCCTCCTCCAAACCAAGCACTTTGGGTCTGGTATGCATTGTAAGGGGAACCCCATGCCAAAAAAAAAAATGTTGTTGAGTCCCCCTACAATCCATATGAGACCCTTATTCGGCAGGTCAGGAAAGAGGGGGCAGAGCCCCCCAAAGCACCTTGTCTCCATGTTGATGGGGGGCCAGGGCCTTTTCCCCACGACACTGGTCAGTGGTTGTGGGGGTCTGTGGGTGGGGGGCTTATAAAAATCTGGAAGCCCTCTTTAACAAGGGGGCCCCCAAATTCCGTCCCCCCACTCATTCACCACACAAGTGTAAAAAGTAAATAAAAACACAACATAAGTTTTTGAAAATATAGTAAATGTTGAGTGCACGCGGCCTGGTATGATTCAGGTATATATATATTTTTTTTATGTGGGGTTCACCTTAAAATCCATACCAGACCCGAAGGTCCTATTATGGATAGGGGGGACCCCATGCTGTTTTTTTTTTTTTTCATTTCTTTTTCATTGCCAGCATTCTTTTGTTCACATTCAGCTGTCAGTGGGGAAACCCGCTGACAGCTGATGAGTCATCGGTTGTTAAGGACGCGGCAGCCAGCTTCTCTGCCCACTCCTTAACAACCAGCTAATCTTTACACAGAATTTGAATTGGTCAATCAATTCAAATTGTTCTGAAAAATTGGAATTTGTTAGAAAATAAAGAAAAAAATTGAAACTAAACAATTTTTTCCATTCTGCACATGTCTAATGACTTTGTAGAGCACAAACAAAATGATCACATTGGTCAAAGTCATAACAAAGTCGCACTCTTCCAAAGTTGCATCAATGTTGCATCAAGCTGCAGGGTAAAATCACGGTGGTTTCCTTTGGTAACAGCAAAGTTTCCAGCATATATCTCACTGTAGTTAGCAGGATTAGGACAGTCCTTCTCATCAGCCATGGTTGAAAAACTGGCAAACTCCCTCCTGGACGCGCTCGCTGGCTTACCCCCGATCACTATGGGCAACAGCAGACATCTCCATGCACACTTTACTGTAGATAGCAGGATTTTGAAGCATAGAGTCATTGTGTCTAGCATTAACAGGTCGCTGGACATATTTGTAATCCATGGGCGCGATCGCCCGTCGTGGTTGCCATGGGTTACAGCACATGGTAAAGTTCACTGAAAAAGCAGGTCGCTACAAATGTCCATCCCAGCCGTAGTTGGGGCAACTGGATAAGCAGCATAAGCTCCAACAGCTGCTCCTGCTGGTTACTATAGACAACGGCACTTGGTTTTATCTTTTTTTTGAATAACAGTCACAAACAGGCAGAACACATAAGTCCTTCCCTGGTTCAACTCCATCTGGTGGTCTTTGGAACAAGGTGCAGTTCCCTTTGCATAATGAGAAACTCTGGTTGCTGGAAGCAACAGCCGGCAGGTTAACCGTGGGCAGATATCCCAGGCGAAACCCCCAAATATAACGCTACCCCCGCAGGAGCCGCTGTTGAATGAAATATCCCCCCCCCGCCGAATGGCCAGGCACATGAATTTTCCAAGCACACTGTAGTCAGAAAACCATCCATGCAGCTTTTTTTTGTATTTTATTAGGGGAATTGAACTTGGATAGGGTCGAGGGTATTGTGGGATGCCCACTTGATCAAACCCAGAACTCTTCAGGGACACAAACTATATACAGCTTGTATATACAGTTCTCCTTCTAGTAGAAGTTCCTTGTAAATAGGGATGAGCTATCTGTTCGAGTCGAACATGAGTTCGACTCGAACACTGGCTGTTCGCCCGTTCGCCGAACAGCGAACAATTTGGGGTGTACGCGGCAAATTCGAAAAGCCGCGGAACACCCTTTAAAAGTCTATGGGAGAAATCTAAAGTGATAATTTTAAAGGTTAATATGCAAGTTATTGTCATAAAAAGTGTTTGGGTACCTGGGTCCTGCCTCAGGGGACATGTATAAATGCAAAAAAAAGTTTCAAAAATGGCCGTTTTTTCGGGAGCAGTGATTTTAATAATGCTTAAAGTGAAACAATAAAAGTGAAAAATTTCTTTAAATTTTGTACTTGGGGGGTGTCTATAGTATGCCTGTAAAGTAGCGCATGTTTCCCGTGTTTATAACAGTCCGAGAGCAAAATGACATTTCTAAAGGAAAAGAAAGTCATTTAAAAGTGCTAGCACACTCGGTCCCGACAATACACATAAAAGTCATTGAAAGTCATTGAAAAATAAAAAAACTAAAAATGCGTTGGGGTCCCCCAAAATTCCATTACCAGGCCCTTCAGGTCTGGTATGGATTTTAAGGGGAACTCCGTGTCAAAATAAAAAAAAAAATGGCGTGGGGTTCCCCCAAAAATACACACCAGACCCTTATCCGAGCACGCAACCTGGCAGGCCGCAGGAAAAGAGGGGGGATGAGAGAGCGCCCCCCCTCCTGAACCGTACCAGGCCACATGCCTTCAACATGGGGAGGATGTCCCCATGTTGATGGGCACAAGGGCCTCATCCCCACAACCCTTGCCCAGTGGTTGTAGGGGTCTACGGGCGGGGGGCTTATCGGAATCTGGAAACTCCCTTTAACAAAGAGGGACACCCAGATCCCGCCCCCCATGTGAATAGGTAAGGGTACTCCTACCATTTCAAAAAAGAAAGTGTCAAAATGTTAAAAAACCACAGGAGACGGCTTGGGTCAATTCCTTTTTTAAAAATAAAAAAATAAAAAATAAAAAAGAGATTCCAGCGATCTAATTCAATAAATCCATGCTCCTACTCCAGTGATGTAATCCAATCCTCTGATGCAACGGGAATCCTGCATTACATAAGAGGGGGGCGGGGTCACCCGTCACGTCACTGGGAAACCCCAGCGTCTCTTTCTTTTCCTTTAGAAATGTAATTTTGCTCTCAGACTGTTATAAACATGCGCTACTGTACAGGCATACTATAGACAACCCCCAGGTATGAAATTTAAAGAAATATTTCACTTTTATTGTTTAACTTTAAGCTTTATTAAAATCACTGCTCCCGAAAAAACGTCCGTTTTTAAAGATTTTTTTGCATTGATACATGACCCGTGGGGCAGGACCCAGGTCCCCAAACACTTTTTATGACAATAACTTACATAGTAACCTTTAAAATTAGCACTTTTGATTTTTCATGTTAGTGTCCCATAGCCTTTAACTGTGTTCGAACAAATTTTTTGCCTGTTCGCATGTTCTGGATGAACCTCACCCCAAAGCAGAGAATTTATAATTACAGGCTCTCTCCTGCCAGAAGGGTGGTTGAAAACACTTTTGGCATCCTCTTCAGTCACTTCAGGCTGTTTTTAACACCAATTAACCTGGCACTATACAAAATAAACCATGTGGTATTGTGCTGCTGCATCCTCCATAATTTTCTAAGGAATGCTAGCAGCTACCTTGCCTCAGTGCCAACTGATGCGGACCCTGCAGTGTCAGGCTTAGCTGAAGAGGCTGCAGCTCGTCTGTCTGTGAACTTGATGATGGTTCTAGAGACTGGCCGTGCTGGATTGCCCTCCCAAGATGCCAGAGATATCCGTTAAAAATACCTGGAATATTTTGTGGGTAGAGGAGCAATGGCTTGGCAGCAAATTGTAGCTGATTATGCCTAATCGAATTTTGAGATCATAAACTCATATTACAATTGAACTACTGTTGTCTGTGTTTTTTTATCTGTCTAATATGTTCACAAATGGGCTTTATTTTGGCCACTTTCTCCAATAGTGCAAATGTACCTTATTTGCTACATGAGGTGACAATCTCTTTTTCAGCTAACTATTATGGTGTTCTGTCAGTCTGCTACACACACACAATGTTTTTGTTCTTAATGGATCTAATCCATGAAGTTCAAAAACATTATGCCTTTTGAACGCCTTTAATTTTTGTTAGGCCCAAAAATTTGCGGAGTTGCCCACATTTAGGAGCACATTGTCACTGTAATTACAACAACTTTACTAATACACTGGTATTGAGCATTGAAATAATAAGCCACACATTGTTTAGTAAAAAACATTTTACCCAAAGCACATTCACATGTGCGTTTTAAGGTTTTAAAACAAACCAACATCTTGATGTATAACATGTATGTTTGCAATTATTTTGCTTTTTTTTGGCTAAACAGGCATGTTAGAAAACATAAGATACACATCCCCCACTCAGGAACTTACAAAGTTCGACTTTGGTAAAGTGAAGGTCAAATGAGACATTACTATCCCAAGACTGTGTGGATGTTGCACTCCTTAGATAGGGTGATCTCACCCCTGTAAAAGGTAAAATTTGAAGCCACATACACATAGAGGCATAACTATTAAATGTCCCTTATGATCCTCCGAAGAAAATGTGTGTAGTTCCAAACATTTTCGTTTCTAAACCCCCAAAACACACAGTGTGTAAACATGGGCCATCTCCCATCACAGGGTATAAATTAATGTGTTTTGGGGGTGCAACCCCTTCCTCTGACCTACTTTAGTGATTAGAAGGGTTTGCACCCCCAAAACGCATCCATTGCTAACATGTGCTATCTCCCATCAATGGACGCGTTTTGGGGGTATAACCCCTTCCCCATAACTAAAGTAGGTCAGAGGAAAGGGTTGCACCCCCGAAACACGTCCATTGATACCCCATGATGGCAGCTATCACATGTTGACACACTGTGTGTTTTGGGGCTTTAGCAAACCAGATGCAGGGAAAGACACACATTTTAGGCATGGGATCATGAGGGAAATAAGAATTTTAAGGCACAATTTGTGGGCATCTTCAATTTTTGGCTTTGCGGTTCTTCAAAACACAGAAAAATGACAATTAACATTACTTAGGGCAGTGTTTCCCAACTCTCCTTCTCAAGATGCATTCCCAGGTCATGTTTTCTATATTTGTTGATTTTGGTACAGGTGATGTAGTCATTTTCAAGGTTAGTAATTCACACAGTCGTTTTTATACTGCGAAAAATACATAAAACAGGACCTGGTGGTGCACCTAGAGAAGTGGAGTGGAGAAACACTGACCTCGGACACTAAAGCCAAGGTTCACATTGGAGCGATTTGTCATGCGATTTGAGAGATTTAATCGCATAACAAGTCACAGCCTATTGGAGGCAATGGCACTGTTCCAATCGGTGCGACACCGATTTTGCAAAAGCAGTTCCTGCACTACTTTTGCCGATTTCAGGTGCGACTGCAATAGACGTCTGTGCATGAAGCCACACATTTGTCTATCAAGTAGCACCTGACCTTGCTACTTAGAAATCTCGCTACTTCAAATGAAGTAGCGCAATTTCAAAGTAGCATCAATGTGAACCAGGGCTTAAAAGTCCTAAAAACATGTAAATGTGAAAAGTGCAAACAGAAGCCAACAAGATGAACAAGAAACTTCAGCCCAGGCCAGATGAACTTAAAATTTGGCAAGCATGTCTACATAATCATGTATTCTTCTCTGTAAAGCAGTGGCAGCTCCTTTATTTGCTCAAGATCATTCAAACACTGCATCATATCTGCACTCATTCGGCCAATTGTGCATCTTGGAAGTTCGTGACCTTGTAAGAAGAGAAAAAAGTATTAAGGGAACGATGGTCAAGTGGCTGAGGCCCTAAATAGTGAATTATGGTCAAGTTACTAGTCGGTTTCTAGAAATACTTACCTACCCAGTCTATTGTTGCTTGCAACCTGCTTGCCCTTAAAACACCTACACTACTAGGAATGTACACACTGCAACTACTCTGTAATCTGGTGCCTGGGTCTACAAAACTCGGGTACCTAGCAACACTGCCAGCTCCTTCCACCTCTACCCTCTCCATGCTAATGTTTTTGTTTTTTTTAATACAAACGATTTTATTGGAAAATAAAGAGCAGTAACAGTAAGCATTAGTTACAGAGAACATAGAATACTGGATGTAGCAAACAGTGGGTGTGAAAACATTTATGAAGAATTAAGCGTAAGTTCCAATAAGAAGAAGGCCCAAAAAGGCCATCATGTTTCACTTATGGTTGACAGACACCTATATTGGTACATCCTGGAAGACCTTCCAGTAATAAGAACCTCATGCTGCGTTGGGGGACTAGTGGATGTCGTAACTTCAGCCTGACTCTACTGCCGTAAACAAAATACCAAACATCATGAAAAACCATAAATCTAACACTTAGAATATAAAGGTAACAGTGAAAATTAGGTTACAGGAGACTCATCTGAATGCTAAAACTCTTTAAGTTATTTACTTGTGAAGGGAGGCCTGTTGCCAACCCCATGGAACAGGGTGAGCTAAGGGGACCATGACTTCCACTTAGACTCATAAACTGGCATTGTGTCCATTATGGTGTGGAATATTCTCTCCATCAGTTGTATGGCTGCCATATGTTTAAGAACCTGTTCCAATGGTACACTAGGGGTTCGCCAAAATAAAGCTATAGTCCAGTGGACTGCTGAACATAGTGAATGGGCAAGCTTTTGTTCCGAAGGGGAGGAGCCAGGAATGTCTGCAAAGAATAGGCACATTTGGTGTGTCAAAGTCGTCGACACACCTGTAATCTCTGTCACTTTGGAGGATACCTTCCTCCAAATATTAGATAGCGCCTTGCAGCTCCAGAATATATGTAAATGAGTCCCCTTGTCAGGGCACCCTCTAAAGCAGTTTTCTGAAACAGTGGGGAAAAATCTGTGGAGTTTGGAAGGTGTGTAATACCATCTGGTATGTAGTTTCACCACTGTTTCTTTTACCGCTATCGATCTAGTGCATTTATGCATATTGGTAATCCTGTTGCCCCATTCTTCCGGTGAGGCCACCTGTCCGGTCTCCACCTCCCAGCCGAGCATGGCTGCGGACTTTTCTGGGAGGCCAAGACCGCCCCAGGTAGTTATAAAGTAGTGAGATTGTTCCCTTATCTCTAGACGAGGGGCCACAGAGATTTTCAAAAATAATGTTGTCATCAGGCTCTTTCAGGAGATAATGGATATCAAAGAAATGTCTAATTTGTAGATATTTGTAGAATTCAGTCTTGGGTAGAGAGTGGGACTTTTGTAAGGTTGAAAAGGAGCAGATTACCCCATCTTTTTTTAGGGAATCTAAAGTGACCAGGTCTTTTGAAATCCATAAGAAAAATGCCCTAGGAGAAGGAAAAGCAGGTTTAAATAAGGGGTCCCCAAGATAGGTTGTTAATCTGGGATTGGATGGGAGCAAAGAGAACCTCTTCTTATACAAAGCCCACAGATGTGGTGATTGCCCCACAACTACATTTAGAGTGGAAACCTCTTTGGGGCAAACCGACAAGGCCCACAGTAGACCTTGTAAAAGATATGGTGCTATTGAGGCCCGCTCAAAGCGGATCCAGGGGATACTGTGTGAGGGGGTGTGCCATAGCGCTAGCTGCAGCAATCTGGCAGCGAAGAAGTATAGCCAAAGGTTCGGTAACCCCAAACCACCTCTATCTCGAGGTCTATAAGTCATTTTTCTACCTAAATGGGTTTTTTTGTTTTGCCAAACAAAGTTATTCACATCCCTTTGGATTATTTCTATTGTCTGGCGGGAGACATAATGAGGGAATGCCCTAAAAAAAAATAAAAGCTTGGGGAGAATGGACATTTTCACCGCTTGGATTCTTCCCAGAAATGTAATGTGGTATAAATTCCATGTGTGTAGAAGTTGTCTGATGCGGGTAAATGCCAGAGGGTAAATAGCCTTATATATCTTATGGAATGTAGGGGCTAATTTTACGCCTAAGTAGGATAAGGTTTGACCCTCCATTGAAAACCCAAAGTGAGATTGAATGGATGAGATGATGTCAGGTGGGAAATTTATAGGTAGGGCAGCGCATTTCGAGAGGTTAACCCCTAGTCCCGAGATTTCTTGAAATGTGTGTAAAGTAGAGGTGAGGTTGGGCAGGGACACTATTGGGTCAGTCAGGAACATTAAAACATCATCCACATACAGACTCAGTTTGAATTCCTGGTCACCCTTCTATATCCTCTGATGTTGGAGTCCATGCTAATGCAGCATGCAAGGGGCTCAATGGCTAGAGCAAAAAAAGGCGGCAGCAGGGGGCAGACTACTTCTCCCTAGTGTGAAGTAGTTAGAGTTGCAACCAGGGAGTCTAATTCGTGTGCGTGGGTGGTGATAAAGTGCTCTGAACCCATGTACAAAGGCCCCTACAAAGCCAAATTTTTCCAGAGTCCATTCTAGATAAGGCCATAGCACACTATCAAATGAATGTCAAGGCTTAGGAGTAGTTCTTTATTGGAGTGTAAGTCTGCGTCTTGTATAATGTTGGAAGCCAGTCTGATGTTGTCTGTAATTTGTCTTGTCGGGATAAAACCGGTTTGGTCAGGGGAGATTAATGAGGTAATAATTTTAGAAAGTCTGTCCGCTAGTAAGCGGGCAAAGATCTTTAGGTCTGTATTAATGACCGAGATCGGTCTGTAATTTTGGGGTAAGGAGTGATCCTTGTTAGATTTAGGGATCAAGGACATATTGGCCAGAAGCATATCGTCTGGGAAAACATTGCCCCTAAGGATGTAATTGAAAAGGGATTTTAGATGTGGGATTAAAATGCCTTGAAATTTTTTGTAATAAGGGGCTGAGTATCCATCTGGGCCCGGGGTTTTTGAGGGTTTTAAGGATTTAATAATATTAATTAATTCCGAATCAGAACATGGGGCATTCACTTCCTCTGATCTCTTTGATCTTGAGAGAGAGCAGGGAGGGGTAAGTCGTCTAGCCAAGATTTGAGGGCAGAATCTGTTGGTGAAGGGGGCAGGTCAGAATAAAATTTTGAAAAAGCCTAAAGGACATCTGCTGGGTGGGAGACCAGGTTACCGTTAGGTGTTCTAAGTTTGTATGTGTAAGGGGGTTGGAAAGACTGATTGAGCTTCCTTGCAGACATAGCCAAAGCTGAATTGCTGTGCAGTAGGAATTTAGCTCTCGACCATCTAAGGGACTTTTCAGTTTGATCGGAAAGGATTTTATCCAATTCTAATCTCTTGGCATTTATTTGGTGGAGTAACCCAGGGGCGTGACTTTGAGTGTGCAGATGGTACAGTTTGTCGAGATCAGCAGTAAGTCTAGTGATGTCTGCTAATTTTTCCTTTCTCCTGTTGGCTGCCAATTTAATTAGGTGACCACGAATTACCACCTTATGGGCTGCCCACAAGATGGAGGGGGAGGTCTCAATTATATTGTTGGTGGCAAAATATTCATCCATGAATATAGAGATTTTGGAGGTCAGGATTGGGTTCATGAGAAGGGACTCGTTAAGTCTCCAACCCACTGTGGAAGGTTTAAGGCCTATGTGAGAAACACCAAGAGAGACCACTTGATGGTCAGACCAGGGGCAGGGATGTATTGCTGCATCAGTATAATTTGCTAAGAGTATAGGAGTGCAAAAAAGATAATCCAGTCTGGAGTAGCTATCGTGGGGGTGGGAGTAAAATGTATACTCCCTAGCCCCCACGTTGTGTGCTCTCCAAGCGTCTCCTAAGTTGTGAGAGTGAAGCAATGATTTCAGAGTTTTAGGGAAAGCATTGGTAACTCCGCCACCCCTGCTTCTGTCTAGGGCAGAGTGGGCTACTAGGTTAAAGTCCCCTCCAAGCACTAAGTGTGGGGAGGAGTATTTGTCAAGTGTCTGAAAAATGCCCTAAGAAGGTAGCTTGGGAATCATTAGGGGCATAAACATTAGCAACCGTTATTTTCTTCCCATGAATGGAGCCCTTAAGAATGATGAACCTGCTCGCTGGATCTTTATATATACTCTTGATATCAAACATTATATTTTTTTTAACAAAAATCGCCACCCCTCGGGACCTGAACCCAAACGTGGTATAATAACCCAGACCATATGATTTGTCAAAATATGTAGGGTGGTTGGCCTCTGCGAAATGGGTCTCCTGCAAGAGAACAATGTCAGCTTTTAGGTGCTTGTACAAGGTGAAAGCCTTTTTCCTTTTATGTTGGGAGTTAAAACCCCTAACATTATGGGAAATTACTCTGACACCCATTCTAGGAAAGATTGGTCATGAATGCGTTTACCATTGGGGGAGGGTCCCGAGGTGCTGGCCATCATGGATCCCCGCCCAACATTAGTGAGGCACCCCTGAAACAGAAACGACACAAAAGAGCCTATAAAGGGATAGTGATAATATCGAGCCATAAGGGCCATATTTCTTAAGTCAGCTTCAGCAAAGCAAGTAAATATCAATGTACCATAACCAAAAAGAACAAAAACATAAAACCAAATTTGTGCAAAAAAACATTGGGGTCGGGGTGGGGCAGACCATCCTGACTGTTGGATAAAGTAGCTATTCACTAGGAATGAACCTTCCTAAGCAATGGGGCACAAATGCCCAACACTCTTGGTGACCTGAGGAAAAAAAAAGAATGTCAAACAACAATGTGTTAGGGAAGAAAACAAATGAGACTGTCTTCAGTTCCTCTTTCCTCTTCCTGTGGGGTACTGAAGAGTGGGAGGACAACAAAACGGGCACCGCTGTATGCCGGCACAACGGGAAGCAGGCTCCATGCTAATGTTAAGGCACTAAATACTCCACTAATGTGTGGTGTGGGTGTGGTTTGGACATCTAAACACTTGACATGTATACACATTAGAAGCCAGATTCAAAGAATACTTACTTGCCCAAATAACAGGCTCACAAATAGTTTCTTCCACTTCTGGGTCTCTTTGGCCCTCTGTTTGACTTGCATCAGGGGATATTACATCAACAAGTGCAAGGTCTGTGCTGGGTCCAGGTGTCAGATCCCACGCCTCAAAACCAACATCACTTTCCTCTAAAAAAAAAAAAAAACAATACACCATTCATTAAGCCACCCCAAGTCACATCTGTTTCTAGCATCTATTTTGCTGAATTAGTCTGATGACAATGTTTGCTCCTGACTAGTGGACTCCACCATGCTGCACTGTGTTTTTTTCAAATGCATTGAAAAGGGAAGGTGATGTGAGGTGCGGGCAAACACTGGACAAGTGCCAACATTGAAAAACTCCTGTAGTTGCCCCCCACCCCTCTAGACTCCTATAGGATAGGGGATATATGATGATCATTCTAGCAGGTGTGACTCTGTGTGACTGTGATCCCCGGGGCCTCTCCTCTACCCATGTCTACACTGGCAAGGCTGCATTAATGGGCACTGAGGAGCCAGGCAGCAACCAGAAAAGTGTTCTTTACCCCCGAAATTCCGGCTCAAGCCCATGGCCTTTGGCCCACCTAGAATCGGTGGCTAAATGAGTGTGTTTGAAGTTGTCACTTTTTGGGGGGAAAATGGCCTTGCTGTCTCCCCTGTTGGGGCCGGAGCGAGGGTAGCCTCCCTTCGTCCCCTCTGGCAGCTTGTCTGTAGCCTCATTTTTTTGTGCCTCCCTGTTGAAAGAAGAGAAAAAAATAGTTTCAAAAATAAATACATGGCAAAACAAATAAAAATGAAAAAATGTTCATATCTGCTTTATATTTAACTTCATCTTTAAAATACAAATTCAGACAAAGACTAGAGAAAACATTATCTCAATTTATCGAGACCTACTTGGAGAAAGCACATATACAGACAGCTGATTTACACATATACATATTGGTTAGATACAAATATTGTTTACTTTTTTTGATTATGCGATGGATGGACTCCATCTGGTCTTGCTCGCGGTGCTTTAGATCAGACCATCGCTTTCTGATTTGGTCCTTCGTTCATTGCACCGAAAATTCTCCCTGCAAAACGGCGATGACCTTCTCCAAAATGAGATACTTTCGGCTGTTGGGCCTTTCATAGTTGCGCAGCTTGCAGTCGTGGTCGTGCTTCTCAAGAATGTGTGCCATCTGCCCCATTTCACCCTTGCTTATGGGGGAGGCTTTGTGCCTCCTATAAGCCCCACCACCGCGGGGCTGCCTAGAATTCACAGAATCCACCATGTTGTCCCTCCCCAATGTTCCGCCGTGTGTGTCGCATGCAGAAGAGAGATGGTCACGCCCCAGCGTCATGATGCACTGAGAGCGGAGAGAGAGAGAGGGGTTTCACGCATGCACAGTGTATATAAAGCCATAACGCACAGTCGATGTAACGGCTGTAGGAATGATCTTGGAGTGGAGGACGAACGATCGCCATCACACGAAAGGAGCCAGTTAACAATAGGACAAAAGTAAATTGGGGTAAAGGTGGTTATTGGCCTATATTGCTTAGATTGAGACTTATATTGGGACCAGTTTATGAGTTATGCCAGACATTAAGTTTTATCTTGTGTTCTGAATTGCAGGCATTTGATCACTTATCATGGTTGATAAATTTACATCGCCAGATTTTTTGCCACACTTCATTGATCTATATCGGGAGCTGCCCTGTCTGTGGAAGGTCGAAAGTCGAGACTACTTGAATAAAATCTTGAGGAAGGTAGCATTAAAAAAACTCCTTGAGTTGGTTAAACCAGTGCATCCCAGGGCAGACAACGCGTATATCAAGACCAAAATCTTCAATCTGAGGAGTACCTTTAAAAGAGAGCTCAAGAAGGTCCAGGAATCACAGAGATCGGGAGCATCGGCTGATGATATCTATGTTCCCAGACTGTGGTATTACAACAGCCTGCGGTTTTTAACCGACCAGACTGAGCCCAGGCCATCGCTGTTAACTCTCCCTTCCACATCGGCTGAGGCCACAGCTCCTGAGGTCCACCCTGGTCCTTCTACACAGGATGAAGATGCGGAGGAGCCCAGCTTGACCCAGGAATAGCATTGTTGAACATATTTTTATCCAAAAATACAATGATGATAACTAGACACTATTGTTCAAATATTCCTGCCTTAACAAAGTGGTTTCCATATCAATAGACAGTAGTGTCCAAAAATGATTTGTACAAGAATGAAAAATGCTGGGGTCAGAATGATAGTCTTTTCCATTTGTCCACATTCAATTTGCAACAGTCAGGAGATCAAAATTGTGTGTGATTGATGACCAAAAACAAAAACTAATTATGTCCCATTTTCATCCACAGGAAATTGTCAGTCAGGAGGAGCCAGTGGCCAGCAGCCACATGGAGTCCCAGATCCCTCCCCTATGCCCTCCTGCTAAAATGGCCAGGAAGGGCAGGAACCTGGACGAGGCCACAGCTGCCTTCCTCAACCATGCCACTAGTGCCATCAGGATGGACCCAGATGTAGCTGAGGCATTTGAGTGTCTGACGACAAATAAGTTAAGGGAGATGGATGTGGATTAAAGTAGAATGTGTGAGGAACTCATGCTGCAGCTCCTCAACAAGGGGGGGAGGGGACGGATTACATTAAAAACCCACATTTCGGATTCTGACGCCCCACCTCCACCACCTCCACAGCCACCCCACCCACCACAGGCACCCCACCCACCACAGCAGCATGGTGGACAGTGGAAATTCAAGCCACAAGACCCCCAACAAGGCCTCTGGGCTGGGGATTTTCAGCCCTTCAATTACTAATTTTTTTTTTTTTATTATGATTTTATTTGTTATACTTTATTTCTCTTTGTATGCATAGAATGCACTTTTTGGTTAAGTTATTTATCTTTGTATGGCAGATAGCATGTCTAATTTATTTTATTTACATTTTTGAATAATACACAATAAAAAACAATTGTGTAGAATAATACTTGGCTATGTGTTTTACTTCAAATGACAGTTTGGGAGTAGGCAGTTACATTTAAAAAGTACAATGTAAAATTAACAAGGGACACCAACATAGCTGTATCTTTGATCTAAAAAACTATGGGATAATGGTGTTGTGGTAACTTGACCAAAAAAATAAAAAATATATTATTCTTGATATCACTAGAAAAAAAAGCTGTTTTAAATACGTTTGGCAGAACTCCGTCAGTATCACCAGCAAAGCTGCTTCATTATTATCCCATTAAAGAAGAGAAGAGAATGTGTGCTGCATTTCGACATTTCATAATTTGCCATGTCACGAATGTTAATTCTCCATTACGAACGCTAGTTTACAAGACCGACCGCTTCTGGCTCGTCCTTGCTTCCGAGCATGCGTGTTTGTATTTTGGACTTTTGTATGACAGACTTGTGTACACACGATAGGAAAATCCGACAACATATCATTGTCCGTGGAAAATTTATAATCCTGCCATGCAACATTTGCTGGTGGAAAGTCTGACAACGATTGTCTGATGGAGCGTACAAACGGTCGGATTTTCGGCCAACAGTCTGTCATCACACAATTCCCAGCGGAAAATTAGATTGTGTGTATGAGGCTTTAGTGGTTTTAAAAGCAAGCTCCTTGTCATAATAGGGCCACACCTGATGACTCTGCATTCTGGACTGAGCTTCGAAATACTGTAAATTCCATTATATTTTCCGGGGAGGGGGGAGTCTTTGTTAGTTCAGTTAAAATATGACAATCTGACTGCGTAGGCAGCATAGGCACAATAGAAAAGAGGCAGGGTGTGAGATCCCCATATACAGAACACCTTCTCCAACTATTTACTTAAACTAACTTTTATCCTCTCTCTTTTGAGCTTTAGCCCATGACTAATCAACATGCACGTGAAATGACTATTGGCATGATGTGGTGTTATGTCATGTGAAAGACCTGCTGTGCTGCTTAGTTTTTCATCTTGTGATCAGATATATAAATATATGGATGTCACCTGACATACAGAAATTAGTTTTGAAATACAGTCACAAGTTCTAATAGATTCACGGTGTTATTTAATCTAAAAAGGAAATTCTAACAATTTTTATCGAACTGCTGCAGATTAGAAACATTTGTTGACAATGCAAATAAAAATCATTTCAGAAAGTGAACAAACACATGGTAAAGTTTAATTTCATGGCTTTGCGCCAAATTGGTTTTCCCAGAACACAAAGATAACATTTGGATATACTAGAATTGATTTCAAATTGTCATCCCACCCCACTCCCTTCCGAACTCCGAAGGGAGCATATTAGTAGCTAAAAGGGCTACTCAAATTACCACTTCAGCTTCGGAAGGTTTTTCCCACTTCATGACAAGGCCATTTTTTGCTATTTGGCACTGTGCTACTTCAATTGGCAAATGTGCAGTCATGCAACACTGTACACAAATTAAATTTTATATAGATTTTTTTCATACAACTAGAGCATTGTTTGGGTAATTTAAGAAAAAACAATATTTTTACTTTCTGATATATAACATATCCAATAAAATTTAAACAAAAAAATCAAATTTCTTCATAACTTTAGATCAAAATATATTCTGCTACATAATTAAAAGGGCAATAGAAAAGTATTAAATGAATAAATATTTCAATATTGCAGCAGCGCTTCGTGTCCAGATCACCAGGACACGCTTTCATATATAGTTCATTCTATAAAATGAATATTATGGTGAAGATCCTATAGTGGCTACCGCTGTGTTCTGTGAGAGGAGGTATTTCTTCCACCAAGCGTTACACCACGTGCGGAGAACCCCTAATGAGGTTGCACTCACCAGAAATCAAGCAAACATCAGCTTTGAATGGTAATAGCAGGTCTGCACCAATTTCTAAACGACCACTAGATGTCAGTATTACCCTTGGCAGCTCCAATAGAATATGTGGGAGAAATGGAATGTCCACACAGTGTGATATTGCTAAAACACTTTATTTAAAACATCTAAATATCCCCCCATGAGTATGAGCGTACGAGAGAATATTAATAAAAGAACAAATAAGAAAGTGCACTGTGCCTGTTGCGTCTTCCATCCGGAAAGCTGTTAGGAGCGTTCACTGTATGCAGCTACAACTATACGCTTCCTGATTCTTCCCTGGTCTGTGGAGCGCACACGTCACCTCTGGTAGATCACGTCCCTGACGCGGTTCGTCACTTCCGGACTTCGTCTGAGGGCGTGATCTACCAAGTGAGAGGCCGGTATTTATATCAGTGACAGGCGCAGCAACCAATCCAAGGAGACATAGTACAGACGGAGCCCTAGACCCACGCCTATGTACAAATTACTGTCAGCAGTGAGTGAAAAGGAACCCCTACATATCTGCTCCTATAGGTTAAGCTTGGTTGGTGTTGAACGAGCACCTTACCAGACTTGTGCTTCTTATGTATCGTTGGTGATTGAGTACTAGGCGCGGAGTGATGTTTTGATAAGGTGGGCATCTATAACATCTTTAACATATTCTGCTACATGCCTTTGGTAAAAATAAAAAATAATTCCCAATAAGGGTATATTGATTGGTTTGAGTGAAAGTTATACGTCTACAAGCTATGGTATATATACACTGGGATTTTTTTTTATACTAGTAATGGCGGTGATCAGCGACTTATAGTGGGACTGGGATAGTGTGGCGGACAATCCCACACTAACTGATACTGGATGGGAACTGACATTGACATCTGCAGTGACACTAATACAGTGGTCAGTGCTATTATACTGTCACGGTACTAATGACAGTGGCTTGGAAGGGGTTAACATCTAGGGGCAATCACAAAGGGTTAACTGTGTGCCTAAAATGTTTAATGTGTGCTGATTTTACTAACAGATGTGACTGTTTTATCTGCCTGCTTGGCAGGGAGAAAAACAGCCACATCTCTGTTCCGTGTACAGAGCCCTGTGTTGTTAGTAAACACAGGGCTCTTTACTCTCATTCGCTAAGCCGATCAGCAGGTCCCAGCTATAAATCATTGGCTGGGGCCTGTGCCCCCTGCCTTGAAATGCCAGATTACGTTCATGTACATGATACAGCGCAGCAGGGACGCCCTACCTCAGTAAGAGGGTGGTGAGTGGTCCGCAAGTAGTTAAACAAACTGCAGGCAAATGGGCTGCACTTAGTTTAGAAGCCCCGAAGTCCCTAGTGACAAGGTGAAACTAGAGGGATGCAAAGAGAATAACACGTCATGCTAATTGCTGTTTGACAAGACTTCTACACTCAAAAGTTTTAAATGTCTGACAAGTTAACTTTGACCAGTTTTTGCACATTCAAAGCGATTGCTCCCAATATTTTGGATGCACCAAACAGGGTATAATTTTTTCAGAAATCAAAAGGTTTTTTTTCCTGTCGCAAATGCACAGTATGCCACGTTAATAAAAATAAAAGATAGAAAAATCAGTCAGTTTAGGTCCCATACCACCACAAGGACTTATAACATTGACACCTTTATAACATGCACATCTAAAAATGTAGTATATCTGTTAATTTGCCCATGCGGTCTGCAGTATGTAGGCCGCACCATGAGAGCAATGAATGTGCGGGTTAATGAACACTTAACAAACATAAGAAAGGGGTTCCCTAAACACACTGTGTGACGACACTATTTAGAGCACCATAATAAGAATCCAGCCGGAACAACTATTATTGCCATTGATCGGTTCACAACCCATTGGAGAGGTAGCTTTACTAAAAGAGAGATCTCGCGGTTGGAGACCCGCTGGATATACAACTTGAAGTGCTACACTCCCTTTGGGATGAATGTAGAATGGGACGTTAATAGTTTTATAAATAACAGCTGAATATATATCTATGATTAGCCAATACCTGATGATTTTGAGTTTATAGTTATATTGGCTATATTATTTTGTATTGCTTTATCTTTTTTTGATTGAGTCCTCTTTCTAGTTTACACATAATTTGCGTTATATCTTAATGATTGATGTTTTTTATCTATACTAAATATTAATTTTTACTTATGTTCTACTTTTAATGATTTTCACTATTCTTTTTGTATATTGTATTATTGTCTGTGGTTTACCTCTGGGTGGCTTCCTCCATAGCTTTCCCATAGGCATTCCATATTGCTCTGTTTTTTTATTAATTATGTCGGTTTTTTAATTATTCATTTTTAATGTGATAACTCCCTGCTAGTTCTAATATGACTTTAACATCCGTATATGAGTCCCTTAGCCCACGCTCCGGGATGTTGGACCGCAATGCATTCCATTGCCGCTGCCCTGGGCTATTGAGACTTCCTCTTCACGCGTGTGCACTTTGGAATGCGGATGTGTAATACATCTGTGCTTCAATAATGTTATCCCCTTGCTTGACACAATGACGCAGCTGACGGCAGTTCGGCATCAGTTGTTGTTTTAGCAAGCCAATGAAATGGCCGGTTTAGTCAAGCATGCGCCGTAAGGGCAGCTGCATGGCGAGCTTTTCGGGTGAACGCAATGACACGGTGAATATTATCCCCAGGTCAGATGTCACCTGGCAGCCAATGAGATGTGTCTCTCTGGTGCATGTGCGCATAGCACGCCGCACCGTGTGACGGTTTATCACACTCAGCTGCTGCTTTGAAAGATAATTCCCTCCCAAATCAGTTGCAATTGGCCTCTCTATATATTTAGGGCGTGCTGGGGTCAGCGAAGCCACGCCTCTGATGATATCCATTTGTGATGAAACATATCAGGCAGGTTGACACCAGCACGCTGAATGCTGCAGCCGATTATTCCTTGTGATGCATGCACTCTTGAATCTAAACTGTAAGTTACTACAATAAAATTGTTTTTTAATGGTATTGCGGGCTTTACTATTGGTCACTTATTTCCTTCACTGGGTACTGCTGATAGATACACTGAATGCCTTACATCTAATGTGAGATCCTGGAGAAGTTTGTCTGAGGGTGAATATTATCTGGAGAACGTTTATTGGCCTATGTGGGAGAATATTGCTTTGAAGCTGGATATGCAAGATGTGCCTGTTCTCACCTGTTAGTTTTTTTTCTGTTTAGGAGAGTGATCCTCCCGCTTGCCTCTTGCTGGATGGTCTCATGGGCTCCCTCTCCCCCTTCTGTGCTCGGGGAGAGCCTGTACTGTCTGGGGGTGCTGCCCTTTTTTTACTTCAGAAGGGGCGGTTGCGGAGGTTCCCCGCTGGCAGCCCACATCGTGGGACGGCGGCGGTGCAAGCCGAGCAGCCGTCATTGTTCTGGCAGCTGAAAAGAGCCCTCATCCATGTTTTGTGCATTGTACAGGAAGAGGCAGCACTTCTGGGTCGGGTGCAGTGTCATTTCTAGATGCAAAGCGCAGGGGGCGAGGGCAGGGTCACCTGGTGCTCTTAACTTCTGGTTCCGAGTCGGCGCAGCAGCGTTTTTGAATCTCAGAACCTCCCTTCTTTCAGCCACGCGACCGCAGTGCGCTCTGCAATGAAGGATGCAGCGGATAAGGGGGCAAGCCAAGGCACCAGTAACACCAAGGTAAAGGACTGTGTTTCTTTTTTACTGTGGGCCATTTTCTCCTATGGGTATTAATCCCCCCCCGTGAGTTCTCCCTGGTGCATGTGTAGTGCAGTGGCTAGTGGGTTAGTCGTCCTGCCTAGCATAAGGAACTCTACAAGGTGGTGGTGGTGGTGGCTTGCTTGGGCACAGGGAAGTGAGAGGTTCTTTCCTAGTGCACCTGGGTGTTTGTTTTTACCTATGCTGTATAGTAGCATTTCAGCGTGGTCCTTTTGTTTTTTCTTTTGTTTGTCCAGGCAAAAAGCTCTGTGCAAGAGAAAGTGCCCTGTCTGCAAAGAAAAATTAAGCGAAGCTTGGACAAAATCTCTTTGTGCAGATTGTATTGCAGATTTAGTCAGGGAAGAGTCTCCATCCATTTGTGGCGATCTGGTTTCAACCATTAAATATGAGCTCCGTGCAACCTTTCAAGCTTTCAGGTCAAACCTGAGAGAGGAGTTAGGTCTCTCAGGGGAGCCTGGGGCTCCACCTCCATCTTCAGAATCCCAAGGGGTTTCTCTGATACAGGCGGGAGGTCCAGTCTCCCAGAATACTTCCAAAGAGACTGCTTCCCTCGCTCCAGATGAATGAGATTCAGAAGAGGAGGAAAATTAAGCAGATGCAGCTTCTAATTACAAGTTGTCACTAGAAGAGGTAGAAGGACTCTTGAAATTAATCCACGCTACCTTGGGGATAGGGGAGGAAAAGAAGGAGCTCTCACTGCACGACCGCATGTACGCTGGGATGGGATACTCAAAAGGCCGTACTTTTCCAGTACATTCGATAATCATAGACATGGTTAGAAAAGAATGGCTGGAACCAGAGAAGAAGACATTTTTTCTCGGGCCCACAAGAGAAGACTCTGGAACAAGGTTCCAAAACTGGATTCGGCTTTCTTGCAGGTCTCGAAATCAACTGACCTTGCCTTGAAGATATGGGCATGCTAAAGGAGCCCATGGATAAAAGGATGGACCTACTTCTTAAAAGGACCTGGCGATCGGTGATGAACAATCTGAAGCCAACACATGTTGCCAGGAATTTAGAGCACTGGATTAACCAGATGAAGGCCCACGTTACTGCAGTTTCCCCAAAACAAGAGATTTTGGACTCGTTTACAACCTTATCTGCAGCAGTGTCAAACATTGCAGAGTTCATATGCATGTTGGCTAGGTCCGCAGCATTAACAAACTCTGCTAGGAGGGCTTTATGGCTAAAAATCTGGCCCCGGGACGCAGCATAAAAAAACAGGCTGTGTAGGATTCCCTTTTCAGGGGATTTGCTGTTTGGTTCAGATCTAGAATCCATTCTTGACCGAACAGCCGATAAAAATAAATTGTTATTGATAAAGAAAAAGCAGGTGCAAACCCGTAAGCGTTTTTTTTCGGCCTCAGAAAGCACAGCAGGAAGGTAAAACGCAGGGAAAAGGGAAACCATGGTTTTTCCAGAAACCCAAAGGTAGGAGTGGAGTGCTGTTCAATCCTCCTGCGACTTCCGGAAAGTCACAATGACTCCTTCCTCCCAGTTGGAGGAAGGCTCCATGAGTTTCTTTCGCAATGGAGATGCATTACATCAAACCAATTTATTCTAAACAACTCTCCCAGGAATATGTGATCTAATTCATGGAAGAACCTCCAAGAAGATTCTTGATGACAAACGCACCAAGGTATTCAGCCAAGGCTCTCGCCATGAAGTCCCTAATCCAGAAAATGAGATCCCAGAGAGTCATTGTTCCAGTCCCTACAAGTTCTTTCAAGGGTTCTAATCGCACACATTCCTCGTTCAAAAACCCTCAGGAAAGTTCCGGCTTATCCTAAATCTCAAGATGCTAATTCGATCGGTAGAGTACAGAATATTTCGGATGGATTCAATTTTTTCAGTCAAAAACCTCCTGAACCAAGGTTGCTACATGGCATCAATAGACCTACAGGATGCCTACCTCCACATACCTATTGCTGCCAGGTCCCAAAAATATCTAAGGTTGACACTGAAAGTAGGAAAAAAAGGTGGCACACCTGCAGTTCAGAGCACTCCCATTTGGCCTGTCATCGCCCCAAGAGTGTTCACAAAGGTAATGGCTGAAGCATTGGCACCTTTGCATCTAGAAGGAATCTCAACGATTCCTTATCTGGACGACCTGTTGTTTTTTGCTCCAACCAGAGAAAAGCTTCAGCAAAACTTGATCAGAGCTCGTACTCACCTAGAGTCCATAGGTTGGATCTTAAACCTCCAGAAGTCTAATCTGATTCCCTCGCAGGAGGTGTTATTCGTGGGGTACTGGATCAACTCAGTGGAGCAAAAGATCTTTCTTCCAGAAGAAAAGGAGAAAAAAGCTGGTGGAAGTAGTGTCATTGTTGCAGTCAAATCCACTCCTGTCCTTTAGGAAGGTCATGTCAGCATTGGGAACCCTGACCTCTTCCATACATGCAATTCAGTGGGCAAGACTTCACTTCAGACCCCTGCAAGGTTTATTGTTAAAAGTCTGGGATCAGCAGCAAGATTCGCTGGATTTGCTAGTGAGGATCCCCACCTCAGTGAAAAGGAGTCTTTGGTGGTGGAAGAACCAGACAAAGTTTTCATCAGGTCTATTATGGTCCATCCCAGTCCAGTTAAGGTTAACAACAGATGCCAGTTTCTGAGGTTGGGGGGCTTACATGAGCCGTCAATGAGCTCAAGGCTCATGGTCCACAAGAGAAGCAATAAGATCCTTGAATTGGAGGGAACTAAAAGCAATAGAAATGGCTTTGCTGACGTTTGCCAGAGAAGTGCGGGGAATTCATATATAGGTCCTGTCAGACAACGCCACAGCAGTGGCCTACATATACAGACAGTGGGGCACCAGAAGCACAGCTCTTCAGTGCCATGCAGGAAGTATTCTAAGATGGGCAGAGCTCCATATTCTATCCTTGTCTGCTGTCCATCTAAAAAGGGGCTCTAAACAGGGTAGCGGACTTCCTCAGCAGAAACCAGGTGTATGAGGCAGAGTGACGATTGAACCCGGAAATCTTCCATACGATCGTGAAGAAATGGGGGGCAGCCAAAAGTGGATGTCTTCACGACTCAGGAAAATGCACAGGTGTCTCTCTTCTTCTCCCTGAACAGAACTGAGCAATCCCTGAGGTTAGATGCTCTGGCGCACAGTTGGAATATTCACCTCTGCTATCTCATCAGAACCCCTAGTGATTAGGTTCTTCAAGGCCCTCACCCGGTCCAGACCTGTAGTGATCAGAAGCTGTCCAAAATGGGACTTATCGGGTGTTCTACAGGCCCTGACTAGGGAACCATTTGAACCTATTAATTTAGCCTCCCTGAGACTGATTACTTTGAAAACTGTTTTTTTAGTCGCTATAACGACAGCTCGAAGAATTAGTGAGCTTCAAGCCTTGTCAATCAGAGAGACATTTTTTTCTATCTTTTCAGACCGAATTGTTCTGAAGACAGATCCCAATTTCTTACCGAAGGTCGCTTCAGTCCAAAATCGAGCTCAGGAGATGAAACTTCCTACATTTTGCTCTAATCCATCTGGAAATAAGGAAGAAAAATTCCATAGATGTTAACAGAGCAGTCTTAAGTTACCTGGAAGCCACTAAGGACTTTAGGCGTTCAGATGCATTATTTGTTTCATATGCTGGTAGTAAGAAAGGTAGACAAGCTGCCAGAGAAACCATTGCCAGAAGGTTGAGAGTGGCGATCACAGTGGCTCATTCTACAAGAGCTTTGGCGGTGAGTTGGGCAGAAAGAACTGGTGCTACCCCCGAACAGATTTGTAAGGCAGCTACATGGACGAGTCTGACAACCTTTGCCCATCATTATAGGTTAGACCTCCTGATGGCTGAGGACCAGGCTTTTGGAAGGAAAGTCTTGAAGGCTGTTGTCCCACCCTAAATGGGGTAAGTCTTGGTTATCCTGTTGGGTGCTATCCTGAAAGACGTTTTGGGAAAATTTAGACTTACCGGTAACTTGTTTTCCAATAGTCTTTCAGGACAGCAATAACCCGCCCTTTTTGTTGTTGTTGTAATACTATGATAAAATTGTCGCTTATGTGTTGCAGCTGGGGCTGGAGGTTCTCTACAAACAACTGAAGGAAGCTGCGTGGAGGCCTCCTGTTAAAGTGGATTTCCACCCAAAAGTGGAACTTCCGCTTTAAGTACTCCTCGCCCCTGACATGCCACAATTGGCATGTCATTTTTTTGGGGGGGGGGCTGGGTACCTGGTTTAGAGTGGGACTTCCTCCTTCCCACTTCCTCCTTCCCACTTCTGGCCGACTAGGCGGCCCCTCCCTCCCGGCAATGTTCTGAGACACGTCACAGGTCCTAGAACATTGTCTGGCCATTGACGGAGCGCAGCGTGGCTTGCACATGTGCAGTGCGCACCCGGCTGTGAAGCTGCAAACTGTCACAGCCAGGCACCCACACTCACAATGTCAGCACCGCAAAGAGGAGGGGGAGAGAACAGAGGCTTCGAGTGGCCACATCACTGGACCATGGGACCATTAAACGTCAGCAGCTATACTTTTTGAAGCTGCTGACTTTTCATAAACTCAAAAACCAGTGGAACTCCACGTTAAATCTTGGTATGATGAGGTGTTTCCTGTTGGAGGAGGAGCCATGATGTCTCTGGTGCTGTCCTGAAAGACTATTGGAAAACAAGTTACCGGTAAGTCTAACTTGAATTTTTCTGGGCTAATTGGCAAGGGGTGTCAAAAAATAGCACAGCATGGGGGCACTGCCCTAGGGAACATCTACCAATACCAAAAATATGTTTGTAAAAATTCCATACGGCTGAGAGCAGTGGTTTTTGAAAGCACTGTCACTTACAAAGAAAAAATATTTTAAATTGCTGGCAAGTTACATCTACATCTTAACTTCTTTTTTTTAAAAGAAAGGATGGCACACAGAAATCAAAGGTCCCCTAAAAATACATGGCAGACCCCCAAGGGTCTGATAACTATTGAAAGGGACCTTTGGGGGGGTGTGGGTGCTGTTTTTTTTATCAATGAAGTTTTATTTGCCAACAATTTACATTTCAATTTTAATTGTGTAATTTCTTGGTTGCAAATGTCACTTTTGCTGTAGCAACTCTTACAGAAAGAATAAAGAAAAATGTAAGTAGAATTTCCCCCAAAATGCCTACCAGATCCTTTGAGTCTGGTATGGATTTCAAGGAGAACTCCAAGCAAAAAACAAAAACAAAAGTGTGAGGTCCCCCTACAAATCCATACCAGATGCTTAATCTGACTACATAGCGTGGCTGGCCAAGAAGGGGGGGGGGGGGGCAACATGCAGTCACCTTCTCTTTAACCATATTAGGCCACATGCCCTTGTTGATATATTGGGGGGGGGGAGGGTTGGGCTTGCCAGGGGAAAGCACCAACGAAGAAAAACATAATCAGGATGATGAACAATTTTGTGTTACATGTTTCATGGTGAAAACCCTGCGTGGGCAAGCAACCTGAGCTAATGCCCCCAGAATATGATTTTATATATATATATATATATATATATATATATATATATATATATATACACTGTATACATATATTCGCTTGCCTAATTTTACAGAATAATTGCCTATCTGTGAATTTCCCTCAAACTTCAGTAAGATTTTTTACCTTTTCTGCTACAAGCTTTTGAAGTGGTCTGCTGCCACCTGCTGGATATAGTTGATAAGGCATTGCTGTAATTTAAAGAGTATCTACAGTAATTCCAAAATCAAATGTGTAATGGATTGCAGTTTACTAATCTTTAAATGTGAGTTTTCAGGCTTTTTTCCTTTTATTATCAATTAGTGATCTCCATTTTTTTCAACTTTCTTTAACCACTTCAGCCCCGGAAGAATTTACCCCCTTCCTGACCAGAACACTTTTTGCGATAAGGCACTGCGTCGCTTTAACTGACAATTGCGCAGTCATGCAACGTTGCAACCAAACAAAACCTTTTTTTCCCATAAATAGAGCTTTCTTTTGGTGGAATTTGATCACCTCTGCGTTTTTCATTTTTTGTGCTATAAACAAAAAAGAGCAACAATTTTGAAAAAAAAGCAATATTTTTTACTTTTTGCTATAATAAATATCTCCAAAAAATATATAAAAAAACAAATTTCTTTCTCAGTCTAGGCTGATATGTATTCTTCTACATATTTTTGGTAAATAAATCGCAATAAGCGTATATTGATTGGTTTGCGCAAAAGTTATAGCGTCTACAAAATAGGGGATAGACTTATGGCATTTTTATTATTATTTTTTTTTATTAGTAATGGCTGCGATTTTTATTGTGACTGCGACATTATGGCGGACACATCGGACATTTTTGAGACCATTGTCATTTATACAGCGATCAGTGCTATAAAAATTCACTGATTACTGTATAAATGACTCTGGCAGGGAAGGGGTTAAACACTAGGGGGTGATCAAGGGGTTAAGTGTGTCCTAGGGAGTGATTCTAACTGTGGCAGGGATGGGCTCACTACAACATGACAGAGATCACTGCCAGGGCTGGATTAAGAACATCATGGGCCTGGTGTGGAGGATTATGGTGGGGCTTATTATAAAAAAAATTAAATAAAATAAAAAATAATTAAAAATGCAAACAATTTTTTGTTATAGCAAATTAAATTAAATAGAGAGAGGGAGGATGAGAGAGAGAGAGAAAGGGGATGAGAGAGGGGTGAGGGGTAAGGGAGGGAGGATGTGAGAGAGGGAGGATGTGCGTGAGCATGCGTGGAAGTGACAGCAACGCAGCCTGGCCAAGGCAAGTGAACGAAGGCACAGAACCCGGAAGGAAGACCAGGTGAAGATGAAAGCGCCCGGGACCCTCGGATTGATCACAGTGCAGCACTGGAGGGCTCAGACTGACAGGTAAGTGTACCCTAATGTGCTAACATGCTGTGCATACTAGTACATTATGGAATAACCTACCTCAGGGCCTCTAAAAAGTAGTAATGTTAGCAAAATGTACTACTACTTTAATATCATGGGGCCGTCTACTGACCTGGGGACCCTTGAGCAGTGCCCAAGTGCATAGTTGCCAACATTTCAAAAATATTTTCAGGGACACTTTTTTTCCAGTGGTATATTTAGAGTAGCTGACATCCCCTATGTTCCTCTATACATCACAGTAGTAATCACAAAATTAAATGAATACTAACAATGGGCAGAACAAATATGAGGACTGAGAAGATTTCCTTTAGTTGAACTAACAAAAGTGTGCCCATTCTAGAGCTGGTAACATTGAGGATATGCAATATAATTTTAAAGAACTGTTTTTGTGGGTAACAGGCATAGGGAAGGAGTAGTGGGAAGCAGGGGCGTTGCTAGGTCTACAAAAGATCTGGGGCTAGAGCCCATAGCAGCGTAGTAAAGAAAGTCATACGCTTGGGCGGGCATACACATGTATATACAGTAATATACGTGTGGGTGTATATATATCCCCAGAGAGCCCCCCGCTTACATCAGGGTCCCCAGAGAGCCCCCCCCTTACATCACCTTACATCAGGGTCCCCAGAGAGCCTCCTCCTTACATCAGAGTCCTCAGAGAGCCTCCCCCTTCCATCAGGGTACCCAGAGGACCCCCCACTTACATCAGGGTTCCCAGAGAGGCCCCCTTACATTAGGGCGCCCAGAGAACCTCCCCCTTAAATCTGGGTCCCTAGAGAGCCTAGGCCTTAAAATCAGGGTCCCCAGAGAGCCTCTCCCTTACATCAGGGTCCCCAGAGAGCCCCCCACTTACATAAGGGTCCCCAGACAGCCTCCCCTCCCCTTGGGGACCCCTGCAGAGACTCGGGGCTATTGGCCTCAGATTCGGGGCTATAGCTCCAAAAGCCACCCCCTAGCAACGCCCCTGGTGGGAAGTATGTGCAGGTGAGGGAGAGGAATGTGGAGGGTATAACAATGGGCACTATGTACAGGAGAGGAGTGTGGAGGGTATGACAGTGGGCACTATGTACAGGAGAGAAGTGTGGGGGGTATGACAGTGGGCAGTATGCACAGCAGAGGAGTGTGGAGGGTATGCCAGTGGGCAGTATGTACAGGAGAGGAGTGTGGAGGGTATGATGGGGGCAGTATGTACAGGAGATGAGTGTGGAGGGTATGATGGGGGCAGTATGTACAGGAGAGGAGTGTGGAGGGTATGATGGGGGCAGTATGTACAGGAGAGGAGTGTGGAGGGTATGATGGGGGCAGTATGTACAGGAGAGGAGTGTGGAGGGTATGATGGGGGCAGTATGTACAGGAGAGGAGTGTGGAGGGTATGATGGGGGCAGTATGTACAGGAGAGGAGTGTGGAGGGTATGATGGGGACAGTATGTACAGGAGAGGAGTGTGAAGAGCTATTTTGCAAAAAAGAATGGGCAAAAATGTCACTCTCTAGATGTGCAAAGCTGGTAGAGACATCCCCAAATACACTTGCAGCTGTAATTGCAGTGAAAGGTGGTTCTATAAAGTATTGACTCAGGGGGGAGGAGGGGGGGGCTGAACAGAAATGCACGCCACACTTTTCACATAGTTATTTGTAAAAAAATGTAAAAACCATTTATCATTTTCTTCCACTTCACAATTATTTCAACATTTTAGAAAACTCCACATTCCACAGTATATCAGAGAGCATAGTCTCTCCTGAAGATACAGTTTGGAGGAATTTTTAGCTAATACAGGTACACGCAGGTACATTCTTTTGCTGTGACTGGGGTGTTAGCTGTATATAGGCATATAATTAGGGGTTGTATCTGTATGTAGGCACACCAACTGATTGGCTGCCAAACTGTGGCCATTCTTCTTAAAAAAAATAAGTGTACTGTCAGACAAAGTGCACTTTTTCTTTTTGCAAACACCTCCCCGCCCTTTACCCCACTTATTTAACAGATCCTGCCCTCCCCTTCCGCAGATACACACTGACCAAGAACCAACATCCACAGCCTCCTCTGTTTGTTGACATCCAACACTACAATTCTTCAATTCCTAGTAGTGCCTTCACAGAATGTCAGGATCACTTAGTGCTCCTGCTACTCATTCCAGCATCCAGGTGCTGGCTGTTGCATTCCCCTTGTCTGTGTTCACCTGGAAGGTGATTGATCTGGTCAGTCATCTGATATAAGCAAACCCAACACTCTATCCCTTGCTTGTGATCATAGGTGTGCGCAGCCTATCGCATTAGGGTGTGCACCAAATCTCAAACGCACATGCGAGTGTGCGTGTATGTATGTATATATACACACACACACACACACACACACACATATACACTGTATATATTCTTATAAATAAATATGAGCAAACGTTTTATAATGTAAGAAAGGTCTTTCCCATCTCCCTGCCGGCACAGTGAAAGAAAAGTGCAAAATGTGGTGGGTAAGAGAGTGGGCACTATGTACATGAAAGGAGTAAGGGAGGTATGAGTGGGAGGTATGAGAGTGAGCACTATATACAGGAGAGGACTGTGGGAGGTATGACAATGGGCACTATGTACAGGAGAGGAGTGTGGGAGGTATGAGAGTGAGCAGTATGTACAGGAGATGAGTGTGGAAGGTGTGACAATGGGCAGTATGTACAGGAGAGGAGTGTGGGGGGTATGAGAGTGAGCAGTATGTACAGAAGATGAGTGAGGGAGGTGTGACAATGGGCACTATGTACAGGAGAGGAGTGTGGGGGGGGTATGACAATGGGCACTATGTACAGGAGAGGAGTGTGAGGGGGGGGTATGACAATGGGCACTATGTACAGGAGAGGAGTGTGGGGGTATGAGAGTGAACAGTATGTACAGGAAAGGAGTGTGGGGGGTATGAGAGTGAACAGTATGTACAGGAGAGGAGTGTGGGGAGTATGAGAGTGAGTAGTATGTACAGGAGAGGAGTGTGGGGAGTATGAGAGTGAGTAGTATGTACAGGAGAGGAGTGTGAGAGGTATGACAATGGGCACTATGTACAGGAGAGGAGTGTGGGGGGTATGACAGTAGGCACTATGTACAGGAGAGGAGTGTGTAGGGTATGAGAGTGAGCAGTATGTACAGGAGAGGAGTGTGGGGGGTATGAGAGTGAGCAGTATGTATGTACAGGAGAGGAGTGTGGGAGGTATGAGAGTGAGCAGTATGTACAGGAGAGGAGTGTGGGAGGTATGAGAGTGAGCAGTATGTACAGGAGATGAGTGTGGGAGGTGTGACAATGGGCACTATGTACAGGAGAGGAGTGTGGGGGGGTATAACAATGGGCACTATGTACGGGAGAAGAGTGTGGGGGGTATGAGAGTGAGCAGTATGTACAGGAGAGGAGTGTGGGAGGTATGAGAGTGAGCAGTATGTACAGGAGAGAAGTGTGGGAGGTATGAGAATGAGCAGTATGTACAGGAGAGGAGTGTGGGAGGTATAACAATGGGCACTATGTACAGGAGAGGAGTGTGGGGGACTATGAGAGTGAGCAGTATGTACAGGAGAGGAGGTACGAGAGTGAGCAGTATTTACAGGAGAGGGGTGTGGGAGGTATGACAATGGGCAATATGTACAGGAGAGGAGTGTGGGGGGTATGACAGTAGGCACTATGTACAGGAGAGGAGTGTGGGAGGTATGAGAGTGAGCAGTATGTACAGGAGAGGAGTGTGGGAGGTATGAGAGTGAGCAGTATGTACAGGAGAGGAGTGTGGGAGGTATAACAATGGGCACTATGTACAGGAGAGGAGTGTGGGGGACTATGAGAGTGAGCAGTATGTACAGGAGAGGAGGTACGAGAGTGAGCAGTATTTACAGGAGAGGGGTGTGGGAGGTATGACAATGGGCACTATGTACAGGAGAGGAGTGTGCGGGGTATGACAGTAGGCACTATGTACAGGAGAGGAGTGTGGGAGGTATGAGAGTGAGCAGTATGTACAGGAGAGGAGTGTGGGAGGTATGAGAGTGAGCAGTCTGTACAGGAGAGGAGTGTGGGAGTTATGAGAGTGAGCAGTATGTACAGGAGAGGAGTGTGGGAGTTATGAGAGTGAGCAGTATGTACAGGAGAGGAGTGTGGGAGTTATGAGAGTGAGCAGTATGTACAGGAGAGGAGTGTGGGAGTTATGAGAGTGAGCAGTATGTACAGGAGAGGAGTGTGGGAGTTATGAGAGTGAGCAGTATGTACAGGAGAGGAGTGTGGGAGGTATGAGAGTGAGCAGTATGTACAGGAGAGGAGTGTGGGAGGTATGAGAGTGAGCAGTATGTACAGGAGAGGAGTGTGGGAGGTATGAGAGTGAGCAGTATGTACAGGAGAGGAGTGTGGGAGGTATGAGAGTGAGCAGTATGTACAGGAGAGGAGTGTGGGAGGTATGAGAGTGAGCAGTATGTACAGGAGAGGAGTGTGGGAGTTATGAGAGTGAGCAGTATGTACAGGAGAGGAGTGTGGGAGTTATGAGAGTGAGCAGTATGTACAGGAGAGGAGTGTGGGAGTTATGAGAGTGAGCAGTATGTACAGGAGAGGAGTGTGGGAGGTATGAGAGTGAGCAGTATGTACAGGAGAGGAGTGTGGGAGTTATGAGAGTGAGCAGTATGTACAGGAGAGGAGTGTGGGAGGTATGAGAGTGAGCAGTATGTACAGGAGAGGAGTGTGGGAGGTATGAGAGTGAGCAGTATGTACAGGAGAGGAGTGTGGGAGGTATGAGAGTGAGCAGTATGTACAGGAGAGGAGTGTGGGAGGTATGAGAGTGAGCAGTATGTACAGGAGAGGAGTGTGGGAGGTATGAGAGTGAGCAGTATGTACAGGAGAGGAGTGTGGGAGGTATGAGAGTGAGCAGTATGTACAGGAGAGGAGTGTGGGAGGTATGAGAGTGAGCAGTATGTACAGGAGAGGAGTGTGGGAGGTATGAGAGTGAGCAGTATGTACAGGAGAGGAGTGTGGGAGGTATGAGAGTGAGCAGTATGTACAGGAGAGGAGTGTGGGAGTTATGAGAGTGAGCAGTATGTACAGGAGAGGAGTGTGGGAGTTATGAGAGTGAGCAGTATGTACAGGAGAGGAGTGTGGGAGGTATGAGAGTGAGCAGTATGTACAGGAGAGGAGTGTGGGAGTTATGAGAGTGAGCAGTATGTACAGGAGAGGAGTGTGGGAGGTATGAGAGTGAGCAGTATGTACAGGAGAGGAGTGTGGGAGGTATGAGAGTGAGCAGTATGTACAGGAGAGGAGTGTGGGAGGTATGAGAGTGAGCAGTATGTACAGGAGAGGAGTGTGGGAGTTATGAGAGTGAGCAGTATGTACAGGAGAGGAGTGTGGGAGGTATGAGAGTGAGCAGTATGTACAGGAGAGGAGTGTGGGAGGTATGAGAGTGAGCAGTATGTACAGGAGAGGAGTGTGGGAGGTATGAGAGTGAGCAGTATGTACAGGAGGAGTGTGGGAGGTATGAGAGTGAGCAGTATGTACAGGAGAGGAGTGTGGGAGGTATGAGAGTGAGCAGTATGTACAGGAGAGGAGTGTGGGAGGTATGAGAGTGAGCAGTATTTACAGGAGAGGAGTGTGGGAGGTATGAGAGTGAGCAGTATGTACAGGAGAGGAGTGTGGGAGGTATGAGAGTGAGCAGTATGTACAAGAGAGGAGTGTGGGAGGTATGAGAGTGAGCAGTATGTACAGGAGAGGAGTGTGGGAGGTATGAGAGTGAGCAGTATGTACAGGAGAGGAGTGTGGGAGGTATGAGAGTGAGCAGTATGTACAGGAGAGGAGTGTGGGAGGTATGAGAGTGAGCAGTATGTACAGGAGAGGAGTGTGGGAGGTATGAGAGTGAGCAGTATTTACAGGAGAGGAGTGTGGGAGGTATGAGAGTGGGCACTATGTACAGGAGAGGAGTGTGGGAGGTATGACAGTGGGCACTATGTACAGGAGAGGAGTGTGGGAGGTATTACAGTGGGCACTATGTACAGGAGAGGAGTGTGGGAGGTATGACAGTGGGCACTATGTACAGGAGAGGAGTGTGGGAGGTATTACAGTGGGCACTATGTACAGGAGAGGAGTGTGGGAGGTATGACAGTGGGCACTATGTACAGGAGAGGAGTGTGGGAGGTATGAGAGTGAAAGCACTCTGTGTATGTGGTTTCCAGATCATGCGAAGTTAATGTATAACCATTCAATTTAACCCTGTATTGATCCAAACTCTGTAAAATCCAAAGTGTAAATTCACCGTAAAAAACCGAAACACTCTAAGGCTAAGTTCACATCTATGTGCGTGGGTAACGCATGCAAAATTGCATGCCTTCCCAACATGCAAAGAAATGTGCTGCACTTATCCAGATGTGTAGCAGTGCCATTGTTTGTTATTGGCATCTCCATGCATCTGCAAGCATGTGGACCAAACTACAGGGTGCCGCACACTTTTGGAAAAGATTCAGGACTTCTTTTCCATGATGTTTGTGCGTAGGGCAGCCCATTGAAGTTAATGGGCTGCCCTACCCGTAATGCATGAAAACCATGCCTGTGCGTGCGTAAAAAAAGCCTAAGGGCCCTTTCACACTGGAGCGGTTTGCATGCGCTATTGCGCTAATAATAGCGCCTGCAAACCGACCCGAAAGTGCCGCTGCTGTTTCTCCAGTGTGAAAGCCCTCGGGGCTTTCACACTGGAGCGATGCGCTAGCAGGACGGGAAAAAAAGTCCTGCTAGCAGCATCTTCGGAGCGGTGAAGCGACGGTAAAGCGCCACTTACAATAGCGGCGCTTTACCGCCTCCGCCGCCTCCGCCCCACTGTGAAAGGGCCCTAACTGAGTAGATGCAAAATAACAATTCTCAATAAAAAAAAATATTATTCTCTAAATAATCAGTGTTCATACAATTGCACTACCATGTAAATAACTGTGAACACTGCGCTCTGCTCTGATTATTGAGGACAGGTAACTTGTATAGAGAGTGTTTAGTTTATGTGGGGAATTTACATGTTGTACAGAGTTTGGAGAACACAGGGTTAAATTGAATGGTTATAAAGTTTCTTCAGATTATCTGTACATACAGAGTGTGGGGGTTGTTTATATAGTGATAAGTGCCAGCATCCAAGATATCTGTTAGCTGTGAGCAAGGCTGAAGACTCAGCCGACTCCCCCATACACACTCTGCTCTTCCGATCCTCCTATTAGCTTAATCTTTCTCATCACACTGCAAACAAATCCTCCTGAATAGTTCTGATGTGAAACTGCAGCTTACCTCTCCAAATTGACTTTTCTTAGAACATGAGCTCAGCTCACCCCCTTCCCTGCACAGTGTCAGCAGCACCTGGTACTAGCAGTGCCCCCCCTCCCCACCACGTTCTCTGGGCAGACAGCACTGGAGATGGGGGAGGATCTAAGTGAATGAGGGCACAGATTGAACATACATAAGACTTGGGGGAGATAGAAAAAGATTGGAAGCTTCTAAATGCAATCACTACCTGGATCCAGCAGACTGCAGCCACTCGTCTGCCGCTCTCAGGCTCTGCTAGTCCACTGCTTCTAGGGAGAGAGAGGCTGGAGGGGGGGCGGAGTGCAGATGTAGATCACTCCGCCGGCTACTGTGAAGACCTTCAGCCGGAACTATAGAAGCTGCATCGGAAAATGCGGCTGGGTTACTCCGCAGCTGAGGTCCTAGTTCCCTGCTCAATCACCTCCCACTCGCAGCACAGCTGTTTTTACTGGCCCCAGTGGTGGTGACTGAAGTTACACAGGGATAGGACAGATGTTGCAGGCATTTAGCACTGACAAAACTTGTTGAAACACAGACAGTGCTGAATGATTAGGGTGTGCCTGGGCACACCCGGCACACCCCGTGGGCACGCCTATGCTTGTGATATAGACAGAGTTACCTGCATTGTTCTTGATCAAGCCTCCCGTTTGTCTGCCCTGCTTTGCTGTTGGATTTCCCTCTGTATGACCCGGATTGGATATTGGACTATTCCCTGAACTCAACCTGCCTTTTACCTAGACTGTCAAAGAACCTCGCTATCTGTTTGCTAAACTGCAAGTAGTCTATTTGCTCTGTTCGCATCAGCTCTGGTGTGGTGGCCTGGCACTATAGTATTGTGTAGAAGTTCTGGGGGCAACCAAGTACCAGTAGGCCTGCTTGCCTTAAGGGAAAGGGGGCTGCTATAGGTGAAGCACACAGTAGCTAGCTATAGTGTCTGACCACCTGCATTGAGGTAGACATGACATTCGTGGCATTATAACAAGCCTTTAACAAAATTTCTGTCAAGATGGGATCTGCACAGGCCTGTTTATTTGCTGAGGAAATGTGCACACTGACACGCCAAGTCCAGGAATTGTCTTTGCGTGTAGACACACCTCCAGCAGTGACGCAGGAGCCAGAGACCAAGGTTAACCCGCCTGATCGTTTTTCTGGTGACCCCATGTGTTTTCCAACTTTAAAAATAGTTGTATGCTATATTTTAAGCTTAAGCCACACTCTTCAGGTTCGGAAGCACAGCGAGTTAACTTGATTTCTACATGGTTGCAGGGGGTATCCCCAGTCTTGGGCTTTTAGTCTCTCCACAGATGACCCAGCCAGAGGGTCAGTTGAAGAATTTTTCAAGGCCCTGGGTTTACTCTATGATGATCCTGATCGTGCCCACACAGCGGAAGCTAAACTTAGGTCATTACGTCAGGGTAAATGCACCGCTGAGCAATACTGTTCTGATTTCTGCCGCTGGGCACCTGACTCATGGTGGAATGACCCTGCTTTAAGAAGCCAATTCAGGTTAGGCTTATCAGACTCTATCAAGAACTCCTTAGTACACTACCCTGAACCAAAGTCGTTGAATGAAGCCATGCAAGTAGCCCATACGTAGACAGGAGTTTTCAGGAAAGGCATGCAGAGAGGTCCATTACCTTGTTCCCTTGCACTCTGCTCGCTACTTCTCCGTCTGCCCTTCCTGTGTCCTCTCATCCTATCCAAGAGCATGCAGATTGGCGCAACCCATTTGTTCTCTGAGGAAAAGGCTAGGAGAAGATCTCATGGTCTCTGCCTATACTGTGGCAACCACAGCCACTTTGTCGCCAGTTGCCCTAATAAGCCGGGAAACATCAAGAGTCTAGTGCGGGTGTGGTCTGCTTCTTTAGACTATACTGGGTCAGCCCCCCCCCCCCCCGTGACAAACTATTTGTTCCTGCACAACTTGGCTCCGCCAAGTTTTCTCATCACCTCTCAGCCTTCATAGACTGCATAACCTGTATATAGATTAGGCTACAGGGGAGATTATGTCCTGGTCCCAGACCTGCCTCCAGAATTGCATTTAAACTACCCAACTACTAGCCCATCTCACAGTCCCAGCTCTCCCTACCTGTTACGCTGATTTTGCTGACTTCTTCTCCGAGAAGGCTGCTTCTGTTCTTCCTCCCCACCGGTCATATGATGGTCCGATAGACCTCCGGCCTAACACTACCCCTCCTAGAGGCTGAATTTTCCCTCTGTCATTACCTGAGACCCAGGCCATAAAAATCTATGTTAAGGAAAATTTGGAGAAGGGGTTCATTCGCCCTTCCACGCCCCCTACTGGGCTGGGTTCTTTTTCGTTGAGAGGAAGCATGGATCTTTACACCCCTGTATCGATTACCGTGGCCTGAACAAGATCACTATTCCTAACAAGTATCCCCTACCACTCATTACTGAGCTCTTTAGCTATATTCAGGGAGCTCAAATTTTCATCAAACTGGATCTACGGGGAGCTTACAATTTGATTCGCATTTGTGAGGGTGGCGAGTGGAAGACAGCTTTTAATACTCATGAAGGTCACTATGAATATCTTTCATTCCTTTTGGGTTGTGTAATGCACCAGCTTTCTTCCAGGAATTTGTGAATGACATTTTTTGCAAGTATTTGGGCCAGTTCATACTTGTTTATTTGGATGACATCTTGATTTACTCTTCTCCCCTCAGTAATCATTACAATCACGTCCATGCAGTCTTGTCGAAACTCCGGCTACACTCTCTGTATGCAAAATTTCTAAATGTACTTTTGATGTCTTGGAAGTACCATTCCTGGGTTACATAGTGTCCAACACTGGAATGGCCATGGATCCTGCCAAAGTACAGGCTATTTCCTGCAGGGAACAGCCTAAAGATGTAAAAGCAGTGCAACGTTTCCTGGGCTTTGCCAACTTCTATAGGAAGTTTTTTTAGGAATTTCTCCACCATTGTTGCACCAATTATCTCCCTAACAAAGAAAAAAGCCAATGCGGCTGTTTGGTCACCTGAGGCCATTTGTGCCTTTCAAAGACTTAAATCTGCCTTTTGTCTCAGCACCTGTATTGACCCATCCTGACCCCACAAAGCCATTTACTGTGGAAGTTGATGCCTCCAATGTCGGTGTAGGAGCCATCCTTTCCCAGCAGTCATCTTCGTCTAATGAGCTACATCCCAGTGCCTTTTTTTCCCGGAAGTTCTCCAGTGCAGAGCTAAACTATGGCATTGGGAACCGGGAACTCTTATGCCGTGTACACACGACCGGACTTTTTGACCAAACTGGTCCGACGGAACGAATCCATCGGATAATTCGATCGTGTGTGGGCTTCATCTGACCTTTTCTGTCGAAAAATCTGTCGGACTTTAGAAATAGAACATGTTTCAAATTGTTGCGAC
The DNA here is from genome assembly GCA_037952925.1 of Lithobates clamitans. Classification (NCBI taxonomy): domain Eukaryota; kingdom Metazoa; phylum Chordata; class Amphibia; order Anura; family Ranidae; genus Lithobates; species Lithobates clamitans. Next base: position 2,742,010 of record JBBGZY010000421.1, on the reverse strand, counting down.
AGACTCGAGTCTGATCGAAAAATGCGTTTGTCTGTATGCTAGTCCGACAGACAAAAAAGGACACAAGGGCAGATATTGGCTACTGGCTATGAACTTCCTTATTCTGATCCGGTCGTATGTCATCATGTTTGAAACCATCGGACTTTGGGGTGATCGTGTGTAGGCAAGTCCGTTTCGTTGGAACTCCGTCGGAAATCCGTCGAAAAGTCCTTCGGAATTCAGTCCGACGAAAAGTCCAGTCGTGTGTACACGGCATTAGCCGTCAAATGGGCCCTTGAGGATCGGCGACATTGGCTAGAGGGGGCTCATCATCCGTTTGTAATTTATACTGACCTTAAGAACCTGGAGTACATTAAGACAGCCAGACGCCTTAACTCTCGGCAGGCCTATTGATCCCTCTTCTTTACCCGCTTTGATATTTATATTACCTACTGTCCTGGTTCTAAGAATGCCAAGATAGGTGCCTTGTCTCGTAGTTTTGAGCCCTGTTCGGGAACTTCATCCAAGATTTATGATATCTTACCTCTCGCACAAGTGATAGGGGCCCTTTCGCCTGACCTTTCAGACTCTATTTTAGAGGGTCAGTCTACGGCTCTATCCAATCTACCCCCTGGAAAATTGTTTGTCCTTCTCCATTTTAGGCTTAAAGTGCTTTCTGACGCACATGATGCCAAGACAGCCGGGCACCCAGGAATTGCTAGAACTTTTTTGCGCAGGTTTTGGTGGCCCTCTCTCCGTAAGGACTCCTGTTCCTATGTGAAAGCTTGCAAAACCTGTGCTCGCTTTAAGTCCTTAAAGGTCAAGCCCTCTGGACTACTTCTACCCTTGCCTGTCCCTAAACACCCTTGGATAGCTATGGATTTTATTGTAGAACTGCCCCCCTCAAAAGGGCTTACTGCCATCTGGCTTAGTAAAATGACTCATTTCATTCCACTTGCCAAACTCCCCTCCTCAAAACTTCTGGCTTCTTTGTTTGTCCGAGAAATACTTAGGCTCCATGGGGCGCCCCATAACATTGTCTCTGACAGGTGTACACAATTTGTTTCCAGGTTCTGGAAGGCCTTCTGTGACCTCTTAGTGGGCAGCTCTTTTTCATCTGCCTATCATCCTCAAGCGAATGGGCAAACTGAGAGGACGAACCAATCCCTGGGGATCTTCACTGTTTTTTCTCTGATAAGCAAGTGGAATGGTCCTCAGCATTGCCCTGGGCTGAATTTGCCTATAATAACTGGCCTCATTCTTCTACTGGAATTTCTCCTTTCTATTGCGTTTTATGGTTTCCATCCCAAATCCTGTTTATTCTCGGAAATTTCTTCTGACCTTCCCGATGCTAACACCAGAGTCCACACATTTTCTCAGATTTGGAGTAAAGCCCAGACTAACTTGTCCTCTAGTTCCACTGCCCAAAAACGCTTTGCGGATCGTCTCCGCTCTCAGGCTCCTCAGATTAAGGTCGGGGATCGGGTCTGGCTGTCCATGAGAAATCTGTCCCTCAAAGTTCCCTCACAGAAACTGGCTTCTATGTTTATTGGGCCTTACAAAGTTATTCACCAGGTAAACCCAGTATCCTTTAAATTAAACTTCCTGCCTCCATGTTGGACCCTAACGTTTCTCTTGTTTCTCTACTAAAACCCCTTCAGAGGGATACCATTGTTTCATTTCAGCCTCCGCTCATGGTCAACGGACAAGAAGAATATGAATTAGAATGTATTCTGGACTCCAGAAAAGTAAGGAATGCTGTCCAGTATCTGGTGGCCTCAAAGGGCTTTGGTCCTGAAGAAAATTCTTGGGTCCCAGCTACATCTGTTCTAGCTAATAGACTTGTTCGGAACTTCCATCACCAGAATCCTGACAAGCCTGCTCCCAGGGGTCCGGGGGGCCCCTCCTCAGAGGGGGGGTAATTTTAGGCTCACTTAGTGCTCTTGCTACTCATTCCAGCATCTGGGTGTTGGCTGTTGCATTCCCCCTGTCTGTGTTCACCTGGAAGGTCATTGATCTGGTTAGTCATATGATATAAGCAAACCCAACACTCTATCTCTTGCTTGTGATAGAGACAGAGTTACCTGCATTGTTCTTGATCAAGCCTCCCGTTTGTCTGCTCTGCTTTGCTGTTGGATCGTCCTGTGTATAACCCGGATCAGATATTGGACTATTCCCTGAACTCAGCCTGCCTTTTACCTGGACTGTCATAGAGCCACGCTATCTGTCTGCTAAACTGCAAGTAGTCTGTTGTTTGCTCTGTTCACATGTGCCCTGGTGTGGTGGCCAGGCACTATAGCATTGTGTATAAGTCCTGGGGGCAACCAAGAACCGGTAGGCCTGCTTGCCTCAAGGGAAAGGGGGCTGCTATAGGTGGAACACACAGTAGCTAGCTATAGTGTCTGACCACCTGCATTGAGGTAGATGTGACATTTGTGACACAGCAGAGCCCCAAAGAAACCTATGGGACTCGTCTCCTGGTCTTAATATAGGTCAGCAACACAATAGAAATTAATAAACTGAAAGATGGATTAACCTAGAACTAGCTCCAGCCTCTTTTTACCTTAAAGCTGATGTTCAGGTATGGACTAATTACATAGTTACATTGGTCCAGCTTGGACCAATGCAAGTATGCATGTGTCATACCTGGCAGATCCCTGTAGCCTCGTAGCAATGCCTATTACAGTGATTTCCAGTTTCCACAAGGATTGGCTAGGTATGGCATATGCATACTTACATTAGTACAAGCTGGACCAAAATAACTATGCAAATAGTCCATACCTAAACTTGTTCAGCTTTAAAGACAGAGGTGACAGTTGCTTGATCTAGAAATTATCTCACATCTGACAGAGCCTGCATATCAGAGGAGGGTCATCTGTAAGAGGAAAACAACAATTAGACCAGTTAGATAAGATGGTATTGCTCACTGTCCCTGCCCTTTGAAAAGTTCACTGTGCCCTTCTCAGTTCTCAGCTACAGCTTGCTGTCAGCTGATTATTATTTAATAATTAAACAAAATTTATTAAAGTGAACTGAATTTTATGGTGGGTATCAGAATTTAATATTTATTTTCCAGCCTTACTAATGGCATTGCTAATGGTTCAAATTCAGCACCAAGAAATAGTCATACTTTAAATTTAAAGCTCAGAATATATAAACCAACAAATGTTGATGCTAAAATGGAGATAAAAATGCAGTTTAAGATACAATGTATTAGTAAAAATAATAGTAACATTTTAAAGGAATAGCTTCTGGAACCTTCCAGAGATGTCCTTCTCATGGCCAGATGAGGCCAAGTAAACACAAGCTTCAGCTTATAAATATTTCCATGTGTAGCCCTCTTTTGGTAGTGGTGGGGGATATGAGAAATGGCCCTACCCAAACATGATATTGTGCTAAACCTGTAGATAAATAAGAGAGCCAGATTTTTTGCTAAGTGGAAGAGTGGGTTTCATAATTAAGTTGGTTGGCATTACCTCCACCCAAGACAGGGGATTCCCCTTCTGGGAAATTAACCAGTTATCTAATAAATGTGATTGGGAGCAGAAAAATTACTGCAATCAGTATATAACATTAACCATAATGAAAAAGATGCACACCAATATAGAAATAATACAAGCTATTTATATGAAAAATATTACTAATAGTACATACATCCAATGTTCAAAGAGGTATTATCAGCAAAGGACCCAACAAGTGTTCTGTTGGAATTGTGCACATACAGTTTACCATACCCAGGTATATATAGATATTAATAGAGATACCTCCAGATAAATGTTGCATCAAAGTCCAGTTGCAGAAGCCCCTGAGAATGATCATGATCTGACATTCATCTTGGTATTGGAGACCTGACGACAAGAGCTACGATACAGATGTGACCATCCAGCCGTTACCCAACAAGCCTGGAACACAGCTTTTTCCCAGCAGAAACTGTGGTGTGGCACTGGAAATCAAAGTCACCTACTGTGCTTTAGTCCATAGTAGTTTGTAATCTGACATGCAACTGGAACTCTAACTACTAGAAGTGGCCATTGGATGCCCAACCTGGCTCTAGCCTATGCTGGGTATTGAGTTCTAAGCTAAAACTAGCTATTGCATTCCAGACCAGATGGGATAGGTTTAACTAAAATAACAGGAGCGGCATATAAACTCTATTGCAATAAACAGGTTCAACTTCTAATATTCAGCAAGGTGACTACTACATACTGAACATATAGTAGCACAGGCCTAGCTATTTGGCCCTGTGCATGTGAGTTAATAATAATAATAGGACAGGGTGAGTCTGTCACAAGGATTTAGATATACACTCAAGAAGCTATGGGCAGCTGCAGTTAAACTATTAGAACATAGTAATATTTGTGTAACAGTCTCTGCTTCTGGTCCGGGTGAAATACAACAGCATCCCATCGACAGGACATATGTCCCCATACTTTCTCTTTCTCTTCACTCCCTCCTTCTGAGTATTTAAAGCCAGCCTCCCAGAGACAGGAAGTGCTAATACATAACACTGGGACATTAGCAGCTAACAATAGAGGGCAGCAGATCTCTGTGTGCTTAAAGCTGCCTGTTAAAAGCTAGAGCCAACAGATAGTACATACTGTAGCTACATAGTTACATAGTTAGTCTGGTTGAAAAAAGACTCAAGTCCCTCTAGTTCAACCAATAAACACTCTTGTTATAATTTGGGTTCATAGCAGCTTGAAGTTTTCATAGAGCTATAGCTTTTGTAAAGGGACGATAAAATTTTGGTAGAATTTAATCATTAAAAAATCTATTTATACCTCAAGGATGACACCACGATACCCCAACCATCTAATGACGAAAAAAGCTAGTTCCTGTGAAAAATGAATCTACCTATATTCTCTCTAAAACAGCTCTCCATGCTCAATGCCCCTTTTACAACCCAAGAATTGACAGACATACCGTAATCTCAAAATTACCTTTTAATAAGTCACCAGGTCCAGACAAACTCACTGGAGAATATTATAAACAATTCAAAACAACTTTAGCACCCTTCCTGAACCAAGTATGCAACAATGCTGCCTCCTCTTCCTCTCTCCCTCCTGAAATGCTCAAAGCTCTTATTATAACTCTACCGAAGCCAGGGAAAGAACCTACCCCACCCCAAAACCTTAAACCAATCTCCCTACTTAACATTGACACAAAGATCTATACCATGTTACTAGCTACTAGATTAACTAATATACTGTAATGCCATCCCCGATACTCCTGGACCAATTCGGTTTTAGGGCAGGTCGTCAAACGTTTGAAAACATTTAAAAAAATTAATCTATTCGCCGATGATGTGATACTTATGATGACCAACCCTACAGTTTCTCTGGCTGCAGTACAATCAGTTCTACACAGATTTAGTAATATTTCTCATTACAAAGTGAACGTTAGCAAAACTTACATATTAGACCTCGGAATGGATGGCGTCACCAGCAACATACTTTGAAATATGTATACCTATTCATGGGCTGACACAGGCATTTCCTATCTGGAAATCACGCTTTCTAAATCTGTAAAACAACTTTTCGCTAACAATTATGTTGCCTTCAAGCACACGCTCTCTCATGACTTAACCAAACTTTCCAAATTTGAATTCACCTGGTCCAGAAGACTAGCAGCATTCAAGATGATGCTCCTACCCAAAATCTTATATCTATTTTGTACACTTCCCATACCATTACCCTTCTCCTAACTCAAGTCCCTTCAGTCCATTATTCATCTGGCAGGGGAAAAAGTCTAGAAGTGGCCATGATAAACTCATCAAATACAGACTGGTCTGTGGGTCAGGCTATGCAGACATAAAAGATTACTACATTGCTACACTACTGACACAAATGAAAGAATGGCTATCCGCACATACCGCAAATTTATGGGGAAACATGGAATCTACCATGATTCCAGGAGGGAATCTTAAATTTTGGCTGTTTAGCACAGCTGTTAATCCTTCCACTTACAAATTTCTTGCCCCAACCATCCAGGCCTCAGTTAATGCTTAGAAATCACTACGCCTTTCTAAATGGTCCCATCTTGCCACCAAAGCACTCCCAATCCCCCTTGAAACACTGCATCTGCTAACCCCAGACCTAATCCTAAATTGCAATACCTACAGACCTGTGGAACTACTACTTCTCCAATAGTCGTAACTGCAAAGTATTTCCTTAATCTATTTAATATTACATGAAAAGAGAATATTTACTAAATCATTGCCCTTCGGGCGATGGGAGGTAGACCTACAACATCAATTTACTGAATAACCATGGCAGTCAGCCCTGCGCTCTATTTATAAATCCACAAACTGCGCGTCACTTTGGGAATCAGCCCAGAAACTAACTCTAAGTTGGTACTTAACACCACAGAAACTAGCAAAATTCCATCTCAACCCCACTCCCACTTGTTGGAGACTCTGTGGCCAAACGGGAACCCTTCATCACATATTTTGGTCATGCCCACATCTGAAATAAGATCTGGTCAGACATATCTAACATACTATCTGAAATTACACAAGCACAATGTAAAATCATCCCACAACTAGCCATCTTGAACATTAACATTGATTACATTTTACCATACTTTAGGACAACAACTACCCATATACTATTAGCAACAAGACTATTGAACGCTAAAAACTGGAAGACCGACAAGGTCCCAATAATGCTAGATTACTATGGTACAGACTCATTACACCTACAAGCATTTAATGGCGAATGAGTCACTTACAAGCTCTAAAACTCTTAAACAATGGCTTCCCTGGAACAATTGGTACAAAAAACTTGTCAACCTTTGAACTAATTAGTATATTCCACCTTTGTGTTCTTCCTTTTCCTGCCTACCTGCCTACCTTCCATCCTAAAGTACTTGGGTGAGAGGCGCTGTCTCCCTCCCCCTGACAGAGTATGCACCCAGATGGGGTGTCTGGGGATGATAGACAACACTCTTAACACTGCATAGCATTCAGAATTGTTAACACTGTTGATAATGTTTACAGTTGTTCATATCATATTATGTCATATATACCTGTCTAGTGAACTTTTCGCTACTGAATCTCAATGTATGACAAAGTTTATTACCTATTAGATGTTATATGTGAAACTTCACTAAAAAAAACAAAAAAACAATGCATACAAAAGAATTATCAGGTTTACCGCTTGCTTTGCTGGATCCAAAAGGGTTACCTAGTGAAGAAAAAAAAACAAAAAACAAAAATGAGTTCAGTAACAAGAATCTTTGCATGGTTCTATGATCTGGTTGCTATGGAAAATTAGCTTTACATTTCACGTAGCAGTTTCTGTGAGCTGTCTTTTGCTAGTGACTGGTGTATTCTCTAAAACAGCAATAGAGGAAAGTTTAAGGCGCTCACTAAAACTAATTAGCTTCTAGCTGTCAATTTCCCAGCACTGCACCATAGGCAGCACCTCAATGTAATTGCCCTACGCCCACAGACAAAATGTATGCCAGTTTATCACACAAATATATCAAATATATATTGATGAGCCAATAAAATGTCACATTGTACAGTTTAAAGAGATCACATTTAGATAAACATTTAAAAATGCCTTAAACTCACAATGTCTGTTTCCAACTAGTTAAGTAGAAACACACTTTCATATACTGGCTATTCAACCCCATCCTAATTAGGGTAAAAATAGAAAAAAATATCTCAAATGCAGACAAGCGGAAATTTTTAATGCTAGGCTGAAGTCAGAGGATGTAAAGACTGCTCAGCGCTACGCAGTAATGTCTGTATTTCTGTTACAACAATATTGATGACGGTGTGTGAGAAAGTTTGAAAGCAAACTTAAGCCCCATACACACGATAGGACTTTGTACAAACTTTCCTGTGGATATTTGTACAAAGGGCGTTGGCCATAAGTATGTATTGCATACAGATGGCAGGACTTTTCCAGCCAACTTTCACCAAATCATGTGGTTTCTCAGCTCTTTACCACCACCCTTTGGTCAACTTCTGTATTGTTGTTTGATATTGTGTCAATCTCGCCGCTTTCAATCGGCGAGATTGACACCTTGCGAGCCGGGTTCACACTGGTGCGGGGATCCGACTTGGATCCTCGCCAATGCCAGGTACTCCACACCAAATTTTAAATATTTTTAAATTTGTAAAAACCGGCATGGGTTCTCCTCCAAGGGCATACCAGGCCCTTAGGTCTGGTATGGATTTTAAGGGGAACACCTATGCCTAAAAAACAGCGTGGGGGTCCCCCCCAAATCCATACCAGACCCTTATCCAAGCATGCAGCCCGGCTGGTCAGGAAAGAGAGTAGGGATGAGCGAGCGCCCCCCCTCCTGAGCCGTACCAGGCCGCATGCCCTCAACATGGGGGTGGGTGCTGTGGGGGAGGGGGGCGCCCTGCGGGCCAGCCCACCCCACAGCACCTAGTTCCCATGTTGATGAGGACAAGGGCCTCTTCCCAACAACCCTGTTCGTGGGTTGTCGGGATCTGCAGGCGGGGGGCTTATCGGAATCGCGGACCCACCCTATGTGAATGAGTATAGGGTACACCGTACCCCTACCCATTCACCTGGGGGAAAAAAGTGTCAATAAAAAAAACAAACACACTACACAGGTTTTAAAAGTAATTTATTGGGCAGCTCCGGGGGTCTTCTTCTGACTTTGGGGGTCTTCTGCCGACTTCGGGGGTCTCTCAGGCCTCTTCTCCCTCTCTCTGGTGTCACCTCCGCGCTCTCTGGTTCTTCTCCGGTGTATTCTTCCTCCTGGCGGGCTCCTCCACTATCTTCTGTTCTTTTGCTAGCGGAGGAGCGCAGTCCTCAGAGATGTCTTCTTCCCTCTTCTCTTTCAGAGATGTTGACACGATGCTCTCTCCGGATGTAATGCTGTCTGGGCACTCCGCTATGACTTATATAGGGGGTGACCCCACCCCCTATGACATCACAGTCCCGGGGCATGCTGGGACTGTGAGGTCATAAGGGGGGCATGGTCATGTAATTCTATAATCTCGTTTTTTAGGCCTAGGGGTTCCTCTTAAAATCCATAGCAGACCTAAGATCCTGGTATGCCCTTGGAGGGGAACCCATTATTTAAAATTTGGCGTGGAGTTCCCCCTCAAGATTCATACCAAACACAGTGCCTGGCATTGGCGAGGATCTAAGTCAGATCCCCGCACCAGTGTAAATCCGGCTCGCAAGGTGTCAATCTCGCCGATAAAAGCGGAGTGATTGACACAATATCAGACAACAATACAGAAGTTGACCAAAGGGTGGTGGTAAAGAGTTGAAAAACCACGTGATTTGGTGAAAGTTGGCTGGAAAAGTCCTGCGTCTGTATGCAATACAAACTTATGGCCAACGCCCTTTGTACAAAAATCCACAGGAACGTTTTTACAAAGTCCTATCGTGTGTATGGGGCTTTAGACAGGAGAAGCTGCATCTTATGGTGACAATAACGATCCTTCATGTCCTAATATTTCAGGAGAACAATGCATTTATACTGTATATACCACTAAACAAATCCAAATGCAGATTAATCATCTCCATCTTCCACTGCCTCCCCTGGTCACCAAATGTAAACAACACCAGCCTTTGGAGTGATTTTTATCTTGATATACTGATATACTGATAAATGTAGCTACTTGTTGGTAATCACCTTGTTTGCAACACATAGAAATCAATATATAATTCTCCTACAGAATGTACTCAAAAGTGGCCACATTTGCTTGTTACATATAAAGCCGGTTCTGCCCACAGCTGTTATAATGACAAAGTAAACACACTGGGGGTGGTTTACTAAAACTGCAGAGTGCAAAATCTGGTGCAGCTGTGCATGGTAGCCAATCAGCCAATCAGCCAATCGTAAATAAACCCCACTAAGTATACTATGCCTTTCCGCTGAGCTAATTGTTCATTGTAATGCTCTCACCTTGTGTTGAGTTACATCTTGATATAGCGTGGCCATTTACCGCGGGGATTGTCTCTGTTACATTCAGGCCAGACATAAATGTTCAGGAAGGGATAAATCACTATTACAACTGGAGTCAGAATAGTTAACAGGAATATCATTTCTGTATATGTATAATATAATTTGTATATTATACATATACACAGCCTTCTGGATGTGTATATGTATAATCTTCAATTAAGTTTAGTACTATCTCTCATCTTTTGAAAACACATATTTACACACACTTGCATTTCTTTTGAAATTGTTTAGGGATGTTTCTCTCCATTGAACTGTGTTATATTGCCTAAAACTCTGTTCATTTTCTTCAAGAAATAGTAAAAATTTTCAGCAAAAACGTCCAGAGAAGGCTCTGTGCACTCTTTTTGATGAATAAAAGCAAGTATATCATGCTTCTGACTACACAGCCATACCGGGATTCAGATTCCACAGATATCAAAGAGCAAAGTAGAGAAAACTATGAAACTACAACCTACTAAGGATGAGCTCCAGCATGTTTGCACACTCCACCTGCAGAGCCCGCCAGGAAGTCGGCAAGGCGCTGCGCTAAACACAGGCAGTGAAATATTTTCCCGATGTGCGACTACAGAGATCGGGAAATGCCTGTGATTAGTGCAGCGCAGTGTCCACTCCCTAACAGGCTCTGCACGTGGGCTGTGCGAACACGCCTGAACACGCCTGAGCTCATACTTACAACCTTCTAGAGATGAACCCTCCAGCAATTTGACAGACTTATGGGACAGAACTGTCAGTTTTTTTCATGCATTAATGATCAAGCAGCAGAATAAAGAGACTCTATAGACCACTTATTTGCCACCTTTGAACATTATCAGTGTCTGGTTGCAAAATTCTACAGAATGCTTTCATAAAGGACACTAATATAGAGGACTCAATAGGAGTAGGAATGAGCTCAATGTGAACATTATGGGGCATTCGCGGGAAATTCGAGAGCCACAAATTGCCCTATAATGAACTGCGAATTCTCAGTGCATTAGCGTCTGATGATTGGCCAAAGCATGCACCTGACCTGCATGCTTTGGCCATTCACAGTGCGCTGTGCTGAGGGAGCCATTATCATGGCTCAGGGGGACCAATTCCACGCCCCACACTATATAAGGCTGCTTACAGAGCAGCCGCGTGTAGTGTTGCTGGCGTCGACAGAGAGATAGCTTGAGCTAGATTAGGCAGGCAGTGTATTTGATACATATACATTATATATATATATATATAACACTTTCCTACAATGTAAGGTAGTGAGTAACAGTGTAAATTTGCTGTCCCCTCAAAATAACTCACACAGCCATTAACCACTTCAGCCCCGGAAGGATTTAGCCCCTTCCTGACCAGAGCACTTTTTACAATTTGGCACTGCGTCGCTTTAACTGCTAATTGTGCGGTCATGCAATGCTGTACCCAAACAAAATTTGCGTCCTTTTCTTCCCACAAATAGAGCTTTCTTTTGATGGTATTTGATCACCTCTGCGGTTTTTATTTTTTGCGCTATAAACGGAAAAAGACCAAAAATTTTGAAAAAAAAAGATATTTTCTACTTTTTGTTATAAAAAAAATCCAATAAACTCAATTTTAGTCATACATTTAGGCCAAAATGTATTCGGCCACATGTCTTTGGTAAAAAAAATGTCAATAAGCATATATTTATTGGTTTGCGCAAAAGTTATAGCGTCTACAAACTAGGGTACATTTTCTGGAATTTACACAGCTTTTAGTTTATGACTGCCTATGTCATTTCTTGAGGTGCTAAAATGGCAGGGCAGTACAAACCCCCCCCCCCAAATTACCCCATTTTGGAAAATAGACACCCCAAGGAAATTGCTGAGAGGCATGTTGAGCCCATTGAATATAAATTTTTTTGTCCCAAGTGATTGAATAATGACAAAAAAAAAAAAAAACTTACAAAAAGTTGTCACTAAATGATATATTGCTCACACAGGCCATGGGCATATGTGGAATTGCACCCCAAAATATATTCAGCTGCTTCTCCTGAGTACAGGAATACCACATGTGTGGGACTTTTTGGGAGCCTAGCCGCGTACGGGGCCCCGTAAACCATTTACCGCCTTCAGGATTTCTAAGGGTGTAAATTTTTGATTTCACTCTTCACTGCCTATCACAGTTTCGGAGGCCATGGAATGCCCAGGTGGCACAACCCCCCCCCCCCCCAAATGACCCCATTTTGGAAAGTAGACATCCCAAGCTATTTGCTGAGAGGCATCGTGAGTATTTTGCAGCTCTCATTTGTTTTTGAAAATGAAGAAAGACAAGAAAAAAAATGTTTTTTTTCTTTTTTCAATTTTCAAAACTTTGTGACAAAAAGTGAGGCCTGCAAAATACTCACTATACCTCTCACCAAATAGCTTGGGGTGTCTACTTTCCAAAATGGGGTCATTTGGGGGGGGGTTGTGCCACCTGGGCATTCCATGGCCTCCGAAACTGTGATAGGCAGTAAAGAGTGAATTCAAAAATTTACGCCCTTAGAAAGCCTGAAGGCGGTGCTTGGTTTTCGGGGTCCCATACGCAGCTAGGCTCCCAAAAAGTCTCACACATGTGGTATCCCCGTACTCAGGAGAAGCAACAGAATGTATTTTGGGGTGTAATTTCACATATTCCCATGGCATGTTTGAGCAATATATAATTTAGTGACAAGTTTGTGCAAAAAAAAAATTGTCTCTTTCCCACAACTTGTGTCACAATATAAAATATTCCATGGACTCGACATGCCTCTCAGTAAATAGCTTGGGGTGTCTACTTTCCAAAATGGGGTCATTTGGGGGGGTTTTGAACTTTTCTGGCATTTTATGCACAACATTTAGAAGCTTATGTCACACGTCACCCACTCTTCTAACCACTTGAAGACAAAGCCCTTTCTGACACTTTTTGTTTACATGAAAAAATAATTTTTTTTTGCAAGAAAATTACTTTGAACCCCCAAACATTATATATTTTTTTAAAGCAAATGCCCTACAGATTAAAATGGTGGGTGTTTCATTTTTTTTTTTCACACAGTATTTGCGCAGCGATTTTTCAAACACATTTTTTGGGGAAAAAACACACGTTTTTAAATTTTAATGCACTAAAACACACTATATTGCCCAAATGTTTGATGAAATAAAAAAGATGATCTTAGGCCGAGTACATGGATACCAAACATGACATGCTTTAAAATTGCACACAAACGTGCAGTGGCAACAAAATAAATACATTTTTAAAAGTCTTTAAAAACCTTTACAGGTTACCACTTTAGATTTACAAAGGAGGTCTACTGCTAAAATTACTGCCCTCGATCTGACCTTCGCGGTGATACCTCACATGCATGGTGCAATTGCTGTTTACATTTGACGCCAGACCGACGCTTGCGTTCGCCTTAGCGCGAGAGCAGGGGGGAAAGGGGTGCTTTATTTATTTTTTTATTTTTTTATTTTTTTGCTTTTTTTATCTTATTTTTAAACTGTTCCTGATCTCTCCTCTGCTCTCAAAGCATCTGACCACACCAAGATCGGTGTGATAAAATGCTTTCCCAATTTCCCAATGGCGCTGTTTAAATCCGGCGAAATCTAAGTCATGAAATGCTCGTAGCTTCCGGTTTCTTAGGCCATAGAGATGTTTGGAGCCACTCTGGTCTCTGATCAGCTCTATGGTCAGCTGGCTGAATCACCGACTGCATTCTCAGGTTCCCTGTTGAGACAGGAGAGCCAGAGAAAAACACGGAAGACGGTGGGGGGGAGCATTCCCTCCCACTGCTTGTAAAAGCAGTCTAGAGGCTAATTAGCCGCTAGGATTGCTTTTACATGAAAGCTGACCACTGGCTGAAAAGAATGATACCAAGATGATACCTAAACCTGCAGGCATCATTCTGGTATAACCACTCAAAGTCGTGAATAGGGATGAGCCGAACACCCCCCTGTTCGGTTCGCACCAGAACATGCGAACAGGAAAAAAATTCGTTCGAACACGCGAACACCGTTAAAGTCTATGGGACACGAACATGAATAATCAAAAGTGCTAATTTTAAAGGCTAATATGCAAGTTATTGTCAATAAAAGTGTTTGGGGACCTGGGTCCTGCCCCAGGGGACATGGATCAATGCAAAAAAAAGTTTTAAAAACGGCAGTTTTTTCAGGAGCAGTGATTTTAATAATGCTTAAAGTCAAACAATAAAAGTGTAATATCCCTTTAAATTTCATACCTGGGGGGTGTCTATAGTATGCCTGTAAAGGGGCGCATGTTTCCCGTGTTTAGAACAGTCTGACAGCAAAATGACATTTTGAAGGAAAAAACACATTTAAAACTACCGCGGCTATTGCATTGCCGACAATACACATAGAAGTTCATTGATAAAAACGGCATGGGAATTCCCCACAGGGCAACCCCGAACCAAAATAAAAAAAAAAAATGATGTGGGAGTCCCCCTAAATTCCATACAAGGCCCTTCAGGTCTGGTATGGATATTAAGGGGAACCCCAGCCAAAATTTAAAAAAAAAATTGACGTGGGGTTCCCCCTAAATTCCATACCAGACCCTTCAGGTCTGGTATGGATTTTAAGGGGAACCCCGCGCCAAAAAAAAAAAAAAAACGGCGTGGGGTCCCCCTAAAAATCCATACCAGACCCTTATCCGAGCACGCAACCTGGCAGGCCGCAGGAAAAGAGGGGGGGACGAGAGTGCGGCCCCCCCCCCTCCTGAACCGTACCAGGCCACATGCCCTCAACATTGGGAGGGTGCTTTGGGGTAGCCCCCCAAAACACCTTGTCCCCATGTTGATGAAGACAAGGGCCTCATCCCCACAACCCTGGCCGGTGGTTGTGGGGGTCTGCGGGCGGGGGGCTTATCGGAATCTGGAAGCCCCCTTTAACAAGGGGACCCCCAGATCCCGGCCCCCCCCCTGTGTGAAATGGTAAGGGGGTACTTACCCCTACCATTTCACTAAAAAACTGTCAAAAATGTTAAAAATGACAAGAGACAGTTTTTGACAATTCCTTTATTTAAATGCTTCTTCTTTCTTCCTTCATCTTCATCTTCTTCTGGTTCTTCTGGCTCTTCTGGTTCTTCCTCCGGCGTTCTCGTCCAGCATCTCCTCCGCGGCGTCTTCTATCTTCTTCTCCTCGGGCCGCTCCGCACCCATGGCATGGGGGGGGAGGCTCCCGCTCTTCTCTTCATCTTCTTCTCTTCTTCATCTTCTTCTTCATCTTCTTCTTCTTCTTCTCTTCTTCCTTCTTCTCTTCTTCATTTCTTCTGCGGGCCGCTCCGCATCCATGCATGGAGGGAGGCTCCCGCTGTGTAACGGCGTCTCTTCGTCTGACGGTTCTTAAATAACGGGGGGCAGGGCCACCCGGTGACCCCGCCCCCCTCTGACGCACGGGACATGATGGGACTTCCCTGTGGCATTCCCCGTGACGTCACAGGGAAGTCAAGTCACCGTGCGTCAGAGGGGGGCGGGGTCACCGGATGGCCCCGCCCCCCGTTATTTAAGAACCGTCAGACGAAGAGACGCCGTCACACAGCGGGAGCCTCCCTCCATGCCACAGCATGGCTGCGGAGCGGCCCGGAGAAGACATGAAGAAGAGAAGAAGGAAGAAGAGAAGAAGATGAAGAAGATGAAGAAGAAGATGAAGAAGAGAAGAAGATGAAGAGAAGAGCGGGAGCCTCCCCCCCCATGCCATGGGTGCGGAGCGGCCCGAGGAGAAGAAGATAGAAGACGCCGCGGAGGAGATGCTGGACGAGAACGCCGGAGGAAGAACCAGAAGAGCCAGAAGAACCAGAAGAAGAAGAAGATGAAGGAAGAAAGAAGAAGCATTTAAATAAAGGAATTGTCAAAAACTGTCTCTTGTCATTTTTAACATTTTTGACAGTTTTTTAGTGAAATGGTAGGGGTAAGTACCCCCTTACCATTTCACACAGGGGGGGGGCGGGATCTGGGGGTCCCCTTGTTAAAGGGGGCTTCCAGATTCCGATAAGCCCCCCGCCCGCAGACCCCCACAACCACCGGCCAGGGTTGTGGGGATGAGGCCCTTGTCTTCATCAACATGGGGACAAGGTGTTTTGGGGGGCTACCCCAAAGCACCCTCCCAATGTTGAGGGCATGTGGCCTGGTACGGTTCAGGAGGGGGGGGGACGCACTCTCGTCCCCCCCTCTTTTCCTGCGGCCTGCCAGGTTGCGTGCTCGGATAAGGGTCTGGTATGGATTTTTAGGGGGACCCCACGCCGTTTTTTTTTTTTTTTTTGGCGCGGGGTTCCCCTTAAAATCCATACCAGACCTGAAGGGTCTGGTATGGAATTTAGGGGGAACCCCACGTCAATTTTTTTTTTAAATTTTGGCTGGGGTTCCCCTTAATATCCATACCAGACCTGAAGGGCCTTGTATGGAATTTAGGGGGACCCCCACATCATTTTTTTTTTTTTATTTTGGTTCGGGGTTGCCCTGTGGGGAATTCCCATGCCGTTTTTATCAATGAACTTCTATGTGTATTGTCGGCAATGCAATAGCCGTGGGTAGTTTTAAATGAGTTTTTTCCTTCCAAATGTCATTTTGCTGTCAGACTGTTCTAAACACAGGAAACATGCGCCCCTTTACAGGCATACTATAGACACCCCCCAGGTATGAAATTTAAAGGGATATTACACTTTTATTGTTTGACTTTAAGCATTAATAAAATCACTGTTCCTGAAAAAACGTCCGTTTTTAAAACTTTTTTTTGCATTGATCCATGCCCCCAGGGGCAGGACCCGGGTCCCCAAACACTTTTTATGACAATAACTTGCATATAAGCCTTTAAAATTAGCACTTTTGATTTCTCCCATAGACTTTTAAAGGGTGTTCCGCGGCATTCGAATTTGCCGCGAACACCCCAAATTGTTCGCTGTTCGGCGAACTTGCGAACAGCCAATGTTCGAGTAGAACATGAGTTCGACTCGAACTCGAAGCTCATCCCTAGTCGTGAATGGCGTACCTGAAGACAAAAAAATGGTTAACAATAAAACACAGTAAACGGTAAAGTATAAAAAATTGCATACCTGAAACATAAATATAAATATTATTATTATATAAAACATAATAATAAAACATTGCAGAATAGAATACAGTAAAAAAGAGCAGAACAATAGAGAGAGAATAGAGAGAGAGAGAGCGAGAGAACATTAAAACGACAACTATTTTTTTAAATTATTTTTTTGTAACTGTAACTTTTATAACTGTAACCGGTTCCAGGTTCGGGTCTCTCAAAATGCGATGGCATCTTGGGAGACCCTGTGAAAGTGTGCCTAGTCTGTGCAATGCTGTACGCTACGCTAATACTCAACTAGTGAATGGTAGCGTTCAAAACATTCACCAATGCAAAGACCAGGATTGTCAGGACAGGAGGGACAATAATAGCGGGTGTCACATCTATAGCCACGCTTGCTGCAGACACGACATCTTTTTTGGGGGGGTTCGTTGGGTAGGGGTACTTGGGAGGACATAAAGAAAATGCCTCTTGGGGGGCGTGGCTGAGCTGGCGGCCTGAAAGGACGTGTGTGACCTGCCTTATTATCCGTGAATTATCCTTTCATCTGACTAACAGACACCGGAGGTTGCTAGGGCATGAGAAGAAGCAGATCAGCGGGCCTCCATTCACACCCTGCAGGTTAAGGTAAAGGCCTTGGAATCTAGGGCGGAAGACAGCGAGAATAGGAGCCGGCGGAACAACCTGCGGATCGTGGGGCTACCAGAAGGAGCTGAAGGGCAAGACCCCACGACCTTTACTGAGCAGCTGCTCCACACCTTGCTCCCGCAGGCCCAGTTCTCCCCGCACTTCGTTATTGAGAGAGCCCATCGAATGCCCCCTGTGCAAGGTCCCCCGGGATCCCCTCCACGTACATTCATATTTAGACTCTTAAATTTCCGGGACCGGGACCTGGCACTGCGTGAAGCCTGCAAAGTTCCTGAGTTGCGCTTTGATAACACGAAACGAATGTTATTCCCGGACTATTCTATTGATACGCAAAGGCTCAGAAGGACTTTCGATCATGGTAAAGCGCAGCTCCGTACAAAAGGGCTCAAGTATAGCATGCTTTTTCCGGCCCGCCTTCGGGTTGTTGATGGTGAATCTACCTGCTACTTCACCTCTCCAGAGGATGCCTCTCAATGGCTGGACGGCCTCCCCCGTGCCCGGTAACGTACAAGCTTTACTATTGTTCCAGTACAGACTGGCTTTTCCTGTCCTCCCTCCCCGGCTACCCTCCATCTCACCTTGCTTCATCGCATGGGAGGGAGAGGGAATACTTTCCTCATAGTCTTTGCCTGCTGACCCCCCTCCCCTTCCAGGACGGGTCGGATGGCAGTCACCCGAACTTACCAACACGCTGAGGGATTGTGACTGTACCCTACACCCTATTCCTTGCTGTTACACTCAGGTGGAGATATTCACACGCAGGAAAGTACCTTGCTGGGATGATGCAGTTAACCCTCTCCATATTACCTCATGTGAGGCAGCTATGTGGAAACCTCTTCCCCTGGTATATATTGCTGTGAGGAACTACCGCTCTTTTCTGGATCTGTAACAGTCAAGATGGCTAATACCAATGTCAACAACGCTGGAAGACTGGGACTGACATTGCCCTCCTCTATCCCTGATGGACGGCCCTGGCTTGAGGGGGAGGGGGGGAGGGGAATTCAGGAACGGGACGGGGAGAATACTTTGCTGTGATGATGCAGTTAACCTCCTACATAATACACTACTGCAAGGCAGCTATGTTGTTAATTCATACCTTCGGTAGTACTGTAAGGAAACGATACTCCTCCCATATCGCTGATAGTTCCAACATGGGGGGGGGGAGGGGAAGCCTATGGATGGGAACAAAGTCTGCTGGGTCTCTACAAAGCAATCTAAGGGAATTGCATGCCCGTTCCACTGCTGGAGGGATAAACTGTTCCCCCTATACCTGCGAAGGATAAGCTGGTCAAGTAACAAAGTGTGTGCCCCTAGTTCACACTAGGTGTTTTTTTATTTTCAAGTCAAATCTTGCCTTGCCAACTATGCATCGGACAAGTCTAACAGCTGTCATATTATTTTGCAAAAGTTTGCTTTCTTTGAGGGAATGGCACGCCCGTGACACTACTAGGGGGATAAATTGTTCTTCATATATCTGTGGAGGTCAAACGGGTTTAATAATGAAGTGTGTGCCCCTAGTTCATATTAGGTGTTTTCTTTTTTTATTTTCCAGCCCAACTTTGCTTTGCAAACTATGCACTAGACCAGTTTAACTGCTGATATATTACCCTGCAAGAATGTGTTTCCCCTGAAGGAACGGCATGCCGGTGACACTGCTAAGGGGATAAACTACTATCTTTATATCTGTGCAGACTAAACTGGTTAAATGATGAAGTGTGTGCCCCTAGTTTCAACTAGGCGTTTTTTTTATTTTTTAGTCCAACTTTACCCTGCAGACTATGTATTAGACAAGTTTAAATGCTGATATATTACTTTGCAAGAGTTTATTTTCTCTGAGGGAACTGCATGCCCATAACACTGTTAGGGGGATAACCTGTTCTCTCTATATCTGCAAAGGTTAAAATGGTAAAATATTGAAGTGTGTGCCCCTAGTTCATACTGGGTGTTTTTTATTTTCGAGACTAACTATGCCTTGCAAGCTATGCATGAGACAAGTCTAATGCCCCGTACACACGGTCGGATTTTCCGATGGACAATGTCCGATCGGAGCGTGTTGTCGGAAATTCCGACCGTGTGTGGGCGCCATCGGACATTTTTCATCGGATTTTCCGACACACAAAGTTGGACAGCAGGAGATAAAATTTTCCGACAACAAAATCCGATCGCGTCAATTCCGACCGTGTGTGGCCTGTTCCGACGCACAAAGTGCCACGCATGCTCAGAAGAAATTCCGACACGGGACAGCTCGTTCTGGTAAACTTAGCGTTCGTAATGGATACAGCACTTTCGTCACGCTGCAATGTAAAAAATGGTTTAATACAGCGCACTCTCTTCTTCTTTATAATGTGACAAGGATTAAGTAGTTTTGCTGCTCATATTCACACACACTTCTCACAAAGTTTGATTTGTGTTTTTTTAGTGGGATTCCCTCAATATATTGTTATTAGTTGTCACATCTGACAGTTTTATATTTTTTTTATATTTTTTTTTGGTTTTTAAGCCTTTTTTTTTCTTTAATGTTTGGATTTTTTCCAAGGCTGATCTTTGTTCAATGTTATTTTTATTTTTACTCCAGAATATTTTTGTGTGTGTTTTGTGTGGCAAGTTACCCCAACACCATTGATATCTTTTATTATTTAATCTCCAGGAGATTTTTTGTTGTTGGTGTCCCTTGTTCGTTTCACATTGTATATTTGAAATGTACCTGAATCCTCACAAACAAACCATCATTTTTGAAGTAAAACACATAGGAGAGTATAATTCAAAACAAAAATCCTTTATTAAGGGCTCAAAACCAAAGAGGAAGGCAACACTGGATCAACAGGAGAAATTAGTGAAGCCTGTGACCCCCACGGCAGACATCAATTCTTAAACCTCAAAATTGGTGGCCTGAGGAGTCCATATATAAGGGAGGGCAGTCTGGTCCGGGATTCACAGAGACTCGGATAGCAGCAGATGACATCAGTGTCCCCAGGCTGTGGTACCACAAGAGGCTGCATCTTTTGGCCGACCAGACTGGATCCAGGGCAATCACTCTCTGGTCTTCCTTTCACACTTCCTTCCCTGCTGTGGCTATGCAGTAGGAGATGTGGCAGGAGGAGGAGTAGGACCTGGAGGAGGAGGACGACTGGGAGGACCTGGAGGAGGAGGAGGACTGGGAGGACCTGGAGGAGGACTGGGAGGACCTGGAGGAGAGGGAGGAGGAGGAGGAGGACCATCCCAAAGCTGTGTGTGAGGTGTAAGTTGTCCCCTCACACCTTTCTCCAGAGCCTCTGAAATGAGGGCCTGACACCTGGCTTGTTGGCCCTCCTCCATCCTCTGCATTTTATAGGCAATGAATGCCGCAAGGTTCTCCTGCATGGTGTGTGGTGCTCCCAGGACCTCTGTAGCCCTCCAAAAAAATCTGATAGCCGCCTCCTCTAGGCTACTCCTCCTACTGCCACTTTCTGTTTTCAGGGTGGGTGGAGGGACCTGCAGATCAGCCACCTCCTGGCTGAGACTTCCCTGTGTATGAAAAAGGGACATGGTTTTAGTTTTTGCATCATCAATCACAATCATAAATTAGTACTCCCAACTAACATCTAGGTAACATCATTGATTGGACAAGCAGAAATATTTAGAGGAATGCTATACCTGGCTCAATCTGGGCTCCTCCACATATGGCCTGGAAGGCCCAGGTTGGGCATCAGAAGCCTCAGGCGGGGGGGAAGGAAGCGTGGAAGGAAGACTGGAGAGGGATGACCTGGGTTCAGTCTGGCCTGCCAGAAAGTGCAGCCTGTCGTAGTACAACATCCTGGGGACATAGATGTCATCTGCTGCTCCGGATCTCTGTGAATCCAGGACTTTCTTGCGCTCCCTCAGATATGTGCTCCAATTAAGATCTTTAAATAGGTGATGTCTGCCGTGGGGATCACCTGCTTCACAATTTCACACAATTGCTCCAGTGCTGCCTTCCTCTTTGCTTGGTTTTTGAAATGGGGGTGGGTAATCTCCCACAGACAGGGCAGCTCCCTTAGCATATCAATGAATAGTGACATGAAGTCAGTATCTCTCATTAAGATATCCATGTTCACTGCAAGACACAACACAAGACAAAGCCTAATGTCACACCAAACTCTCCTAATCTTGTTACAATATAGTCCTCAATCTAGAAGCAGTATAGGCCCAAGTTTGTCTCTTACCTTCGTTCTTACGATCGGCGCGTCCAATGCTCCTTCCTCCGCTCACAGATCGCACGTAATACGCACGCGTGTTACGCTTTATAGACACTGCGCATGTGTGTAACTCCGCCCGCCCCTGACGTTCTTTCTATTCTATTCCCCGCCCCTTTTCATTCGGCGCAGTGGGGGAAGAGCATGATGGCGGAGTCACACCAGGTGCGTGCTAATTGTAGCAACGAGGAGGAGGAGGAAAGCCCGGATCCAGGCACGTCCCGATCCAGAAGGCGACGTTTTAAGGCCACAAATATGTCGTTTGGGGAGATGTTGGAGATGGTCGACATCATGAAGAAGTCCGACTATGATGGCAAATATGGGCCTTACCCTAACCCGAACATCCGAAAGGCCAAGATCATGGCGAAAGTGGTCAGGAGTCTCGAGCGGAATTTCGGGGTCCGAAGATCAAAAGATCAGCTCAGGAAGCGGTGGTCGGACCTGAAGTTGAGAGAGCCGGAGCAGTACCGAAAGATCCGGAGAGTGCTGCAAAAAAGTAAGTAGTTGTGCTGTGTTTCTATTCTTTCTGGCTTTATTCCGTTCGTTCTGCTCCATATGCTTTTATTAATTGTAACGTTTAAAAAGGTCAACTTTAATGTTCATGGGCCCATTATTCGTTCGTATCAAACATTTTTCGTTCGGCCTCTAGAACACCATTGTTTAGGCCATATGCATTTTCCCACATTTTTTTGGGGCCTACTTGGATGCCAAATATTTGTTTAGGTAGATGGGTTTGTTACTAGAATGAAATGCAAACTAGATTGTGTGTAAGGAGAGGACACTGAGCAGCTGTTTTCACATCTGGACACTGGAGCACTAGTGTGGGACACAAGAACACCATTTTTATTAGGGGGGGCACACAGGTGCTCCAGTGTATACTATAGGGGGGGTTACATGTGTGAAGCTTGTACCAAACAGGTAAAGTATTGCAGCTTGACAAAGGGCAATAAAAAAAAGACATCTTTGAACTCGGCTAAAATAGACAATTGTACCCCACTTCCAAGCAATGTTTACTATTTCTATAGTTCTGCCATCAAATATCTGTGTGCTAATTATACCATTTTTGTTTTACATAGGGGAGAAAAGACTCAGACACTCCTCATCCCAGGAGAACACAGACCCCCCCCCCCCTCTGGAAGAAGGGGAACTACCCCAAACCCAAGATGCTGAGCAGGAGGAAGAAGAAGATGTAGTGGAGATTGGCACCACAAGAGGTGAGTGTCTGAGACCACAGACTCAGGTAAAAGAGATGGCTGGTGGCAGATTTTTGAGACCTTTTTTTTTGTTCTTTATCTCTTTTTAGGTGATCGTGATGTTGTGGATCCCCAACGCTTTACTTCTGAAAGTGCCCAGATCCTGATCGGGGAGATCATGGGATGCAATCTCCAATTGCAAAACATCCAGCAACAAATACGTGATGTTATTACCAAAAATAATAACATCATTGATGTTTTGGGGCGAATTTAAACCCCACAAAATGACCGGTTTTCAGAAATTTCTATTTTTACAATGTTTTGAAAAGCCAAATTTGGAGGATGCACACAGTGTGCCAACATGTGCTATCTGCCATCACGGGAGATCAATGGACGCGTTTTGGGGGGGCAACCCCTTCCTCAATTATAAAGTAGCGTTGAGGAAGGGCTTGCTCCCCCAAAACACGTCCCTTGATCCCCCCTGATGGCAGAAAGCACATGTTGACATTCGTAAATTGGTGTGCATCTTCCAAATTTGGCTTTTCCAGGGGTGAGTTCCCCCCATCTGAACGCTATATCAAACCCAGTTCCTAAATACTGATGTCTGATATAGCCTTCAGGTTTTACCTAATGTGAACTTTGTAAGTTCTAGTTTTTTGGCTTTCTTGTTGGTTTTACACAGGCCTGTTTTATCTGAAATGGATATTTTGATTATTCATAATGCTACTGCAAACATTTTATACTACAAACATGTTGGTTTGTTTTAAAAACCTTGGGTAAATGCACATTTTGATTGTGCAGGTATAAAAAAGTGCCTTACTTAAGAATGTGTGGATTATTGTCTCAACACTACAACAACACTTTTGGGGTGATGTAATTGTTGTTTTATGCACAAATGGGGGTTATTTCCTAAGGGCAAATACACTTTGCACTACAAGTGCAGGTTCAGTGCAGTTGCAAGTGCACTTGTAGTGAAAAGTGTCTTTGCATTTAGGAAGTACCAGCCAACACTGTTTTTTATAAGGTTACCCAATCACGACATTTTCTGCACTCAACACATTTCTGTCAGGGTCAGCTAAAACAAACACAAGCAGTAAATGTCCACCAAGAATTGCTTTTGGTTGTTTTTTATTTGAAAAAGGTGTCACATATTGTCTGGCATATTGATAGCCCCCCCTACCGGCAAAGAACTCCAGGTATCGTAACCGGACATCACGGGCATTAAGGGAGGGCAAGCCAGGACGGCCGCTTTCAAGTGCCGTCATTGTGGAAGTATTTGGGATTCCGGCCTCAGGCCCAACTGAGCCAGCATAGTTGGCTGAATGTTTTCTTAAAAAATTATGGAGAACACAGCACGCCAGTATAATATGGTTCAGTTTATACTCCGCCATATGGATGGGTGTCAGAAATAGTCGGAACCGGCTGGCCAGGATTCCAAATGTGTTCTCCACCACTCTTCGGGCTCTGGCCAGCCGGTAATTAAAAACCCTCTGTTCCGGGGTGAGGGTCCTCATCGGGAATGGCCGCATCAGGTGGTCCCCCAGCGCAAATGCTTCATCGGCAATGAACACAAATGGGAGACCTTTAACATTGTCCTCTGGAGGTGGCAAGTCCAAGCTGCCATTCTGGAGACGCCTGTAGAACTCCGTCTGGGCGATCACTCCACCATCGGACATCCGGCCATTCTTCCCCACGTCCACATACAAGAACTCGTAATTAGCCGACACCACCGCCAACATCACTATACTATTAAACCCCTTGTAGTTATAATAGTACGACCCAGAGTTGGGTGGTGGGACGATGTGGACGTGTTTCCCATCAATTGCCCCTCCGCAGTTAGGAAAGTCCCACCGCTGGGCAAAGTGGGAGGCCACAGTCTGCCATTCCTGTGGCGTGGAAGGAAACTGTTGAGGAAAAAAAAAAAAACATTACTATTTTTTCACAGAAACCTGGCAAGCAGATTAGACACAAACATTATGGGTCAACCTCCAGATAGCATTTATTAAGGGGAATTTAACAACAACAAAGTATAAGGTACACCTATCATATTCCCCCTCCCCCCCTCTCATGGGCCATTTCTAACATTATAGGGGGGGGGGGGGACTCTTGGACAGGTAAGAGAGATGAATGCCTAAATACAGGGTATTACTTGGAACAGACCCTCCTTAGTTACACTATGTGCAGACCACTGGACAGGTAAGAAGTGTCATAATACAAAGATATAAATACACACTGTACACATTTGAGCACATTTGGACATTCTGCTATTACCTATCAAGATCATAATAGGATACAAGAACTTTAAACAGTACCATTGGAAAGTATACAGGCAGGCCCTTGCACTACATGCTTTGGGGAATTCATCCATAAATCTGAGCACTAAAGAGGTGGGTATAGTGTGTATGGGTTTGGCAAAGTCAGCAGATAGATGATTGAGGATAGAGAATTGGGATCAGCTGACTTAGCAGTTGGGGGGAGGGAGGGTTACCAAAAATTTGGGGACACCACGAAAAAAAGCCTCTGGCCCTCTGCCTGAATTTAAATCCAAAATAACATTTCCAAACATTTTAGGGGGTGTTTGGGGTAAAGCACTACTATGGAGCTGATAAAATACATTGTTAAGTGACTACATGAGGTGAATATAGGGCAGGGGACACCATGCTGGGGAGGTTATTGAAGGGCAAATATGTATGAAGGACATCAAATAATAATTACATAAAAATCCAGCATGCATGAGGACAAAGGGGACATTCACAGCATATTACAATCATGGTAATTAGGGAATGAGGAAAGAAATACAAGATATTAGCAAACATTCAATACAATAAAATGTGATATAAAAGGATAAAAATCTTACCTTCATATACTCCTTCTGTAGGACCTGTATGATGGCAGAACAGGTCTCTGGGATAATGATCCCCAGAGCCTGGGGGGAGATGCCTGTCGAGAACTTGAGGTCCTGCAGGCTTCTCCCTGTGGCCAAATACCGCAAGGTAGCGACCAACCTCTGCTCCGCAGTGATGGCTTGCCTCATGCAGGTATCCTGCCTGCTGATATAGGGGGTCAGCGAAGCCAACAAACGGTGAAACACGGGGTCCGTCATCCTGAGAAAGTTCCTGAAATCATCAGGATTTTTCTCACGGATCTCACGGAGCAAAGGCATATGACAGAACTGGTCACGCTGAAGCAACCAATTCTTGGTCCATGAACTCCTCCCCACCCTGTTCATGGACTGGACTTGTGTCAAGGTCAGGACCCCAACACCAAGCCCCCGCACAGCACGAACTCTACGAGGAGTACGCATACGAAACATGGCTATAAAACGGTCGGCTGCTCAGAACGAAGTAACAGAACGCACTGAAGAACAGCAAGGCCTGTGAAGAGCGACCTGAAAACCAGTAACGAACGAACAAGAATACAGTGACTAAAGTCACGCGGAACTTGCTTGCACGCACTGAAGAGCAGATACAAACCCACAAGCACAAACTGAACGGCAGAAAACGATCTGAAAGCCACGGGTCTGAAAAGGCGCGAATCGTCTCTCACCAAACTTTTACTAACACGAGATTAGCAAAAGGAGCCCAAAGGGTGCTGCGCTTGGTTCTGAACCGGCCTTTTCTAGTCTCGTCGTACGTGCTTGACGTCACCGCGTTCTTGGCGATCGGAAATTCCGACAACTTTGTGCGACCGTGTGTAGGCAAAACAAGTTTGAGCCAACATCCGTAGGAAAAAATCCGAGGATTTTGTTGTCGGAATGTCCGATCAATGTCCGACCGTGTGTACGGGGCATTACTGTAGCTACATTATCTTGCAAGAGTTTGTTTTCTTTTTTCTTTTTTAGGTAATTTTACGTTTATATGCTGCTATGCTATAGGCGTGGGAGCAGAGATCTCCAATCTCGTAGGAAGTAGTACCGCCTGAGTAAGGGAAGGCCGCCTGCCTCTCCATTGCTCTCACAGGAGACTTTCCTACTGTATAATGGGTTCGGTTTTGGGTATAAGCACTCCGAGTTTCCCAACGGATGTGCAGGGAGGGGGGGGGGGGTTTGGGCTCTTGGGTTGCGGTTACACCCTTTTTTGTTGTTTTTTCCCTTTGATTTCCTTTGAGTTCTGGTTTTACTCAGTTTGATACGATTTTCAGCAGTGGTCTACATGGGTCATCTTTTTTGGCCCCTGGCTTAACCTGGGGCCTGTTGACCAAGATGTTACAGATGAATTCCTGTATGTTGGAGGGGGTATGTTCTCTCCCGGATCAGTCCTGTCATTGCTCCCATCCTAAAACGTTCCTAGATATGTGGTTATGGCCTCTCTGAGACTTATATCATGGAACGTTAGGGGATTAAATGACAGAATAAAGAGAACCCTAGTCATGACATATTTAAAAAAATATAGCCCACATATCTGTATACTTCAAGAGACCCACTTGGTGGGCAGGAAAGTCCTAGGTCTTAGGAAACCATGGATAGGGCACTACTACCACTCGTCATACTCAGGTTATGTCAGGGGTGTTAGCGTGTTAATACACAAATCCCTGTCTTTTACTTTGCTTGCAGTCAGGACTGATCCGGAGGGTAGATTTGTCTTATTGCATGCCGTGATAGACACTGTTGAGATGTTAATTGTGGGTTTATACGTGCCCCCTCCGGCTACTGTGTCTCTCCTTAAATACCTGACTCCTATACTTGCTTCATACCCCACGGACAACCTTATTTTAGCTGGGGATTTCAACATGGCTCCGAACCCGTCCGTGAATAGATTAAACCCAGGGACGGGTTCCGATTCTCCCCTTAGTAAATGGGCTACTTTGTATGGCTTAATAGATGTATGGAGGTGGAAATTTCCACATGATAGGGCATTCACCTGCCAGTCTGCCTCCTTTCGTACATTATCTAGGATAGACTTGATCTACCTCACTGGGGGGCTGCTCTCTTGCGTAATAGAGGTGAAAATACTCCCTAGGGGCATATCAGATCACGCCCCCATGCTTCTTACTATGCAAACACAGTCCCCCCCCTCAGAGAGATTATGGAGGCTGTCCCGCTATTGGGTCTCAGAGGATAATGTTGCGACAAGTATAGATACATCTATAGCAGAATTTTGGACCTCTAACGCTAACTCCTCGGTGCTGCCTATAAGGTGGGAGGCCTTCAAGGCGTATACTCGGGGTTGCTATCAGACCGCGATCTCCCTTGCCAGGCGTGGTGCCAGGGTCTCCATTGAGGAGGCCGAGCATAGGGCACAAGACCTTGAATCCCACTACGTTCAGACTCAAAACCCAATTACCCTGTCAGATATGCAGGCTGCACACCGTGAGGTGATGCTCCTCCGGGTAGTGGAGGCTAAAAAACAACAGTTAACACAGACACAACGTATATTTGAACAGTGGGAGAAAACAGGACACCTGCTGGCATGGCTGCCGAGGGAACAACAACCTGCATCTACCATAGCCCCTATTAGAACTGATGATGTGAATTTGGTGACCGATCCAGTTGCCATTAACGCCTGTTTTGCCACATACTATAAATCCCTATATTCATCTAGGGTGGACTACTCTGCGGGGGAGCTGAACTCCTTCCTTAGTCAACTCGCCTTCCCCTCACTTACCAAAGAGACTCGAAACTGTTTAGATGCTCCCATTCTGTTGGAGGAGGTGAAACAGGCCATAGGTGAACTCCAGGTGGGGAGGACTCCGGGCTCGGATGGCCTCCCCCTGAGTTTTATAAACAACACGGGGAGCAAATGATACCCAAAGTACACGAGATGATCCTTGAAAAAGTCACGTGACTGTGATGTAACGCGTGGGAGGAGCCAAGGACGCTCTGTGCAGATCAGCAGTATCACACAGTGTACTGCACTGAATCTGCTCCTGTCTAAGGCGGCTGACTGCTATAGTAAAACCTGCATATGCCTTATCATTATAAGGCACACGTGAGTGGATTGAAGTTTGCCTGTGTACCTTGGTATCCTAACTATTGCACAATGATTGTTTTTTCCTCTTATCTGCCTGTTTATGATTCTCACATTGGTTGTGAATAGAAGCAAAAAGCACATTGTTACTATGAAGGTCAATGAGCACCTTGATTAAGCAAGTGTTTTTAAACAGCTTTGCTAGTGATCAAAAGCTCTATACCAATCAGGATTCTACACCTGTATAATTGGACCTTCTGAATACATCCCTATATATTTATTTTTATGTGGATTTTTTATGTGAATTTTTTTACACACTTGGTGTCACTAATTTTTTATAATTTTACACTATTTTGATTGCTGGATTTTTTAGGAATTTTTACTCACCGCTGGATTTATTTGACTATTTATATTTATTCTTATATATTCATTTTCATGCACATTGTGAAGCGCTTCAAATATCATTATTTATACATGGTTATGGGTGCCAAGGACTACTTGACGGAATTTGACACAGTGGCCTCCCTGGATGCTGAGAAAGCATTCGACTCAGTAGAGTGGTGTTATTTATGGGAGGTCCTGCGTCGATTCGGCTTTGGTCCTAAATTCATATCTTGGGTGCAAACCCTTTATACATCCCCACGGGCTAGGGTTCGTACGGGAATGACAATGTCGCCACCCTTCTATCTACATAGGGACACCAGGCAGGGCTGCCCACTTTCCCCTGCTCTGTTTGCCCTGGCTATAGAACCAATGGCAATCCTCCTTCGATCCTCTCCCTTAGTTACTGGTATTATGATTGGCACGGTACACAAAAAGATATCCCTATATGCGGACGACACCCTGTTGTACCTTAGGAATACCAGTGATTCCCTGGGTGCTGCCTTGTCACTTATCAATAATTTAGGTGGATTCTCTGGCGTTCATGTTAACTGGACCAAATCGGTAATTTTTGCATTACATCCGGGGGAAGCCTCGATACCTGCAAACACTCCCCTCAAAAAAGTTTCTCAGTTTCGGTATTTGGGAATAGAAATACACAGAGACTTTACGCATTTTATTCCCCTTAACCTATCTCCTGTAATGTCTACTCTGACCCAAAAATGCACCATCTGGAAAACACTGCCTCTGACCCCAGTAGGCAGGGTTAACTTGATAAATATGTCCATACTGCCTAAATTTCTTTATATCTTTAGACAGACACCTGTACACATACCGAATACCTTCTTTAAAAAACTTGACACCGTGATTACTGCGTTTATATGGAACGGTAACATACCTAGAATCTCTAAATCTACTCTACAACTCCCTTTATCACTAGGGGGACTCGCCCTGCCGTGTTTCCAGAAGTATTATTGGGCGGCGGTGTTGGTGACCCTCCGTTGGTGGCTGTCTGAGGAACCAGCAAATCCTTCTTCCACTTTAGAGGCGGCTTTGCTGGGCTCATACTCAGAACTGAGAAACTTGATGCATAGAGGGCCCAGATCTAGCCCTGGGATCTCCACCTCAGTGAAGACTACCCTGAAGGTTTGGGAAACTGTTAGAAGCAAGATTAGGGGAGCGGACAGTTGGTCCCCCCGCACACCTCTGTGGGGGAACCCACGGTTACCACACTTCCAGACCATCCCAGACCCAGTGCTATGGGCCCGTTACAGAATAACCACCGTGGCGGACATAGTTTCACGAGCAGGCCTACTTAACCTTGACATCCTTAAACAACAAAAAGGACTACCCAACAATATGTTCTTCAGATACCTACAGCTCAGACATGCCTACCACTCCCAATTTCCCACACCCTTGAAACTCATAACTACTGGGCTTGAGCGACTGCTGGGCGAGGAGGGCGAGGGGAAGGTCCTATCTAATATATACACGGCCCTGGCAGGCCTGGACACCTCTAAGGTGTCACAGTTGTTTTTGGTCTGGCAGAAGGATATACCTTCGTTGGCCAACGACGATTGGGAAGAGGGTATTCAGCAATATCTGCCCCTGATGATCTCTGCCAGAGACAGATTTATCCAGCTAAAATTTTTGCACAGAGCCTACTTCTCCCCCCAGCGTCTAGCAAAAATATACCCCACTAACAACCCGGTTTGTACCAAATGCGCAGCGGAGGAAGGTTCCTTCTTCCATGTGGTTTGGTCCTGCCGATATATACAAACGTTCTGGAGAGGGGTGGTTAATACCATCAAGCGAGTTGGCAAACTAAAAGTTCCCTGCAATCCAATACCCTTGCTGCTTGGAATAGTTGACACATTAGATGCCTCCCGAGCCAAAAAACTCTGTATATTTTACGCAGCTTTCTACGCCAGAAAGGCGATCTTGTTACACTGGAAGGGCTCTGTTCCCCCTTCGACATGTTTTTGGAAAAATCTCATTAACAAGGCAATACCGATATATAAGTTAACGTATCTTGGCCGTAACTTCCCAAAAAAATTTGGGAAAATCTGGGATCCCTGGATATGTGCAGAACACCTAGAATTAGAATAGAGAGTTGACTTGCAGATGCGATAGCCCTCCGCTCTGACCTATGCAAGCTTTTTTACTTTGCTATTTTCCATGATGGGTCACCTGTGAATCAAGGGAGCCCCCCCCCCCTTTTTTTGTTTATGTAACATATAGATATACTGTACACGAAGCTGAAATCTCTAGTCTACTATCAGGGAATAGCTGATTAGGTTCTAGAAGGGATGTAGCCACATTAGTCTCAATTCATATATATTCCCCCCCCCCCCCCCACACCATTGTTCCCATTGACCTACTTCCGATGATTATATAAGTGTGTTAGGATTCGCTATGTAACTTCTACTGTAGAATATCTGTATACCTTATACTGTAACCACTGCACAATGTATCAACTGTATGTTTATATATTTGTTTTATTATTAAATAAAAAACTTTATGTTAAAAAAAAAAAAAGAAAATTCCTCTCATGCAGCCGACTGCATTTGGTTGGGGATGTGAATGGGGGAAGTACGGGTGCTGCAGAAGTGGTGGGTTCCCAATTAGGATTGGCGAATGCAGCAGGAAGGGCACTATGGGCACAACGGGCCTGTTTGTCTTCTTCTTGGTGGCAGAGGGACACTACTTGTACTTGCCACCTCACCAGCTTGAACTGCACTTATGGGACTCGCCACCTCCCCAAGTGTTACTGCAGTGCTGGTTTGACTACGACCGGGGTGTACTAGGCCGCTGGCACTTGCCAGTTCAACAAAACGCTACCAAAAAACTGTTAGCGATCGCAGGGATCAGGCCTGACTCTGTGAACGCTGCAGTTATGCGTTTAGTTTTTTGTAAGTGACAGTGATCGATCGATACTGCACTTGGGTGGGCTGGGCTGGGCCAGACGGAGGGGCAAAACGCAGGTGCTAGCAGGTATCTGGGCTGATCCCGCTAACACTGCGTTTTTGGGAACCCTAAACTGCTGGGGACGCTAGTATAGATCTGATCAAGGGGTTAAAACATTTATTAGATAGTATATGGGGGTCCCTATCGCTATAAAATGCTGACGGTGAACCTAAATATTTACCTCCCTAACTAGCGTCACCAGCGACACTAATACAGCGATCAGAAAAATGATCGCTTAGCGACACTGGCGACGGGGGTGATCAAGGGGTTAAAACTTTATTAGGGGGGGTTAGGGGGGTACCCTAGACCTAAAGGGGGCTAACACTAACTGCCCTACCACACTAACTGTCACAAACTGACACCAATGCAGTAATCAGAAAAAAAACAAAAAAACTGCTTGGTGTCAGTGTGACGGGGGGGGGGAGGGGTAATTAGGGGGTGATCGGGGGGTTATCAGGGGGTAAAGGGGTGTATTATGTGTGCCTGGCATGTTCTACTGTGATGTGTGTGTGTGTGTTTTACACTTCTCGGCGCCGGAACAGAAAGTGCCGAGCCGAGGAGAGATGACATCATTTCCTCTGCCTCTGTGTACTATACAGAGGCAGGGGAATGATCCAATTGGCTGGGAGCGATTGTGATGGGGGGGCCACGAATGGATGGCCTCCCCCTCATCTCTGAACACTCCCAGACCAAAGCCGACCGCCTCGGGCACCGGTACGTGATTTTGCCTGCCCATGCCATTCTGCCGCAGTATATCTGTGTAGGGCGGTTGGCAAGTGGTTAATGTCTAAACCGCTGGCAACAAAAGTGAGTATACCCCTAAGTGAAAATGTCCAAATTGGGCCCAATTAGCCATTTTCCTTCCCCGGTGTCATGTTAGTGTTACAAGGTCTCAGATGTGAATGGGGAGCAGGTGTGTTAAATTTGGTGTTAACGCTTTCATTCTTTCATACTGGTCACTGGAAGTTCAACATGGCACCTCATTGGAAATAACTCTCTGAGGATCTGAAATAAAGAATTGTTGGTCTACATAAAGATGGCCTAGGCTATAAGAAGATTGCCATGACCCTGAAACTGAGCTGCAGCACAGTGGCCAAGACCACACAGCGGTTTAACAGGGCAGGTTCCACTCAGAACAGGCCTCACCATGGTCGACCAAAGAAGTTGAGTGCACATGCTCAGCATCATATCCAGAGGTTGTCTTTGTGAAATAGACGTATGAGTGCTGCCAGCATTGCTGCAGAAGTTGAAGGGGTGGGGGGTCAACCTGTCAGTTCTCAGACCATATGCCACAAACTGCATCAAATTGGTCTGCATGGCTGTCATCCCAGAAGGAAGCCTCTTCTAAAGATGATGCACAAGAAAGCATGCAAACAGTTTGCTGAAGAGCAAGCAGACTTAGGACATGGATTACTGGAAACATGTCCTGTGGTCTGATGAGACCAAGATAAACTTATTTGGTTCAGATGGTGTCAAGCGTGTGTGGTGGCAACCAGGTGAGGAGTACAAAGACAAGTATGTCTTGCCCACAGTCAAGCATGATGGTGGGAGTGTCATGGTCTGGGGCTGCATGAGTGCTGTTGACACTGGGGAGCTACAGTTCATTAAGGGAACCATGAATGCCAACATGTACTGTGACATACTGAAGCCGAGCATAAACCCCCTCCCTTCGGAGACTGGGCCACAGGGCAGTATTCCAACATGAACACACCTCCTAGACGACCACTGCCTTGCTAAAGAAGCTGAGGGTAAAGGTGATGGACTGGCCAAACATGTCTCCAGACCTAAACCCTATCGAGCATCTGTGGGGCATCCTCAAACGAAAGGTGGAGGAGCGCAAAGTCTATAACATCCACCAGCTCCGTGATGTCCGAGTGGAAGAGGACTTCAGTGGCAACCTGTGAAGCTCTGGTGAACTCCATGCCCAAGAGGGTTAAGGCAGTGCTGGAAAATAATGGTGGCCACACAAAATATTGACACTTTGGGCCCAATTTGGACATTTTCTTTTTTTTTTTTAACTTTAATACTTTTTATTGAAAAATTTTAAAAGAACAAAGAACAAACAATGAGACAAAATTGGTAGGCAGAGTTTGCGACCTACTCCAAGGTACAGTACACTTATACAATACATACGTAATGAGTGAGCGAGGCTCTACCATTTTTCACCACGTTTCACATTATCTAACTCTTATACTCGTA
Organism: Lithobates clamitans; assembly: GCA_037952925.1. NCBI lineage: Eukaryota > Metazoa > Chordata > Amphibia > Anura > Ranidae > Lithobates > Lithobates clamitans. The sequence continues at coordinate 2,707,568 of JBBGZY010000421.1, read as the reverse complement.
ATGTCGTGCAAGACCCATTTTCACTCTTTCCCAGACCCCAGACCCTCCCTCCCGTCCCCCCCCCCCCTCCTTCCCCCCCACTCCAAACGTTCCCCCCAGCGTTTAACATTCGCTCACATGTTATTGACTCTAAGGGTTACTCTGTTAAAGTTTAAACTAAACCATAGCCGATTTTATTTATTCTCTATCTGGTTGTCCGGGTCTGGGTGCCTTAAAGCCTCGTTCCCTGTAGGTTTACGGTAAATACTAAAAGAGATGTTGGGTGCTCATCTCTTGTATCCAGGGTCTCCATATTTTAATGAACTTATTGTAGCTGCCTTTTCTAGTGTATATGGTCTTTTCTGTCCATACCAAAGAGTTCATGGACCTAAGCCAGTCCTCTGGAGTTGGGGGTGTTGCGGATAGCCAAGATTGCGCTATAAGCTTTCTTGCTTGATATAAGCACTTTACTATAGTGGAGATTGTGTTGGGGTTCCCCGTTTCTCCCCCTACCAGCCCCGAAACACACGCCCTGGCTTCTAATTCCACTTTAACTTTGAACCTAGAGTTTATAGTTCTAACAATCTCGGGCCAGTATCTCGCTAATTTTGGACATCTCCACACCATGTGAATAAGGTCTCCTATCCCTGAACATCTAGGGCACTTGTCGTCTGGTCTACGGCCAAACCTATACAACCTCTTAGGGGTGTAATACACCCTATGAAGCAAAAAGAGGTGCGAGGCCCTCTGCGACGGAGAGACGGAAACCTTCAAACCATGTTCCAAAATTTTTTTCCACTGGCGATCCGTCAACTCCCCCACGTCCGCCTCCATCCTCTCCCTGATCCCTGAAGCTGTTTGCATGGGTATCATTTTATCCACTAACTGCGCATACACGGCTGCGATCAAACCTTTGGAGGTTTTAACTTTGACTATTTTATTGAGGAGTGGTGCCTTGCACATCTCCATGGGGCAGGTCCTGAATTGTACACCCATTGCATGCCTAATCTGTAGGTAACTGTAAAATGTGCTATGCGGGACTTCGTACTCTGTTCTCAAATCTGAGAAGGATTTCACATTGTTATCCCTGACCAAATGGGCTACTCTGGTTATACCATGACGTTCCCATATAGCATTCTTCTCAACAGTTGAGAGCTCCCGCAGGGATTTATTATGCCATATGGTTGAGAACTTGGTGATGCCCTTATACCCCATGATCTTCTTCACTGCCTGCCAGGTTTTAGTTACTAGCTTGTGTGTTGGCAATGTTCGCTGAAGTGTGCCTGCTTCCAGTGCTTCCACAAGGGATTTGTGCAGATTACCCTCTAGCATGATTTTGTTGCTAGCATGCATTTTTCCCGGAGTATCGCACCCCTCAATATGCTGTAATTGGGCGGCCAGGTAATAACTATAAGGGTGGGGGACTGCCATTCCCCCCTTACTAGTAGGGCCCTGCAATGTTTGCAGGCTGATCCTAGCCTGTCCTTTTTTCCAAATTAATTCCCGGAACAGGGAATTTATTTTTGAGAACCACTTTCTCCCGATCCATATCGGGGAGTTATGGAGGGTGTACAGTAATTGTGGCAACCATATCATTCTGATCAGGTTCGTTCGTCCCGCCATCGACAGGGGGAGTCTGCACCAGATGTCGCATTTTTTTAAAGTTTTTCAAATAAAGGGACCAGGTTGTCTCGAATATATTGATTAGGATCGTTGGACATTACCACTCCCAGGTATTTTATTTTATCTACAATTTTTAACCCGGGCATACCCTCCGGGAGGGAGCTGACAATTGGATCAATCTGAAGGAGCATTGATTTCTCCCAGTTGACTATAAGGCCCGAGATCCTCCCAAACCCTTCTACCAACTGCATCGTTTTTGCTAAGGATGGTCCTGTGTCCCCCAAGAAAACCAGAACGTCATCGGCGTAAAGTGCAATCTTTTCCTCCCCATTTTTCCTCTTGAAGCCCTGTATTCCGGATGTACTTCTCACAGCCTCTGCCAGTGGCTCCATTGCCAGGGCAAAAAGCAGGGGCGACAACGGGCACCCCTGCCTTGTGCCCCTCTCGAGTGGTAGACTTCCTGAGTATTCATTATTAATCTTGAGTCTGGCGGTTGGGCGGTTGTATAGGATTTTCACCAAGTTAATGAAAAGGGGGCCAAAGCCGAATCTTTCCATTATTTCCCAAAGGTACTCCCATTCCAGGCTGTCAAATGCCTTGGCAATATCCAAGGACATGACAGCTCTGGAATCTCCGCTTTCCACTGGGGTCTGGAGGTTCAAGTGTGCCCGTCTAATGTTTACACTAGTAGCTCTGTGCGGGATAAACCCTGTCTGGTCTGCATGTATCAGTTTTGCAATGCATTTGCTAATCTTTTTGCTAATACCTTTGCAAGGATTTTAATATCCGAGCAGAGCAGTGAGATCGGTCTGTATGACGATGCTTCCAGTTGGTCCTTCCCTTCTTTTTGTAAAAGTACAATATTAGATTCTGTCATCGAATCAGGTAATCTACCCTCTGCTACCGCCCCCTCTAATGTCCTCAAAAGAACGGGGAGCAAAGCCTCCCCATAGTACTTATAAATCTCAAGGGGCAACCCATCAGGGCCTGGGATTTGTGGTTAGGCATACCTGCCACTGCATTTTTCAACTCCTCTAAAGTTATTGGGGATTCTAAGTTGGTCCTGTCAGTTGCGGATAGGGTCGGCAGTTCAACCCCCTCAAGGAATTTATCCACCTCCCCTCTCTCCACGTCCCTTTTTGATTTATAAAGAGTGCTATAGAAATCAAAAAATATCTCCTTAATCTTCACAGGGTCAGATGTTATTTCCGCATTTGGGGACCTAATCGTAGAGATCATTGAAGAAGGAGAATTAGTACTAACCAATAACGCCAACATTCGGCCCACTCTTTCCCCTACCCCAAAACATCTCTGCCTCTGGAAGAGTCTTCTGTTTTCAGCATTTCTAGTTATTACCTCTTTATACTCTTGTTGCTTCCTAGTCCATAACTCCCGCTTTCCTGGACTAGGATCCAGTACATATTGTCTTTCTAGCTCCAGAACCTCACTTCTACTTTGCTCTCCCTGCACTTTTGATCTCTTCTTTACTCTTGTTATATGTTGGATTAGAAGTCCCCTTAGAAAGGCCTTTAAAGAATCCCAAACCACCCCTGTTGATGCAGTTCCTGAATTGTAGGCCATGAACTCTTTTAGGCCAAGAGATATTTCTTCCGCTCCCCCTATTACCTCTAGCCATACTGGATTTACTGTCCATGGTCTCTGTATTTGTTTATCGTGTATGTTCACTACTAACTTCAGGGGTGAATGATCTGATATCCCCCTCGGGCGGTATTCTACCGTGTTCACTAGCGCGTGAGCTTCTTTATTACCTATTGCTAAGTCTATGCGTGATAGTGTGCAATGCGTACTTGAATAGCAAGAGAATTGCCTGTTACTTGGGTTGCGGATTCTCCAGAGATCGCACCATCCGATCTCCTCCAAGAACTGAGCCAACCTTCCCTCCCTCAGCCTTTCTGTCCGCGTTACAGAAGGAAGCCTATCCTGACGACTATCAAGAACCGCATTGAAGTCCCCCACCACTATCATCGGGGTGCCCGCCCTGCTCTCCATATATTCTAGCAAACAGTGCAGAATCTCCAACTTAAATGGGGGGGGTATATATAAGTTAGCTATTACAAGTGCTCTACCTTCTATCAGGCAGTGTAAAAAAATATAACAACCCAATGTGTCGATTTTGACATCCCTGCAGGAGAACGCCATCCCTTTTTTTACCAATATACTCACTCCCCTTGAATAGGAGGAGTAGACTGAGTGGAATTGCGTTTGGAATCTTTTATCCTTCATTAATACTTTGGACTCATTAGTCAGATGTGTCTCCTGCAAGCATATCAGCCCGGCATCGTGTGACTCCAGTTACAGAAAGACCGCGGCTTTTTTGGCGGGATTACCCATACCCCTGATGTTCCAGGAGCTTATTACAGCTGTTCTAGGCATCAGGGAAAGAGGCAGTATATATATATAAAAAAGAAAACCAAAGAAACATTAGGCTAATTAAAAATTCAAGAAAAGAATAAATCAGATCTGGAAGAAGGGGTGGTCTCGCACAATCTACCTTGAGTGATACAGTATACAAACCACCCCCTTGCCCAAACCACCCAAGCAAACGTGTCAAATTTATGCAATTTATGCAATTTAGCGGCTGATATGGGGAGGAGCCAGGAAAGGAAAATTACGGTAAGTATGGATAACAATTTTCCTTATTCCTGGACCTCCCCATGTCAGCCTATTATGGGATGTACAAAGCAATATTAAGAAGAGAGGGAAGACAAAAAATAAAAAATAAGCCAAACCCTCAATGCAATGCTACTCAAATTTTTAATGGGCCCATAATAACCATAGAGCCAAATGTTTCCTCAAGCGGACAAGCCATATTAAGCCTGTAATGCCTAATAAAAGGTGTTGGCGTGCTCCAGCTTGCTGCTCTGCAAACTACCTGAGGGGCGACCTTCGCGTATGCTGTCCAGGATGCTGCCATACCCCTCGTCGAATGTGCTTTGATCTCTGAAGGAGGAGGAAGGCCCAGCGTTTTGTATGCAATATGTATGGTCTTGACAAACCAGGAAGACACAACTCTGGATGTTGCTGGCATACCCTTTTTAGGCCCCATTGGGAACGCCTACAGCTGATCTTGTTTTCAAAAGCTTTTAGTCCATTTCAGGTAGGTTGAAACCGCAGAGACCAGGTCTAACCTACTCCACTCATCATCAGCTGTATCCGCCTGGAAAGGCTGGGAGAATGACCTCCCAGTCCATACGAAATTATGTGGCCACCTTAGGTAGAAAGCTCGGTATCAGCCTAAGGACTATATTGTCTGGGAGCACCAAACAATATGGTTCTTTAAATGAGAAGGCGCACAACTCGGAGACTCTTCTGGCCGAGGCAACGGCTAGTAAAAAACAAAAAATTGTTAAAAGAAATAATGAACAAGAGAAAGCTTAATCAAACGGAGAAACCAGCAATGTTCCCAAGACTAGTGTTAAGCCCTCTTTTGGAACAAACGATTTCAATGGAGGTCTGATTTCTACGACTGCCCCTAAAAATCAGATCACCAATGGATGTAGAGCATATCTTGTACACGACATAGCCGACAAGGGGGGGATTTGACCCTTCAGGGAATTATAAGCTAACCCCTGGAAACCACTCTGCAGAAACTCCAAAATGTTAGATACCGAAGGAGATCCAAGGTCCCAACCCCTTTCTGTAGTTTTCCAGATCCAGTGATAGGTTACATTTGTGGACCTCTTATGAGCCTGTAATAATGTCTCCACTACACCGCCCGAGAGACCCAAGCCAGTTAAGGCACCTCTCACTTCCAAGTTATTAACTTCATCCTCCTGCGGTTCGGGTGTCAGGCCCCACTCTGCAGAAGAAGATTTTGACAAGGAGGCAGTGGGATTGGTGTGCCCAACTCAAAGCCAGAGGGAACCACGGCTCCCTGAGCCAGTAAGGTAGGACTACTATTGCTGTGACCCTTTCTCGTCAAATCTTCAGCAGGATTTTGAGAGTCAATGGAAGCGGCAGGAACACATACACCAAGGGGAAGTTCCAAAGCCTGGACAGAGCACCCTGACCCAACGCCTATGGATGCCAGGTCCGGGAGAAGAAGCAAGGCAGTTGACAATTCTCCTCCAATGCCATAAGATCTATCAAAGGCGTCCCTCAGACCCTGAGGATCTTGCAGAGGTACTTGGAGTTGAGGCCCCATTTGTTGTGATCTCCAAAGCCTTGACTCAAGTGAACTGCTAAAACATTCCCAGGCCCTGGGAGATAAGATGCTGTAAGAGAGCCAAGATTCTTCTCTGCCTATAGGAAGATTGACATGCCACCTGAAGGAGAGGGCGACTTCTTGTGCCCCCTTGATGAGACACCTAAGCCACCGTAGTTTTGTTGTCCAAAAGGATCTTGACAGCTCGACCTCACAACATAGGTTGGAACTCTAAGTGAGCGTGTCTGACAGCATCCAATCACAGAAAGTTTGAACTCTTTGCCCCACAAAGGTTCCATTGGTTATGAACCTGCTGTCCCAGGCAGTGTGGCCCTCAGCCTGCCAGACTGGCGTTGGTCGTCACCACTGTTGGTTCTGAGGCCTTCAACTGAACTCGGCGGGAAAGATTGCGAGCTAATGACCACCAAACCAGGGACTAGATTATCGGAATTGGCAGATAAATTTTCTGGAACAAGGAGTGACGTTCCCACTGAAGAAGAAAGTTGCATTAAAACCCTCCTTCTGCGCCACCTGTCCCACGGGACTACTGGAACTGTGGCTGATAGAACCCCCAGATACTGCATGCATTCTTTCACCATCATAGAAGGCCTGGCCATCACTGCTTTTGTCTGAGACTGGATCTCCTGGACCTTCCTCTGAGGAAGAGAAACACGACCCCGATCTGTGTTGAATTGTACTCCTAAATACTCCAACATTTGGGTCAGATGCATCTGACTCTTCCGAAAGTTGATCAGCCAACCGAAACGAGCTAGTGTTTTGCAGGTGAAATTCACAAGAACTAGAAGGAGCTCATTTGACAGACCCAGAAGTAGCATGCCGCCTAGATAATGGAATATTTGCACTCCCTTGACCCTGAGAGTCGCGACGACAGCGGACAGTAGCTTCGAAAACGTTCTCGGAGTCGTGCAGAGACCGAATGGGAGACTTAAAAAATGAAAATGAGAGCCTTCTACGGAGAAAGCGATGGTGAGATGCATCTATGGAAACATGAAAATACGCATCCGCCAGATCGATGGAAACCATCCAGTCTCCTGACTCCACAACCTAAATGATCGTTTCCAATTACTCCATTTTGAATGGTGGAACCTTCATGTAAGAATTCAGGACTTTGAGGTCAAAAACTGGTCCGAAACCCCCTGAAGCCTCTGGGACTAAAACAGAGGGGAATATACTTTCTGACCCAATTTGTGCCTTGGAACCAGAAGGATGGCCCTTGCTGCCAACAGCTCCCCTATATATCCTTGCAAACATTGCCTCCTTTCCAAATCCGTAGGAAGTCCAGTTTCTACGAACAAGATCTGAGGGGGCCTTGTTCTGAACTTGAGACAATAACGTGATCGAATGACGGCTACAATCCAGGCATCATGCAATTTGTCCGCCCAAACCCCCCAAATTGGGCTAGTCTTGCTCCTACTTGAGAGGGTTAAGCAAAGACACCTTCAGAAGGACTTATTTGAAGCCTTAGGAGCTTTGTTGGCCCTGGGCTTGGAAGGTTTCTGGAAGGTTGAACCGGCTCCCTTCCACTGTCTGAAAAACTGTCTGTAAGCACTGGCCTCTCTGAATCCTTCTTTGGATCTCTTGTTAAATCGAAAAGGGCTACTGTTGTCTTTTTCTTTTCTGCGGGATTAGGTCAGATCTGCCGCCGGAAACCTGCTGAATTGCTGATTCTAATGCCCTGTACACATGATCGGACATTGATCAGACATTCAGACAACAAAATCCATGGATTTTTTCCGACGGATGTTGGCTCAAACTTGTTTTGCATACACACGGTCGGACAAAGTTGTCGGAAAATCCGATCGTTCTGAATGCGGTGACGTAAAACACGTACGTTGGGACTATAAACGGGGCAGTAGCCAATAGCTTTTGTCTCTTAATTTATTCTGAGCATACGTGGCACTTTGTGCGTCGGAATTGTCCACACACGGTCGGAATTTACGCGAACAGATTTTGTTGTCGGAAAATTTTATAGCCTGCTCTCAAACTTTGTGTGTCAGAAATTCCGATGGAAAAAGTCTGATGGAGCCCACACACGGTTGGAATTTCCGACAGCAAGCTCCGATTGGTAGACGAAAGGCGTCGGGTGTCTTACGCTATCATAGCCACCTCATTTTACTGCGCATAATTTTGTTCAATTGAACTGAACTTTGACCTCTCTAATTTCTTATTGAAAGTTTTTTATCAATAAATTCTTTCCTTTATTACCGGATTTACACCATGTGGAAGCCTTTTTTCTTTCTTTTTCCCATGCTGGATGTGGGGGGTTACGGTGAACGGTACCCGGCGGAGGACCCAGCTTACATCTGAATACGTATCCTGATCAAAATTAACCAACACAGGAACAGCAGGTCCTTCTCCAATTTCCCTAGTTTCACGTTTCTCAGTTTCACGTTGAGGTCGTGAAGTCCTTCCTGGCACCCTCCTATGATTGGAATTACCGTTAACCCTACCGCTTAGACGGTTAAAGCCTGTATGACTCACCACCAACGGCCAGTGAGTCCATCTTTTCCGGTAAGGGCATTTCATTTTCATCTCTGCCAGTTGAAAGTTTGGGTTTATAGGAAGACATACCCTGGGTTTAACATGTACGTGGTGGTGCAAGATATGAATACAAGTTTTTGAACACCTTCCATTTCAAAAGAACTGTTAACCCTCAGAGACTGTTTAGTCCATATACCTATTTCAGCCATCTTTTGATCACTTTTTTGATGTGTTAAATACTTTATTGCTGATATTTTTTCTTTTAGAAATTTTAAAGGGTCTCCAATGAGACACATTTACACCATTCACAGATACTCACCTATATACAAATTGTGGTATCACTCCTTTTTCTAATTCTGTGCACTGGTGTAGAGGTGGACTTCTTACCTGTAAACCCCTTTGATATCACTTATATATCCTAGTTGGGATTTTATTTGAGTTATAGAACTACACGTATGCGACGCGTTTCAGAATCGGCTTGCCAAGCCGATTCTGAAACGTGTCGCATAGGTGTGACGTCATCACCAGGCGCCACGCTCTGTTTTCTCCCCAAGCCTCGTTGTGATCCTCCGCACGGCCGGCCGTGTTCCAGCTTAGAGGCTCTCATTACATAGTAGTGAGCGGCAGCGTGGCCGAACGGTTGCTCTGGTGTCCCCCCCTCCCCTGTTTTTTCCTACTTGGAACCCTTATCCTGACATCCAGGACACCACCAGGCTAATACAGCAGGATATGCGTTGGACTGATAACCGCAAGAGATTGCACCTGGCTGCACCAGCTTATTCTTCCTCCCTGGACTTCACATGCCCTGCAGGAACCGCTGTGACCTGTAGTTCCACTGCATCTCTTCAAGCTCAGCCAACTGACCTGAATGCAACTTCTCCAACTTTTATGTGAGTGGATATTGCTGTTTTAATAAAATGTGTTTATGATATATATTCAGAGGCGCCCCTCTCCTTGTTGTTATCCGGAGAAGAGGATCTTCGTCTGTGTCTGCGCCCGGATTTGCTCTTTCTAGAGGCTGTGTGATGTCTTGACCGCTCTTGGCTCGTGTCCGAGCGACTAAAGTGAGGTAAGAGCGAGGGAGATCTGGAATGCTGTGACAACGGGCGTCTATCCAGATGCATGTGACTCTGCGATTTGTCATGTCTAGTCCCTTTTTAACTCTTTTGAGGCTGGAATGCTGATTTGGAACCTCTTTGCAGGCGTTTATCCCGCACTAGGCCCTTCTCTCTGTAAAACACAGAGGATGTGCTCTCTTTTGAAAAAATAAAAAATAAATAAATAAATACAATTAAAATAAACTTCTCCTTCCGACTCTTCTGTGCTAAGGCAGCTATCCAGGCAGGCAAAATTCCCCAGACCTATAAGACACAGGATAATAAAAACACTCTGACAGTGACAGACAAGTAACACAGCAGAAAGTAATGAGAGACTTGGAAGGAGGCTTACCAGAGCAGAGCAGAGTAGCAGATTGATCAGCTGGAAGCTGAGATTAGCCTAGAGGACAGAGCCTGCTGCAAATCAGAAGTGAGCATTCTGGTGTTTGCTAGGCAACCCAAAGAGGAAGCTACCTCTGACCTCACCTGCTCAACTCTGAGCTTCCTGAAAGGAATACATGTGAAGGCGGTGAACTACAAGTCCCAGCAAGCCAAACCACTGCCTGAACACACATAAACATGGAAGGAGAGAGTGCCAGAACCTGCCTAACGAAGGTATATACAGTCATTTATACTGCCAGTGACCTTTGCCAGTAATACACAGTCATTTATACTGTATCATACAATCCCAGCACCACGGGAACCCACCTCCTCAGGATATTTACAGCCTATATGGGGGGGCTTCTGAACCGGGAGAGGCTGAACCCGAATAGGATGGATGGTGAATGGAGAAAAAAAAATAGAAAGAAAAAAAAAAACTTTAAAAGGTGTCCGGAGCGAGGACAAAAAAAGAACACTGTTGTGGGCAGACAGCCGCCCTTTATGGGCTAAAAAAGAGTTGGTCCTGGAGGGGTCAGAGGGGGCAGAGCTGACCCATAGTAGGCTGACATGGGGAGGTCCAGGAAATATATATATATATATATATATATATATATATATATATATATATATATATATATATATATATATATACACTGTATTTATTGGCGTATAACACTCACTTTTTCACCCTAAAAATTGGGCGCAAATAGCATGTGCGTGTTATACGCCAATACTTCAATTTTAGATGCCTCGGAGGGGACAGGGAGGGGGGCGGGATGAGCGCTGTCAGATTACATACAGAATCTCCTGTTTACTTGGCGGCCTCTGTAATAGGAAGTCTGGTCTCCTGGGCCACCATTGGACCACTGTTCTGTCTCTCATAGGAGATTTTTACCGTATATAATCTTTCGGCGCTCATCCCACACCCTCCCTGTCCCCTCTAGGCTGCAAATGGGCATCAATCAGGCTGCACTGATGGCAATGGTGAGGCTGCTGCATTGATGTGGACTGATGAAGTTGCATTGATGGCACTTGTGAGGCTGCAGATGGGCATTGATGGGGCTGCTTTGGTGGCAATGGTGAGACTGCAGATGGGCACTGACCCTTATTTTGCTTCAAAGTTCCTTATTTAAAATTTAATTTTTTTCCCTGAAACTTCCTCTTAAAGTTAATGTGCGTGTTATACACCTGTGCGTGTTATACGCCGATAAATACGGTATATACATAGTCAGTAAGATATATATATATATATATATATATATATATATATATATATATATATAAATGCAGTAGACTGTACATTCAGTGTATACTCTATATATATGCAGTCTAGTATATACTGTAGTGGAGATCAGTTTGGGGAACTGTCTGTACCCCTCAATTTTCAATTTTGGTAAAGAAAGTGATAAAAGCAGCACAGCTCAATTTACTCCTGTAAATCACCTCAAATTCTGAAGTAAACTTATGAGCAAAACTGTATATATGTGTATATATATATATATATATATATATATATATATATATATATATATATATATATATATATATATATATATCTGCATTCAGTGTAGTCTATACAGTGCATTCGGTGGTGTGCAGTTTCTAATACACTTCAGATGGTGTACACAGTATATAATACAGTGTGTACAGTTTCTAATACACTTCAGGTGGTGTACACAGTATATAAAATAGTGCAGGCGGTGTACAGTTTATAATACAGTGCAGGCGGTGTACACAGTATATAATAAAGTGTAGTGTGCTGTGAAAATAAAAAAATCTCCATCATATCCAGAAGGCCACCAAGGAGAGGCAGACGATCACAGGCCACTAACATAGGGCAAGCAGCCTCTGTGTCTACAGTCAACAGTGGTGGTCATTGACATGGCGCATCCTCTGCAGGTGGCCGTGGGGCACGCTTGCCTTTTTTTCTGCTGCTGGCTGTGTTATTGAAGCACAACATGCAGAAGAGTTGGTGGAGTGGATAACAAAGCTGTCTTCATCCTCATTCTCTTGCACCCAGGCTCATAGTAGTTTGCCTTCCAGTCGCCAAAGTGTCCTATTCCATTGGCTCCTTGTCCACAGTTACTCCTTCCATAGCCCCACTATCATGCATGGAGAAGTCCCCAGAATTATTCGACCACAGTGTCGGTTACATGCTGAAGGCTCCAATGTTGGTTCCCAGGTTGAGGAAGGAAGTAACGTGAGCCTAGGGAGAGGGGGTGCCACAGAAGGACAAGAAACTGGCAATCATGTTCCCAAAGCTGCAGCATACTGCCAAGGTTGCTCCAGTGATGAGGAGGGAGGGAATGATGAGGCCACTGACTGTACTTGGGTGCCTGAGAGAAGAGAGGAGGAAAGTGAGGAGGAGGCACAACTCCAACAAGGCAGGATGTCCTCCAGGGGGAAGCTTAAGAACAGTTACCCCATTGCATCACACCGCAGAGCTCCGCAGGTGCAGGGCCCTGCTGACTCCCCGCTGACTTTTAAAAGTTCCTTGGTGTGGGCCATTTTTGACATGTGTGCAGCAGATCACACCATTGCTGTTTGAAGTGGATCAAGCATGGCCAGAACAGCAGCCGCTTGGGCACTACATGCTTGACCAGACATATGACAACCTGCCATGCAGTCCGTTGGCAGCAGTACCTAAAAGACCCACATCGTAGAAAAAGGCGAACTTCTGCTTGCTCCTCATCTGGAATCTCAAACTCTACTATACCTCCAGTCCTCTCAAAAACCTACACTGAGAGGAATGAAGGTATAGCAATAGGTGTCACAAGTACTTGCAGCCAATCTGCTAGCAGTACACCACCAGTTGAATTCAGCAGGCAAATTTCCCTACCCCAGTTGCTTAACCGTAAAAAAAGAAATTCAGTCCCATCCATCCACATGCTCAGTGTCTAAATGCTAGCTTGGCCAAATTGCTAGCACTGCAACTGCTGCCTTTTCAGCTGTTAGACTCAGCCCCCTTTTGTGTAATTTGTATATTTGAATTTGTGTAATGTGCTGTACCACAGTGGCAGGTTAAAAAATGCCATTTCTTTTCATGTAAGGGCATTCCGGCTCTATACCGCCATGTGGAAGGCAATGTTTTGGCCTCGTTGGGCAGGGTGGTCAGCAGTAAGGTTCATATTACCGCTGATACATGGTCCAGCAAGCATGGGCAGGGACATTACCATTCCATACACGGCGCACTGGGTAACTCTGCTGGCAGCTGGGAAGGATGCAGGACAGGTTTCAGTGTTGGAGCTTATTCCGCCACAATGCCTCCAAAAAAGCTAGTGGTGATTCTGCCACAACATCTGTATGCCCCCTCTCCTCTTCTTCTTCCTCTATGGCCTCTTCTGCAGAATTGTCCTCTGAGCCAGCAGTGCTCCCTAAGCGCTCAAGGGGCTACGCAAGCACTCAGGCAAAAAAATGCCATGCGGCGCATGAGTTGGTCTGCCTAGGGGACAGGAGCCACACTGGGGCAGAGATTCTGTCATCTCTGCAGGGGCAGGCTCAGAGGTAGTTGACATCACACCAGCTTCAGCCAGGAATGGTTGTATGCGACAATGGCACCAACCCTCTCTCTGCACTTGACCCATGTTCCATGTTTGGCACACATCCTGAATTTGGTGGTGCAGTGTTTCTTGACCAGGTACCCAGGCTTACAAGATCTCCTGAGGCAGGCCAGAAAACTCTGTGGTCATTTCCACCAGTCATACAATGCCAATGTTCAGCTGGCTGACATTCCAAGGGAATGCAACCTGCAGACCAACCGCCTCATTTGTGACATGCCCACCAGATGGAACTCAATGTTGGCAATGCTGCAGTGGCTGCACACACAGCAGAGGGCCATCAATGAATACCTGTGCTAGTATGGCACCAGGACAGGGTCAGGGGAGCTTGGCTTCTTTTCGCTATGCCAGTGGCTACTGATCAAGGATGCATGCACTGTCCTGTCACCATTTGAGGAGGCCACAAGGATGGTGACAATGCATGCATCAGTGACACTGTCCCTCTAGTCTGCCTGCTGGAGCACACGCTTTGTGGTATCATGGACAGGGCACTTGAGGCAGAACAGCGGGAGGAAGAGGAGGACTTCCTTTCCTCCCAAGGCCCCCTTTATCCAGATAGCATTCCTGCGGGTCCCCCAAGCACAGGAAGAAGAGGAGGATTGTGTCAGCATGGATGTTGAGGATAACACGCAGCGGTCTTTAAGGGATGGTTTTCAGTCCTCAGAAACCCAAGAAGTTGTATGTGGCTGTGAGGAGGTAGTTAATAACAGATTAACATATAATGTGATCCGTAGTGACCCAGAGGACTCAGAATCGAATGCCACTGCAAACATACGCTGCATGGCCTCCCTGATTCTGCAAAGCCTGCGAAAGGACCCTAGGATTCATGCTATCAAGCAGAGGGATCATGGCTGGCATCCCTTCTTGATCCTTGTTACAAGGTTAAGGTTGCAGAACTCATATTGCCTTCGAAGAGAGAGCAGAGGATGAAACATCTTCAGGAGGCCTTGAAGAAAAGTTTGTGTAACGCATTTCCAGACCCTGGGAGGTTACCATTTCCTGGTGCTGGACAACGTGTTTCTCAGGCTTCGTTCGGTCAGAGGAAGGTCGGTGAGGAAGGCGGCCGGCTGACCGATGCCTTTAAACAATTTTTCAGTCCTCAGCGCCAAGGTCTGATCGGTTCCAGCAACCATCACCAGCGTCTGCATTATATGGTGCAGGAATATCTAGAGCAAGAGCAGACTTGGAGTCCTTTCCAACAGAGCATCCACTGGGTTAATCGGTCTTGAGGATGGCCTGTCCTACATCCAAGGTGCTTTCTGAATGCACATTCAGTGCTGCCGGAGGGTTTGTAATGGATCAAAGAGTGCGCCTGTCCACGGACTCCATTGATAGGTTCACATTTATAAAAAATGAATTAATCCTGTATCACTAGCTATCAAGCACCTGATGCTGATGTAACTGATTAAATTTGCTATGGATCAGGGATCCTTTGAAAACTGCCTATGCTGCCTATCCTATTCCTATCCTATTCCTCCTCAATCATGATGATGCTAGCTTCCAACAATATTTTTGGTTTAGGGGACCACCACCACCCAAGGTCTAATGTTTCTGCCCCTGTTTAACAGGGGCATGTAATTACAATGTTTGAAATAATATTTAACAGCAGGGCCCATTCCTGTGCCCAACAAGCGTAACTGTGAGGGGTTACGGTGTTCTGGCACCACCAACACCTAAGGCCCAATGTTTCTGCCACTGTTTAACAGGGGCATGTACCATATATACCTGAGTATAAGCTGACCTGAATATAAGCCGAGGCACATAATTTTACAACAAAAAACTGGGAAAACTTATTGACTCAAGTATAAGCCTAGGTTGGGAAATGCAGCAGCTACTGGTAAATTACACAGGCACACACACGTACACAAACACACATGTACACAGGCACACATATGTACACAGACACACACACACATGTACACACACACATGTACACAGACACACATGTAAACAGACACAGACACATGTACACAGACACGAGAAAGCGTCCCCCTCCTGAACCGTACCAGGCCACAAGCCCTCAATATGGGGAGGGTGCTTTGGGGTCACCCCCAAAGCACCTTGTCCCCATGTTGATGGGGACAAGGGCCTCATCCCCACAACCCTTGCCCAGTGGTTGTGGGGGTCTGCAGGTGGGGGGCTTATCAGAATCTGGAAGCCCCCTTTAAAAAGGAGGTCCCCAGATCCCACCCTCCCCCTATGTGAATGGGTATGGGATACATGGTATGGATTTTGGAGGGGACCCCAACACCGTTTTTTTTTTAAATGTTGGCATGGAGTTCCCCTTAAAAACCTTACCATATGCCACCGAAGGGAACCTACGCGCCACTCCTTGTCCTTAATCTATTCCTCCCTGATCGACCCGGAGGAGGGATTTATTCCCCCTTTTATTTCTAAATGGGAGGATGATATAGGAGTTCACTTTGATGACTCCCAGAGGGATAAGATTCTACATTTTGCCCAAAAATCATCTTTAGCCACCAGGGTACAGGAGACCTGTTACAAAATTGTAACTAGATGGTACAGAGTGCCATCCACTCTGCATCTGTATTTTCCACAGGTACCAAGTCTATGCTGGTGCTGTGGGTCAGGGGAAGGAACAGTGTTCCATATTTTTTGGGATTGCCCTAAAATTAAACCCTATTGGCGGGAGGTGACACGCACGATCGAATCTCTGACAGGTGCCAAGTTGGGGGGAGACCCTGGGGCGTGTCTGTTGCACCTCTCTAGACGTCCAATCAAGAAATATAAAGCCTCCCTAACTATACAGTTACTGAATGCAGCCAGGGCCTGCATTCCCTTATTTTGGAGATCGGAAACCCCACCAACTAAAATTCAGTGGTATGCCAAGGTTAATGAGTTGCGCGATATGGAGGATCTTACTGCCACTTTATACGGTAGGGAGGAGGCCTTTCATCAGACGTGGTGTCCCTGGCAGCACTTCATATACTCTGAGGTGTACCTCCGAGAGGTAGCACTGAATGAATGACCCCCGGACTGGGGGCGCCGCCTGAACGGGGGCCCGGCCGCCGTCCTTAGCCTTCATCTGTACCTCCTCTTTCTTCTCCTTTCTTCTCCCCCCTTTTCTCTCCCTTGCACGCCCTATTTCCCACCTGTCTCTACCCTTTACTTCCCTTTCCTCTTTTGTTATTTTATCCCCATTTTTTATGTTTTTTCAGTGATGGGAAGGTCTATTTAGATATGTTGTATATCATGGTGTGCATTGCACTTTGGCAGTATTCCATGGTTGAACTCTATTGACTTTTTAGGAAGTTTTCACCCCTGGTCTGAGGAGAGTTTTTCCTTCATTATTTGAATATGAAAGGTGCACGATTTAAATGATAATCAGGGTTACTCTCAGGAAACCTCCCCGGTTGTGTAGTCGGTCAGTTACCTAGTATGACCCTTTTCTTTTTTCTTTTTCTGTTTCATATATGTTCCATAGATCGTGCAATCAGGAGAAATGTTACTATATACTATCGAAATGACAAATAACTCTGTTAATGACTTATCTCTACTATGGTTTTTATTGTAAACTCATAAGTTGTATGATGTTCTATGCTTTGTCCACTGAGCTGTAACATTTATTTTTGGAAAATAAAGGAATTACAAAAAAAAAGAAATTGGAAAAAAAAGAAACCTTACCAGACCCAAAGGGGCCTGGTAATGGACGGGGGGGGGACCTACACCATTTTTTTCAATGATTTTTCATGTATATCGCCGGGATCCAGCAATACATTACAACCACAAGCAATTTTATATTACATTTTCTCCTTTAAAAATGTCATTTTGCTACGGTACTGTTATAAACATGGGAGAAATACGCTACTATACAGACAGACTAAGAGGACCCCACAGGCACGATATTTAAAGGAATATTTACCGTATTTATCGGCGTATAACACAAGTACTTTTTTCCCCTTAAAATCAGGGGAAAATCGTGGGTGCGTGTTATACGCCGATCCCCTGCGATCCTGAGCTTCAAAATCGCCAACCATGATTTAAAAATGACTCCACCGGCGCCGAAATACACAGAGCCGGTCCTCGGCTCTTCTCGGCCACTTTCGGCTTCACTCGAGCGCCGCCCGAACCTAGCCGAGTCCCGGGCAGGACTATGAGTGGAGCCAAAAGTGAACGAGAGCGGCCGAGAAGAGCCGAGGCCATTTGCTAAAATCATTTAAGATCATTTTTTTCCTCATTAATGTACACACAGCACCCCATATTGACAGGAAAACACAGAATTGTTGACATTTTTGCAGATTTATTAAAAAAGAAAAATTGAAATATCACATGGTCCTAGGTATTCAGACCCTTTGCTCAGTATTTAGTAGAAGTACCCTTTTGATCTAATACAGCCATGAGTCTTTTTGGGAAAGATGCAACAAGTTTTTCACACCTGGATTTGGGGATCCTCTGCCATTCCTCCTTGCAGATCCTCTCCAGTTCTGTCAGGTTGGATGGTAAACGTTGGTGGACAGCCATTTTTAGGTCTCTCCAGAGATGCTCAATTGGGTTTAAGTCAGGGCTCTGGCTGGGCCATTCAGTCACGGAGTTGTTGTGAAGCCACTCCTTCGTTTTTTTAGCTGTGTGCTTAGGGTCATTGTCTTGTTGTAAGGTAAACCTTCGGCCCAGTCTGAGGTCCTGAGCACTTTGGAGAAGGTTTTCATCCAGGATATCCCTGTACTTGGCCACATTCATCTGATGAGCAGTGCCTGGTTTTCTCCACACATACCGCTTAGGATTAAAGCCAAAAAGTTCTATCCTGGTCTCATCAGACCAGAGAATCTTATTTCTCACCATCTTGGAGTCCTTTCGTGTGTCTTGCACTGAGGAGAGGCTTCCACTCTGCCATAAAGCCCCGACTGGTGGAGGGCTGCAGTGATGGTTGACTTTCTACAACTTTCTCCCTTTCTTTTTTACATCTCTCACCAAGGCTTTTCTCCCCCGATAGCTCAGTTTGGCCGGACGGCGAGCTCTAGGAAAGGTTCTGGTCGTCCCAAACGTCTTCCATTTAAGGATTATGGAGGCCACTGTGCTCTTAGGAACCTTAAGTGCAGCAGAAATTTTTCTGTAACCTTGGCCAGTTCTGTGCCTTGCCACAATTCTGTCTCTGAGCTCTTCAGGCAGTTCCTTTGACCCCATGATTCTCATTTGCTCTGACATGCACTGTGAGCTGTAAGGTCTTATATAGACTGGTGTGTGGCTTTGCTAATCAAGTACAATCAGTCTAATCAAACACAGCTGGACTGAAATGAAGGTGTAGAACCATCTCAAGGATGATCAGAAGGAATGGACAGCACCTGAGTTAAATATATGAGTGTCACAGCAAAGAGTCTGAATACTTAGGACCATGTGATATTTCAGTTTTTCTTTTTTAATAAATCTGCACAAATGTCAACAATTCTGTGTTTTTATGTCAATATGGGGTGCTGTGTGTACAGTAATGAGGAAAAAAATGAACTTAAATGATTTTAGCAAATGGCTGCAATATAACAAAGAGTGAAGAATTTAAAGGGGTCTGAATACTTTCCATCCCCACTGTAAATATTACATTAAAGTGACATATGTATCATAATCAAAAATATCCAGTGAAATAAACCAAGTTTAAAAATCAGGTGAAAAATAAATAAAAGAATCCATACATAAATGTATGTGCTAGAGAAATTATGTGCAAAATTTAAGGGGGTCTGAATACTTTCCGTCCCCACTGTACATATTATGTTCACTTGGTAAAACCATTGGTTTATTATCCCGCGCTGCACTTTTCTATATATCTATCTTTCTGTGCCCCATATCAGGTTTTAGTGCTTAGCAGCAGGATGTCCTTCACGGTTTAAATTTTCAGTAATTTATATGTTTTTTATTTATCACACACCTAGCGCAATTTTCTTTCCTTATTTTGTTAGTGGAGACTGGTATAGCAGGAGACCTTTCCAAGACGTTGTGTTGGTAGATGGCCCTCTCCAGTTATTGTATATTATATGGTGGCTCCGACTTAGTCCATACGGATGTTCATTCCCAGCGGATATGTACGAGGGATAAAGAAGAATCTCCCATAGTGTAGAACGTATAAACTGATTGATTTATTTAAAAGCCAAGTGGAAACTTACAACAGAGTAGTGAAAAAATAGCAGATCTGTAATTTGACCGGCGTTACAGGTGCCTCTTACATCACTTCCGGTTCTCGTGTGGTCCGGTCACTTCCTTTGCATTACGTCACACCACATGACTTCCTCAGGGGATCCCCTGAGGAAGTCACGTGGTGTGACGTAATGCATAGGAAGTGACCGGACCACACGAGAACCGGAAGTGATTAAGATATCAAGGTATGACAATATAGCAGATAATCAAGAAGACTTATGCTGCGAACACACGATCGGATATTCCAACAACAAAACCGTGGACTTTTTTCCAGAGGATGTTGGCTCAAACTTGTCTTGCATACACACGGTCACACAAATGTTGTCGGAAATTCCGAACGTCAAGAACACGGTGACGTACAACACGTACAACAGGACTATAAAAAGGAAGTTCAATAGGCAGTGCGCCACCCTTTGGGCTCCTTCTGCTAATCTCGTGTTTATTTTGTGTGAGTAGAAGTTTGGTGAAAGACGATTCGCGCTTTTCAGCCTCGTGCTTTTCAGTTCGTTATTGCTTGTCAGTTTGTACTTGTGGGTTAGTATCAGTTCAGTCCGTTCTTGTCAGCTTGTTTCTGATTTTCAGCTCGCTCTTCTCAGGCCTTTCTGATTTTCAGTGCCTTCTGTTAGTTTGTTCTGACCAGCTGACCGTTTTGAAGCCATGTTGCAGGTACATACTAGTCGTAGAGTTTGTGCTGTGCTTGGGCTTGGTGTTGGCGTTCTTGCCTTGACCCAAGTCCAGTCCATGAACAGGGCGAGGAGGAGTTCATGGACGACCTATTCTCGCACATGCCTTTGCTGTGGGAGATCCAGGAGAATAATCCAGGATGACGGACTCCATTTTTCACCGTCTGTCCCCTTATATTACGAAGCAGGACACCTGCATGCGGCAAGCCATCACTCCTGAGCAGAGGCTTGTCGCCACCGTGCGGTACTTGGCGATGGGGAGAAGTCTCCAGGATATCAAGTTTACGACTGGGATCTCCTCCCAGGCTCTGGGAATCATTATTCCAGAGACCTGTTCTGCCATCATACAGGTCCTGCAGAAGGACTATATTAAGGTGAGTTTTCTCCTTTAACATCACATTCTATGTATTTAATGATTGCTAATGTATTGTATTTATTTCATTATTCCCTAATTACCATGATTGTAATATACTGTGACTGTCCTCTTTGTCCTCATGCATGCTGGAAGCTTTTAATGCTCCTTTTTTGTCCTTCATGCAAATTTGCCTTCACTACCCTCCCCAGCATGCTATCCTGGGCCCATACACACCTAGCCTAGTCACTTAATAATGTATTTTGTCAACTTCATTGTAGTGCTTACCCTAAACACCCCTTAAAATGTCTCAAATGTTCTTGTTGTCCTTAAATGTAGGCATATTGCAAGAGGCTTTTTTTTGGGGGGCACAAACTCATTTGGGACCCTCCCTCCCCCCAACCGCTAAGTGAACCGATACCAATATACCTACCTACCTACACACTATACCTATCTCTTTTGTGTTCATATTTATAGATGAATTCACCAAAGCATGTAGTGCAAGGGCCTGCCTGAATACTTTCACATGGCACAGTTTCAAGTTTTGTTCTCCTATTATCTTGATAGGTAATTGCAGAATGTAAAAATGTGCTTCAATTTGTACAGTGTGTATTCCTATTTTTGTATTATGACACTTCTTACCTATCCAGTGGGCTGCCAATAGTGTAAGTAAGGAGAGGTTGGCCAAGTAATACACATTATTTAGGCATTCAGCTCTCAATGAAGTGGAGAGGGTTACCTGTGCAAAACATCTCCCCTCCCCCCCATAAAATTTTTACATTGGGCCATCAGAGGGGGTGAGGAATATGATAAGTGGACCTTATACTTTTGTCTTTAAATACTCATTTCAATAAATATTCTATTTATGTTGGCCAAGAATGTTTGTGTCTAATCTGCTTGCAATGTTATGTGCAAAAGTACTACTTTTTTTTCTTGTTTGACACCACAGTTTCCTTTAAACCCACAGGAATGACTGTGGCCTCCCAGTTTGCCCAGTAGTGGGACTTCCCCAACTGTGGAGGGGCAATAGATGGGAAGCACGTCCGCATCGTCCCACCCCCCAACTCGGGGTCCTGTAATCATAAGGGGTATAACAGTATAGTGTTGTTGGCGGTGGTGTCTGCAACTTACGAGTTCCTGTATGTGGACGTGGGAAAAAATGGCCAGATTTTTAGATGGTGGAGTCATCTCCCATACGGAGTTCTTCAGATGGCTCCAGAATGGCAGCTTGTGCTTGCCACCTTCTGAAGATAATGAGGCGGGTTTGTCTTTGTCGCGGATGAAGCTTTTGCGCTGAAGGACCATCTTCTGCGGCCATTCCCGATGAGGACCCTCACCCCGGACCAGAGGGTTTTTAATTACTGGCTGGCCAGAGCCAGAAGAGTAGTGGAAAATGCCTTTGAAATAATGGCCAGCCGGTTCCGCCTATTTCTCACAGCTATCAACATGGCGGAATATATAATTAATAACATCGTTCTTACATGCTGCATACTACATAACTTTTTAAGAAAAAATGCATCAAACTATGTGGCCTCAGTTGGGACTAAGGCCGGCTTATTCCCAGATTCAACAAATCTGACGGCTCTGTGAACCTGGCCGTCCTGGCTTGCCCCCCCAAAGTGCCCACGGAGTTTGCCAAGAGTATGTAAAGTACTTTGTGGGTTGGGGGGGCCATTGATATGCCAGAGAATCGATAAACCTGTTTAAAAATAGGATTTTTATAACAGCTTATCTGTAAAATCCTTTTCTTGGAGTACATCATGGGACACAGAGCCTTAAGTAATTACTTAATGGGTTATAGGCCACCTTCAGGTGTTGACACTAGTATACCCAATCAAGGAAGTTCACTCCCTATATAACCCCTCCTCCTTCCAGGTGCACATCAGTTTTTGTAGCAAAGCAATATACTTAAATCCCCAAAAAGAGGGGAGGGACCTCTGTGTCCCATGATGTACTCCAAGAAAAGGATTTTACAGGTAAGCTGTTATAAAAATCCTATTTTCTTTATTGTACATCATGGGACACAGAGCCTTAGGTAATTACTTAATGGGACGTCCCATAGCAATGCTACTTGAGGGGAGGGAGACACAACCTGGAGGGTACCCCCAGACTTGAGGATCTATACTGCTGCCTGCAGCACACTGCACCCGAAGGCGATATTCTCATACCTCCTTACATCCAGCTGATAAAATTTTGTGAATGTATGCACTGAAGATCAAGTTTCGGCCTTACAGATCTGAGCCATGAAGGCGTGATGACGCACTGCCCAAGAAGCACTAACCTCCCTAGTAGAGTGCACCTTAACTTGAAAAGGGGAAATCTTACCCCTTAAATTATAAGTTTGAATTATCACTTGCCGGATCCACTTAGCGACAGTGGATTTTGATGCTGCCTGTCCTTTCTTAGGACCCTCTGGCAGAATAAATAAGACACCCGTCTTACGAATCTGAGCAGTTGCCTTTAAATAGATTTTCACTGCTCACACTACATCAAGACAGTGTAGTGACTTTTCTTCCCTGGAACATGGTTTTGGAAAAAACTATGGCAGGACAATATCTTGGTTCAGGTGAAAACCTGAAACCACTTTTGGCAAAAAGTCTGGACGAGGGCATAACACCACTCTGTCCTCGTGAAAAATAAAATATGGCTCTTTACAAGAAAGAGCAGCCAATTTCGAAACCCTCCTTGCTGAGGATATAGCAACCAAAAATACCAACTTCCTTGCCAGAAGGACTAGGGAAATATGTTGTATCGGTTCAAATGGCTGTTTTTGTAACACAGACAAAACTAAGTTCAAGTCCCAGGGGTTCAAGGGAGGTTTGACGGGTGGATTAAGCCGCGTTACCCCTTGTATAAAACCTTGGACTAAAGAATGAGTAGAAAGTGGTCTTTGAAATAAGACCGATAAAGCTGAGACTTGACCTTTAATAGTACTCAAGGCCAACTTCATTTCTACCCCTAATTGTAGAAAGGCAAGAATTCTGCCTATGATATATCTCCGAGGGTGCCAACCCTTGGATTCATACCAGGAAACATAAGCCCTCCAGACTCTATAATATATAGTTCTGGAAGCTGGCTTCCTTGCATTAATCAGGGTAGAGATAACTGACCCAGAAAGCCCTCGTTTCTTCAGAATGTGGGTTTTAATAGCCAAGCCGTTAAATTTAGAGACCATAAGGAAGGATGGAATATTGGTCCCTGTGGGAGCAGATCTGGCCATAGTGGGAGGGTCCATGGGCCCTCCACTGCCATCTTTACGATTTCTGCATACCATGACCTTCTGGGCCATGCTGGTGCCACCAGAATTACTGGCTTTCTTTCCAGCTTGATCCCACAAAGAAGTCGAGGCAGCAACTGAATGGGGGGAATGCATAGATCAGTGAGAACTGATCCCATGGGGTCACTAACGCATCCGTTCTGCATGCGAATGGATCCCTTGTTCTGGCCACAAAGTTGACTAACTTCATGTTGAACCTGGACGCTAGGAGATCTACGTCCAGAGTCCCCCATCTTTGGCAAACAGCACGAAATATGTCGGTGTGAAGAGACCATTCCCTTGGCAATAACTGCTGGCGACTGAAGTAGTCCGCCTGCCAATTCTCTACTCCCGGAATGAAGACTGCCGATAGGCACGGGACATTCCTTTCTGGCCAAGAAAGAATATGGTTCACCTCTCTCTGCACTGAGAGACTTTTGATGCCCCCTTGGTGATTGATATAGGCCACAGCTGTGGCATCGTCGGATTGAATCCTGACAGGACAATCCCGTAACCTGAAAGTCCAGGCCTTTAGAGCCAGTCGCACTGCCCAGATCTCTAGGATATTGATGGGAAAGGCTCTTTCAGTTCTTGACCACTGTCCCTGGACAGTTATCTTTTCTAGTACTGCTCCCCAGCCTAAAAGGCTGGCATCCGTCGTTACCACTTTCCAGATGACTGGTCTGAAGGATTTTCCTTTCAGCAAATTCTGGGTTAGTAACCACCAAGTGAGGCTTTGGTACACTCTTGGGGGCAGCTACATTGGCAAGTCTAAAGCGTAATTGTCTTGTTCCAAGCAGACAGGATACTGTTTTGCAACAGTCTTGAATGAAACTGGGCATAGCTGCTTTGAATGAAGCCACCATCGTTCCTAGCAACCTCATGCAAAGGCAAATGGAGGGACTGCCATTTAACCTGACCATCAGCACAAGTTGATCTTTGCCTGAGGCAAGAACACCCTTTCCTGGGCTGTGTCTATGATCAGACCCAAGTACTCCAGACTCTTTAGCGGTATTAAGGAAGATTTCTCTAGGTTGAGAATCCAACCCAAACTTTCCAGATAATTGGTTGTAGTACATATACTTTGCTCCAAACGAGCCACCGACTGATCTATTAGCAATAGATCGTCTAGGTATGCTACGACTGTTATGCCCTGTGCCCTTAACCTGGCTAGAGGTGGGGCCAGCACTTTTGTGAACACCCGGGGTGCTGTGGCTAGCCCGAAGGGCAGGGCTGCAAACTGAAAATGCTGCTGTTCTATCTCAAACCGCAGAAACTTTTGATGAGTGGTAAATATAGGGACATGCAGATATGCATCCCTTATGTTGATTGATGCCAGAAGTTCTCCTCCTAGAAGGATAGAAACAACTGACCTGATCTCCTCCATGCGAAAGGAGCGGATCTTCAGGAACTGATTTAGATTTCTTAGATCTAGAATGGGTCTGACGTCTCCATTTGGTTTTTGTACCATGAAAAGATTTGAATAAAACCCCAGACCTTGCTATATTGTGGGGATCTGTATGACCACCCCTTGAGATATTAATCGGTCTAGTGCCTGAAACAGAGATTGTCTTTTCTCTGGATCTTTGGGAACTCTTGACCTCAGGAAGCGAGACAGGCGAAAGTCCCGAAATTCCAGCTTGTACCCCAGCGTTACCGCGGAGATGACCCATCTGTCCTGCATTTTCTCTTTCCAGACTTTTGAAAACTGCAGAAGTCTTCCCCCCACCTGGGTAAGGGGGGTTGCCTCTTCATAATGAGGCTTTAAGATTCTTCTTTGCAGGTTTCTGACCCCAGGACTTCTTTTGAGCCTGGGTCTGACCCTGAGGTTTTCCTCAGTCTGACGGCAGAGGCTATCGCCACTGCCTGGGGGCAGAAGCCCCTGGTGCAGGGGAAAGAGCCTGTTTAAATGAAGGGCGTTTATACTTTCTTTTGACTGGTAAAAGAGTACTTTTCCCACTAGAAATTGTTTGGATATATTTGTCCAAGTCTTCTCCAAATAGTCGCTCCCCATGAAAAGGGAACCCAGTTAGGAGGTTTTTACATGCTGCTTCAGCCATTTTTTAACCACAGGATTCTACGCATATGTACAAGCATAAGCATAAGGCGGGATGCCTGGTGAATAGAATCTTTAATGGCATCTATGGCAAAGCATAATGCTTTTGGTAGTTCAGCCAAATCCCGAGCTTGTTGTGCAGGAAGCTCTCTAAGGGCCTGTCTAAGTTGGTCCTTTAGGGATTGACACACACCTGTTGCAGCGACTGCAGGCTGAGTAACGGCACCTGCCATGGAAAAAGATTTTAACAGGGATTCCAACTTTTTATCTGTTGGATCCTTAAGCATCAGTGCATTGTCTACAGGACAAGTTAGGCCTTTTTTCACACTGGAAATTGCAGTGTCAACTGCTGGTATTTTCCATCTTTTGGAGAATTTCTCCTCCAGGGGATAGAGAATTGAAAATCTCTTAGTAGGGAGAAAATGCTTATCCGGGTGATCCCATTCAGCAAAAATAAGCTGTTCTAGTAATGCATGTGAAGGAAACACATTCAAAGGCTGAGAAGGTTTTAAGAAACCCAAGGAAGAAACCAAGCTTTCAGGAGACTGCGTTAGGGGCAGCATGAAAGTGGAACGAACTATCTCCGTAAGAGTTTGTATCGACAATTTCTCAAATTGTGAGGCTGAAAAAGGTTCATCTATCGTTGTTTCCTCCACAGAGGAATCATCGGTTTGTTTTTCCTCCTGATCGACTGAGGGTAACACCTCATCCTGAGCCCACTATTCCCTTTGCAAAGGTTCTGAAGTGGGGGAGGGGGATCTAGCACGCTTCCTATCCATTTGAATGGAGGATGCGATTAAAGCTGCTAATCTTATTTCCAGACCCTGCAGGGAGGAGGAAAGGACATCTTCAGTCATGTATACAGGGGCTGAGGTGTGAGAAGCAGCTGCACCGTCAATTTGTTCCAATGGCTCACCCTGGCTTGCCATAACTGGTAATTCAGGCGAGGATGACAGCATGGAAATGCGACTCGAGATCCTAATGCCTGGGGGTGAAACCTTTTACTTTTTTGTTTTTTTGTGGTTTCTCCTTTGGTAGGCATAGTCCTAAGTACAAAAAACAGAGGCACTATACAAATTGCACTTAATCGCTGAAAATAGTCATGACATTTATTTTTTTAATCCTTTATTTATGTAGCAATAACTCTCGGTGGAGCTGCTGGTTTAAAGCGGGCTGTTACCTTCACTCTCGCCACCTCTGTTTCACCGGCACCGGGTCTAGGGTCCCGTTGAGTTTACCTCTGGACAATGTAGGCACCAAACACTTGAGTATCTTTTCCAATGCTTTAATGAACAGGTAATAAAGGAAGTAGCAGGAAAGAGGTAGAAGGAAAGTTGCAGGGAAGCTCAAATACCTTTTCGTAGTATTCTTTAGTACATTGTTAGGAATTGAACACTTGTAGTTGAATGCACTCCCCTTGTGGGATTCAATCTTTGCCCGCCTGGATAGGCCTCTCTCACTTGCCTAGCAGCCAGTACGTAGCACAACAAAAGTCTCTGCCACAGACTTGTTTGAAACAGGACTGGTATGATCCTCTGCCAGAGGATGTAATGGTTTACGATGAATATCAGACACAGCACTTGAACCTTTAAGCCAACCCGGCAGTACTATGCAGTAAGATTACTTCAGGATACGTCCTCCAACTCAGTCACCAGGCCCCTCTCCAGACCAGCACTCTGCATGATCCTTCCATGACGGGTCCTCCCCTGGGATCTCCTCAGTTTTCCAGCTTCTTCTCTCAGGATAGACAGCCCAGGACCATTCCTCTGCCGCTGTGGTAGGCCCCAGACAGGCTTCTGGGCCCACCCACACGCTGCAGCGACGTGGGCCTCCGGAACGGAGGACCACGAGGTGGTATTCCTAATGCATACCTGTCGGCCAGGAGGGCCAGCAGGTGGACGTAAAAAGACCCCTAAACATGGCGTTTGTCCCAAAAAAAACTTTCCCAGAATGCAACTCGGAGGACCACCTCCACCAAGTTGTCTCCGGGACAGAGGAGCACTCATACGCTTTAACACGTTGCCTTTCCAACACCGGCCCATGGGGACAACGACACCCACCGGTGCAGTGTGGAACTACACGCAACTCAGCCAAGCTGGAACAAAGGCAAATCTAACTTCACCTAACAAGTAACCCACTGAATTTACCTATCAGTAGTGGATTAAAAATCTACCAGCGCTACATTTAATATTATATAAAAAAATACAAAAGTTGCAAACATCAATTTTACATAACCTTGTTGACATTACAATATCACCCATAACTGCCCTTCATCCCCCCCTCCCTCCTCCCTAAATCCCCCCCCCCCCATCCCTCAAAATACACAACACAAAAATTCACGTATATTAGCTCATGATAACTTCGGCAAATCTCTTAGATTTTTTAAAAGCTACCCATTTGGCCCACTTAGCTCCGCTAACCTCCCCTTCTCCGGACGAAGAGTCTTCTGCCTCAGTTTTCTCTAAGATATAGGTTTCATTAACCCTTGCAATCCACTCCCGAATCCTAGGTCCCTCTGCCTCCTGCCATTTTTTTGGAACTGAGCTTTTTGCTGAGTTCAAAAGAACAGGAATTATGGAGAGTTTATACCTTCTATTTAAGCCCTCTGACCCATGGAACAGGCAAACCCATGGGTCTTCCGGTATAGCTTTGCCCATAATCTCCTCAATAAGTTAAATCACTTCCTGCCAGTATTTTTTAATGATTGGGCAGTCCAACCAGAGATGTGCCATTGTTCCCAAGGCCCTACATCCTCTCCAGCAATTTGGGGATTTATCAGGTTGGAATTTACTTATTTTATCAGGTGTTGCATACCACCTAGTCAATCATTTTCATGTCTACAGCCGAGCTATGTGTTGCCCCTAATATATTGCCCAACAAGCTTTTGCTATAGACTGAACCCAATTTGTTTTCCCATTTTTTGATAAATAAATAATAATAAATAAATGGTCAAAATTTTATATAACGACAAAATATTCTTCCTTGGCTTTTCCCTTAAAAAAAGCTTCTCTATCGGCCTGTAGTTTTTTTCGTCTCTTATAGGCCCAGGAAGGCTTTTGCAAAATGAGAGAGCTGGCCATACCGCCACTCATTAACTTGCATTAATCCCGTGTGTGCAGATAATTCCTGAAATGTGATCATTTTACCTTTTTTAGTGATGTCTTTTAATTGTGCCTCCCTATTTTTTATCCAGTTTCCTCCCATTGCCTTCATCCCAGGGGGAAAAAACTTGTTATCTTTTAAATAAATTAAAGGTGAATTATACTCCCATTTATTTTTTAATGAATCTGGTCCCAGATTTTAAATGTGTAAAGTGTTATATCATGTGTGTCTAGGCCTAAATTCCTATAGTGAGTAGGGTTCCATATCAAGTGATTTAAACGTGCATTACTTAAACCCATTTCCAAATTAACCCATCTTTTATTAGACCCCCCTTTTGCCCACTCTAAACGCCCGTGATCAAACTATTGCATTGTGATATTTTTTAAAGTCTGGAATCGCCAGACCCCCATGTAAGTTCTCCCTACTCAAAACCGTGTATGCTATCCGTGGTTTGTTATTATTCCATACAAATCTACTTATTAATCCAATTAATATTCTAAAATATGTTTGAGCCAATGGAATTGGGAGCATCTGCATCTTGTACAAGACTTTTGGAGCTAAAACCATTTTAACTGTGTTTACTCGCCCAATCCAAGAGTTGTTTAATTTCATTGAGTAATGGTATGAAGTTTATCAAATAGATCTTCCTAAGTGAGTTGGTTAATTTTACCCCTAGGTATTTAATGCTTTCCCTCCAGGGGAAGTTGAACACATTCCTAAGTCTAGCTACTTCCTGTCTGTCTATAATGATGTTTAGGTCTTCCGATTTACCGAGGTTGATTTTGTAGTTTGAAAGTTCTCCATACTTCTTCAGGGTGGACAGTAGATTAGGGATCGAGATCCTTGGATTTGTGATAAAGAATAACACATCATCGGCGAACGCCGCCAATTTGTGCTCCTCTTCACCCACCTTACAGCCACTGATATCCGGATTTTTACGGATCGAGGCCAGTAAAGGCTCTAATGTCAAGACAAACAGGAGTGGAGATAGCGGGCAACCCTGCCTAGTCCCATTCTCCATTATAACCTGTGCGGAGGCTATACTATTTGCTTTAACAAATGCAGGGGGATGGTTGTACAAAATTTTAATCCATTTCAACATTATTGGCCCAACTCCCATGGCTTCCATTTCAATCATGAATCCCCAATCTACTCTGTCAAATGCCTTCTCAGCATCTATAGACAGAAATAGTCCTGGGGACCCACTAGTTTTAATAGCTTCTGAAATAAGGAGAGACCGCACCCCATTATCTCTCCCTTCTCTCCCTGGAATAAAGCCCACTTGGTCTAAATGAACCAAGGAGGACATTTTTTCCTTTAGCCATAATGCCAATATCTTGGCATACAGTTTAATATCTGCGTTTAAAAGCGCAATCGGCCTATAGCTGACACAAAGCGTGCAATCTTTGGCATCTTTTAAGATTAAGGTCACTGATGCTGTTAATGCTCCCTCACATAATTCCCTTTCCACACCTGACAGAGCCTCGGTACCAAAAAGTCTTTAAATTTTTTATAGAAATAGGATGTGAAACCATCTGATCCGGGACTTTTACCCGGAGGAGATGAGTTCAAAGCTAAACAGATTTCTTCTTCGGTAATAGGTCTATCTAATTCTAAAGTGTCCATTTCAGATAAAGTAGATAGCCCAGCAACTTTCAAAAAATCTCTCACCCTCCCATCTCTTTCCAAGCCACTACTTTTGCTCTGTCTAACAGAATAGCCCTCAGAATAGAGGGCTGTAAAGTACTGCCGAAATACTTCCCCTATCTCCCTCATCTCTTTAGATGTATGCCTAAATTTTCCTTTTTTATTTTGAATTTTATCAATGAAGTTTATATCCCTTTTTTTTTCAGGATTGTGGCCAAATGTTTACCCACTTTATTTCCCCACCAGAATCTATCTTTTAAATGTTTATTCAAAATCCTATTTGATTCAGTCTCCATTACGTCTTTAAGTTCTTCTCTTTTAGTTATTAATTGCTGCAAGAGGGTCCTATGATTCCCTTTATAGGCTTTATGAGCTTGTTCAAGTTTATGGATTTCTAAGATAAGATTCTCCTTCCTTTTTAATCTTTCTTTTTTCACTCCGGCCCCAATAGATATCAAAACCCCCCTGATATACGCCTTAAAGGTCTCCCACAGGACTGTTCCCGAAGTCTCTCCCGTGTCATTGGTCAAAAAGAACGAGTCAATTTCCTGCTGAACTTTTTCGGCTACCTTATCGTCCCTAATAAGATATTTATTGAGGCGCCATGTATAGGGGTACTTATGAAGTCCCCTTTATACTCACTTTTATTAAGACAGGGGCGTGATCTGATAGCGTAATTATCTCTATCTTTGTATCCCTCACTGACTCCAATAAACTGTGGTCCACCATTAAAAAATACAGTCTTGAATAGGTCCCGTGCACAGGAGAGAAGAAGGTTTAATCCCTAGATTTCGCATGCTGCACCCTCCATACGTCTATGATTTGACAATTATGTAATTTACGCCCTATGTTATTTAAGAGGTTTTTACTTACTCCCTGTGCACTTGACGTACTGTCTAGGGCTTTATTTAGACAGAAATTGAAATCCCCTACTAATATCACTTCCCCCACCTTAAATTCCATCAGCTTATTCAGGGTCTGAGAGAGAAATTTAATCTAGTTTTTATTTGGGCAATAAACGTTGGCCAAAGTAAAAATCCTTTCTCCGAGCATTACCTTCAAAAAAAGGTAACGGCCCTCAGGATCTATTCTCCTTTCTAGTCATTACATTTAAAGCCGCTATAAAGTTCAGCCTAGTGCTGGGAAAAAGTGTCCTTCCTGTATCAAGAATGCCAGTTTTGCAAAACCCATACGTGTCTGACAGCTCTTGTGCCCCCTGTTGTGTTGCAGGCTGCTTGTCTCTTCCTCATCAGCCTCGGAGAGACTGTCACAGCTGTAGCTTTATCTGTTTTAGCCTGCCGTGCGTCCTCGTGGACGTTCATGGCACCGTGTTTAGGCCCCGCCCCCTCCGACAAAAATTCTGCCCCTTTTTATGTTTAAAAATATTCCCGGACCCAGCACGAGGTGGGGGAGGGAGGCAGAGACCCATCCAGCAGTAGGCAGAAAAACAACAGTAAAATCAGCCACAGTAAATCAATTGGCAGTACCAGCGGGGGGGGGGTGATGTAAGGGAGGGTACAGCGCTGATGTCCAACTAACCCTCTGGTCCCATCAGGGGGGAGAAAGAAAACATTTTTGCAGTTTTATTTTACCTTGAAAAATCCCCTTGCACACGCTGCTGCAATCACACACAGACTGAGCTGTACAGTGAACACAACAGAGTAAGGTATGTGCATAGACTCCCTCTAGCAGAGAACTAAGGCATGACAACATTTTTTCCCTAATGAAAGAATACCTAGGTGTTTTTAATATCTAAGTTTCTTCCCTTACCTTATCCCCACCGCAGGATTTGCTGAATTGACAGACAATCCAAACTTCACCCATCACGGCGGGCTGCGCTTAGCAAACCTTCAAGGGCCAGGTCCCTAAAACAGGGTTCCAACTCCCTTGGACCTGTAAAAGCACCCCACCAGGAAATCTAGGTAATGTAACAAGACCTGGGTTCCTGGGGTCTAGCCCTTCAAAGAGAGGCGTTACAGGCAAAATCTCATGCTTTGGATACGAGGCCCCAGGTACCATCCTTTTAGGCCTTAGTGGCACTTTGGATCGATCTGGTCTTTATGGAGGCTATTTAAATGCAGCATGGATCCCTGCTGGAGCTCCTCAGAGCACATCTTCACTCGTGACCAACACCTTAGACACTGGCGAAAAAACTGATGTGCTCCTGGAAGGAGGAGGGGTTATATAGGGAGTGAACTTCCTTGATTGGGTATACTAGTGTCAATACCTGAAGGTGGCCTATAACCCATTAAGTAATTACTTAAGGCTCTGTGTCCCATGATGTACGATAAAGAAATACATTTTTTATTTATAAACTGAACTCATATTTCATTTGATTTACTGCTTGTGTTTTTTATCTGTCTCCTCGGTTCTCTAATGCTCTTATAGTGCAAAGTGGATTTGCCTTTAGTAAATAACACCCACAGTGCTCTAAAATTTGCCCCACTCAGGCCATTTTTGGGGCTACAAGCTATTAATTCATGGAGTTGCAAAGGATGATGTTTTTATCATTAATGCATTACATACATTAACAACAAAAACAAGGTGTGTAGCAGACCCATAGCACAACATAATAGCTGAAGAAGAGATTGTCACCTCATGTATCAAATAAGTTACGTTTGCACTATTGAAGAAAATGGCCAAAAATGAAAGGCCATTGCTTGTAGTCACTATAATGGCCTGAGCGGGGCAAATTTTAGAGCACTGTGGGTGTTATTTACTAAAGGCAAATCCACTTTGCACTACAAGTGCACTTGAAAGAAGCCACACATTGTTGAGTATAAAATATTTTACTCAAAGCACATTCACATGTGCGTTATAAAAGGGTTTTTTAACAAACTAACATTGGTTTTGTAACATTTATGTTTGACACTAGATATAGCCTTTTTTTGGCTAAACAGGCATGTTTAAAGCCATAACATACACAACTCAGGAACTTACAAAGTTCAACTTTTGATAAAGTGAAGGTAATATGTGACATTAGTATGTCATAACTGTGTTGATTTTGCCTTCATCAGATGGGGTGATTTCACCCCTGTAAAAGCCAAATTTTGAAGATGCACACAAATTTGAAGTTAAAATGTGGATTTCCCTCCTGATCCCATGCCTAATATCAACATGTGCTAGCTCCCATCGTGGGGGATCAATGGACGTGTTTCGGGGGTGCAACACCTTCCTCTCATCTACTTTAGTTGCGAGGAAGGGGTTGCACCCACAAAACGCGTACATTAATATCCCGTGACGGCAGATAGCACATGTTCACACACTGGGTGTTATTTAGGAAAGGAAAATCCACTTTGCACTGCAAGTGCACTTGAAAGTGCACTAAAAGTGCATTTGGAAGTGCAGTCGCTCTAAATCTAAGGGGTAGATCTGAAATGAGTGAAAGCTC
Organism: Lithobates clamitans; assembly: GCA_037952925.1. Classification (NCBI taxonomy): domain Eukaryota; kingdom Metazoa; phylum Chordata; class Amphibia; order Anura; family Ranidae; genus Lithobates; species Lithobates clamitans. Next base: position 2,673,636 of record JBBGZY010000421.1, on the reverse strand, counting down.
TGCTGATTTTATCATTCAATCATGTGCAAGCTAAAATGCTGTTTTTTTATTTTCCTTGCATGTTCCCCTCCGATCTACAGTGACTTTACTTCCAAGTGCTCTTTCAGTGCACTTTCAAGTGCACTTGCAGTGCAAAGTGGATTTTCCTTTAGTAAATAACCCCCACTGTGTGCATCTTCAAAATTTGGCTTTCAAATTACTGACATTTAAAAAAAAAAAAATACAACCAGCAAATTTACAATTTTTGTTGTTTTTAGTTTCTGCCTAAAACATCAATGATGTTGGCCATTTTTTTTTGGACATCATTGATGTTTTCCTTGACCTTATCTAAATCAAGATTGCACACCATGATCTCAGCAATGAGGATCTGTGCACTTGCACTGTTAAAATGAATTTCTTCTTCCACAACATCCACATCACCTAAAAATAAAAAAACACACCATGTATTATAAATGTGCAGGCATACATCTATTACCTGAAGCTGTGGTCTCAGACACTGACCTGTTGTGGTCACTATTTCGCCCACTTCATTAACCCCTCCCTCCACATCTTCTTCATGGTGTGTGGGGATATCCCCTTCTTCATGAGTAGTGGGGTTCGTGGTGTCCTCAGATGTCCCGATTCTTTTCTCCCCTATGTGAATAAAGAAAAAAGGAATACTTAGTTCACAGATATTTGAGGCAAGAAATAGTAATATGAAAGCTTGCTTGGAAGTGTCGTACAATTGTCTGTTTTGGCAGAGTTCCAAGCTGAAAACATGTTTTTTTCCTTTTCTAAAGCTGGAATACTTACCTTTTTTGTTATTTAAGTTTCACACATGGAGAGACCCCTAGTATCCACTGGAGGAGTAATTGACTGTCAGTGACCGCAGGCCTACTGCGGTCCTCACAACAACCCCTGGTGGCCCCGAGTCATATGGCTGTCTGACAGCCAGTAAACTGGAAGAAATGGAGGTGGGCCAACGTTTCATGTGTAAGGAGATAATAATTCAGGCCCTAAACAAGGGGATGAGGGGCCAACTCACAACTAAAACCCACCTGTGTGAGTTGGACCATATTACTCCTCCACCACCTACAGCAACACCTCCAACAACACAGCCACCCAACCCAGGACAGCAGCCTGGAAGGAAGCGTGACAGGATGTGTTGAGAGTGATGGCCTGGGTTTGGTGTGCTCTAGCAAAAGACGCAGGCTGTTGTAAGACCACAGCCTGGGGACATATATGTCATCTGCTGCTGCTCCCGATCTCTTGGAGTCCTTGACCGTATTGTGCTCCCTATTAAATTAACTCCTCAGGTTACCAATTTGTCTTCTATTACTTTTCTGGAGACAACCCAAAATGTGTGATTTTCTTTTACTTTCACTTTCAATGATTATGGTAAACAGGACAAATAGAGAGGGTGAATCTCCCTAATGGGAGCAGAGACAGCGATAAAAACTGACACGCATTCTAATACCTATCCACAAGTTTTGCCTTTAGTTATACTTTAAGGCACCTGATTGATCAAATCCCTGTTGTGGACATGAGTGCTGAAATTATAGTCTTACTAGGAAGAGACATTCTCAAAGTACATAAGGTGCGCCAGCAGTGCAATGGTCCTGACAACAGCAAATATGCACAAATACTTGATCTAGTCTGCGAAATAACAGATGATGTACTGTATATCTGGACAAAATGCACCCACTGATTTTGCAAATGCTTCCTGGTTAACTGGTCCTGTGTCCTGGGTTAGATCATGCAGATGGAACAACAGCTGCCAATGTCTTCCACCTCCTGATAATGACCTATGAATTTATCCTGAAGTCAAAATCCTTGCTACTAGATCCAAGCAGAGGTTCAGCTTAGGTTGTCAGTGCTTTAAATGTTTCTCCAAATGGACAAGTCTTATACACAGCATTGCAAGGTTAGTCAACATTGCACATTTCTATCACACTAAACCCACGCATACTAACTGCTGTGGCTGGAACATATGCCACAGGCCTACTTCTGAAAAAGACATTGTTTATAGTATGCATATACTGTATAATTGGTTGGCAAGCATGATATTCAAAATCAATTCACTTGCCAACTTGAACTCATTAATATCAATAGTATTTTAAGGAAAGCTGGCCGTTTAAACACGCGCAAGTTGGGAGAGCAAGCCCAGAACTCCCCTTATTATGCCTGGTCACTATTATGTTGCCACCTTGCTTATTTGACATAATCATGAAAGGTTTAAGCACCAAGGCAGCTAATACATCAGGTTGCTGGAAGAGCTGCAGGCCTTTTGGACTGCAGGGACTAAAAAACAGATTGCCACCAGACTTCACATTTGTATTTAGTGCCGCAAACTAAGAGGTAAACATCAGCAACAACAAATGTCAGACTTGCCGGCTACCAGGTTAAGCACTGACTATACTTTTACTCATGTTGGTCCAAATGTTTTAGAACCATGGATGGTAACAGCACGCAACACCCTAGATCAGCGATGGCCAACCTTGACACCACAGATGTTTTGGAACTACATTTTCCATGATGCTCAACTACACTGCAGAGTGCATGAACATCATGGGAAATATAGTTCCAAAACATCTGGGGTGCCAAGGTTTACCATCACTGCCCTAGATGACCAAGAAAAAAGCAAACGATATTCATGTAGTACACATTTAAGTTATAGAATCTATGGATACCTTAAGTTTCATCAACGCTCTAAGGTAATTTCTTGCTAGCAGAGGATCAGTGAAGCTGTTAAGAGCCAAACTATGAGTTTCAGATTAAATCTAAATCGATCTAGGACTATTTGGATGATAATAATTGTACATTGTACATGAGTTTTCAGTCCTATCCATTCTTCCCCCATGGGTGGTTTTTAAAAGAGAATGATAGGCATAAAAAATAAAAATAAAGGAAGTGCAGTGCAATATAGCAATAAAATACAGTCCAAGATGCTGGTGAGCTAGTCCTAGAAAGATGACTCCACCGGTGAAGATCAGCAATTTCAATAATGGTGACAGACCCTCCACCTTCGATCTAAGTTCTACACTCACCTCTAGGCATGGACTCCTGAACTAACAGGTAGTCATGCAAGCAGGTCCCAGAAAAAAGGTAGGTAGCAGAAACAAATCAATTTGAACTTTTCCTCCAGATCGATATTCTCAATTCTCATCAAACCGTGTGTATATGGAAAAAAAGGGAGATCTAAGTGCTCACTGTGCAAACATTAAAATTTGTTTGTGTCCAAAAGCAGCCCCGCTGAGGAAGTTCTGACGAATGTAACGCGTATGGGGGAGGAGCCATGCACGGATGACGTCACCCGCTGCCATCCTTTGAAGTTAACAGCACACGGTTGTGCTACATGCCTGTATCATTTTAATCAACGTGAGTAGTCTGCTTTTGGACCCTCGTTTTTTGTTTTTAAAAATAACAAACATGTCATACTTACCTCCACTGTGCCGTTCGTTTTGCACAGAGTGGCCTCGATTCTCATCTTCTGGGGTCCCCCTACGACACTCATGGCTCTTCCCTGCATCGGTAAACCCCCTAGGAGAAGCGCTCTTCCTGGGGGTTACAGTGCAGGCACGCTCCCGAGCCCAACATTTGCGTCCATAGACACATGCCGTACTTGCCCCGCCCCCCAGCGCCCGCATCATTGGATTTAATTGACAGCAGCGGGAGCCAATGGCTGCATAGGATGAATTAAGGTGAAAAAACATGAGGTGTTGTAGACCTCTTTAATTGTTCATTGTTATGCTGCCATCTTGTGGTCACTGTGTTATCTGCACTAATTTTCTTTGTATTCTTTTGTATTTCTTTCCGTTATGGAATTTCCTCCTTTCTTGGTTTTGTCTTGAAAAATGCATGTTTAAGCTCGGAAAGAAATATTCTTTTTGACATTCGAACACTTTAAATGCCAAATTAAATGCATCATATTGTTTGCCCTAAAACCTAATGCATGCAAAAAAGATATTTATGGTTGTCGTTTGTGTAGTGCTCACTCCCGCAGGACCCTGTAGTTTAAGGTTCCCAATTGCCCCGCAGCCAGATACACAGTCACTCCTTTGGTTCAATGAACAGTTTAGGGTAATGCTTTTCATATGCTTTATTGTAGATGAAGTCTGAGAGTAGCAGCGCACACAACAAGGAACATCCAATCTGATTGTAAGATACATACACAGTTGCCTGGGCTCAGCGTGTCTGTACACACCAGAACAAGACAAATGGATGGACTGAGCCGGCAATGCTCCAGTCTGTATAACAATTTATTGGTGGCTGGTTACAAAGGAGTGACAGTAAAACAAAAAACTAAAGCGTTTCAGCGAGGCCCCCTATGCCGCGTACACACGATCTGAATTTTCGTCGGAAAAGGCTTGGATGGTTTTTCCGATGGAATTCCGCTCAAGTTTGTCTTGCATATACACGGTCACACCAAATTCTGACCGTCAAGAACGCAGTGATGTACAATACGTATGACGGCACTAGAAAAGGGAAGTTCAATAGCCAGTGCGCCACCCTTTGGGCTCCTTCTGCTAATCTCATGTTTATCTCATGTAAGTTGAAGTTTGGTGATAGACGATTTGTGCTTTTTAGCCTCGTGCTTTTCAGATCATTACTGCTCTTCAATTTGTGCTTGTGGGTTTGTATCTGGTTTTCAGTGCGTGTAGTCAGTTTGTATCTGTTTTTCAGATTCTTGTCCACTCATTTCTGATTTTCAGCTTGCTCTTCAAAGGCCTTTCTGTTCTTCAGTGCGTTCTGTTAGTTCGTTCTGACCAGCCGACCGCTTTGAAGCCATGTTGCAGGTACGTACTCGTCCGTAGAGTTCATGCTATGCAGGGCTTGGTTTTGGAGTTCTTGCTTTGACTCAAGCCCAGTCCATGAACAGGGTGGGGAGGAGTTCATGGACCAAGAATTGGTTACTCCAGCGTGACCAATTCTCTCACATTGCTATGCCAGCAAATTTGTAAATATTTTCGATATTAAAAAAAAAATTTAAATGATAAAATCTTGATTTTGATTTACTGCTTGTGTTTATTTTAGCTGTCTCCAAGGTTGTCCTAGTGCACTTGTAGTGCCAAGTGGTTTTTCCATTATTAAATAACACCCATTGTCACTGTAAACACCAACTTAATACAGAAACTGGTATTGAGCATTGAAAGAAGAAGCCACACATTGTTGAGTATAAAACCTTTTACTCCGTGCACGTTCACATGTGCGTTGTAAAACATTTTTTGGTAAAAAAAAAATTATCTTCGTTTTATAAAGTTTTACCTTGAAAATATTTTTTAGTACATAAACAGGCATGTTTCAAAACATAACATACACAACTCAGGAACTTACAAAGTTCAACATTGAAAAACTGAAGGCAATATCAGACATTATAGTGTCAAAAATGTGTTGATATTGCCTTCATCAGATGGGGCGATGTTACCCCTGTAAAAGCCAAATTTTGAAGATGCACACAAATTGGGAGTCAAACTGGGGATTTCCCTCCTGATCGCGTGCCTAGTGTCAACATGTGCTATAACCCATTATGGGGGATCAATGGAGGTGTTTTTAGGGGTGCAACCACTTCCTCTCACCTACTTGAGATACGAGGAAGGGGTTGCACCCACAAAACGCGTACATTGATATCCCCTGATGGCAGGTAGCACATGTTGACACACTGTGTGCATCTTCAAAATTTGGCTTTTAAAATGCGTCAAAAATTTGTAAAAATTGGTCACAAAAAAGATAAATTTGTGTCATTTTGTTGTTATTTAGATTCTTCCTAGCACATCAATCATGTTCTTCAGTTTTTGTTCAACCTCATTTGTTTTTTGCTTTATGATGTCTAAATCCCGACTACAAAACATTATGTCCTAGATTACCCTTTGTGCACTGTCACTGGTGAAATGAGGAATTCTTCCACAACATGCACATCACCTAAAAGAAAAAATACACACCATGTATTATACATATGCAAGCATACATCTATTATCTGAATCTGTGGTCTCAGACACTCACCTGTTGTGGTGACAATTTCAACTACCTCTCCTTCTTCCACATCCTCTGGTTTTGGTGTCCTCTGTTCCTCTTCTTCAGGAGGTGGGGGGTTCCTGGTGTCCTCAGACGTCCGGAGTCTTTTCTCTCCTATCAGAATGAAACAAAAGGTATACTTAACACACCAATATTTTAGGCCAGAAATAGGAATATGAAACATTGCTTGGAAGTGGGGTACAATTGTCTGTTTTGGCAGAATTCCAAGCTGAAGACATGATTGTTTCCCTTACCAAAGCTGGAATACTTACCTTTTTTGGACAAGTTCCACACATGGAGACACCCCAAGTATCCACTGGAGTACCTGTGTGGGACACCCTAAAAAGTTTGTTCTTGTGTCCCACATTAGTGCTCCTGAGTCCAGATGTGTAAACAGCTGCTGAGTGTCCTCTCCTTACATTACACTGAATCAAGTTTGCAATTCTTTCTAGTTTCAATCACATCTAGACAACAATGTCCTAAATGTCTTTTAATACAAATTAGCATGACCAAATGTAGTTAAACCTATATCTGCCAAAAACATAATATTTAGTTGGCAAACGAACGATGTTTACTGCGACCGATTACTGTGCCTACGAACATGAAAGTAGCTATTTTAAACTGTACAACCGTAAAGAAAAGCACATGGAGCAGCATGCAAGTAATGATAATAATAATAGGAACATATGACAAGTACTTACTTTTTAGAAGCACTTTTTTGATCCTTCTGTACTGATCCTGCTCCCTCGATTTCAGGTCTGACTAGCGTTTCCTCAATTGCTCCTTGGATCGTCGCACCCCAAAATTCCTGTGCAGACTCTTCACAACTTTAGACATGATCTTGGCCTTTCTCACATTTGGGTTTAGGTAAGGTCCATACTTCCCGTCATAGTCGGCCCTCTTCAAGATGTCCACCATCTCTACAAAGTCCATATTTGATGCCTTAAATCTCCTGCGGGATTGTGACGTTTCTGGCTCCGGGCTTTCCACCTTGTTACTGCTATTACGCACCTGCTGTGTCTCCGCCATGTTCCTCTCCCACTGCAGTGAAAGAGAAGGGGCGGGGAATAATCTAGAAAGAACGTCAGGGGCGGGCAACGCGGGCGGAGTTTCACGCATGTGCAGCTTATATAAAGCTAACACGCGTGTGTCGTACATACGATCTGTGAGTGGAGGAAGTGCCGATCGTGAGAACGAAGGTAACATTTTAACTTGGAATATTAGTGGCCTATACTGATTCGAGATTGAGGCCTATATTGGGATAAGATTAGGAGAGTTTAGCCTGATATTTGTGTTTTTGTCTTGTGTTTTGTCTTGCAGCAAATATGAAACAATTCAAAGACCCGGAATTCATGGGCCAGTTCATAGACAGATACAGGGATATAATGCAGAGAAGGTGTGCAAAATGAGGCCTATAACACACTCGCTCAGCGCCAGATCAATCCTACTGTTCTATATGCTGTATACAATAAATAAACACTTAAGAATATTAAATCCCACAATTCTATGTGCAGTAAATATTCAAAAGTATCAAGCAGCTGTTTAAAAAGGAAGAAATGGCATAAAGGAGTAGTAAAAAAGTCCAGCAATCAAACACTGGATCATAAAATACTAAAAACAGCGCTAAAATAAAAGCCACAAAAATTGTCACAGTAAGTGGCCAGAACAAAAATAAGAGTCTCTATGTAGAAGGTAATGATGAAGACAGTTCAAGGTTTTTATAGGTGTAAAATCACTGATGTCCAAGCGTGCACTTTTCACCAGAAAGAAAGCATGTTCCACCACGTGATACACACTCCCCCAGGGGGTCAAACTCACCAGAAGCCACTATTAAAAGAGCATTGAATGGGTATTCAGCATTCACTTCAATAGTCAGTCCTCATCATCAGCAGGATTCACTGGTAAATGGGCTCCATATATATCATAAAACACAAGAGCAACACCGACATAGAGTAATCCTGTTTATTCATGTAAAAATCCCCTATACAGTAGTGTTCCCCTCAATCCTAACTACATACATTGTAATATATTGAAACAAGCAAATAAGTATGCCCAGAGGGCGCTGTCACCATGTCTAGCCGTCCAGGATGGGATGTGTGTTTCCCTGCAGACACTACACTATCTTCCTGGTAAATGGTAGCAGACAGTAGAGCGCAAGTGTCACTTCTGGATCATCGTGTAGGCCACGCCCTGACCGGTTTTGTCATCAAGGACTTCTACAGAGGGTGTGACAGGGATATGAGAAATTTGTGGGAGGTTAAAAACCCCTTATATCGAAATAAACCAGCTAGGAAGGCATTGCTGGAGAAACTGCTGCAATTTGTGAAGACGCAGGTCCCCTACGCAGACATCAAGTTTGTGGATAAGAAAATTGGTAGCTTGAGAAACACGTATAGGAAGGAGCTTAATAAAGGTCCAGGCTTCCATGAAATCAGGAGCAGCAGCAAAGGATGTGTGTGTACCCAGTCTGTGGTACTACAAAAGGATGCGGTTTCTGGAAGACCATATTGAAGCCAGGGAATCACTTTCTACACTTCCATCCACCCTTCCCTCAACCCCAGCTGAGGCTTCCGAGGACCAACCTGGGCCTTCCATCCTGGAAGAAGTTGAGGAGCCCAGTTAAAGATGTCCCTTTTTCATACACAGGAAGACCTCAGCCAGGACGAGGCTCTGGAATTTGGCAGACAGGAGGAGGTGGGGGTAAGTGTCAGCCAGGAGGTAGGGGTAAGTGTCAGCCAGGAGGTAGGGGTAAGTGTCATCCAGGAGGTGGGGGTAAGTGTCAGCCAGGAGGTGGGGATAAGTGTCAGCCAGGAGGTGGCCTCATATGTGAGAATATTATTTTTCAGGCCCTTCAGAAGGGGTTGAGTGGCCAAATGAGAGATAACATGCACTTATGTGACTTCGCCCATCCTCCTCCTCCTCCTGCTCTTCCTCCTGCCTCAAGTCCACCTCCAGAGCCAAAGCCTCCAACGAAGGCTGCAGGGAAGCGTGGAGGGAAGGCTGCAAGGAAGACAAGAAAGCGATGGCCTGGGTTCAATCTAGTCTGACAGAAGACGCAGGCTGTTGGAGTACCACAGCCTGGGGACATATATGTCATCTGCTACTGTTCCTTATCTCTGGGAGTCCTGGACCAGATTGTGCTCCCTATTATATGGACTTCTCAGGCTACCAATTTTTAGTTACAAAGAGTTGATGTGTGCCCTGGGGTACAAAGGCTTTGCAAACTCATGCAGTTCCTTCCTCTTTATTTTGTTATGAGCCAGAATAAGTGGAGATTTTTTTATATGAAAATACTTGCCTATGTGTTTTTCTTCAAATAGGATAGTTTGTTTGTAAATAGGCAGGTACATTTCAAAAATACAATGTCTAATTAACAAGGGACACCAACCAACCTCCTTGAGGTTAAAAAATACAAGATAATAATGTTGTTATGGAAACTTGACACACACAAAAAAAAAATTTGGAGATCACTAGAAAATAATTTAAAAATAATCCAAAAAAAAGGAGTTCTTGATGAAAGGAAAAAAAAGATGACTATAAAAAATAATTCTAAACATTAGTATGGACAAAAAGATTGTTCAGGAGATCACGAAAATAATAAAGAAATAAGTTTGTCAGAACTCTGTGTGAATATGAGCAGCAAAACAGCTTCATTCTTCTAGCATTATGAAGAACAAAAGAATGTGCAGGTTGGGCAGGAAGTGAAGGTATGGGTGCACTAAGATGGCTGCCACAAGAAGTTGTCACAGTGGGTTGTGCTTGGGCTGGAGTGGTGAGAAGGAGGTGGGCATTAGGCGGAAGGCAGGGTTGTCCCTCCCCTCCTTTGTTCCAAGTTCTATGATAGGGTGGTGGTTTAGAAACTTTGTGGTACACATACATAATACAATTGCCATCTTTCTTGGTTTCCTCTATCCAACCCTCTCTGTGCAATGCCTTTGCCGTTCTATACCAAGCTTACGCCACATCCAGCAAGCCTTTATCACACCAAATTCCTCTCTGTTCCCTTATCAGTATACGTCACTCCTCCAGCTGCAGTCTGTCAGTACGGTCTTTCAAATCACAAACTTCCGCTACTTTGAACAACTTGTTAACTGCTTCAGCACCTTCTCTCCTCTTCATAATATCACATGCTAATATTCCCTTCTCTGGCTTAGTTGTCTTCTGACCCATCTTCCTCTCCCTTCTCTGGACCTCCCAACTCGTATCCAAGCTCTGTCACCCTGTTCTGTTTGTCTGCCACAGTCTCGGCTGATGGCTTCAGGGGGGAGTACGGACAACTAATGGGTTAATATCCCTCCTTCGCTGCTCACTGTTTTACACAGGAATCCAAAGATGGGGGCTTGTAGCGCTGCGAGGAAAAAACTAACAGGCTTCTCTCCCTGTCCCTCGCACTCTCCTGGCTGTTCCTGTCTATATCGTAAGCTCCAGCCACTCTCAGGGATACCAAACATTAATCCACATACACATTTAGGACAGGACATAACATTATCCCTGTCACCCCTTGCACCGCGAAGCCTCAGCAGTTGAGCTAAACCCTCAGGGGTCTCTCACACTGTCAACCCAGAGCCACCGTCTGTGGACGTTTGTTGCAAGGTTCCATCTTCTCAGGCGCCAATAGCTCACCTCAGTCAGGACACTCAAAAGGTTCCGTCTTCTCAGGGGCCAACAGCTCACCTGAGTCAGGACACTCAATTGCACTCAATTGCAACTGTACTTTCAGTCTACTGAGTCGCAATCCTTCAGGATGACAGACACTGAACAAATAATACACAGTTAGCAGAGATCCAGTGGCAGGTTCGTTAAACAGCCCCAGGGGAGGAATAAAGGTTACCTGCTTCTAAACGATCTCCGGGAGCCGACAAGACCGGTGACCAGACCGGACAGAAACAAGTCGTACAGTGGGGTAAGTATAAATGTACCTACTGTACTTTTAGGGCTGCGCAAGCCCTCTTGGTCTGTCCCGATCAGCCACTCAGTCTCCCTTCGATCGAAGCCTGGAGCCCCACGCTCTGGGCGCCAAATGTGATGGATCAAAACCTCAATTGGGTTCAGGTTGGATGTCTGCTGCTGCTCCTAATTATGAAATGTAGATGTGCGTGCATGCCGGGAGCAATCACACTGTGACACCTGTTCAGTTCAATTACTTCCACACCTCTGTACATTGCAGGGCGGTGTCCAATGTTTTATACACAAAGGACAATAGATTATACGTCACTATGTAAATGTGGTCAATCTAAAAGGTACACCTTATTGGCTGAAATACAAGAGGAGTGCAGAAACTTGATGCTGAGGCTTGGTTCTTGCTGGTTCTTCTTCTTTACTTCCTCATACCTCCGATGCGGGGGCAGTAGGGAGTAGATACCATCTTTTGGTTCCAAAGCAGAGCTGAGCTTTTTTTACTATATAATAAGTAAGGAGTTGCATAGAAACATGTATACACATAAGAAAATAGGCATTTTTATGATTATCATTATGTTCATTACATTCCTTCACAGTACGACTTCAAGTCATGCTGACTTCAAAGTAGTCCCTGCACTGCTTTGGTCCAACTTTGATCCTACATCAGGCCATTGAATATCACTGAAGTCGGATCAAAGTCGGATCGCCGTCTTAACTGATCCTACTTTGGCATGCCACTTGTGCTCTGATGATCTTGAAGGGGAACTCCACGCATATTGTAAAAAAAAAAAAAAACGGCATGGGTTCCCCGTCCAGGAGCATACCAGGCCATTCTGTCTGGTATGGAATTTAAGGGGAACCCCCATGCCCAAAAACTGTGTGGGGGTACCCCCAAAATCCCCAAAATCCATATTAGACCCTTATCTGAGCACACAGCCTGGCAGGTCAGGAAAGTGGATGGGGACGAGTGAGCAACCCCACTCCTGAACTGTACTAGGCCTCATGCCCTCAACAAGGGGGGTTGGTGCTTTGGGGCAGGGGGGGCCCTGCACCCCCCTACCCCAAAGCACCTTGACCCCATGTTGATAAGGACAAGGGCCTCTTCCCGACAACTCTGGCCATTGGTTGTCAGGGTCTGTAGGCAGGGAGCTTATTGGAATCTGGAAGCCCCCTTTAACAAGAGGGCCCCCAGATCCCGGCCCCCACCCTATGTGAATAAGTATGGGGTACACTGTACCCCTACCCATTCACCTAAAAAAGTGTCAAAAATAAAACACAGTATTCAGGTTTTTAAAGTAATTTATTAGGCAGCTCTGGGGTCTCTTCTGACTTCTTCTCCCCTCTCCGGCTCTTCTCCCTCTTCTGGCGATGTCTTCTGCCTCTTCCACTGATGTCTTCTGCCTCTGCCGGGTTCTGGTTCTTCTCCCCTTTCTGGGTCTTCTCAGCTCTTCGCTGATGTCTTCTAGCTCTCTACAGCTCTTCTCCCTCTATCCACTGTCTTCTGCCCCTGCCGGGTCTTCTCCTCTGTCTTCTTGATCTTTTGCCGGGTCTTCTCCGCTTCTATATTCTGATAAGCTCCCCGCCTGCAGACCCCGACAACCAATGGCCAGGGTTGTTGGGAAGAGGCCCTTGTCCTCATCAACATGGGGACAAGGTGCTTTGGGGTGGGGCCCCCCCCTGCCCCGAAACACCAGCCCCCCATGTTGAGGGCATGTGGCCTGGTACGGTTCAGGAGGGGGGGCACTCTCTTGTCCACACCCCCTTTCCTGACCTGCCGGGCTGTGTGCTCGGATAAGGGTCTGGTATGGCTTTTGGGGGGACCCCCACACCATTTTTTCGGCATGTGGGTTCCCCTTAAAATCAATACCAGACCAAAGGGCTTGGTATGCTCTTGGAGGGGGAACCCATGCTGTTGTTTTTTTTACATTGTGCGTGGAGTTTCCCCTAAAGATTCATACCAGACAGTGCCTGTTATTTGTTGGGGATCAAAGTCGGATCCCTGTTCATTGAAGTCGGACGTATGTCGGACTTCAAGTCGTAGGGCAAAGTTGGATCCACAATCGTACGACTGTCATGTCATACAAGTGTGAAAGGGTCCTAACACAAACTAAGACATATAAAGCAGTAACAGAAACCGTTTTTGTGTTGTTTTTTTGTTTGTGTTTTTTTAGAATGCATTCACACCTGAGCGTTTTCAGGCAGAAAGTAGCATGATTTTTGCCGCGATTTTGTACAGGTCAAGAGGTCATCGATGTAAAAAGTAGAAAACGCCTGTAATCTGCCAAAAAAGTAGCTCCTGTGCTTTTTTTACTTTTTTGCGCTTTGCTTCAGACGACAGAACGCTCAGATGTGAACAGTGGTTATTGAAATGAATAGGATTTGTCTTGCTGGGCATTTTTAGAGCTGAGGCTTACAGCAGAAAAATGCCCAAAAACTCCTAGGTGTGAACAGAGGAAGGATTTAACTATATGAATAAAAGCTGACCATCATAACAGCCTGACAGTGTTTATTTATTTGTCTTAACCTTTCAGTTACCACTTTTGCTAAACAGCTTGGTCTATTAGAGAAAGTGGAAAAAAATTAAGATCACTAATTGATAATAAAAGCGAAAAAGCCTGAAAACTCACATTTAAAGATTAGTAAACTGCAATCCATTTCATATTTGCTTTTGGAATTATTGTAGATACTCTTTAAAGCGGAGTTCCACCCAAAAATGGAACTGCCGCTTTAAGTGAAGGTGACCCCCTGACATGCCACATTTGGCATGTAATTTTTTTGGGGGGGGAGCAGATATCCTCTTTTTAGAGGGATGCAGCTCCCACTTCCTCCCGGGCCACCATGGCACCGGAAGGAAGATCACCTCTCCCCCCTCCCTCTAGGCAATCATCTGGGACATGTCACAAGACCCAGATGATTGCCCGGCCAGTCACAGTGCGCAGTGCGGCTCGCACATGCACTATGAAGCCACAGCCGGACGCCCACAGTAACAATGCCAGCGCCGCAAAGGGGGGGGGGAGCGGGGCTTTGTTCGCCCGCATCACTGGACCGTGGGACAGGTGAGTTTCCGAATCATAAGAGTCAGCAGCTACACTTTTTGTAGCTGCTGACTTTTATATGGGTGGAACTACACTTTAAATTACAGCAATGTCTTATCAAATGTATCCAGCAGGTGGCAGCAGACCACTTCAAATGCTTGTAGCAGAAAAAGTAAAAATATCTTACTGAAGTTTGAAGGAAATTCACAGATAGGCAATTATTCTGTAAAACTAGACAAGCGAATATATTTATACAGCATATATATATAATAATACTCTGGGGGCGTTAGCTCAGGTTGCTTGCCCACACAGGGTTTTCACCATGAAACATGTAACACAAAATTGTTCAGCATCCTGATTATGTGTTTCTTGGTTGGTGCTTTCCCCTGGCAAGCCCAACTCCCCCCTCAACATGTGGAGGGCATGTGGCCTAGTATGGTTGAAAAGGAGGTGGCTGCATGTTGCCCCCCTTTCTTGGTCAGTATTTTTTTTTTTGCTTAGAGTTCTCCTTGAAATCCATACCAGACTCAAAGGATCTGGTAGGCATTTTGGGGGAGACTCTACCTACATTTTTCTTTATTCTTTCTGTAAGATTCGCTACAGCAAAAGTGACATTTGCAACCAAGAAATGACACAATTAAAATTGAAATGTAAATTGTTGGCAAATAAAACTTCATTGACAAAAAAAACAGCACCCAGACCCCTTCAAAGGTCCCTTGCAAAACTTAATAGACCCTTGGTGGTCTGCCATGTATTTCAGGGACCTTTGATTTCTGTGTTCCATTCTTTCTTTTAAAAAAAGAAGTTAAGAGGGAGATGTAATTTGCCAGCAATTGAAAATATTTTTCCTTTGCTAGTGTCAGTACTTTCAAAAACCACTACACCCAGCCGTATGTAATTTTTACAAACATTGTTTTGGTATTGGTACATGTTCCCAAGGGCAGTGCCCCGATGCTGTGCTATTTTTTGACACCCCCTTGGCTATTAGCCCAGAAAATTTTTAATTTTACAGATTCAGCTCTGATTGAATTCAGTGGGGTGCATTCAAACTTGTTTGTAGTTCACCAACCGTGGATCATCACTACCTGCCAGCAACATCTGTCCTATTTTCCTTTTTCTAGACCTCCTTCATAGCAAAGTTCTTTCCATTGGTAAAATTCTGACAGACTGTCACGTTCTGGGGTCAGGCTCGGAGGCCAGTAGGAGAGGTGGACGACATGGGCACCCCACCAGGTGAGTGTCTGACACACCATCTTACGGTAATCTATGTATGGCTGCATATTTTTCAATACATTTTTTAACATCTATTTTAGGTGATATGTTTGTGCAAGAATCAAGCACCAGCGCCACCCCCGAGGATGTTTACGAAGTACGCGACATGGGCACCCCACCAGGTGAGTGTCTGACACACCAGCTTATGGTAAGGTAATCTATGTATGGCTGCATATTTCTAAACACATCTTTTTTTACTTCAATTTTAGGTCTCGTTGAACCTTTTAGCACAGACAGTGCACAATGCCTAATTGGTCAGATAATGGCCTGGAATGGGGATATTGATTTAATGCGTAAACTGCTTGATCGTATGCAGCAGGAAATTAAAAACATGATTGATCGATGTTTTGGGGAGAATCTAAATGCCCTTTTTTCACCCAAAAAAAACATTGATCGTGTTCTTCATTTCCTTGTTTGATGACCCCATTCTGGGCCTTTTCTTTTTTCTTTTTAAAAATATAGAGGCCTGTTTGTAAAAAAAAAAAAAAAAAAAAAACTAGAGGCCTGTTTGTAAAAAAAAAAAAATATAGAGGCCTGTTTGTAAAAAAAACAAAAAAAGCAAAACAAAAAAAACTAGAGGCCTGTTTATAAAAAAAAAATATTGAGGTCTGTTTGTTTTTTTAAAAAAAAAATATAAAAAAATAAATATAGATACCTGTTTGTAAAATATAAAAATAAAAATTTTAAGATTGAGGCCTGTTTGTTAAAACCCAAAAATATAAAATAATGTAAAAAAAACAACATAATTCTATTGTTAAAAACTTATATATATATATATATATATATATATATATATATATATATATATATATATTTATTTTTTATTTTTTTTGACAATCAACATTTTTTACAAACGCACAAGTGAATGTGCACAGATTAATAAAAAATCGGTTAAGTAATGAACAAGATGTGTGGTTTCTTCTTTCAATGCTCAATATCAGTTTGTTAAGTTATTAGTTGTTTACAGTGGCAATGGTGCTTATTTACTAAAGGAAAATACACTTGCCACTACAAGTGCTCTAGGATAACCTAGGAGAAAGCCAAAAAGAAAGGCAAGCAATAAATATAATTCAAGATTTGATCTGATCAAGATTTTTTATTGTAAAAAATTAAATATTCTGTGGCATTGCAATGGCCCCCCTACCCATAAAATAATCTACATATTGATCCCGAACTTGATGGGCACTTTGGGGGGCCAAGCCAGTACGGACAGTATCCAGGCCTGTCAGAGGATTGTCACTAATAAGTCAGGCCTCAGGCCCAACTCGTAAAATATAATTGGTGGAATGTTTTTTCAAAAAATTGTGCAGGATGCAGCACGCTAGTATAATGTAATCCAGTTTGTATTCCGCCATGTTTATAGATATCTGAAACCGGCTGGCCAGAATCCCAAAACCATTCTCCACAACACTTCTCGCTCTGGCCAGCCGGAAATTAAAAACCCTCCTCTCTGGGGTGAGGGTCCTTTGGGGGAATGGCCTCATGAGGTGCTTGCTCAGACCGAAGGCTTCATCTGCTATGAAGACAAAGGGGAGTCCTTCCACGTTATCCGCATCAGGTGGCAATCCCAGGCCACCACTCTGGAGATGCTGGTAGAACTCCGTCTGGGCAAATACTCCTCCATCTGACATCCGGCCATTCTTCCCCACGTCCACATACAGAAAGTCATATTGTGCCGACACCACCGTAATTAAGACAATACTATGGAACCCCTTATAATTAAAATAGTATGACCCCGAATGGGGTGGTGGCACAATGTGGACGTGTTTCCCATCTATAGCCCCTCCACAGTTGGGAAAGTCCCAACGGGTGGCAAAATGGGATGCTACAATCTGCCATTCCTGTGGCGTTGAAGGAAACTGGGGAATCAAACAAGAAAACAAAAATCAGTAATTTGGAAAAGAACATTGCAAGAACATTACACTTAAAACATTATTGCCCAGCATCAGTATAATATTAATAATTGAAATATTATTTAATACATAATATCTAAAGACCCACTTATCAGATTGCTCACCCCCTCTGATGGCACATTGTAAAATTTTAGGGGGGGGGGGGGGGCGAAATTATAAATCAAGTTTAAGGACACGCAGGGTTTGATTTACTAAAGGCTACAAGTCTGTGCACTTTGAAAAGTGCAGTTGTTGCACTCTGCAAGTGCAGTTGCTCCAGAGCTTAGTAAATGAGGTAAGGTAAAGGCTTCATGTTGCAAGGAGTACATAATCACATGCAAGGGCAATTAATCCCAAAACTTTGTGGCTTGCACATGATTGGATAATGGAAATCAGCAGAGCTTCTGTTCATTTACTAAAGCCCTGAAGCAAATGCACATGCAGAGTGCAAATGCATTTTGCAAAGTGCAACATATATTTGCATTTTGCTAATCAACATCACAGAACATTATACCAAATTAATAGGGGGGGAGGGGATTGTAAAACGAGTTAATGACACACACACTATTTGGATGGATTTTAGGGGGGGAGGGGATTGTAAATCGAGTTAATGACACACACTATTTGGATGGATTTTAGGGGGGGGATTTTAAATCGAGTTAATGACACACACGCTATTTTGATGGATTTTAGGGGGGGAGGGGATCGTAAATCGAGTTAATGACACACACACTATTTGGATGGATTTTAGGGGAAAATAACTACAATGCAGTTGACAAAATACATTCAAAGTGAGTAGACTAGGTAGATATGGGCCCAGCATTGCATGCTGGGGAGGTTAGTGAAGGCAAATATGCATGCAGGACAAATAAGAGTATTAAAAAAGATTACAGCATGCATGAGGACAAAAAGGGGACATTCACACTATATTGCAACGATGGTAAGTAGTGTTTGAGTAAAGAAATACATTACATTATCAAACATTAAATAAAATAACATGTGATGCTAATAAAGGATAACAATTCTTACCTTAATATAGTCCTTCTGCAGGACCTGAATGATGGCAGAACAGGTCTCCGGGATAATGATCCCCAGAGCCTGGGGGTAGATGCCTGTCGAGAACTTAAGGTCCTGCAGGCCTCTCCCCGTCGCCAAGTAACACAACGTGGCGACTAGCCTCTGCTTCGGAGTGATGGCTTGCCTCATGCAAGTATCCTGCCTGCTGATATAAGGGGTGAGCAAAGCCAACAAACGGTCAAAAACGGGGTCCATCATCCGGAGAAAGTTCCTGAAATCCTCAGGATTATTCTCACGGATCTCACGAAGCAATGGCATGTGACAGAATTGGTCACGCTGGAGTAACCAATTCTTCATCCATGAACTCCTCCTCGCCCTGTTCATGGACTGGTCTTGGGCTGAATAATGAACTACAGCACCAAGCACATACAATGCACGAGCTCTACGATGAGTACGTACACGTAACATGGCTTCAAAACGGTCGGCTGGTCAGAACGCTTTCCACAGAACGCACTGAAGAACAGCAAGGCCTGTGAAGAGCGACCTGAAAATCAGCAACGAGCGGACAATAAAACACTGATTGCTCAATGCAAACTGACTACACGCACTGAAAAGCAGTTACAAACCTCACAAGCACAGACTGAACAACAGTTAAAACAAACTGAAAAATACGAGTCTCACAAGCGTGAATCGTCTCACCAAACTTCAACTAACAAGAGATAAACACGAGATTAGCAGAAGGAGCCCAAAGGGTGTCGTACGGGCTATTCAACTTCCGTTTTATAGTCTCGTCGGACGTGGTGTACGTCACCGCGTACTAGGCTGTTGGACTTTTGTGTGATCGTATGTAGACAAGTCTGTTCATTAGAAAGTCCGCCGCAAGTCCGCCAAAATTCCGTCGAAAGTCTGTCGGACGGGCTGTTGGACTTTTGTAGCCAAAAAGTCAGACCGTGTGTATGCGGCATTACAGAAACAAAATTTTACATCTCTTTGGGGACTAAAGAGTTCAAGCAGGGGGAGTATGTAGCGCTGACAATTTTTGCTTCTAAATTCTACGTAATACTATAAGGTTGATAAGTTGGTATTTGGCGCCATCTAGCGGCCAAAATATAAAAGGACTACATCTTTATTTCTTTTTCTATTCAAGTTGACATGGAAGTATTCTGTTTGTTTACATTTGAACATTAACTTGACCTACCCACAATGCTCAGTAACTCCCACAAACCTCAGGGAACAGAACTGCATTGTGGGAAGGTTATAAAAAGGCTGGGAGCAGCCATCTTAGGTCTCTTGTTCCTGGGACGCGTGGCCTGCCAGCAGGGCTCTGTGGATGTGTGTGTGTGTCCCACAGAGCTGCAGCCTTCCCTGTGTGGAGCGGAACTGCAGCTAGAGATCCTGCCTTAAATCACAGCGTGCTGGAGCAGTTGAGTGATCATTCCAGAGACCCTTGAAGGAGGTAACCGAGAACTCCTGGTCGTCTGTGAGCAGTCTTTGATCCGGCCTTACATCACAGCGTGCTGGAGCAGCAGTGTGATCGTTCCAGAGACCCTTGAAGGAGGTAACCGAGGACTCCTGGTTGTCTGTGAAGTGGTACAGCATGACGGCGTGGCCACAGCGAACAGACTGAGAACTTGTGGAACGGGGACAGAACCCTGTACATCAGAACAGAGTCTTCTGACAACACTGTCCTGGTTGGGTGAGAGGGCTGTTGACCAAAAGTTTCTTGATGAACTTTCATATATACGTCTGCACAAGACAGAGCTGCTGGGACCCATAGTTCCACAAGCTAAGTCAGGAGGATTAGACTGAGTTAATATCAGGCTTTGGGCCTGCACCTCATTGAGAGTATAGTACTGAGTCCCTGGCATCAAAGTTAGTTATAGTGCTGCTGCACCAGAACTTTACTTTCACATTTTCAGTCTACTTTGATCAGGAGTCATTAACCCTTTGGATTAAAAATCTACTTTGTTTTTGCTAGCAGAAGAAAAGAAGAAAAGAAGGACTGTTTAGTAAAACACGAGGCCTTGTGTCCCTTTACTCTATTGGGGTAGTGTGATACTAAATGAGGGAGCTCTTCAATTGTTGTACTATACTTTATCCAGTTAGTCTTTGATTTAGTGTAGTGATAAAGCGTGCAGGAAATAGGATAGTGCTCATAGTGAGATAAATTCACTCTGACGGTTATCCTATTTGCTTTGCTACACCACTCATATATTATTTCAGACATTTTATACCTGTATTGTATCTTTGTAATATAAAGTTCAGATGTTGGTCTGACAGTACAACCATTGTAGTTTAAACTTTCTAAAACAATTACAGTAAATAAGGTTATTTCATCACCAGCCAAGAGGAGGGTAAGGTAACTACAGACAGGTATATTATATTGAGTATTGTGAACTTGCCTTTATGATTTCGTTTTGACTGCACACTATTACACCACAGCTGTGTCAGGGGGACTGAGATAGTCAAAGGGGAAACAAAGCAGAGTACAGGCCCAAATAAATCAGCAGCTCCTGCGTGGGTCAGTGTTACAGAAGCGTAGTCGAGGAACAAGCAATGGGTCAGTAATGAGTGATAGCAAAGATATGGACAGCAGCAGGAAAGACAAAAACAAGATACTGGCTGGTGAGAGCACAATAGTCTGGCAAACAGGGAGTATAGAGACATGGCTTAAATCAGGAAGTTAATGGGAGAAGCAAAGAGTTCAAGGTTCAAGACACAAGGTTCAAGAAATTGTTCAGCATTCCATGTGGTTCAGGAAGAAGAGAAGTTGCCTCAAACAGAAAAAGTTCTGGGTTCAAGTCCAGGCCCTGACACAAACACATGTAGGGGAGTGATTTTCATGTTACGTCACGTTACGCTACATTGTTTAGACCCCTAATATTTCAAAAATGCCACCCAGCGGGGCTCCTAAAAAAAATAAATAAATATTAAAAAACTACTGACACCTTCCACTGCCCTACTGACACTGTCCACTGCTCAACTGACACTGTCCACTGCTCAACTGACACAATCCACTGTCTCACTGACACCATCCTCTGCCCTACATACACATCCACTGCTCTACTGTTCATTGCCCTACATGTCCATGTTTTAATACATTTTATTTATAAGAGTGTGCATCTCTGTGCATGTGTGTGTGTGTATACACACTGCTCAAAAAAATTAAAGGAACACTTTGAAAACAAATGAGATCTCAATGGGGAAAAATATTATTCTGGATATCTATACTGATATGGACTGGGTAATGTGTTAGGAAGGAAAGGGTGCCACATTGTTTGATGAAAATGAAAATTATCAACCTACAGAGGGCTGAATTCAATGACACCCCGAAAATCAAAGTGAAAAAATGATGCAGCAGGCTAGTTTATTATGCTGAAACTTTATTGCAGCATCTCAAAATGGTCCTCAGTATTTTGTATGGCTCCCACGTGCTTGCATGCATGCCTGACAACCTTGGGGCATGCTCCTAATGAGACAACGGATGGTGTCCTGGGGTATTTCCTATTAGGTCTGGACCAGGGCATCACTGAGCTCCTGAACAGACTGTGGTGCAACCTGGTGGTGTCAGATGCACTGAAACATAATGTCCCAGAGTTGTTCTATTGGATTTAGGTAAAGCGAGCGTGGGGGCAATTCAGTGGTATCAATTCCTTTATCCTCCAGGAACTGGCTGCATACTCTCGCCACATGAGGCCGAGTTCCCCAGGAGGAACACAGGGCCCACTGCACCAGCGTAGGGTCTGATAATGGGTCCAAGGATTTCATCCCAATATCTAATGGCAGTTAGGGTGCTATTGTCTAGCCTGTAGAGGTCTGTGCGTCCCTCCATGGATATGCCTCCCCAGACCATCACTGACCCACCACCAAACAGGTCATGCTGAACAATGTTACAGGCAGCATAACACTATCCACGGCTGCTCCAGACCCTTTCACGTCTCATGAAGTCTGTTTCTGATTGTTTGGTCAGAGGCATTCACACCAGTGGCCTGCTGGAGGTCATTTTGTAGGGCTCTGGCAGTGTTCATCCTGTTCCTCCTTGCACAAAGGAGCAGATACTGGTCCTGCTGATGGGTTAAGGACCTTCTACGGCCCTGTCCAGCTCTCCTAGAGCCGTGGTTCTCAACCTCAGTCCTCAAGTACCCCCAATGGACCATGTTTTCAGGTTTTCCATTACTTTGCACAGCTGCTTTAAATCAATATCAATGACATGGTATTAATAAGAGCTATTTTATCTAAGGGAAGTTCCCAAAACATAGCCTGTTGAGGGTACTTGAGGACTGAGGTTTAGAATCATTGCCCTAGAGTAACTGGTTCCTCTAGTTCTTATGAGACTGTGCTGGGAGAAACAGAAAACCTGGCAATGACACATACTAATGTGCCATCCTGGAGGAGTTGGACTGCCTGTGCAACCTCTTTAGGGTCCAGGTATCGCCCCATGCTAGTAGTGACAATGACCCTAGCCAAATGCAAAACTAGTGAAAAACAGTCAGAAGCGATTAATATTTTAGGGGTGTCTTTGAATTCAGCCCTCTGTAGGTTGTTAATTTTCATTTCCATCAAACGACGTGGCATCCTTTTGTTTCTAACACAGTCCATGTCAGTATAGATATCCAGCATATTTTTCCCCATTGAGATCTGATGTGTTTTCAAAGTGTTCATTTATTTTATTTATTATTTATTTTTTATTTTTTTTGAGCAGTATATATATATATATATATATATATATATATATATATATATATATGTATTTAATATGTATTTGATGGGGCACAGTGGCTGCGTTTGATGGGGCACAGTGGCTGCATTTGATGGGCACAGTGGCTGCGTTTGATGGCACATTGGCTACAATTGATGGGCACAGTGGCAGCGTTTGATGGGCACAGTGGCTGCGTTTGATGGGCACAGTGGCTGCATTTGAGGGCACAGTGGCTGCGTTTGAGGGCACAGTGGCTGCAATTGATGGGCACAGTGGCTGCATTTGATGGCACAGTGGCTGCATTTGATAGCACAGTGGCAGCATTTGATGGGCACAGTGGCAGCATTTGATGGGCACAGTGGCTGCATTTGATGGGCACAGTGGCTGCGTTTGATGGGCACAGTGGCTGCGTTTGATGGACACAGTGGCTGCATTTGATAGCACAGTGGCAGGATTTGATGGGCACAGTGGCAGCATTTGATGGGCACAGTGGTTGCGTTTGAGGGCACAGTGGCTGTAATTGATGGGCACAGTGACTGCGTTTGAGGGCACAGTGACTGCGTTTGATGGGCACAGTGGCTGCGTTTGATGGGCAAAGTGGCTGCGTTTGATTAGGCACAGTGGCTGCAATTGATGGGCACAGTGGGTGCAATTGATGGGCACAGTGGCTGCCTTTGATGGCACAGTGGCTGCGTTTGATGGGCACAGTGGCTGCGTTTGAGGGCACAGTGGCTGCAATTGATGGGCACAGTGGCTGCGTTTGATGGGCACAGTGGCTGCGTTTGATGGGGCACAGTGAGGCTGCAATTAATGGGCACAGTGAGCCCCCCCCCCCGTGATAGCATTAAAACTCAGCAGCTACAAATACTGTAGCTGCTGACTTTTAATATTAGAACTCTTACCTGTCCAGGGATCCAGCGATGTCGACACCTCAGCCGATTTTCGGATTGGCTCTCGGGTTTTGCCACTATCATTCATGGTAAGGGAAACCGACTGGTTCCCTACTGCACATGTGCGAAGCGAGTTGCACTTTCTGAATGGCCCAGTGGAGGAAGGAGGAGGGGGGCAATCTTCAGAGGGGACAGCGCAGTCTCCCGGAAGTGGGGAAGGGTACCTGTCAAAAACAGCATGAGTAATGTCCCGCTGCCACCAAGAAGCAGACCGAGAGGAGAGAGCATCAAACAGTGAGTTGCACCAACACGACACTGACACCAGGTCACGTAGGCACACAATTTACCCCCCGACCACCCCCCCCATCACCCCCCCAGTTAACAGCTTCACCACCTGTCACTGTGTCACCCAGTACAGCAATCAGGTTTTTTTTTATCGCTGTACTAGTGTCATTAGTGACAAAAACCTGTGTTAGGGTAATTAGTCTTATGCTGCGTACACACTATCGGACATTCCGACAACGAAATCCCATGATTTATTTCTGACGGATGTTGGCTCAAACTTGTCTTGCATACACACGGTCGCACAAATGTTGTCGGAAATTCCGATCGTTAAGAAAGCGGCGACGTACAACACGTACGATAAACCGAGAAAAAATGTTCAATAGCCAGTGCGGCTCTTCTGCTTGATTCCGAGCATGCGTGAAATTTTGTGCGTCAGAATTGTGTAAACACGATCGGAATTTCCGACAACGGATTTTATTGTCGGAAAATTTGAGAACCAGCTCTCAAATTTTTGTTGTCGGAAATTCCGACAAGAAATGTCCGATGGAGCCTACACACGGTCGCAATTTCCGACAACAAGCTCCCATCGAACATTTGTTTCGGAAATTCCGATCATGTGTACATGGCATAAGGCCCAGATAGGTCTAGGGACCCCCCCTAACCCCCCAATAAAGGTTTAACCCCTTGATTACCCCCTGTCATCTGGGATCACAGTATAAGTGTCACGGGTGACGCAGTTTGGCTAGATTTTTTTTATAGCATCAGGGCACCCGCCGTATTTTACCCAATAAAGGTTTAACCCCCTGATCACCCGTCGGGTGATATCAGTTAGGTTTTAGCATCAGATAGGGTCTGCGTCACCCCAGGCAGCGTCAGATTAGTGCCAGTACCGCTAACACCCACGCACGCATCATACGCCTCCCTTAGTAGTATAGTGTCTGAACGGATCGAATTTCTTGTCTGATCAGATCTATACTAGTGTCCCCAGCAGTTTAGGGTTCCCAAAAATGCAGTGTTAGCGGGATCAGCCAAGATACCTGCTAGCACGTGCGTTTAGCCCCTCTGCCCAGCCCAGCCCAGCCCACCCAAGTGCAGTATCAATCGATCACTGTCACTTACAAAACACATAACTGCAGCGTTCGCAGAGTCAGGCCTAATCCCTGCGAACGCTAACAGTTTTTTTGGTAGCGTTTGAATCAGTCGATAACAGTCAGGAGCTTTTTTACCTGTGACTCTCACTAATGTACCAGTAAATTTAGAGCCCAAAATGGCAAATTGAAGGTACAGTAGTGAAGAGGCCTACACGTTTCTGAGCATGACAGATAGTGAAGAGGAAGTCACTCATCTGTCAGATTCAGGCTCAGAATACAATCCTGTAGACGACAGCGACACCCTGACAGATAGCTCTGATGACGGAGTTGTGGTCCCTGCCAAGGTCAGGCGTACCACACCCTGATCTTCTTCTGCTATCGTTGAGGTGCAAGAACCGCAGGGCTCTCGTATGAAGCAGAGAGCCAGTACAAAATGTATGTAGTTTGTCGCCGCTGCACATTTGTGCGCAATTTTAAAGCATGTCGTGTTTGGTATCCCTGTACTCAGCTTGAGATCATCCTTTTTATCTCATCAAACGTTTGGACAATACAGTGTGTTTTAGTGCATTAAAATTTTAAAAAGTGTGTTTTTTCCAAAAAAATTGCATTTGAAAAAATATTGTGTGAAAAAAAAATTGCAACACCCACCATTTTAATCTGTAGGGCCTTTGCTTTAAAAAAATATATATAATGTTTGGGGGATCAAAGTAATTTTCTTGCAAAAAAAAATATTTTTTTCATGTAAACAAAAAGTGTCAGAAAGGGCTTTGTCTTCAAGTGGTTAGAATAGTGGGTGATGTGTGACATAAGCTTCTAAATGTTGTGCATAAAATGCCAGTACAGTTCAAAACCCTCCCAAATGACCCTTTTTGGAAAGTTGACACCCCAAGCTATTTGCTGATAGGCATGTTGAGCCCATGGAATATTTTATATTTTGTCACAAGTTTCGTGGAAATTACATTAAATTTTTTTTTGTGCATAAAGTTGTCACTTAATGATATATTGTTCAAACATGGCATGGTTATATGTGAAATTACACCCCAAAATGCATTCTGCTGCTTCTCCTGAGTACGGGGATACCTCATGTGTGAGACTTTTTGGTAGCCTACCCGTGTACAGGACCCCAAAAACCAGTCACCGCCTTCCGGATTTCGAAGGGTGTAAATTTTTGATTCTACTCCTCACTATCTATCACAGTTTTGAAGGCCATAAAATGCCAAGATTGCACAACCCCCCCCCCCCCCCCAAATAACCCCAAAGTAGACACCCCAAGCTAAAGGTGCTGATTGGTTTTCGGGGTCCTGTACGCAGTTAGACTGCCAAAAAGTTCCACACATGTGGTATCCCCATACTCAGGAGAAGCGGCTGAATGTATTTTGGGGTGTAATTCCACGTATAACCATGCCATGTTTGAACAATATATCATTTAGTGACAATGTTGTGTAAAAAAAAAATTGTAATTTTCCCGAAACTTGTAGCAAAATATAAAAGATTCCATGGACTCAACATGCCTCTCAGTAAATAGCTTGAAGTGTCTTCTTTCCAAAATGGGGTAATTTGGGTGGGTTTTGTGCTATCTTGTCATTTCATGGCCTCAGAAACTGTGATAGGTAGTGAGGAAGTGAAAAAAAACATTTTACGCCCTTAGAAAGCCTGAAGGCGGTGATTGGTTTTCGGGGTCCTGTATACGACTATGCTCCCAAAAAGTCTCACACATGAGGTATCTCCATACTCAGGGGAAGCTGAAGAATGTATTTTGGGGTGTAATTTCACATATGCCCATGGCATGTTTGAGCAATAGATCATTTAGTGACAACTTTTTGCAAAAAAAAAAAATTCATTTTCCCGCAACTTGTGGCAAAATATAAAATATTCCATGGACTCAGCATGCCTCTCATCAAATAGCTTGGGGTGTCTACTTTCCAAAAAGGGGTAATTTGGGGGGTTTTGTGCTATCTTGGCATTTTATGGCCTTCAAAACTGTGATCGGTAGTGAGGAGTGAAATCAAAAATTTACACCCTTAGAAATCCTGAAGGCGGTGATTGGTTTTCGGGGTCCTGTACGCGGCTAGGCTCCCAAAAAAATCTCACACATGAGGTATCTTCATACTCAGGAGAAGCAGCAGAATGTATTTTGGTGTGTAATTCCACCTATAACCATGCCATGTGTGAGCAATATATAATTTAGTGACAACTTTGTGTAATTTTTTTTTGTCATTTTTCAATCACTTGTGACAAAAAATAAAATATGCAATGGGCTCAACATGCCTCTCAGCAATTTCCTTCCAAAATGGGGTCATTTGGGGGGGTTGTACTGCCCTGACATTTTAGCACCTCAAAAAATGAGATAGGCAGTCATAAACTAAAATCTGCGTAAATTCCAGAAAATGTACCCTAGTTTGTAGATGCTATAACTTTTGCGTAAACCAATAAATATATGCTTATTGAATTTTTTTTACCAAAGACATGTGGCTGAATACATTCTGGCTTAAATGTATAACTAAAATTGAGTTTGTTAATTTTTTTTATAACAAAAAGTAGAAAATATCATTTTTTATCAAAATGTTCGGTCTTTTTCCATTTATAGCGCAAAAAATAAAAATCGCAGAGGCAAGAAAGCTCTATTTGTGGGAAAAAAAGGAAATTTTGTTTGGGTACAAGATTGCATGACTGCGCAGTTACCAGCTAAAGCAGCGCAGTGCCAAATTGTAAAATGTCCTTCCGTCATTGAACTGCCAAATCCTCCATGGCTGAAGTGGTTAAAGGCATTACCAATGAAAAAGTTAAAGTAAAAAAGATTATTTTATTCAAGGAAAAATATGCATAAAGTGGTGAACATTGTCATGGACAATTAATCAAGGTATATAACATATAGATACAATATGCTATACCCAACACATTTTAGA
The DNA here is from genome assembly GCA_037952925.1 of Lithobates clamitans. Lineage (NCBI taxonomy): Eukaryota > Metazoa > Chordata > Amphibia > Anura > Ranidae > Lithobates > Lithobates clamitans. Next base: position 2,645,659 of record JBBGZY010000421.1, on the reverse strand, counting down.
GAAAACTATTGTCTCCTTCATCAGGATATAACAGGATGTATATCAACTTGAATATAGATAGCTAAAATTAAATTAGTGCATCTATTCAATAGCATACAGACATGGTAAAGACAATATAATAGCAACTCACATCTTGTTTAGTTGTGTATCCATGAAATGAAATCCAGATTCATATTTAAAAACAGTGTCACATGGAGTCTCCGGCAACCCTGCCCGCGTTGTTGCTATTTGCAAAGAGTATCTGCGATACGAGTGCCTCCAAGCCAAAATTAGATGGAAAAATGTAATACAGGGACTAGCACCCTGCACCCAAAGGGAACCGAAGGGGGCTCGGGGTTGTATGATGAATCCCTAAATGAGGCTAAACCAAGGATACTGATATGGATACGGCCTAAGGAGGGAGTCCTGGGAAGAAGAGTAGATAAACATATAATCACATATATGTATAGTATAGCCCCTAACCTGTCCACCTTTAGGAGATCCCTGAAAACTTACTTATTCAGGGAAGCATATCCCACACCCACCACTCCCTCCCTTTAGAATGTATGCTCTACGAGCAGGGCCCTCCCGTCCCTTCTGTATTGAACTGTACTGTAGTTATGCTGTCCCCCCTCTACATTGTAAAGCGCTGCGTACATTGTTGGCTCTATATAAATCATGAATAACAATAATAATATATACACAGCCATAGAAACAAAAGGCTGCCTGATGGTAACACATACCTAACATGTGAAATGGCATCTAAGTCATGGCAGCCGGATCTGGATCAGGAAAAGGGATCCTAAAAATAAGAATAAGAAAAATGTATAGTGAGGATCATTGCTGAAGGCAGCCATCATAGGGAGCCCCAAAAAAATACCAAGAAGCAATGCTGAACATCAGCAATCGCCCCATGTAAGTGGGGTATTGAATGTTTAAGAAAAAATATACAGGGTTCCCAAAATTACTCACTGTTGGTAATATTCGATCTATTCTAAGCATCCCTAGCTCCTCCTCTGGGTGGCCATCATGACATGAGAATAAAGCCGGGGTATTTAAATGCCTGCTGGTTTCTGCCATACTGCCCACCTAATTGATGATAGCTACATGCACCCGGAAATGACCCAGGGCTCATGGAAGGCCCCCTGAGTCGCAATCGCACCGCGCCTCCACGCCGCGCATGCGCAACATGATGTCATATGCCCACATTGCGGAGTGACGCGGCGCGTGTACGTCCCACCGACATGGAGAAGTTTCCAGGAGACCAACAAAGTGGACGCCATGAAAACAAAGAGGAGTGGCAGATGGAATTGTCAGAGAAAGCCACTACCAAAAGGCACCCGAGATAGAGCTTCTTTACCGTGCCGGGCATACAGGGTTGGGCCACTACATAAATAAAAGAAAAAAAATTACAGGACAACCAGATCCAATCATTGGAGGCAAATGAAAATAAAAATTATATGTCTGTGTCTAATAGCCCATATAACGCTACAAAGCCATCAGACAAAAAAACGGTAGGTAATAATCAAACACAAATTGACATTTGTGAAAGTATAAGTGTAGCAACTGAAGCAAGTTGCAAAAGGGGAACCAAGACTGCATGTGACATTGTGTAGATCAAGATATGCAGAAAAAGACGCACACAAACACATAGGCAAAACATGAGCAAAAAATAATTTGTTATATATATATGTAACAGAAAAAAATACAATAAAGATAAATATAGTCAAAATGGAAAGAAGACAGAAGCGAATGATAAAAGGAGGACTCGGCTATAAATCTGCTGGCATGCCAGATGGATTTCTACTTTTCCATTCCCCCTGAGGCGAAACCCTCAAGGAAGGGCTTGAAACAGACGGCCTCGTTGAGTCCCGAGGGATATGTGGCCCTCAAAGTCTATATCCAACGCAGCTCCAGTTGGAGGAGAGTATTGTTCCAGTCTCCTTCCCTGGAGCTGGGATGGATGCGATCCAAGATCAAGAATTTGATCCTGGAGAATTTGCCCTGGTGGACAGTGATTGTATGTCTGCAGAAAAAGGCAGACCAAGATTGCATGTCTGCATGCTCCTGATATGTCGGTAGGCTCGCTTCCAAAACTCGAGCTTAGTCTTACCAACATAAAAGCAGCCACAGTCACACCTCAGCATGTAGATCACCCCAAAGGTCCTAAAGTTTGCAAAATGTCGGGGTCTGAAGACCCTGCCATCCAGTAGAATTGGTTTCTTGTTCATATACATGTTTTTACAGTAACCACACATGAAGGTGCCTCTGTACTTACAATGTTCCATACCCAGGTCAATTTTGCTTTTCACTAATTTGGAATCAATAGATGTTGCTCTCTTAAACATGAAGAGAGGAACCTCTGGGATTAAATAACCCAGAGATTCGGATATTTCCAAATTAACAAATTTGTCAAAATCCGTTAAAAAACTAATTCGGAACTAAACGAATTGCACATGTCTAAAAGGAGCCAGTTAGACGTTTGTTTTAGTAAAATAAAATCCAACTGTATGGTTCAATTCAAATCTTCATCCAAATGCTAGAAAAAGCCACTGTGTGTCAGTTGGAAGCCAAAGTTTGGCCATAAAAACATTCTCTTTAACCTAACTACATGAATAAAAAATATATATATATTGGCGCTCAGAGCTAATGAAGCAAAATACAGTAAATTAAATCAGAAATCCTATATGGTATGGTAATGCTAAATTAATCCGGGTGTTCCATAAATAATACTAAATATAAAATTATCAAATACTAGAAAAGTCCATAGTTCAAGAGAAGTCCATAGAAGAAAACAATTTGTTGAAAGACACCGGATGAGGGAATTTCTTGTTCGGCACAGTATAGGGCTATTCACGAAGGGCAGCTCTTCTCTGGAGTGAAGTCAGCTCAAACCCATCAAAGAAAAACAAAAGGAGAGGAGCGCCTTTAAGTAAAAAGGTTTATTACAATTGACAAGATAAAAAGTAGCCACTTACATATAAAAACACAACAGTGCTCTAGGCGAGATGATGTATATCAGGAGAGAGTGATGTGGAGAGAGCTGGTTCCCAGGAATGCCCCAAATCCTTGCTGCAATTCGGCAGGGAGCCGGAACGGAACACAGCCAGTCCTGCAGAGGAGCGGAGCAGCCAACCTGAGGAAGCAGCCTGTGACGTCAATAACTTGGAACAACACAACGCGTTTCTGAGTGTGCGCAAGATCCGTGAGGCGCATGCACGCTCCTTTCTCATTTGTAAATATAGGGGAAGGGTGAAACACTATTTATAAGCACCATCTGCTGGCTGAAAATGCTCACAACTGATTGAATAATCAGCGATGGGTATTGTGTACCTCGAACAATGATATATACTCAGGAAAGTGTGCGATCTCTATATGTGTAAGAAGATATATATATATATATATATATATATATATATATATATATATATATATATATATATATTAAAAAACAAAAACAAAATGTATTAGGTCATGGATATCAGGATCTGTATATTCTGTGATAAGTGCATAACATGCTTAAAAAATAACTATATATAAGAGCCATAGCATAACCTTAGGACAGCTGTAATGAGGGGCATATAATAATGCAGATCCATGAGAAAAATATAGGAAAAAATAGTTATATGTGTATATATAGTTAGAGAGAAAAAAATTGTTGTCAATTTATATGTACCGTATATACTCGAGTATAAGTCGTTCCGAGTATTAGTCGAGGCCCTAATTTACCACAAAAAAAATGGGGAAAACGTATTGACCCGAGTATAAGACGAAGGTGAGAAATGCACAGCTACTGTAAGTGGTAAAGAGGGTCAACAATGCCCATTTGCAGCATCACTGTGCCCATTTGCATGCCTTACTGTGCCCATTTGCAGCCATAGGTCCCCTGATAATGATAAAACGTATTGACCCGAGTATAAGACGAAGGTGAGAAATGCACAGCTACTGTAAGTGGTAAAGAGGGTCAACAATGCCCATTTGCAGCATCACTGTGCCCATTTGCATGCCTTACTGTGCCCATTTGCAGCCATAGGTCCCCTGAACTTCAAACTCGGTAGTTAAGGGTTCCTAGATGCCCCCTAGCTGCAGCCAAAATTTGGGGTCTCTGAACTCAACGGGTCCCGAAATGACATTGCTGCAGATGGACACAGTTGACCGAATTTGGGGCCTCGTGTCCTGGGGCCACTTAGTACTAAGAACCCCAAATTTGGTGTGCATACCCAGTGGAACTAGCAGCATTCAATTTCCAAAGCTGGGGTTTCTAGCACCAAGTGGCCCCGAGATACAGGGCCCCAAAAATCAGTTCAGAAAATGTCAAGCACTTTTCTGCAGCATAGAATGATATTTTCTGAACTGGTTTAGGGCCCCGTATCTCAGGGACACTTGGTGCTAGGAACCCCAGCTTTGGATATGTTATGAGACCAGTTCCAGTGGGTTTGCACACCAAATTTGGGGTTCCTAGCACCAAGTGGCCCTGAGATATGGGGCCCCAAAGTTGGTTCAGAAAATGAAATTTTTTGCTGCAGAAAAGTGCTTGACTCCAGTGTAAGTCGAGGGGGGCACTTTCAGCACAAAAAAATGTGCTGAAAAAATCGACTTATACTCAGTAGGTAATATCTAATAAAAAGGAACTCTAAATTCTTCTCCAATTAAGCAGAGAGAAATGAGTGGCAGCTAACACTGGAGACATATCATATCAAAAGAGAGAAGTGGCAACTAGCACTGGAGGGGCTACTAGATAAAAACAATAACATTTATATTAACCACTTGCCGACCGCCGCACGACGATGTACGTCGACAAAGCGGCACGGGCAGGCAAAAGGGCTTACCTGTACGTCCCTGCCTGCCCGCGGGTGGGGGGTCCGATCGGACCCCCCCCGGTGCCTGCGGCGGTCGGCAAATGTCCCCCGGCGATCGGTGGTGAGGGGGAGGCCATCCATTCGTGGCCCCCCCCTCGCGATCGCTCCCAGCCAATGGGATCATTTCCCTGCCTCTGTATTGTACACAGAGGCAGAGGAAATGATGTCATCTCTCCTCGGCTCGGTATTTTCCGTTCCGGGCCGAGGAGAGAAGACATCAATGTGAGTGCACCAAACACACACACACAGTAGAACATGCCAGGCACACAAAACACCCCGATCCCCCCCCCGATCGCCCCCCGATCCCCCCCCGATCACCCCCCCCCCTGTCACAAACTGACACCAAGCAGGTTTTTTTTTTTTTTTTTTTTTTTTTTTCTGATTACTGTATTGGTGTCAGTTTCTGTCAGTTAGTGTGTTAGGGCAGTGAGTCTTAGGCCCCCTTTAGGTCTAGGGTACCCCCCTAACCCCCCTAATAAAGTTTTAACCCCTTGATCACCCCCTGTCACCAGTGTCGCTAAGCGATCATTTTTCTGATCGCTGGATTAGTGTCGCTGGTGACGCTAGTTAGGGACGTAAATATTTAGGTTCGCCGTCAGCGTTTTATAGCTACAGGGACCCCCCTATACTACCTAATAAATGTTTTAACCCCTTGATTGCCCCCTAGTTAACCCTTTCACCACTGATCACCGTATAACTGTTACGGGTGACGCTGGTTAGTTCGTTTATTTTTTATAGTGTCAGGGCACCCGCCGTTTATTACCGAATAAAGGTTTAGCCCCCTGATCGCCCGGCGGTGATATGCGTCGCCCCAGGCAGCGTCAGATTAGCGCCAGTACCGCTAACACCCACGCACGCAGCATACGCCTCCCTTAGTGGTATAGTATCTGAACGGATCAATATCTGATCCAATCAGATCTATACTAGCGTCCCCAGCAGTTTAGGGTTCCCAAAAACGCAGTGTTAGCGGGATCAGCCCAGATACCCGCTAGCACCTGCGTTTTACCCCTCCGCCCGACCCAGCCCAGCCCACCCAAGTGCAGTATCGATCGATCACTGACACTTACAAAACACTAAACGCATAACTGCAGCGTTCGCAGAGTCAGGCCTGATCCCTGCGATCGCTAACAGTTTTCTTGGTAGCGTTTTGGTGAGCTGGCAAGCACCAGCCCCAGGCAGCGTCAGGTTAGCGCCAGTACCGCTAACACCCACGCACGCACCGTACACCTCCCTTAGTGGTATAGTATCTGAACGCATCAATATCTGATCCGATCAGATCTATACTAGCGTCCCCAGCAGTTTAGGGTTCCCAAAAACGCAGTGTTAGCGGGATCAGCCCAGATACCTGCTAGCACCTGCGTTTTGCCCCTCCGCCCGGCCCAGCCCAGCCCACCCAAGTGCAGTATCGATCGATCACTGTCACTTACAAAACACTAAACGCATAACTGCAGCGTTCGCAGAGTCAGGCCTGATCCCTGCGATCGCTAACAGTTTTTTTGGTAGCGTTTTGGTGAACTGGCAAGCACCAGCCCCAGGCAGCGTCAGATTAGCGCCAGTACCGCTAACACCCACGCACGCAGCATACGCCTCCCTTAGTGGTATAGTATCTGAACGGATCAATATCTGATCTGATCAGATCTATACTGGCGTCCCCAGCAGTTTAGGGTTCCCACAAACGCAGTGTTAGCGTGATCAGCCCAGATACCTGCTAGCACCTGCGTTTTGCCCCTTCGCCTGGCCCGGCCCAGCCCACCCAAGTGCAGTATCGATCGATCACTGACACTTACAAAACACTAAACGCATAACTGCAGCGTTCGCAGAGTCAGGCCTGATCCCTGCGATCGCTAACAGTTTTTTTGGTAGCGTTTTGGTGAACTGGCAAGCGCCAGCGGCCTAGTACACCCCGGTCGTAGTCAAACCAGCACTGCAGTAACACTTGGTGAGTCCCATAAGTGCAGTTCAAGCTGGTGAGGTGGCAAGCACAAGTAGTGTCCCGCTGCCACCAAAAAGACAAACACAGGCCCGTCGTGCCCATAGTGCCCTTCCTGCTGCATTCGCCAATCCTAATTGGGAACCCACCGCTTCTGCAGCGCCCGTACTTCCCCCATTCACATCCCCAACCAAATGCAGTCGGCTGCATGAGAGGCATTTTCTTTATGTCCTCCCGAGTACCCCTACCCAACGAACCCCCCCAAAAAAGATGTCGTGTCTGCAGCAAGCGCGGATATAGAGGTGACACCCGCTATTATTGTCCCTCCTGTCCGGACAATCCTGGTCTTTGCATTGGTGAATGTTTTGAATGCTACCATTCACTAGTTGACTATTAGCGTAGGGTACAGCATTGCACAGACTAGGACACACTTTCACAGGGTCTCCCAAGATGCCATCGTATTTTGAGAGACCCGAACCTGGAACCGGTTACAGTTATAAAAGTTAGTTACAAAAAAAAGTGAAAAAAAAAAAAAAACACAAACAAAAATATAAAAAAAAAAAAAAATAGTTGGCGTTTTATTGTTCTCTCTCTCTCTATTCTCTCTCTATTGTTCTGCTCTTTTTTACTGTATTCTATTCTGCAATGTTTTATTGTTGTTATGTTTTATCATGTTTGCTTTTCAGGTATGCAATTTTTTATACCTTACCGTTTACTGTGCTTTATTGTTAACCATTTTTTTGTCTTCAGGTACGCCATTCACGACTTTGAGTGGTTATACCAGAATGATGCCTGCAGGTTTAGGTATCATCTTGGTATCATTCTTTTCAGCCAGCGGTCAGCTTTCATGTAAAAGCAATCCTAGCAGCTAATTAGCCTCTAGACTGCTTTTACAAGCAGTCGGAGGGAATGCCCCCCCCCCCAACGTCTTCCGTGTTTTTCTCTGGCTCTCCTGTCTCAACAGGGAACCTGAGAATGCAGCCGGTGATTCAGCCAGCTGACCATAGAGCTGATCAGAGACCAGAGTGGCTCCAAACATCTCTATGGCCTAAGAAACCGGAAGCTACGAGCATTTTATGACTTAGATTTCGCCGGATGTAAACAGCGCCATTGGGAAAATGGGAAAGCATTTTATCACACCGATCTTGGTGTGGTCAGATGCTTTGAGGGCAGAGGAGAAATCTAGGGTCTAATAGACCCCAATTTTTGCAAAAAAGAGTACCTGTCACTACCTATTGCTATGATAGGGGATATTTACATTCCCCGAGATAACAATAAAAATGATTTAAAAAAAAAAATGAAAGGAACAGTTTAAAAATAAGATAAAAAAATAATAATAATAATGAAAAAAAAAAAAAAAAAAAAAAAAAGCACCCGTCCCCCCTGCTCTCGCGCTAAGGCGAACGCAAGCGTCGGTCTGGCGTCAAATGTAAACAGCAATTGCACCATGCATGTGAGGTATCGCCGCGAAGGTCAGATCGAGGGCAGTAATTTTAGCAGTAGACCTCCTCTGTAAATCTAAAGTGGTAACCTGTAAAGGCTTTTAAAGGCTTTTAAAAATGTATTTAGTTTGTCGCCACTGCACGTTTGTGCGCAATTTTAAAGCATGTCATGTTTGGTATCCATGTACTCGGCCTAAGATCATCTTTTTTATTTCACCAAACATTTGGGCAATATAGTGTGTTTTAGTGCATTAAAATGTAAAAAAGTGTGTTTTTCCCCCAAAAATGCGTTTGAAAAATCGCTGCGCAAATACTGTGTGAAAAAAAAAAAATGAAACACCCACCATTTTAATCTGTAGGGCATTTGCTTTAAAAAAAAAATATTGTTTGGGGGTTCAAAGCAATTTTTTTGCAAAAAAAAAAAACTTTTTCATGTAAACAATAAGTGTCATGTAAACAATGTTTGTCTTCAAGTGGTTAGAAGAGTGGGTGATGTGTGACATAAGCCTCTAGATGTTGTGCATAAAATGCCAGGACAGTTCAAAACCCCCCCAAATGACCCCATTTTGGAAAGTAGACACCCCAAGCTATTTGCTGAGAGGCATGTCGAGTCCATGGAATATTTTATATTGTGACACAAGTTGCGGGAAAGAGACAATTTTTTATTTTTTTTATTTTTTTTTGCGCAAAGTTGTCACTAAATGATATTTTGCTCAAACATGCCATGGGAATATGTGAAATTACACCCCAAAATACATTCTGCTGCTTCTCCTGAGTACGGGGATACCACATGTGTGAGACTTTTTGGGAGCCTAGCCGCGTACGGGACCCCAAAAACCAAGCACCGCCTTCAGGCTTTCTAAGGCCGTAAATTTTTGATTTCACTCTTCACTGCCTATCACAGTTTCGGAGGCCATGGAATGCCCAGGTGGCAAAAAACCCCCCCAAATGACCCCATTTTGGAAAGTAGACACCCCAAGCTATTTGCTGAGAGGTATAGTGAGTATTTTGCAGACCTCAGTTTTTGTCACAAAGTTTTGAAAATTGAAAAAAGAAAAAAAAAAAAATTTTTTCTCGTCTTTCTTTATTTTCAAAAACAAATGAGAGCTGCAAAATACTCACCATGCCTCTCAGCAAATAGCTTGGGGTGTCTACTTTCCAAAATGGGGTCATTTGGGGGGGGGTTTGTGCCACCTGGGCATTCCATGGCCTCCGAAACTGTGATAGGCAGCGAGGAGTAAAATCAAAAATGTACGCCCTTAGAAATCCTGAAGGCAGTGATTGGTTTTCGGGGCCCCGTACGCGGCTAGGCTCCCAAAAAGTCTCACACATGTGGTATCCCCATACTCAGGAGAAGCAGCTAAATGTATTTTGGGGTGCAATTCCACATATGCCCATGGTCTGTGTGAGCAATATATCATTTAGTGACAACTTTGTGCAAAAAAAAAAAAAAATTTGTCACTTTCCCGCAACTTGTGTCAAAATATAAAACATTCCATGGACTCAACATGCCTCAAAGCAAATAGCTTGGGGTGTCTACTTTCCAAAATGGGGTCATTTGGGGGGGTTTTATGCCATCTGGGCATTTTATGGCCTTCAAAACTGTGATAGGTAGTGAGGAGTAAAATCAAAAATGTACGCCCTTAGAAATCCTGAAGGCAGTGATTGGTTTTCGGGGCCCCGTACGCGGCTAGGCTCCCAAAAAGTCCCACACATGTGGTATCCCCATACTCGGGAGAAGCAGCTAAATGTATTTTGGGGTGCAATTCCACATATGCCCATGGCCTGTGTGAGCAATATATCATTTAGTGACAACTTTTTGTAATTTTTTTTTTTTTTTTGTCATTATTCAATCACTTGGGACAAAAAAAATGAATATTCAATGGGCTCAACATGCCTCTCAGCAAATTCCTTGGGGTGTCTACTTTCCAAAATGGGGTCATTTGTGGGGGTTTTGTACTGCCCTGCCATTTTAGCACCTCAAGAAACGACATAGGCAGTCATAAATTAAAGGTTGTGTAAATTCCAGAAAATGTACCCTAGTTTGTAGGCGCTATAACTTTTGCGCAAACCAATAAATATACACTTATTGACATTTTTTTTACCAAAGACATGTGGCCGAATACATTTTGGCCTAAATGTATGACTAAAATTGAGTTTATTGGATTTTTTTTAGAACAAAAAGTAGAAAATATCATTTTTTTTCAAAATTTTCGGTCTTTTTCCGTGTATAGCGCAAAAAATAAAAACGGCAGAGGTGATCAAATATCATCAAAAGAAAGCTCTATTTGTGAGAAGAAAAGGACGCAAATTTCGTTTGGGTAGAGCATTGCATGACCGCGCAATTAGCAGTTAAAGCGACGCAGTGCTGAATTGTAAAAAGTGCTCTGGTCAGGAAGGGGGTAAAACCTTCCGGGGCTGAAGTGGTTAAATGTAAGTGAAAAATAATGACTGATAAAATTAATGAAAAATTTTAATTAAAGATGGTAATGATAAATTTCTAACAAAAGGAGGGGAAATGGGTAATTAGAATAAAATGGAAAAGATGCATCTGCGTCTAGTCACACCAAACCCAGTAATTGTGCATGGTGTGCATAATGTGCTAGGTAACATGCATTTCTAATGGCATCGAAAATGATTGGTAGAAAACGTATATAATACCTATATGTAACGCAAGGTGTACAGAGTGTGCATGCATCTACTGTCGCATGCACACATACATCCTGCATGAGTACATAAAATGGGTTAATAATAATTATTGCTAAATCACCAAATATGATGGGTAACCAGATATAACCCCAATGAAATAATCGAAAGGAAAATTAAAAAATGATAAAGGATTATTCAAAAGTTAAATTATTTTAAAGAATAGTATTGACTTCAAGTTCCTCATTGAGTCCATTGGGGGCAAGAGTGTCCAGAGTGTAGATCCAGAATGTTTCGCGTTCGCATAATCGCGAAAAACGCTCAGCTTCTGATAAACCCTTAGGTATAGATTCAATGACCCACACCCGAAGGCCTATTGTGGACCAAGCATGTTACTTTAAAAAATGACGTTGTCACAACCTAATTCCACCAAATGGCGATGCTTACCAAACCGTTGTCTTAATGGGCAGATGGTTGGCCGGACCACTCATTTCTCTCTGCTTAATTGGAGAAGAATTTAGAGTTCCTTTTTATTATATATTACATATAAATTAACAACATTTTTTTTCTCTCTAACTATATATACATATAACAATTTTTTCCTGTATTTTTCTCATGGATCTGCATTATTATATGCCCCTCATTACAGCTTTTGTCAGACTTTCACGTACCTGACTGACGAACCCGATATAGCAGGGGAAGGCCTCCCTTACGTATCTGGTTCCCGGCCCCTGATAGAGCAAACAGAAGGCGTGGGAGCGCAGAGTGGTATGAGAGCCTGGCGGGTGACTTGCAGAGATAAGGCCCAAGATCCTGGTGCAAGTGGATTGAAGGTACTTGGTAGGCTGAAGCACAGTTAACTGGTGCAGAGCTGGAGCAGAGTAGGCAGGTCCGGTCACAAGCAGAGTTGGCAGCAGGTGGTCAGCACAGTACAAGGGAGCAGGCAGATTCAAAGTCCAGGTCACAGGCAGGGTTGGCAGCAGGCGGTCAGCACAGTAAAAGGGATCAGGCAGGTTCAGAGTCGAAGGCAAGCCGGGGTCAGATGCAGGCAGACAGCAAGGGAGAATCCAATAGACAAGCCGGGTCACAGGGAGATCAGACTTTCAGACAGGCAAACAGGAAGTACGGGAACAGGAAGCTGAAGATCGGACAGCACCGAGCTCAGTGTCCCAGCACACTAAATAGGGCGATTGGTGCCAAACACCGTGCGCGCGCCGACACAACGGCGCGCCGGCGCACACCAGAGTGCCCAACGACCATCCTGCTCTGGGATCCTCTCTGACAGTGCCTCCTCCTTAAGGGCAGCCTCCGGATGCCCAGCTGGGCCAGTCTATCCGCGTGGGTACTCCAAAAATCCCTTAAGAGTTCTTCAGCGTGTAGGTTGTTTTCCGGTTCCCAAGAATTATCTTCTGGTCCATACCCCCTCCACTTGATTAAGTATTGGATTTGGTTGTGTCTCTTCTTGTAGTCCAGGATTGCTTCCACCTCAAACTCTTCCTCATTGTTGATAATTACGGGTTCAGGCGGGCCAGTATTACGACCCAAAAAGGAATTGGGAGTAACAGGTTTAAGCAAGGACACGTGGAAGACTGGGTGGACCTTCAGAGTATTGGGTAAGTCAAGCTCATAGGTCACATCATTTATCTTCCTCTTGACCGAAAAGGGACCCATGAACCTGGGACCCAACTTCCTCGAGGGGCAAGCCATCCTTAAGTTAACGGTAGACAGCCAAACCTGGCTACCAGGTTCTAACATGAGTTCTCCTCGCTTCTTCCTGTCATACATCCTTTTATTGTATTCCTGGGTTCTAGCCATGGTTTCTTGTAGTAACTTATTGTTGTTGATGAAGAAGTTCATTGTTTCGCAGACTGCGGGAATCGCACATTCAGGTAAGGAGCCGGTCAAAAGGACGGGTGAAAACCGTAGTTTGCAAAAAATGGTGTTTGTTTAATGGCCGAGTGCATAGAGTTGTTGTAGGCAAACTCAGCAATAGGCAGAAGAGAGACCCAATCGTCCTGTGAGAAGGCAGAAAAGCATCGGAGGTATTGTTCTAGAGTCTGATTAGTTCTCTCCGTCTGCCCATTTGTCTGGGGATGGTAGGCAGACGAGAACGCCAATTCAATCTCAAGGGAACTACAGAGAGCCTTCCAAAACCTTGAAGTAAACTGAACACCACGATCTGATACTATACTTGAAGGCACTCCATGTAGTCGCACTATTTCCTTGATGAAGATCTTTGCTGTTTCCAAAGCTGAAGGTGTACCTTTCATGGGTAGGAAGTGGGCCATTTTAGACAGTCTGTCTACAATGACGAAGATGGTAGAGAAGCCTTCTGTCAGGGGGAGCTCTACGTTGAAATCCATCAAAATCATTTTCCATGGTCTTTCCGGAACGGGTAAGGGTCTTAATAGGCCCCAGGCCTTCACTCGGCTATTCCTGCTTCGAGCACAGGTGATGCATGATTCCACAAAACTCTTGCAATCGCTTGCCAGCTGAGGCCACCAAAAGGTACGTTGTACCAGCTCTGTTGTCTTCAAAACACCAAAATGCCCAGCCAACTTGTGGTCGTGGCAGAGTTCCAGTACTGCTACCCTCAGATCCTCTAGGACCATGATTTTGTCCTTGTATCGGAACAGGCCATCTTGCAAGCTTACATTGGCTTCCGCAGAAGGAGACCAACTCCTGGAGGCTTGTTTAATCTGAGATAAAGGATCCCCCTGAAGAAGCAGAAAATTTCCAGCAGGGAGAATAGTGTCTGGAGACAAGGATTCCCTGGAGTCATGGAACATATGGGATAATGCATTCAGTTTGATGTTCTTGGTACCCGGCCTGTACGTAATGTGGAATTGAAATCTAGAGAAGAACAGGGCCCACCTTGCCTGCCGTGGTCTCAATCTCTTGGCTGTTCTCAAGTACTCTAGGTTTTTGTGGTTTGTGTGGGCCAAAATGGGATGAGCGGCACCCTCCAATAGGTAGCGCCACTCTTCTAGTGTGGCTTTAATGGCCAAGAGCTCCCAATCTCCTACGTCGTAATTTTTCTCCGCATTGGAGAGTTTCCGTGAGAAAAAGGCTACTGGATGGAGGAGAGCTTTGGCACCTTGCCGCTGAGAAAGTACTGCCCCTACTGCGAACTCTGATGCATCCACTTCAAGGACAAACGGTAAGGCAGGGTCTGGGTGTTTCAGAATAGAAGCGGAGGTAAAAAGTTCCTTGAGCTTTTCAAAGGCGGATTGCACCTGAGGGGACCAAAAGAATCGGTTCCCTTGCTTGGTCAGTTCTGTGATGGGGGCAATTATAGCAGAAAAGCCCCTTATGAACTTCCGGTAAAAGTTAGCGAAACCGATGAAGCGTTGGACCCCTTTTTTATCGGAGGGAGCAGGCCAGTCCAGGATAGCTACCACCTTTTGAGGATCCATCTTAATACCGTTGGTAGAGATGATTAGGCCGAGGAACTGAATGCACTGGAGTTCAAACTCATTTTTCCAATTTGGCATAAAGTCCATGCTGCCTGAGCCGTATTAACACATTTTGGACATGCCTGCGATGTTCAATGACTGAGAAGGAAAAGATCAGAATGTCGTCCAGGTATACTATAACATATAAGTCCAGAAGGTCATGGAAGTTGTCATTAACAAAGTGTTGAAAAGTCGCTGGTGCGTTGCACAGACCAAAGGGCATAACAAGATATTCAAAGTGCCCGAACCTGGTACGGAAGGCAGTTTTCCACTCATCTCCCTCTCTGATGCGAATTAAGTTATAGGCACCACGGAGGTCAAGTTTGGTGAAAATTTTTGCTGAACCCAGTCTTTGAAACAGCTCTGGCACGAGAGGTAAAGGGTAACGATTCTTGATGGTCACTTCATTTAGTTCTCTGTAGTCGATACAAGGCCGTAGCGAGTGATCCTTATTCTCGACGAAGAAAATGCCGGCTCCGGCTGGCGAAGTGGATGGACGGATAAAACCTCTCTTCAGATTCTCATCAATATATGCCTTGAGGGTGTCCAGCTCCTGCTCTGTTAAAGGAAAGATTCTCCCAAAGGTTACTTCAGATCCAGGCAAAAGTTCTATAGGACAATCATAAGGTCTGTGGGGTGGAAGGGTCTCTGCCCAATTTTTGCTAAAGACATCAGAAAAGTCCAGATAAAGAGCGGGAATCGCCTGCTGCGATTCAGTGTCAATGTCCAGACACAGGAGTTGATTGGATTTCACAGGAGTGCTGTACAAACAGTGCTGTTGGTATAAACTGGAAAGGAACTTGATTTCCCCAGAAACCCAATCAATGCTAGGGTTATGGGCCTGCAACCAAGGCATCCCTAGGATAATAGGGAAGAGTGGTGAAGAGATGGCGTCCAGCCAAAGAAATTCCTGATGGTGAGTGCTCATGATAGCCAGCAGTGGGATAGTCTCCTGGGTGACCGGACCAGAGCTAAGGGTGGAACCATCAGCAAGGTGGACAGCAAGTCCCTGCGACTTTGGTTGGAGAGGGATGCGGTGAGGAGTCACAAAAGTGAGATCAATGAAGCAGCTGCATGCTCCGGAGTCAATTATGACCGAGACTGGCAGATCCTGTCCTGGAAGCTGGAGAATAATGGAGAGAGCCAGGTGGTTAACAAGGTTAGGCAAGGCAGATGCAAACTTAGAAGAAGTTGAAAGGGACTTACGTGTCTTGTTAGGGCAAGATCTCACGTAGTGACCCGATTCTCTGCAATATATGCATAGATTATTCACTCGTCGGCGCTGTCGCTCTTCTGGAGTGAGGGATGGGCGGAGAAGCCCGAGCTGCATCAGTTCGGAGGTATCGAGGACTGAGGTAGGTGGTACATGAAGACTTTGGCATACAGAGCTGGTAGCACTAGGGACCTTGGGGAGAACCCAGGTGGGACGGAACTGGTTGACGGACCTCTCGGAACGGCGCTCCCTTAGACGCCAATCAATCTGAACAGACAGGTTCAGATAACGCAGGGCAGCGTCATTCCAGTCCGTATCCGAACTCCAACGCCTGAATTCCATAACATAGTCTTCAGCGGGCCTGCGCCCTTGTTGTAAGGCGTGCAAGGCGGATTCAGCAGTGGCTTTTAACTGAGGATCCTCATACAACTGAGACATAGCGGCAAAGAAGGTATCCAGGCTATCCAAAAAGGTTGATTTTTGCTCCAGAAGACAGTGGGCCCAGGCCTGTGGTTCACCGGACAGAAGAGAAATCACAAAACCCACCTTGGTTGCTTCCAAGGAAAAGGTGCGTGGTTGCAAAGCGAAGTAAAGTTCGCAGGCGTTGCGGAATGATCGGTATTTACTACACTCACCAGTAAATCTTTCGGGTGTAGGGACCCTGGGTTGAGGGGGTAGCATAACCACAGAGGGTGCAGATGAGAGTCCAGCAGTGGAAGCAACTTGAGGGTTAGCAGGTGAGGACAACACCTGGACTCGTTCCTCCAGTCTAGTATAACCTTCTTGAAGGCTCTTCACAGCTTATGTGAGACCCGCCAGGTGTCTGCACAGTTCCTCCATGGGAGAGGTCCCCTGCTCGGGCTCGGACATGGCTATTGGATACTGTCAGACTTTCACGTACCTGACTGACGAACCCGATATAGCAGGGGAAGGCCTCCCTTACGTATCTGGTTCCCGGCCTCTGATAGCGCAAACAGAAGGCACGGGAGCGCAGAGTGGTATGAGAGCCTGGCGGGTGACTTGCAGGGATAAGGCCCAAGCTCATGGTGCAAGCGGATTGAAGGTACTTGGTAGGCTGAAGCACAGTTAACTGGTGCAGAGCTGGAGCAGAGTAGGCAGGTCCGGTCACAAGCAGAGTTGGCAGCAGGCGGTCAGCACAGTACAAGGGAGCAGGCAGATTCAAAGTCCAAGTCACAGGCAGGGTTGGCAGCAGGCGGTCAGCACAGTACAAGGGATCAGGCAGGTTCAGAGTCGGAGGCAAGCCGGGGTCAGATGCAGGCAGATAGCAAGGGAGAATCCAATAGACAAGCCGGGTCACAGGGAGATCAGAATTTCAGACAGGCAAATAGGAAGTACGGGAACAGGAAGCTGAAGATCGGACAGCACCGAGCACAGTGTCCCAGCACACTAAATAGGGCGATTGGCGCTAAACACCGTGTGTGCGCGTGCCGACGCCAGCGCGGGCCGGCGCGAAGCGGCGCACACCAGAGTGCCCAACGACCATCCTGCTCTGGGATCTCTGACAGCTGTCCTAAGGTTATGCTATGGCTCTTATATATAGTTATTTTTTAAGCATGTTATGAACTTATCACAGAATATACAGATCCTGATATCCACGACCTAATACATTTTGTTTTTGTTTTTTAGTATATATATATATCTTTTTACACATATAGAGATCGCACACTTTCCTGAGTATATATCATTGTTCGAGGTACACAATACCCATCGCTGATTATTCAATCAGTTGTGAGCATTTTCAGCCAGCAGATGGCGCTTTTAAATAGTGTTTCACCCTTCCCCTATCTTTACACGGACCTTGCGCATGCTCAGAAACGCGTCGTGTTGTTCCAAGTTATTGACGTCACTGGCTGCTTCCTCGGGTTGGCTGCTCCGCTCCTCTGCAGGACTGGCTGTGTTCTGTCCTGGCTCCCCGCCGAATTGCAGCAAGGATTTGGGTCATTCCTGGGAACCGGTTCTCTCCTCATCACTCTCTCCTTATATACATCATCTCGCCTAGAGCACCGTTGTGTTTTTATATGTAAGTGGCTACTTTTTATCTTGTCAATTGTAATAAACCTTTTTACTTATGCCCTGAACACACGGTCGGACATTGATCGGACATTCCGGCAACAAAATCCTAGGATTTTTTCCGACGGATGTTGGCTCAAACTTGTTTTGCGTACACACAGTCACACAAAGTTGTCGGAATTTCCGATCGCCAAGAACGCGGTGACGTAAACCACGTACAACAAGACTAGAAAAGGCCAGTTCAGAACCAAGCACGGCACCCTTTGGGCTCCTTTTGCTAATCTCGTGTTAGTAAAAGTTTGGTGAGAGACGATTCGTGCTTTTTGAGACTCGTGGTTTTCAGATCGTTTTCTGCTGTTCAGTTTGTGCTTGTGGGTTTGTATCTGCTCCTCAGTGCGTGCAAGCAAGCTACGCGTGACTTGTCATTGTGTTCTTGTTCGTTCGTTACTGTTTTTCAGGTCGCTCTTCACAGGCCTTGCTGTTCTTCAATGTGTTTTGTTACTTCGTTCTGAGCAGCCGACCGTTTTTTAGCCATGTTGCGTATACGTACTCCTCGTAGAGTTCGTGCTGTGCGGGGGCTTGGTGTTGGGGTCCTGACCTTGACACAAGTCCAGTCCATAAACAGGGTGGGGAGGAGTTCATGGACCAAGAATTGGTTGCTTCAGCGTGACCAGTTCTGTCATATGCTTTTGCTCCGTGAGATCCGTGAGAATAATCCTGATGATTTCATGAACTTTCTCCGGATGACGGACCCCGTATTTCACCGTTTGTTGGCTTTGCTGACCCCCTACATTAGCAGGCAGGATACCTGCATGAGTGCATGAGGCGAGCCATCACTCCGGAGCAGAGGCTCGTTGCCACCCTGAACTTGACAAAGGAGTGCGCATGCCCACTGGGAGCCTCGCGCATGCTCGGAAACGCGTCGTGTATCCCCGTCCATCTGAGCCATCCTGGTGACGTCACACGCTCACGAGCGCCTTGCTGGAACGCGGAAGTGCCGATCCAGCTCAGCAGCCCAGCAGCCTGCTTCTTCGTTTGGAGGTCTGCGGCCACCCCCTCGGAGTTACATCGCAGCCTACTGCATATGGTTTCAGGACTAACCCAGGATGTTCTCTTCACTGGAAGCTGCAATCAATTTACTTCTATGTAAGTGTGAATGTGTGCCTTTTATTCTATATTAAATACTTGCACTCAGAGGCGCTTTCTTTTGTTTTTTTTTTTATCGTCGCCACCCTGCGGTACTTGGCGACAGGGAGAAGCCTGCAGGACTTGAAGTTCTTGATAGGCATCTCCCCCTAGGCTCTGGGAATCATTATCCCAGAGACCTGTTCTGCCATCATCCAGGTCCTGCAGAAGGAGTATATTAAGGTAAGATTTATCCTTTAACATCACATTTTATTGTATTTAATGTTTGCTAATGTATTGTATTTCTTTCCTCATTCTCTAATTACCATGATTGTAATATGCTGTGAATGTCCCCTTTGTCCTCATGCATGCTGGATTTTTATGTAATTTTTTTTCACCTTCATACATATTTGCCTTCACTTACCTCCCCAGCATGCTCTCCTGGCCCTATATTCACCTCATGTAGTCAGTTAACAATGTATTTTATCAGCTCCATAGTAGTGCTTTACCCCAAACACCCCCTAAAATGTTTTTAAATGTGATCTGTGCTTTAAATTCAGGCATAGTGCCAGAGGCTTTTTTTTGGGGGTCCCCAAATTATTTGGAACCCTTCCTCCCCCCAACTGCTAAGTCAGCTGATACCAATTCTCTATCTATCCTCAATCATCTATCTGCTGACTTTGCCAAACCCATACACACTGTTTTGTGGTCAGATTTATGGATAAATTCCCCAAAGCATGTAGCGCAAGGGCCTGCCTGTATACTTTCAAATGGTAATGTTTAAAGTTTTTGTATCCTATTATTATCTTGATAGGTAATAGCAGAATGTCCAAATGTGCTCAAATGTGTACAGTGTGTATTTATATCTTTGTATTATGACACTTCTTACCTGTCCAGTGGGCTGCCAATAGTGTAACTAGGGAGGGGCTGTTCAAAGTAATACCCATTATTTAGGCATTCATCTCTCAATGAAGTGGAGAGGGTTACCTGTCCAAGAGCTCCCCCCCTATAATGTTAGAAATGGCCCAGGAGGGGGGGGGGGAATATGATAGGTGTACCTTATACTTTGGTGTTTAAAAATTCCCATAAATAAATGTTATCTTGATGTTGGCCAAGAATGTTTGTGTCTAATCTGCTTTCCATGTTTTTATGTGCAAAAAGACAAATTTGTTTTTGTTTTCCTCAACAGTTTCCTTCCACGCCACAGGAAT
The DNA here is from genome assembly GCA_037952925.1 of Lithobates clamitans. NCBI lineage: Eukaryota > Metazoa > Chordata > Amphibia > Anura > Ranidae > Lithobates > Lithobates clamitans. The sequence continues at coordinate 2,625,768 of JBBGZY010000421.1, read as the reverse complement.
GGCAGACTATGGCCTCCCACTTTGCCCAGTGGTGGGACTTTCCTAACTGCGGAGGGGCAATTGATGGGAAACACTTCCACATCATCCCACCACCCAACTCGGGGTCGTACTATTATAATTATAAGGGGTTCAATAGTATTGTGATGTTGGCGGTGGTGTCGGCTACTTATGAGTTCCTGTATGTGGACGTGGGGAAGAATGGCCGGATGTCCGATGGTGGAGTCATCGCCCAGACCGAGTTCTACAGGCATCTCCAGAATAGCGGCTTGGACTTGCCACCTCCAGAAGACAATGTGGAAGGACTCCCATTCGTCCTCATTGCAGATGAAGCTTTTGCTCTGGGGGACCATCTTATGCGACCATTCCCGATGAGGACCCTCACCCCGGACCAGTGGGTTTTTAATTACCGGCTGGCCAGAGCCGGAAGAGTGGTGGAAAACACGTTTGGAATCATGGTGAGCCGGTTCCGCCTATTTCTTACACCCATACATATGGCGGAGTACAAACTGAATCACATTATCCTGGCGTGCTGTGTTCTACACAACTTTTTACGGCAACATTCTGCCAACTATGCTGGCTCAGTTGGGCTTGAAGCCGGAATTCAAAATGAACCAACCCTGACGGTGCTTGAAAGTGGCTGTCCTGGCTTGCCCTCCCTGAGTGCCCGTGATGTCTGGCTAAGATACCTTGAATTCTTTGCGGGTAGGGGGGCTATCAATATGCCAGACAATGTGTGAAACCTTTATCAAATTAAAAAAAAAAAAAAGCAAATCTTTGGTGACATTTACTGCTTGTGTTTGTTTTAGCTGACCCTGACAGAAATGTGGTGAGTCCTGAAAATGGCGTGATTGTGTAACCTTATACAAAGCACTGTTGGGTGTTAGTTACTAAAGGCAAAGACACTTTGCACTACAAGTGCACTTGAAACTTTGTCCTTTGTCAAACTTCAATACTTTACCTGTTTTGTACAAGCTTCACAGATGGAGACACCCCTATAGTATACACTGGAGCACCTGTGTGGGCCCCATAATAAAAAGGGTGTTCTTGTGTCCCACACTAGTGCTCCAGTGTCCAGATGTGTAAACAGCTGCTGAGTCTCCTCTCCTTACACAGAATCTAGTTTGCATTTCATTCTAGTAACAAACCCATCTACACAACCAAATTATTTTCATACAAGTAGGCCCTAAAAATGTGGTCAAATGCATATGGCCAAAACAATGGTGTTTTATAGGCCGAAAGAAAAATGTTTGATATGAACGAGTAATGTGCCCATGAACATGAAAGTTGCCATTTTAAACTGTACAACAGTTAAGAAAAGCACATGGATCAGCACGGACGTAATAAACACAAAAAGAATAGGAACACAGCACAACTACTTACTTTTTTGCAGCACTCTCTGGATCTTTCTGTACTGCTTGTGTTCTCTTAATTTTAGGTCCGACCACCGTTTCCTGAGCTGATCTTTCGATCATCGTACCCCTAAATTCCGGTGCAGACTCTTGACCACTTTCGCCATGATCTTGGCCTTTCGGACATTGGGGTTGGGGTAAGGTCCATACTTTCCATCATAGGCAGCCCTCTTCAGGATGTCGACCATCTCCAACATCTCCCCAAAGGACATATTTGATGCCTTAAATCTTCTCCTTCTGGATCCGGGCTTTCCTCCCCCTCCTCCTCGTTGCTGTAATTAGCACGCACCTGCTGTGTCTTCGCCATGTGCTCTTCCCCCACTGTGCCGAACGAAAAGGGGCGGGGAATAGACTAGAAAGAACGTCAGGGGTGGGCGGAGTTACACGCATGCGCAGTGTGCATAAAGCGTAACACGCGTGCGTAGTACGTACGATCTGTGAGCGGAGGAAGGAGTATAGGAGGCGCCAATCGTGATAACAAAGGTAAGATCTAAACTTGGGCCTATACTGCTTCTAGATTGAGGCCTATATTGTAACAAGATTAGGAGAGTTTTGCCTGACATTAGGGTTTGTCTTGTGTCTTGAAGATAAAATGGATGGCTTCAATGACCACAACTTCCTCCCCCTGTTCATAGATAAATACAGGGAGCTGCCCTGTCTGTGGCAGGTGAAACATCCGCATTATAATAATAAAATAATAATAATAAAACAAAAGAGGCAGGCAGCGCTGGAGAAACTGCTGGAGTTGGTGAAGCCGGTGGTCCCCACAGCAACCATCCCCTATTTAAAAACTAAAATTGGTGGCCTGAGGAGCACTTATCTTAGGGAGCGCAAGAAGGTCATGGATTCCCAGAGATCCGGAGCTGCAGCAGATGACGTTTATGTCCCCAGACTGTGGTACTATGAGAGACTGTGATTTCTGTCAGACCAGACTGGAGTCAGGGAATCCCTCTCCACTCTTCCTTCCACTCTTCCTTCCACCCCAGCTGAGGCTTCCGATGTCCAACCTGGGACTTCCAGCCAGGAAGAAGTGGAGGAGCCCAGATGGAGTCAGGTATAGCATTGTTCTACAGATTTCTGGTCAAGAAATAAATGATCTTTACTAGATGTCATTATTGATCACTAATTGCTGATTTAATAAAGTGTTTTACATATCAATAGACAGTAGTGGGCAAAAATATTTGGGACAAGAATGAAAAATGCTGGGCTCAGAATGATCATCAGTTATATTTCTTAACATTCAATTTGCAACAGTCATGAGGTGACAATTGTGTGTGATTGATGAATAAAAAACTAAAACTATGTCCCTTTTTCATACACAGGAAGACCTCAGCCAGGAGGAGGCTCTGGAATGTGGCACACAGGAGGAGGCTGTGGAATGTGGCAGCCAGGAGGAGGCGGGGGTAAGTGGCAGCCAGGAGGAGGCGGGGCTAAGTTGCAGCCAGGAGAAGCCTGGGACCAGTCGCAGCCTGACAGAATCGCAGGTCCCTCCCCTCCGCCTTCCATACAAAAGAGCGAGGAAGGCGACTCACATGCAGGATTCAGCATTCAGGCTCATTCAGGAGGCTTCTGCGTCCCTCAGAGCCTTACCCACTCCTGAAGAGGCCTTTGCCTGCATGGCTGCCACCAAACTGAAGTGCATGCAGGAGGGTCAACGCCTCATGTATGAGAAACTTATTTATAAAGTCCTAACTAAGGGGGTGAGTGGCGAAATCACACCCAAGACCGACGTGATTGAGTTGGACCATCCTCCTCCTCCTCCTACTGCCACAACTCCACCACCAGAGCCACAGCGTGGAAGGAAGCGTGGAAGGAAGACCAGAGAGTGATGGCCCTGGGTTCAGTCTGGTCTGGCCAAAGATGCAGCCTCTTGTATGACCACAGCCTGGGGACACAGATGTCATCTGCTGCTTTCATGATCTCTGTGACTTCTGGACCAGACTGCACTCCCTTAGATATGGACTCCTCAGGCCACCAATTTTGCACTAAAATAATTGATGTCTGCCCTGGGGGTCAAAGGCTTCAACAATTTCTGCTGTTTCTCCAGTGTTGCCTCCCTCTTTGTTTGGTTGTGAGCCCTTAATAAAGGCATTCTTGGTTCAATTATACTTGCCTATGTGTGTTTTCCTTCAAAAAGGACAGTTTGTTTGTGAGGAGGCAGGTACATTTCAAAAATACAATGTGAAATTAACAAGAGACACCAACACCAAACAATCTCATTGAGATTAAATAATGCAAGATATCAATAATGTTGTGGTAACTTGACACACAAAACACACCCAAAAATATTCTTTAGTAAAAAGCAAAAAGAAGCAAAAAAAAACAAAACAGCCTTGCAAAAAAAATTTTTTACAATTAAAAACAAACGAAAAAAAAATTGGTCAGATGTGACAAATCAAAATATATTGAGGGAATCACAATAAATAATAAAGGAACAAGTTTGTGAGAAGTCTGTGTGAATATAAGCAGCAAAACTACTTCATTCTTCTCACATTATAAAGAAGAATAGAGTGCGCTGTATTAAACCATTTTTTACATTGCAGCGTGACGAAAGTGCTCTATCCATTCCGAACGCTAATTTTACCAGACCGAGCTGTTCCATCTGGCACTTTGTGCGTCGGAACTGGCCACACACGGCCAGAATTGACGCGATCGGATTTTGTTGTAGGAAAATTTTATAGCCTGCTCTCAAACTTTGTGTGTCGGAAAATCCAATGGAAAATGTCCGGTGGAGCCCACACACGGTCGGAATGTCCGACAACACGCTCCGATCGGACATTTTCCATCGGAAAATCCGACCGTGTGTACGGGGCATTAGAGGCGCTCCTCTCCTTTTGTTTTTCTTTAACCTAACTAAGCTAACTTGCAGACTGCAGGCAGCTGGATCCTGTAGAAATCTTCACTGCAGGGATGCACCTTTCTCTTCCTTTGTCTAAACTTCCAGCGTTAAGAAAATTAATAGCTTTGGGTCATCAGTGATGCTTTGAAAAAGTTCCCAACAAGCAACCCCCTCTTCCCTTGCCCTCTGTTGAGAAAAGTCCTTTCATTGCTTTCATTGACTGTAACAAGATCTGTGAATAGGGAAGAGAATTCTGTGACTCATCAGACAATTATTATAAATTGGAGGTAAGAACTGATATTGTCACCCCAGTACTGCTTATTTAGCAATGTAGATAAAAAGAAATCTCCGATTCAGATATGTAGAAACAAAGGTGGGAACTGCAAGATGTAAGGTTTTTTTTTTCTTTTTACACCTCCAGTTGGACCGTTAAATTAAAATTAGTCCAAAGTTAGGCTTTAAACTATTGATGTAAAAATTCAGTTTGTCCTTTCTGTGGACTTTTGCTGCCCTCTCTGATTGTGTGCAGTAAAAAAAGCATGCAGGGTTTCATGATGTACACAGAAAGGTTTATATAATAGTATTATGTAGATCGCTACAGTTAGTGGTCATTGTGAGCCAAAGAGGCAATGATTACCATTAAATTTGACAGCCAGGATCAGATATAGCCCTTTCCCCGAGAGAGCCTGAGGTAGAAAAAATATATAAGCAGTGTTCTGTCAGTATCAGTAGAATGAGCCTATGACCCACATTTGTTATAGGCAGGCTCTAATTCTGTCTCTGGCAATTGTTTGCAGAGTGAACCCAAGGTCCATTGCATGGGGACACTGCTCCGATGACAACTATCCAAGAGGGAATTTACACTCACTTTGGAGAGGTTTCCTCTTTCTTTCTGTTGTGTACTCAAGACAGAAAGTTAAGAAAAATCTCCCCAAGGGGACACAAACTGGAAAAATACAGACAGGGTTTTATTCATTTAGTTATTTTTAACTTTTAGTCTTAGCCTTAGCTTTCCTATAAAGCTCAACTCCAGGCAAAAAATGAAATGTAAATAGTGCATTGTGTATCAATTACCTTCTCAGTCTTCATTTCAAACACATCTGCCTAAACCATCCTGCAGTGTAATAAATCAAAGGAAAAGTTTCCTCTATGAGCCAAGCTAATTTCTTGCCTGGGGTCCAGGCATTTTTCTTTGCTCCTTATCTTCTTGGACACTTGTCCCCTCACTGCCCCCAAGAGTTCTCCTGGCTCTGGAGCATATGAAGGGGGATCCGACTGCTGGAAGTGTTGCTTCAATCAGTAAGATGTATCCACATCATGTAGGTAGTGATATGTAGGGATGAGCCGAACACCCCCCGGTTCGGTTCGCACCAGAACCCGCGAACGGACCGCAAGTTCGCACGAACGTTAGAACCCCATTGACGTCTATGGGACTCGAACGTTCGAAATCAAAAGTGCTCATTTTAAAGGCTAATTTGCATGGTATTGTCCTAAAAAGGGTTTGGGGACCCGGGTCCTACCCCAGGGGACATGTATCAATGCAAAAAAAACTTTTAAAAACGGCCGTTTTTTCGGGAGCAGTGATTTTAATGATGCTTAAATTAAAAAAAAAAAAGTGAAATATTCCTTTAAATATCGTACCTGGGGGGTGTCTATAGTATGCCTGTAAAGTGACGCGTGTTTCCCATGTTTAGAACAGTCCCTGCACCAAATGTCATTTTTAAAGGAAAAAATCTCATTTAAAACTGCTTGCGGGTTTAATGTCATGTCGGGTCATGGCAATATGGATGAAAATCAGTGAGACAAACGGCATGGGTACCCCCCAGTCCATTACCAGGCCCTTTGGGTCTTGTATGGATATTAAGGGGAACCCCGCACCCAAATTAAAATAAGGAAAGGCCCTATATACTCTGAACAGCAGTATACAGGCGGTCCAAACAAGACAGGGACTGTAGGTTTGTTGTTAAGTAGAATCTGTTTGTAATTTTGAACATTTTTAATGTGTTTAGCTCCAGCCAAAAAATCTTTTCTAAGCTTTTTGGAAAACATAGGGAAGGGTTATCACCCCTGTGACATTTGTTTTGCGTCTTTCCTCCTCTTCAGAAGATTTCACCTCACTTTTTTGTCCCAATGAAAAATGTTTTTTGAAAATTTGGGTTTTTTTGTGGAACAAGGATTGGAAAGCATCAGTGGAAAGGAGAAATTGTTTTCCCATATTAACTCTTACAGGAGAGAATTTCCCTTCCTTAGGGGTAGATTTCATCTCACTTCCTGTTGTCTCCTTCCGTTTGCAAGTAGGAGTCGTTTGTAAGTTAGATGTTTGAAAGTAGGGTCCTGCCCTATATACTCAGCAGAAATTTGGGCCTTAGGTGTTGCTGTGGCCAAAACACTGTAAGCCCTCACAGGGCCCTGCTGTGAAATATTAGATCAAGAATTGTAATTACATGCCCCTGTTGAACAGGAGCTGAAAAATTAGGCCTTAGGCACTGGTGCTGGTGCCACAACACTGCAACCCCTCACAGACACTCTAGTTGGAACGCAGGAACGAGCCCTGCTGCAAAGTATTGCATCAAAAATTGTAATTACACGCCCCTGTTAGACAGGGGCAGAAAAATTGGGCCTTAGGCACTGGTGCTGGTGCCACAACACTGCAACCCCTCACAGACACTCTAGTTGGAACGCAGGAACGAGCCCTGCTGCAAAGTATTGCATCAAAAATTGTAATTACACGCCCCTGTTAGACAGGGGCAGAAAAATTGGGTCTTAGGCACTGGTGCTGGTGCCACAACACTGCAACCCCTCACAGACACTCTAGTTGAAACGCAGGAACAAGCCCTGCTGCAAAGTATTGCATCAAAAATTGTAATTACACGCCCCTGTTAGACAGGGGCTGAAAAATTGGGTCTTAGGCACTGGTGCTGGTGCCACAACACTGCAACCCCTCACAGACACTCTAGTTGGAATGCAGGAACGAGCCCTGCTGCAAAGTATTACATCAAAAATTGTAATTACACGCCCCTGTTAAACAGGGGCTGAAAAATTGTGCCTTAGGCACTGGTGGTGGCGCCCAGAACCAAAAATGTTCTTACAAGCTATCAGCGTGATGATTGAGGAGGAAGAGGATAATTACTCAGGGATAGTCACTCAGCATCAGCATAGGCAGTCTTTGAAGGGATCTGAGATTTCAAAAAAAATTATTCGGTTACATCTGCATCAGGTGCTTGGTAGCTGGTGGTGATCCAAGACTGATTCATTTTTATGAAGGTCAGCCGATCGACCGAGTCGGTGGACAGACGCACCCTGTGATCGGTTACCATGCCTCCAGCAGCACTGAATGTGCGTTCCGAAAGAACGCTGGATGCAGGACAGGCCAGTAGCTCAATTGCATACTGTGCAAGCTCTGGCCAGTGATCCATCCTCAAGACCCAGTAACCCAGAGGATTTTCGGTGGGAAAGGTGTCCAAGTCTGATCTTGCCCCTAGGTATTCCTGCACCATGTAAAACAGACGCTGGCGATGGTTGCTGGAACCGATCATACCTTGGGGCTGCGGACCAAAAAATTGTCTGAACGCATCGGTCAGACGGCCACCTTCTCCACCGCTCCTTCTTTGACTGACCGAAGCCTCAGCAACACGTTGTCCAGAAACAGGAGTTTGTAACCTCCCAGTCTCTGGGAACGCGTTGCACAGACCTTTCTGCAAGGCCTCCCGAAGATGTTTCATCCTCTGCTCCCTCTGCGATGGCAAGATAAGGTCCGCAACCTTACCCTTGTAACGTGGATCAAGGAGGGTTGCCAGCCAGTATTGGTCCTTCTCCTTGATACCACGAATACGAGGATCCTTACGCAGGCTTTGCAGGATCAGGGAGGCCATGCAGCGTAGGTTTGCTGAGGCATTCGGTCCGGAGTCCTCTGGGTCACTAAGGACAACAACGTCCGCAGCCACCTCCTCCCAGCCACGTACAAGTCCATATGTTCCTTGGGACTGATCCCTTAAAGACTGCTGATGCTGAGTGCCAGGCTCCACCTCCATACTGACACAATCTTCCTCCTCCTCCTCCTCCTCCTCCTCGTCCTCTTCCTGTGTGATCGGCGGGCACGCAGGAACACTGTCTGGATAAAGGGGGCCTTGAGAGCTAAGGAAGTCCTCCTCTTCCTGCCTCTGTTCTGCCTCAAGTGCCCTGTCCATTATTCCACGCAGCGTGTGCTCCAACAGGTGGACAAGGGGGACAGTGTCACTGATGCATGCACTGTCAGTGCTCACCATCCTCGTGGCCTCCTCGAATGGTGACAGGACAGTGCATGCATCCCTGATCATGGCCCACTGGCGTGGGGAAAAAAAACCAAGGTCCCCTGACCCTGTCCTGGTGCCATAGTCGCACAGGTACTCATTGATGGCCCTCTGCTGCGTGTGCAGCCGCTGCAGCATGGCCAACGTCGAGTTCCACCTGGTGGGCATGTCACAGATTAGGCGGTTCTTGGGCAGGTTAAACTCCTTTTGGAGGTCCGTCAGCCGAGCACTGGCATTATATGACGGGCGGAAATGCACAGAGACTTTCCTGGCCTGCCTCAGGACATCCTGTAAGCCCGGGTACCTGCCCAAGAACCGCTGCACCACCAAGTTAAGGACGTGAGCCAAACAGGGCACATGGGTCAGTTGTCCCTGTCGGAGGGCAGAGAGGAGGTTGGTGCCATTGTCGCAAACCACCATTCCTGCCTTAAGTTGGCGTGGCGTCAACCACCTCTGAACCTGCCCCTGCAGAGCTGACAGAACCTCTGCCCCAGTGTGGCTCCTGTCCCCCAAGCACACCAGCTCAAGCACCGCATGGCATCTTTTGGCCTGCGTACTTGCGTAGCCCCTTGAACGCCTACGGAGCACCGCTGGTTCCGAGGAAGAGGCCATGGAGGAAGAAGAAGAGGAGGGGGTGGAGGAGAGAGGTGTGTCACAATCAGCATTTTGGAGGCGTGGTGGCGGAACAACCTCCAACACTACTGCACCTTGTCCTGCATCCTTCCCAGCTGCCAGCAGAGTCACCCAATGCGCCGTGAAACTTAAGTAACGTCCCTGTCCATGCCTGCTGGACCATGAGTCAGCGGTAATATGCACCTTACCGCTGACCGCCCTGTCCAGCGAGGCATGGACATTGCCTTCCACATGCCGGTAGAGAGCCGGAATCGCCTTCCGTGAGAAAAAGTGGCGTTTGGGTACCTGCCACTGAGGAACCGCACATTCCACAAACTCACGGAAGGGGGCAGAGTCTACCAACTGAAAAGGCAGCAGTTGAAGTGCTAGCAATTTTGCCAAGCTAGCATTCAACCGCTGGGCATGTGGATGGCTGGGAGCAAACTTCTTTCGGCGGTGCAGCAGCTGGGGCAGGGAAATTTGCCTGGTACAATCTGACGTCGGTGTACCAAAAGCAGATTGCCCACAAGTACTTGGCTGTGACACACCTAATTCTACACCTTCATTCCTCTCACTGCAGGTCTCAGAGAGGACTGAAGGTCTAGTGGGGTTGGAAATCTCAGCTGATGAGGAGCAAGGAGAGATCGTCTTTGTTCTTTGGTGTGGGTCTTTTAGATACGCTTGCCAACGAACTGCATGGCAGGTCAACATATGTCTGGTCAAGCATGTGGTACCCAAGCGGGAGATGTTTTGGCCACGCGAGATACGCTTGAGACATATGTTGCAAATAGCAGCGGTGCGATCTGATGCACTCGTCTCAAAAAAGGCCCACACCAAAGAACTTTTTGAATAACGCGCAGAGACTGCAGCGCCCTGCACATGTGGAGCTTTGGGGTGTGATGCAGTCAATGTGCTGCCCTTAGGCTGGCCCCTGGAGGGCATCCTGCCTAGTTGGTGATGTGCCACCTCCTCCTCCTCCTCCTCCTCCTCCTCTCTCCTATCAGGCACCCACGTTGAGTCAGTGACCTCATCATCCCCTCCCTCCTCATCACTGGAGCAAACCTGGCAGTATGCTGCAGCAGGGGGAGCATGACTGCCAGATTGCTGTCCTTCTTGGGCACCCCCTCTGTCCGTGCTCATGTTACTGCTTTCATTGAGCTCAGTATCATCATCAGAGCCTTCCAAACGCTGGGCATCCTCCTGGAGCATGTACCCAACACTGTGGTCAAACAGTTCGAGGGAATCCTCATGAGGACATGGTGGAGCTAGGGAAGGAGTCACTGATGACATTGAGCTGAGGGAAGAGGCCGCTGCTTTGCCAGACAAAGCACCCTGGGCATGGGTGAGAGAGGATGAGGAGGATGAGGACGGCTTGGTCATCCACTCGACCAAGTCTTCCGCATGTTGCGGCTCAACACGGCCAGCTGCCGAAAAAAAGGCCAAGCGTGTCCCATGGCCACGTGCTGATGAGGATGCATCGTCTCCACGACCAGCACTAGACACAGAGCCTGCTTGCCCTCTCTTATTGGCTTGTGACTGTCTGCCTCTCCTTCTTGGCCTTCCAGACATACTAATGGCCTGTAGCTGCACTAAGCTGGGATAGAACACCTGTAATTTTCTTAAGGTAGCTTTATATACTGTAACCAGACAAGCCTGCCTGTCAGTAGGAAGATAACAGGAACGGATCTAGCTGAACACTGTGAGCAGGACGTACTGCACTAAATGTATATAGCAGGAACGGATCTAGCTGAACACTGTGAGCAGGACGCACTGCACTGAATGTAAATAGCAGGAACGGATCTAGCTGAACACTGTGAGCAGGACGCACTGCACTAAATGTAAATACCAGGAACGGATCTAGCTGAACACTGTGAGCAGGACGCACTGCACTGAATGTAAATAGCAGGAACGGATCTAGCTGAACACTGTGAGCAGGACGCACTGCACTAAATGTAAATACCAGGAACGGATCTAGCTGAACACTGTGAGCAGGACGCACTGCACTGAATGTAAATAGCAGGAACGGATCTAGCTGAACACTGTGAGCAGGACGCACTGCACTGAATGTAAATAGCAGGAACGGATCTAGCTGAACACTGTGAGCAGGACGCACTGCACTAAATGTAAATACCAGGAACGGATCTAGCTGAACACTGTGAGCAGGACGCACTGCACTGAATGTAAATAGCAGGAACGGATCTAGCTGAACACTGTGAGCAGGACGCACTGCACTAAATGTAAATACCAGGAACGGATCTAGCTGAACACTGTGAGCAGGACGCACTGCACTGAATGTAAATAGCAGGAACGGATCTAGCTGAACACTGTGAGCAGGACGCACTGCACTGAATGTAAATAGCAGGAACGGATCTAGCTGAACACTGTGAGCAGGACGCACTGCACTGAATGTAAATAGCAAGAACGGATCTAGCTGAACACTGTGAGCAGGACGCACTGTACTAAATGTAAATAGTCTAGCTGCCTGACCGTGGTACTAATAGGATCAAAAAGAACACCTGTAATTTTCTTAAGGTAGCTTTATATACTGTAACCAGACAAGCCTGCCTGTCAGTAGGAAGATAACAGGAACGGATCTAGCTGAACACTGTGAGCAGGACGCACTGTACTAAATGTAAATAGTCTAGCTGCCTGACCGTGGTACTAATAGGATCAAAAAGAACACCTGTAATTTTCTTAAGGTAGCTTTATATACTGTAACCAGACAAGCCTGCCTGTCAGTAGGAAGATAACAGGAACGGATCTAGCTGAACACTGTGAGCAGGACACACTGTACTAAATGTAAATAGTCTAGCTGCCTGACCGTGGTACTAATAGGATCAAAAAGAACACCTGTAATTTTCTTCAGGTAGCTTTATATACTGTAACCAGACAAGCCTGCCTGTCAGTAGGAAGATAACAGGAACGGATCTAGCTGAACACTGTGAGCAGGACACACTGTACTAAATGTAAATAGTCTAGCTGCCTGACCGTGGTACTAATAGGATCAAAAAGAACACCTGTAATTTTCTTCAGGTAGCTTTATATACTGTAACCAGACAAGCCTGCCTGTCAGTAGGAAGATAACAGGAACGGATCTAGCTGAACACTGTGAGCAGGACGTACTGCACTAAATGTATATAGCAGGAACGGATCTAGCTGAACACTGTGAGCAGGACGCACTGCACTGAATGTAAATAGCAGGAACGGATGTAGCTGAACACTGTGAGCAGGACGCACTGCACTAAATGTAAATACCAGGAACGGATCTAGCTGAACACTGTGAGCAGGACGCACTGCACTGAATGTAAATAGCAGGAACGGATCTAGCTGAACACTGTGAGCAGGACGCACTGCACTGAATGTAAATAGCAGGAACGGATCTAGCTGAACACTGTGAGCAGGACGCACTGCACTGAATGTAAATAGCAGGAACGGATGTAGCTGAACACTGTGAGCACAACGCACTGCACTAAATGTAAATACCAGGAACGGATCTAGCTGAACACTGTGAGCAGGACGCACTGCACTGAATGTAAATAGCAGGAACGGATCTAGCTGAACACTGTGAGCAGGACGCACTGCACTAAATGTAAATACCAGGAACGGATCTAGCTGAACACTGTGAGCAGGACGCACTGCACTGAATGTAAATAGCAGGAACGGATCTAGCTGAACACTGTGAGCAGGACGCACTGCACTAAATGTAAATTCCAGGAACGGATCTAGCTGAACACTGTGAGCAGGACGCACTGCACTGAATGTAAATAGCAGGAACGGATCTAGCTGAACACTGTGAGCAGGACGCACTGCACTGAATGTAAATAGCAGGAACGGATCTAGCTGAACACTGTGAGCAGGACGCACTGCACTAAATGTAAATACCAGGAACGGATGTAGCTGAACACTGTGAGCAGGACGCACTGCACTGAATGTAAATAGCAGGAACGGATCTAGCTGAACACTGTGAGCAGGACGCACTGCACTGAATGTAAATAGCAGGAACGGATCTAGCTGAACACTGTGAGCAGGACGCACTGCACTGAATGTAAATACCAGGAACGGATCTAGCTGAACACTGTGAGCAGGACGCACTGCACTGAATGTAAATAGCAGGAACGGATCTAGCTGAACACTGTGAGCAGGACGCACTGCACTAAATGTAAATACCAGGAACGGATCTAGCTGAACACTGTGAGCAGGACGCACTGCACTGAATGTAAATAGCAGGAACGGATCTAGCTGAACACTGTGAGCAGGACGCACTGCACTGAATGTAAATAGCAGGAACGGATCTAGCTGAACACTGTGAGCAGGACGCACTGTACTGAATGTAAATAGCAGGAACGGATCTAGCTGAACACTGTGAGCAGGACACACTGCACTGAATGTAAATAGCAGGAACGGATCTAGCTGAACACTGTGAGCAGGACGCACTGTACTGAATGTAAATAGCAGGAACGGATCTAGCTGAACACTGTGAGCAGGACACACTGCACTAAATGTAAATAGTCTAGATAGAAGATAACAGGAACGGATCTAGCTAAACTGAATACAGTGTATATATATATATGCAACACCTGGGATGCATATATATACACAATACACTGTAAGTGCAGCTAACTGACTGACTGTTCTGCCTAATCTATCTAACTCAAATCAAATGACACTGTCTCTCTCTCTCTCTATCTCTCAGCACACCGGAACACACACTACACAGGGCCGCCGTGCAGGCGGCCTTATATAGTGTGGGGTGTGTACTAAATCCCCTGAGCCATAATTGGCCAAAGCCACCCTGGCTTTGGCCAATTACAGCTCTCTCTACTGACGGCGCTGTGATTGGCCAAGCATGCGGGTCATAGTGCATGCTTGGCCAATCATCAGCCAGCAATGCACTGCGATGCCGCAGTGAATTATGGGCCGTGACGCGCCACACGAATTTGGCGCGAACGGCCCATATCGTTCGCAATTCGGCGAACGACCGAACAGCCGATGTTCGAGTCGAACATGGGTTCGACTCGAACACGAAGCTCATCCCTAGTGATATGTACACCTGATAGAGAGGAACTAAACAGAAGGCAAGAGAAGAGATTTTTTTTTTTTCATACCAGCACTTACTTAGAGGAGGGTGGTAAAGAGAATGATAGGGAGGGGTTAATATGCTGGAGTTGGGATTTTAGAAACATTCAAGCTAGCTAGGATGATGAAGACCATTTGAGGCACATGCAGGATGGGAACTGACTCTTGCCCAGGTGCAGACTCTGAAAGTAACTGGTCTTCACCAGAAATATTGGAGTTGGAGCTAGGGTTTGAATTGTGAAGCAGGTTTTGTCAAAAATAATCCTTTGCTCGGCTCGAACTGTTCGCCCAACTCTACTACAAGATATTAAATAGGATCAAATTCTAGAAACATTGAACACTGAGAAAAAATGGGAGTGTTTTAAGAGCATAATAAATAAAGGCAATAACCAGTGCATTCCAACGAGCAAACAAATATATAAGAGATAAGGTTAAACCTGGGTGGCTAAACTTTGAGGTAAACAGATTTATAAAAGAGAAGAAAATGACCTTTAACAAATATAAGGCCGAGAGGTCATTGTCGGCATTCCAACACTACAAAGATCGCAAAAAAGAAGTGCAAGAGCGCAATCAGGACAGCTAAAATAGACTACTGGGGGTCACATAATAGAGGAGAGTAAAAAAAAATCATTTAAAAAAAAATATATATATATTAATAATAACAATGTTAGATCATAGCATATACTGTACATACTTGCCAACAGTCATGGATTGCGAAGAACATTTATGGAAATCAGATCGATGTCCCGGTCTGAGCCTGTCCCAGGCAGAATTCTGAAAATCTGCCTCTGTCATGGACAGCCTTGTTGTGACTGAGGTCGGAGCTCAGGTGCTGCTGGGCAGGGTGCCAAGAGACAGAGCAGCAGAACATTGATTGCTGATCTATCTTTCCACCTACCTCCTCCCCCAGCGGCTCAGATCAGACACTCTCATTACATGTCACTTTGACTGAACACCACCCAGGAGGCAGAGCCTGCGAGGCTTGCAGTGTCTGATTGGCTGGGGCACAGGGAGGGGGTGTGGCCGGCCTCTGAGATGGTGCCCAGCCCACCTTTTAAAGGTTACTATTACTGGCTTTAATGTGTTAAGAAAGTGTTGGATCAACAGGCAGAATAACATTGCTACCATTGCATTATACACAATTGGGACTGGAGTTCCCCCCCCCCCCACCCTGACCATTTCCTGGCTCTCTTGTACAGGATTGCAGGACCCTGAGGCAGAGCATTTTCTCTGCTGGCTACTCTACTGTTTGTGTGGGTGGGATGGGGTGGCCCCGGGTGAACCCAGCCTCAGAGATCCACCGCACCCACCTGAAAGAGCACCTGGTCTGAGCTGTACTGTGGAGTGTGTGTGAGGTAAGCTAGGAGGATTTCAATAGTGAGGTGATTGCAGGTATCTCTATTCTGAGCTAGGTTTGCTGAGTTACTTTAGCTGAGCATAGAAGTGCATAGTTGCCAACAGTCCTGATTTGCCCAGGACATTCACGTAAATCAGACCGATGTCCTGGGCAGAATCTTTAAAAATAGGCTTTGCCATAGGAGTCACTATGGGGGTGTGGACCACACCCAATGACATAGCTGCAGGGGTCCCGTGCGCCCCCCTGTCACACTGACTCATGCCCACCACTCATGCTCCTTTTAGTATGCAGTCTTGTCCCAGCTCAGCTTGTGATTGTTGTGATCAGCTGTGGAAGTGCTGGGGTCTCCTGCGCCTTATGAAGCTGCAGGACCGCACCATTCTGCTCGGCTAGTCTCTGGCTTATTGAAGAGGAGGGGTATGGTGGTGGACAGGGAGAGACACCTGAGGCAGGTACCCATGCCTGCCACCAGAAAAGCTACAGCCGCAGCGAGTCCTATAGAAGCTGTCTCCTCACTGTCCTGTGCAGCAACTTTTGTGCAACTTTTGTCCCAGTATCTCCCCTCCCAGCAGCCTGGAACAGTCCAGCTCTGCTTATAAGCCCTCCCCTCACTAGCCCTATTTACCCTCCCCCTCTTCTCCACCCCCCCCCAACTCTGCTCACCTCCCCTCTTCTACATCATCCCAAATCCCAACTCTGCTCACCCCTCCTCTTCTCCACCCCCCCAACTCTGCTCACCCCCTCTCTTCTCCATCCCCACCCCAACTCTGCTCATCCCCCGCCCTTTTCTCCATCCCCCCAACCCCCTGCCCTACCTATATTCCCTACATATTAACACATTTTACACTGTGTAAGTCATCTCAGACTCTATTTAACCATACCCCCTTTAAGCCACGCCCAATATTTAGCTTAATTTAAACTACACCACATTTTTTTACTCATTGTAGAACATACCTACAAATTAATGCTCTGCCCCTAATTAAAATAATACTCTGCCTACAGAAAAAAAGTGTCCCTAAACATTTTACCAGAATGTTGACAACTATGCATATAGGCCTCATAAAAAAATGATCAGGGGAAGTTGGTTACAAATGACAAAAAGAAGGCAACTGTACTAAATGCATTCTGCTCCTCAGTTTTTACAAAGCTAAAGGTGGGGTATAGTAATCAAGACTGGATCATTAGTAACACATCATAGAATGTACCCTTGTGGCGTAAAGAAGCCAGTTTCTGAAAAAGACTTGAAAAACTCAATACAAATAAATCACCAGGACCAGGTGGCTTACACCCACGAGACCTCAAAGAACTTAGCCAGGTAATAGCCAGACTGTTATTCCTAATTTTTTATGGACAGCCTAAAGTGATTGTAAATGATCACCTTGTAAAACAACCTATTCAGCTTAATACTGAAGTGAAAGGCAAAACATTGGTGTATAGATATAAAAAATATATAAATACCTATTTCTCCCTTTTTTATAAGTAATCACATTCCCTCTGTTCCCTCTGTTCTTAGCTGCATAAGAGCTGGGGGAGGAGAAGCAACATTACACTGAGCTTCCCAGTGAGAGGCTATGCAGATGGGGGGGATGCCAGGACAAGTCTGATTATTGGAGAACAGGCTGAGTTCCCAGTAGAGCTAGAGAACTGATCACAATGTGTTCTCCTGCTTAATGTGATCAGTTTTTATTAGGAAAGCAGAGGGACTGGCAGGAACACCAAGGATTTCACACAAGGGAAGCAATGCAAAGAGAACAAATATTCAAAAAAAGGCAGAGATACATATTTGGAAACTACAGGTGAGTCAATCTAACATCAAAAGTTTGTAAACTATTGGAGAGGATGTTAAGGGACTATATCCAAGAATTTGCACGTGAAAACAGTATCATTAGTAGTAATCAGCATGGATTTATGAAAGATCGTTCTTGCCAGACCAATTAGCTAACATTCTACAAGGAAATGAGCGGCCATCTAGATAAAGGAAGGCCTGTGGATGTGGTATATCTGGATTTTGGATTTTCGATACAGTTCCCAATAAATGCTGAATTCTCAAATTGAGGTCTAAAGACTTAGAGCATAGGGTATGTACCTGGATAGAAAATTGGTTATAGGGGCACATCCAAGGGGTGGTGATTAATAGTGTGTACTCAGAACATTCTGGTGTGGTAAGTGGAGTACTCCAAGGCTCTATCTATACTGGGCAACATACTAAGTAATAACGTCACAGCAGAATCAGGGGCGGACTGACCATTCGGTCATTCGGACGCCGACCGAGGGCCCGCGGCCAGTAGGGGGCCTGTGAGACATGCTCGTCGGATCTAGGGGTATGCTGCTAGGCGTGCTGCGGTGAAGCCGTTCTGCCGACTGCCGCCTGCCGCTGTGCGGGGGGGGGGCTGGCAAGACCCGGCATCTCCCCCTGCACCTGTGGCTTTCAGTTTGGGATGCAGTGGGGAGAGTGGGAGGCGGCGATCAGCAGCTCTATAGTGCTCGCAGCATCTCCCTGGGTCTTGTATTTCTCCTCCAGAGTGTATAGAGTGGAAAGGGGAGGGGCCTCTGACCCGGGCAGCTACAAGTTTCACTCTCTGCTTGTACACTGTTGCCGACTGCTTCCCGGGTCAGAGGCCCCTCCCCTATCCACTGTACAGAATCAGATGGAGAACTACAAGCCCCAGTGAGATCCACAGGCACCATAGAACTGACGATCGCCACCTCCCCCTGTGCTGGGGGTTGGAGGTGCAAAGCCAGGTACAGGGGAACCTCTGGGGGGGGTTACATCTGGGAACCCTGATGTATGGGGGGGGGCTCTCTGGGGATCCTGATGTATGGGGGGGGGGGGCTATCTGGGGACCCTGATGTATGGGGGAAGGCTCTCTGGGGACCCTGATGTATGGGGGGGGGCTCTCTGGGGACCCTGATGTATGGGGGGCTCTCTGGGTACCCTGATGTATGGGGGGGGCTCCCTGATGTAAGGAGGAGGCTCTCTGGGGACCCTGATGTATTGGGGGGCTCTCTGGGGACCCTGATGTATGGGGGGCACTCTGGGGACCCTGATGTATGGGGGGAGGCTCTCTGGGGACCCTGATGTATGGGGGGGCTCTCTGGGGACCCTGATGTATTTGGGGGCTCTCTGGGGACCCTGTGCTGGGGGTTGGAGGTGCAAAGCCAGGTACAGGGGAACCTCTGGGGGGGGTTACATCTGGGAACCCTGATGTATGGGGGGGGGCTCTCTGGGGATCCTGATGTATGGGGGGGGGGCTCTCTGGGGACCCTGATGTATGGGGGAAGGCTCTCTGGGGACCCTGATGTATGGGGGGGGGGCTCTCTGGGAACCCTGATGTATGGGGGGGGCTCTCTGGGGACCCTGATGTATGGGGGGGGCTCTCTGGGGACCCTGATGTATGGGGGAAGGCTCTCTGGGGACCCTGATGTATGGGGGGGGGCTCTCTGGGAACCCTGATGTATGGGGGGGGGCTCTCTGGGGACCCTGATGTATGGGGGGGCTCTCTGGGAACCCTGATGTAAGGGGGGGCTCTCTGGGGACCCTGATGTATGGGGGGGCTCTCTGGGTACCCTGATGTATGGGGGGGAGGCTCTCTGGGTACCCTGATGTATGAGGGGGAGGCTCTCTGGGGACCCTGATGTACGGGGGGCTCTCTGGGTACCCTGATGTATGGGGGGGGGGCTCTCTGGGGACCCTGATGTAAGGAGGAGGCTCTCTGGGGACCCTGATGTATTGGGGGGCTCTCTGGGGACCCTGATGTATGGGGGGCACTCTGGGGACCCTGATGTATGGGGGGAGGCTCTCTGGGGACCCTGATGTATGGGGGGGCTCTCTGGGGACCCTGATGTATTTGGGGGCTCTCTGGGGACCCTGATGTAAGGAGGAGGCTCTCTGGGGACCCTGATGTATTGGGGGGCTCTCTGGGGACCCTGATGTATGGGGGGCTCTCTGGGGACCCTGGTGTATGGGGGGAGGCTCTCTGGGGACCCTGATGTATGTGGGGGCTCTCTGGGGACCCTGATGTATAAGGGGGAGGCTCTCTGGGGACCCTGATGTATGGGGGGGAGGCTCCCTGGGGACCCTGATGTATGGGGGGGCTCTCTGGGGACCCTGGTTTAAGGGGGAGGCTCTCTGGGAACCCTGATGTATGGGGGGGGCTCTCTGGGGACCCTGATGTATGGGGGGAGGCTCTCTGGGGACCCTGATGTATGGGGGGAGGCTCTCTGGGGACCCTGGTTTAAGGGGGAGGCTCTCTGGGAACCCTGATGTATGGGGGAAGGCTCTCTGGGGACCCTGATATATGGAGGGGAGGCTCTCTGGGGACCCTGATGTATGGGGGGGGGCTCTCTGGGGACCCTGGTTTAAGGGGGAGGCTCTCTGGGAACCCTGATGTATGGGGGAAGGCTCTCTGGGGAACCTGATGTATGGGGGGGGCTCTCTGGGAACCCTGATGTATGGGGGGGGGGCTCTCTGGGTATCCTGATGTATGGGGGGGGCTCTCTGGGGACCCTGATGTATGGGGGGGCTCTCTGGGTACCCTGATGTATGGGGGGAGGCTCTCTGGGGACCCTGGTTTAAGGGGGAGGCTCTCTGGGAACCCTGATGTATGGAGGGAGGCTCTCTGGGGACACTGATGTAAGGAGGAGGCTCTCTGGGGACCCTGATGTATTGGGGGGCTCTCTGGGGACCCTGATGTATGGGGGGCTCTCTGGGGACCCTGATGTATGGGGGGGAGGCTCTCTGGGGACCCTGATGTATGGGGGGAGGCTCTCTGGGGACCCGGATGTATGGGGGGGGGCTCTCTGGGGACCCTGATGTATTGGGGGGCTCTCTGGGGACCCTGATGTAAGGAGGAGGCTCTCTGGGGACCCTGATGTATTGGGGGGCTCTCTGGGGACCCTGATGTATGGGGGGCTCTCTGGGGACCCTGATGTATGGGGGGAGGCTCTCTGGGGACCCTGATGTATGGGGAGGGAGGCTCGCTGGGGACCCTGATGTATGGGGGGAAGGCTCTCTGGGGACCCTGGTTTAAGGGGGAGGCTCTCTGGGAACCCTGATGTATGGGGGATGGCTCTCTGGGGACCCTGATGTATGGGGGGGAGGCTCTCTGGGGACCCTGATGTATGGGGGGAGGCTCTCTGGGGACCCTGATGTATGGGGGGAGGCTCACTGGGGACCCTGGTTTAAGGGGGAGGCTCTCTGGGAACCCTGGTTTAAGGGGGAGGCTCTCTGGGGACCCTGATGTATGGGGGGGCTCTCTGGGGACCCTGATGTATGGGGGGAGGCTCTCTGGGGACCCTGGTTTAAGGGGGAGGCTCTCTGGGAACCCTGATGTATGGGGGGGAGGCTCTCTGGGGACCCTGGTTTAAGGGGGGGGCTCTCTGGGAACCCTGATGTATGGGGGGAGGCTCTCTGGGGACCCTGGTTTAAGGGGAAGGCTCTCTGGGAACCCTGATGTATGGGGGGAGGCTCTCTGGGGACCCTGATGTAAGGGGGGGCTCTCTGGGGACCCTGATGTAAGGGGGGGCTCTCTGGGGAACCCTGATGTAAGAAGGGGGCTCTCTGGGGACCCTGAAGTAAGGGGGGCTCTCTGGGGAACCCTGATGTAAGGGGGGCTCTCTGGGGACCCTGATGTAAGGGGGGCTCTCTGGGGAACCCTGATGTAAGGAGGGGGCTCTCTGGGGACCCTCATGTATAGGGGGGGTTCTCTGGGGACCTTGATGTAAGGGGGGGCTCTCTGGGGACCCTGATGTAAGGGGGGGCTCTCTGGGAACCCTGATGTAAGGGGGGACTCTCTGGGGAACCCTGATGTAAGGGGGGGCTCTCTGGGGAACCCTGATGTAAGGAGGGGGCTCTCTGGGGACCCTGATATAAGGACGGGGCTCTCTGTGGACCCTAAAGTAAGGGGGGGTTCTCTGGGGACCTTGATGTAAGGGGGGGCTCTCTGGGGACCCTGATGTAAGGGGGGGCTCTCTGGGAACCCTGATGTAAGGGGGGACTCTCTGGGGAACCCTGATGTAAGGGGGGACTCTCTGGGGAACCCTGATGTAAGGGGGGGCTCTCTGGGGAACCCTGATGTAAGGAGGGGGCTCTCTGGGGACCCTGATATAAGGACGGGGCTCTCTGTGGACCCTAAAGTAAGGGGGGGTTCTCTGGGGACCCTGATGTAAGGGGGGGGCTCTCTAGCTACCCTGATGTAAGGAGGGGGCTCTCTGGGGACCCTGATGTAAGGAGGGGGCTCTCTGGGTACCCTGATGTAAGGAGGAGGCTCTCTGGGGACCCTGATGTAAGGGGAGGTTCTCTGGGGACCCTGATGTAAGGGGGGGCTCTCTGGGGACCCTGATGTAAGTGGGGGAGGCTCTCTGGGGACCCTGATGTAAGTAGGGGATGCTCCCTGGGGCCCCTGATGTAAGTAGGGGAGGCTCTCTGGGGACCCTGATGTATGGGGGGAGGCTCTCTGGGGACCCTGATGTAAGGGGGGAGGCTCTCTGGGGACCTTGGTTTAAGGGGGAGGCTCTCTGGGAACCCTGATGTATGGGGGGAGGCTCTCTGGGGACCCTGGTTTAAGGGGAAGGCTCTCTGGGAACCCTGATGTATGGGGGGAGGCTCTCTGGGAACCCTGATGTAAGGAGGGGGCTCTCTGGGGACCCTGATATAAGGAGGGGGCTCTCTGGGGACCCTGATGTAAGGGGGGTTCTCTGGGGACCCTGATGTAAGGGGGGGCTCTCTAGCTACCCTGTATTAAGGAGGGGGCTCTCTGGGGACCCTGATGTAAGGAGGGGGATCTCTGGGGACCCTGATGTAAGGAGGGGGCTCTCTGGATACCCTGATGTAAGGAGGGGGCTCTCTGGGTACCCTGATGTAAGGAGGAGGCTCTCTGGGGACCCTGATGTAAGGGGAGGTTCTCTGGGGACCCTGATGTAAGGAGGAGGTTCTCTGGGGACCCTGATGTAAGGGGGGGCTCTCTGGGGACCTTGATGTAAGGGGGGGCTCTCTGGGGACCCTGATGTAAGTGGGGGAGGCTCTCTGGGGACCCTGATGTAGGGGAGGCTCTCTGGGGGCCCTGATGTAAGTAGGGGATGCTCTCTGGGGCCCCTGATGTAAGTGGGGGAGGCTCTCTGGGGACCCTGATGTAAGCGGAGGCTCTCTGGGGCCCCTGATGTAAGTGGGGGAGGCTCTCTGGGGACTTGTTTACATAGGCAGACCACAGTTCTGCCTCTGTTGGAAACGATCGTCGGGGCCTGGCGGACATCGGGTCCTCCGGACCCGCTGTTTAGCTCTCGGTGTGTCCAATCACAGCGGCAGCAGGTCAAACAGCATGCAGACCCGCAAGTGCAGAATCAAGTTCCTGTACGTGATTCTGCTCACAGGAGACGCAGTCCTGCAGTAAATGTACGTGGTTAAAGTGGGTTTATTTTTCTTTATTTTCTTTAACATTTATTTTGAACATGAAGTAGAGAAATTCTGTGACCAATGCATGTAATGTAGCAGTGCAATATATACGTGGGGCTTTGTGAGGGTGTGGCTTGTGTGTGGGTGGGTGGGGACAAAAGGGGCCCCATGAGCCTCTATTGCCCGGGGGCCCCATGAGTTGTCAGTCCGCCCCTGAGCAGAATACAGAAATCTTACACAAATCTTACAAGAAGACCTCAATAAAATAAAGGGGTGTGCAACTACATGACGAATGATGTTTATTGTTGAAAAATGTAAGGTAACGCACTTGGGGGCCAAAAATAAGCAAGTTACTCTCTAGGGGGAGAACCATTGGGGGACTCCATGATGGAAAAAGACCAGGGGGTCCTCGTAGATCACAAGCTCAGCAATGGCATGCAATGCCAAGCTGCAGCAAGGAAAACATGGATGTTTACTCAAGGGATAAACTATAATTCTACCACTTTACAAAACTCTGGTTTAGCCACATCTTGAGTATGCCATCCTCAGAAAAGTTGTGCTGGGACTAAAGAGAGTCCAGAGACAAAGCTAATAAGAAGACTGGAGGACTTCAGTTACAAAAAACAACTACAGACATTAACCGCTTCAGCCCTGGAAGATTTTACCAGCTTCCTGACCAGAGCACTTTTTTGCGATTCGGCACTGCGTCGATTTAACCGACAATTGCGTGGTCGTGCGACGTTGCACCCAAGCAAAATTGACGTCCTTTTTTTCCCCACAAATAGAGCTTTCTTTTGGTGGTATTTGATCACCTCTGCGGTTTGAATTTTTTGCGCTATAAACAAAAAAAATAAATTTAGAAAAACGCAAGATTCTTTACTTTTTGCTATAATAAATATCCCCAAAAATATATAAAAAAAATATTTTTTTTCCTCAGTTTAGGCCGATATGTATACTTCTACATATTTTTTGTAAAAAAAAATCGCCATTAGTGTATATTGATTAGTTTGCGCAAAAGTTATTGCGTCTACAAAATAGGGGATGGTTTTATGGCATTTTTATTATAATATTTTTTTACTAGTAATGGCGGCGAACTGCGATTTTTATCAGGACTGCGACATTATGGCGGACACGTCGGACACATTGACACATTTAACACATTTTTGGGACCATTGGCATTTATACAACGATCAGTGCTATAAAAATGCATTGGTTACTGTAAAAATGTCACTGGCAGGGAAGGGGTTAACACTAGGGGGCAATCAAGGGGTTAATTGTGTTCCCTAATGTGTGTTCTAACTGAAGGGGGGAGGGAACTGTGTAGGGGAGATGACAGATCGCTGTTCATACAGATCGCTGACCACCGGGCACTCGCATAGGCTCCGTGGGCGAGCAGGAGGCACGCACATGCCCCTAGTGGCCACAGGGCAAAGCAACAATACATAACATTGTTTCACCCAGCCCTGCCATGGCAACTGCGACGGCTGGTCGGCAAGTGGTAAACTTATTCTCACTGGAGAAGAGGCGCTTGAGATGATAGCAATATACAAAAGCCTCAATGGCTATTTCAGGAAGCTTAAGACATGTGGCCACTCAATGAAATTGGAGGAGAAGCAGTTCAACCTTCAACTGTGTAGGGGGTTCTTTACTGTTAAAGCGGTAAGGATGAGGAACTTTCTTCCATAATCAGTGATGTTAGCAGGAAGTGTCGATAGCAGTGGTGGTGCAGAAGCGCCGCCCCCTCTCTCCAGCCACCCCTCTATCACCATAGATAGATTCATGCATTGCATGAATCTATCTATGGTCGCTGCTGACACCCCTATTCAGGTGCACCTGAATTACAGCGGCGGGGGTGTTTTTTGGAATCACCTGATTAGAGCTGTAGGCTCTAATAGACGCCCAAAAAGGTGAACAGCGGGCGCAATGCTGTGCGTTCGCTGTTCACTCAGCTGTGTGTTAGCAAAGTGAAGGAATTTGCTTTGCTAACACTGAACCGCCTCTCAGCTAATAAGGTGCTCGGGCCTGTTACCTGTCACCTGATTGGCTGAAACATTAGGCGCTGTGATTGGACTCCTGATAGAGAGGACAGAAGAAGACATTGAGGAGTGTGCAGGACACCGCCACTGACCCGCCGTGAGACAGGTAAGTGCCCTGCGATGCACACTGGTAGCATTTGATGGGGCACAGTAGCGGCAATTGATGGGCACACTGGCAGCATTTGATTGGGCACAGAGCGGCAATTGATGGGCACACTGGCAGCAATTGATGGCTTTGTTTAATGGCACAGTGGCTGCAATTGATGTTTTTTTTTTTTTTTTCAGTTTGTTTGCGCCCCCCAAAAAATTTTGAGTACCAGCCTCCACTGGTCGATAGTTTAAAAAAAAAACTCTTAAATGTGAATCTATGCAAGCGCAATATACAGGGATATGAGAAACTGACATACAATGCCTTGAAAAAGTATTTATACCCCTTGAAATTTTCCACATTTTGTCATGTTACAACCAAAAATGTAAATGTATTTTATTGGGATTTTATGTGATAGACCAACACAAAGTGGCACATAATTGTGAAGTGGAAGGAAAATGATAAATGGTTTTTCAATTTTTTTTTTACAAATAAATATGTGAAAAGTGTGGTGTGTATTTGTATTCAGCCCCCCTCAAGTCAATACTTGTAGAACCACCTTTCGCTGCAATTATGGCTGCAAATCTTTTTGGGGATGTCTCTACCAGCTTTGCACATCTAGAGAGTGATATTTTTGCCCATTCTTCTTTGCAAAATAGCTCAAGCTCTGTCAGATTGAGAGCATCTGTGAACAGCAATTTCCTAGTTTTGCCACAGATGCTCAATTGGATTTAGGTCTGGACTTTGATTGGGTCATTCTAACACATGAATATGCTTTGATCTAAACCAGGGGTCTTCAAACTACGGCCCTCCAGTTTTTCAGGAACTACAATTCCCATCATGCATAGTCATGTCTGTAAATATAAGAGCTTTACAATGCCTCATGGGATGTGTAGTTTTGCAACAGCTGGAGAGCCGTAGTTTGAGGATCCTTGATCTAAACCATTCCATTGTAGCCTTGGCTAAATGTTTAGGGCCGTTGTCTTGTGGAAGGTGAACCTCCGCCCCAGTCTCAAGTCTTTTACAGACTTTAACAGGTTTTCTTCTAAGATTGCCCTGTATTTGGCTCCATCCATTTTCTCATCAACTTTGACCAGCTTCCCTGTCCTTGATTAAGAAAATCATCCCCAAAACATGATGCTGCCACCACCATGTTTCACAGTGAGGATGGTGTGTTCAGGGGGATGTGCAGTGTTAGTTTTCTACCACACGAGTTTTGTTTTTTAGGCCAAAAGTTCAATTTTGATCTCATCTGACCAGAGCACATTCTTCCACATGTTTGCTGTGTACCCCACATGGCTTCTCGCAAGCTATAAATGGGACTTCTTATGGCTTTCTTTCAATAATGGCTTTCTTCTTGCCGCTCTTCCATAAAGGCCAGATTTGTGGAGTGCACGACTAATAGTTTTCCTGTGGACAGATTCTCCCACCTAAGTTGTGGATCTCTGCAGCTCCTCCAGAGTTACCGTGGGCCTCTTGACTGTTTCTCTGATTAATGCCCTCCTTGCCTGACCAGTCAGTTTAGGTGCTTGGACATGTCTTGTTAGGTTTGCAGTTGTGCCATACTCTTTCCATTTTTGGATGATGGATTGATCAGTGCTCCATGAGATGTTCAAAGCTTGGGATATTTTTTGAAAACCTAACCCTGCTTTAAACTTCTCCACAATTTTATCCCTTACCTCTCCGGTGTGTTCCTTTGCCTTCATGATGCTGTTTGTTCACTAAGGTTCTCTAATAAACCTCTGAGGGCTTCGCAGAACAGCTGTATTTATACTGAGATTAAATTGCACACTGGTGGACTCTACTAATCAGGCTCTTCTGAAAGCAATTGGTTCCACTAGATTTTAGTTAGGGGTATGAGACTAAAGGGGGCTGAATACAAACCCACACCACACTTTTCACATATTTATTTGTAAAAAAAATTGAAAACCATTTATCATTTTTCTTCCACTTCACAATTCTGCACCACTTTGTGTTGGTCTATCACATATAATCCCAATAAAATACATTTACGTTTTTAGTTGTAGCATGAGAAAATGTGGAAAATATCAAGGTGTAAATATACTTTTTCAAGGCACTGTAAACACACACACATGCATACATACACCTACACAGGTTGAACTAGATGGACCGGTGTCTTTATTCTACCTTATCGACTTTGAAATGATGAAACTATAAATAATTCAGATTTGCTTATATCCAGATGAAGCGCTGTGTTTTTTCAAATATTGACTAGGCAAATCTTAACTGATCTGCTGAAAAAAGTCTGTTGCTTATAGAGTTTAATAACTCAAGCTCAGATTGCACATAAATACCTTCCTCCCTTTCTCCCTGCACTGTAAAGTCTCACCCAGACTTTAAATTTGAAGTAATGTGACACCAGTGTCACGAAGGAACCTTGCATTTAAAACTGACCCAACATCTGACCCAACTGACTCCTCACTATCTTCCAATGCCACAGACAGAATCGGTGTATCAGGATTGGTGCAACCTCTGTAAAACCTTTGATGCCATACCTGGACCCCACGATGTGGGAAAAGCCTGTAATGTTTCTTAGGTCAATGGATTCTGCACAAGCGCTCACCTCAACACTTAGGGCAAGACGTGTAGTCAACCACAGAGTGCAATGCAGGTCCAAGGCTGTACTTCAGCCCTATAAAACCCAGTCCTTGAGTATGCTCACCATGACGGATGAAGCCTAGGCTTTATATACAGCCCAGTGTCATAAACAGATAAAACAGGGCCACACTATATGCCTGCTCCCTCCGTGGCTGCCTGCTTCCTCTTCTGCAGGTGCGAGCTCCAAGCACTCTGATGCTTTGGCATGGCGGGTCAGCAATCTGTTGATCCCAATCTGGGCTTGCCAACCTGCCATCCCAGAGTATGGTCATGCACTTCCCTGGTTTGAGGTCAAGGGCCACATTAGAGGGTTGAGAACCCCTGCCCTAGAGCATGTCATTAGGCAAATTTCCAGAATGGCCCTAATCTCCACCTACAAGTGCATCATTTTGTGGCTAAAAGCCCTGACAGCTGAAGAAACCTGTAAAAGATTACAATAGAATCACGAAAAATCTGCACTTGAGGAATACTACAACTAATAGGTAAAGCAGCCAGTACCCAAGTTTTGATACCAAATTGAAAAAATAAGAAACAAAAAGTGCAGTGCTAAATCTATAAAATCTTTGGATACCATGATAATCCCTTGGACACAGCTCAAGTTAATCCGTGCCTTCCCCCCACTTCTACCTTGTCTGCTCAATAGAGGGACAAGAGAAGAAGACGGTGATTCTAACTGTACCAAACTGGCAGAAAAAGACTCAGACTTCTGGGAGACAACCCTTGGCCTCTTCCCAACAGACCACACCTACTGTCTCAGGGTCTCCTATTCCATCCTGATTCTCGGTCTCTGGCATTAACAACATGGCTGTTAAATCCCAGTTTTTATGGACAATTCTCTTCCTGCACTCTTACACACTCATTTCATCAAATTGGCAGACATTTCCTGGGCTTTCTAGTACCAGGCTTTGTAAGGCCTCCACCTGGTATTTGGTTCATACCTTTTTAAAGTTTTACCTGGTGCACATCCAGACTTCTGCAGATGCAGCTTTAAGCAGCAAAGTTTTTGCAGCGGCTCTTTAAATGTGGGTTTGTTGACCCTTGTGTTGTTGGGCCTGTTGGCACAGCTCTGTCTGTCTAGTTGTTGCCCACCCTTGTCATTGATTGCTTGGGGATATCCAAGGATTTGTAAATACTTTGCCTGTGTCCTGTATTGTATGATTAGGATAAAAGGAATTTTGATTTGCCTGTAGATTTCATATCTTGGAGCATTGTACAGGACACAGGCCACCTTCTTTCTATTTTTTGATTACTCTGCATTGCTTGCTACAAAATTGAGGACTGATGGAGTGGAGTAGGGTTATAGGGGAGGTGCCCATTGAGCGTGTCCTTAAAAGCTTGCTAGTGTCCAATCACCTAAAGGTACAAGCCTATAACCCTAGGATCTATGAATATTTTGCCCTTGTCCTGTGCTGTACTCCAAGATATGAAGTTTACAAGTCAAAATTCCTATTTTTTTAGTTTTAGATGAAGTGGGGAGGGATTCAAATACATGTCAGGGTGTTACTGCTGTCAGTGTCCCTGTTAGGGAGATGGACCTTCTCTGTTGTCTTGGTTACTGTTATCACCGAAAATGAAATTGGATAAAAAATTGGCACCTTTGACAGGTATCCTGTTCCTACTTCCGGCACTGCAGCCCATAACGTCACCGTGGGGCTCCTTCCTTCTCCCCCTGTTGCCTGGTAAGTAGGAGAGAGGAGCGGGGCCTCGCGCATGCGCAGTAGGGTTCCCGGCGTGAAGCCGTAAGGCTACACTGCCGGGTTCCCTTACCCGCAATGGCGGCGGCAGCATCTGA
Organism: Lithobates clamitans; assembly: GCA_037952925.1. NCBI lineage: Eukaryota > Metazoa > Chordata > Amphibia > Anura > Ranidae > Lithobates > Lithobates clamitans. Next base: position 2,596,261 of record JBBGZY010000421.1, on the reverse strand, counting down.
CAGCTGCTGGAAACATCAGCTGTGGTGCCGACATTGCTGGACTCCAGGACAGGTAAGTGTCCTATTATTAAAAGCCAGCAGCTGCAGTATGTGTAGTTGCTGGCTTTTAATTAATCTATTTTTTTGGGGCGGACCTCCGCTTTAATGACCAAAGCACTTTTTACAATTTGGCACTATGCTGCTTTAACTGGTAATTGTGTGGTCATGCAAATAGAGCTTTCTTTTGGTGGTATTTGATCACCTCTGGGATTTTTATTTTTTGCGATATAAATGAAAAAAGACCGAAAATTTTGAAAAAAAAATATATTTTCTACTTTTTGTTATAAAAACAATTCAATAAACTCAATTTTAGTCAAAATGTATTCAGCCCCACATGTCTTGGGTAAAAAAAAAATTCAATAAGTGTATATTTCTTGGTTTGTGCAAAAGTTATAGTCTACAAACTTTCCAAAATGGAGTCATTTGGGGGGGTTTTGTGCTATCTTGACATTTCAGGGGCTCCAAAACTGTGATAGGTAGTGAGGAAGTGTAATTACGATTTTACGCCCTTATGCCGCGTACACACGGTCGGACTTTTCAGCTACAAAAGTCCGACAGCACGTCCGACAGACTTTCAACAGACTTTCGATGGACTTTTGGCGGATTTTCAACAGACTTTCTAACAACCGGACTTGCCTACACACGTTCACACAAAAGTCTGACGGATTCGTACGTGATGACGTACACCGGACTAAAATAAGGAAGTTGATAGCCAGTAGCCAATAGCTGCCCTAGCGTGGGTTTTTGTCCGTCGGACTAGCATACAGACGAGCAGATTTCTGGGTCCGGTGGAGTTACGACGTAAAGATTTAAAGCATGTTCCAAATCTAAAGTCCGTCAGATTTGTGACTGGAAAAGTCCGCTGAAGGTCCAGTGAATCCCACACACGATCGGATTGACCGCCGGATTTGGTCTGTTGGCGTTCGTCGGACAAGTCCGGTCAAAAAGTCCGACCGTGTGTACGCGGCATTAGAAATCCTGAAGACGGTGATTGATTTCCGGGGTCCTATACGCGGCTAGGCTCCCAAAAAGTCTCACACATGTGGTATCTCCATACTCTGGAGAAGCAGCAGAATGTATTTTGGGGTGTAATTTCACATATACCCATGGCATGTGTGAGCAATATATAATTAAGTGACATCTTTGTGTAAAAAAAACAAAAAAATTGTAATTTTACCAAAACTTGTGGCAAAATATAAATTATTCCATGGACTTAACATGCCTATCAGCAAATAGCTTGGGGTGTCTACTTTCCAAAAAGGGGTCATTTGGGGGGGTTGAACTGTCCTGGCATTTTATGCACAATATTAGATGCTTTTGCCACATATCAACCACTCTTCTAACCACTTGAACCGCCAAGTCGTTTCTGAAACTTTTTGTTTACATGAAAAAAATTTTTTTTTTTGCTAGAAAATTACTTTGAACCCCCAAACATTATATATTTTTAAAGCAAAGGCCCTACAGATTAAAATGGTGGATGTTGCAAAAAAAATTTTCATACCGTATTTGCGCAGCGATTTTTTCACAATTTGTTTGGAAAAAAAACACTTTTTAACATTTTAATGCCCTAAAACACACTATATTGCCAAAATGTTTGGTAAAATATAAAAGATGATCTTATGCTGAGTACATAGATAACAAACATGACATGCTTTAAAATTGCACACAGCCATGCAGAGGCGACAAACTACATACATTTTTAAAAGCCTTTAAAAGACTTTACAGGTTACCACTGTAGATTTACAGAGGAGGTCTACTGCTAGAATTACTGCCCTCGATCTTACGTTCGCAGCGATACCTCACACGCACGGTGCAATTGCTGCTTACATATGTCACGAGAACGACGCTTGCGAGCAAGGGGAGACAGGGGTGCTTTATATATTTATTTAATTATTTATTTTGCTCTTTTTTTATTTTATTTTTACACAGTTCCTTTGATTTTTTTTATCATTTTTATTGTTATCACAGGGAATGTAAATATCCCCAATGATAGCAAAAGGTACTCTTTTTTGAAAAAAATTGGGTCTATTAGACTCTAGATCTTTCCACTGCTCTTAAATCATCTGACCACACCAAGATCGGTGTAATAAATTGATTTCCGAATTTCCCAATGGCGCTGTTTATATCCGGCGAAACTGACCATTCTGGTCTCTGATCAGCTCTATGGTGGTGGAACCACCAGCTGCATTCTCAGGTTCCCCGGTGGGACAGGAGAGCCCGAGAAAACCATGGATGACGGCGGGGGGGAGTTCTATCCCACTGCTTGTAAAAGCAGTCTAGTGGCTAATTAGCCGCTAGGATTGCTTTTACATGAATGCTGACCACTGGCTGAAAATAACAATACCAAGATGCTACCTAAACCTGCAGGCATCATTCTGGTTTAACCACTCAAAGTCCAGCAACATACCAGTACGTACGTTGCTGGTCCTTGTTGGGCATATGTTGTAATGTTCTTTTTTTCATGCAGCCTATGGGCTGAACGAAAAAATAGATTGATTGGTGGGTATGCCCACCATTAGAATACCGCCCTGCATTCACCCACTTCTAATGGTGGGCATACATGCACCGTTTTTTTTTAACTGTGGTTGTGAAATCACCTCCTACATCGCTGGAGTGGCTGATTTACGTATTGTGGGAGCAAACGCTGTTGCTGTCAAGAAAAAAAAATCAGTGCTGCAGCTGATTGGTGTAACTGAAAAGCAAACAATGGTAACAATAAAACATTAACTCAATAAAACAACAACAATTTGTGCCAAAAAAAGAGTAAAATATATATGCCGAAGCATGGGGGCAATCCGCCCCTAATGTTAGGGGCAAATCGCCCCTCCACCCCTACCCTCATGCTTCAGCATTTATGCTCTTTTTTTTAACTGTGATGGTGAAATCACCTCCTACAGCACTGGAGTCACGGCTTTACGTATTGTGAGAGCAAACTCTGTTGCTGTCAAAATAATGTAAAAGCAAATAATGGTTAACAAGAAAACAAAGTAACATTACATAAAAGTAAGACATACCATACCTGCAAAGCAAACACAATAGAATTAAAATACAGTAACAATAGAGAGAAAAAAATAGATAGAGAACAATTGAGAAAGAAAAAAAATAAAACGACAACTATTTTTGGCTTTTTTTTTCATTTTTATTTTAACTGTAAACGTTCCCGATTAGGTGGCCATATCATCTTTCGAGACCCTGTGTATGTGTGCCCTAGGACTGTGCAGTGCTGTAACCTACGCTAATACTCCACTAGTGTGTGGTAGCGACGTAAACATTCACCGATGCAGAGACCAGGTTGGTCAGAACAGGGGGGACAATAATATCGGGTGTCACGCCTATTTCCGCATTTTCTGCAGACACAACATCTTCTTTGGGGTTCTCTTTGGGTAGAGGTACCACCGAGGACTTCTGGGAAGTGCCTCTCATGCAGCCAGCTCACTGCATTTGCATTGGGAATTTGGGCCACAGCACCGTCTGGAAACAGAAGGGCTGCGATGATCTCTTCCTGGAATTTTAGGAAGGATGCAGTTCGTCCTGACGTTTTGTATAGCACATAAGCATTCAGCCAGTGGGGGAATTACCAGGGTCGCAATAGTCGCACTTGCGACTGGGCCCTGGCATTCCATCACTGTAGGGGGGCCCCAGCGGGGTTGCTAATCGCACTGCTCTGAGCAGAGAGCATGTCTCTCATGGAACAGAGCCAGCATTGACAGTTCTATCCCCCCCTCTGTCCATCCTCTCTCGCATGGAATGAGAGAGGACACAGCTGATCTGCTCCCCCTTCAACGCTGGCTCTGTGCTGCTGTTCCATGAGAGACACGCTCTCCACTCAGAGCCATGCTGTCTTGAGATGGCAGACGGCACTGATGGACACTGATAGAAGGCACTGATGAATACTGATAGATGGCACTGATGAGCACTGATATGCCTCATACACACTATAGGATTTTCCGACGGAAAATGTTCTATAGGAGCTTGTTGTCGGAAATTCCGACTGTGTGTAGGCTCCATTGGACATTTTCCATAGGAATTTCTGTCACGCAAAATTTGAGAGCTGGTTCTCAAATTTTCTGACAACAAAATCCGTTATTGTCAGCTTCTCTGGCTTTTGAACTTCATTTTTCTAGGCTCGTCGTACGTATTGTACGTCACCATGTTCTTGACATTCGGAATTTCTGACAAGATTTGTGTGACCATGTGTATGCAAGACAAGTTTGAGCCAACATGTGTCGGAAAAGAAAACATGGATTTTGTTGTCGGAAAATCCTATCGTGTGTACAGGGCAATAGAAGGCACTGATGGACACTGATAGAAGGCACTGATGGACACTGATAGGAGACACTGATGGGCAATGATAGGAGGCATTTATGGGCACTGATAGGAGGCTCTGATGAGCATTGATAGGAGGCACTGATAGGCACTGATAAGAGGCACCGATAAGCACTGATAGGAGCCACTGATGGGCACTGATAGGAGGCATTGATGGGCACTGATAGGAGGCACTAATGGGCACAGATAGGCTGCATTGATGAGCACTGATAGGCGGCACTAATGTGCACTGAGGAACACTGATAGGCAGAACTCAGGTAGTATTGATGAGCACTGATAGATGGCACTGATTGGCAGCATTGAAGAGAACTGATTGGTGGCACTGATGGACACTGTTAGGCGGCATTAATGAGCACTGATAGGTGGCATTGATGGGCACTGATAGGTGGCACTTATGCGCATTGATGAGCACTGATAGGCAGAACTCATAGGCTGCACTGATGGGCACTGAGGAACACTGATAGGCAGAACTCAGGTAGTATTGATGAGCACTGATAGATGGCATTGATGAGCACTGATAGGCAGCATTGATGGGCACTAATAGGTGGAGAGAGAGATACAGTTTGAAAGACTCAGGGACTTATCAACGCAGACAATTTGATAAGGAGTTAACAAGGCTGCAAACTGTTGGTTAAAGTGGTTTATGAGGGGCCGAATTTTGTGGAGCCGATGGTATTTAGGGTCACTCTGAGCATGACAGAGTTCATTGCCATTGAAATGCATGAACCGCAAGATCTGCTCGTATCGCGTCCTGGTGAGAGATCATGGGCATATGGTGAATTGGGTCAGTAGACCAATATGACCGCAACCCACTTTTTTTAGTTATGCCCATGAAGAGGGATAGGCCCAGAAAAGTGTTAAATTTAGAAACCGTAATAGGTTTCCATTCTCTGGCAAGGGTCAATAGGGGATTATCGGCGATGAATTGACCAGCAAACAAATTGCTTTGGTCCACAATAGAATAATAGATATCTTCTGTGAAAAACAGTAAATAAAAAACAAGTGACGTAAAATCAACTGTTTCCACCTGAATTCTGGGTTGGCCAGTGAATGGGGGAAGTATGGGTGCTGCAGAAGTGGTGGGCTCCCAATTAGGACTGGCATATGCAGTGGGAAGGGCATTATGGGCTCTACAGGTCTGTGTACGAACTCTTGGTGGCTGCGGGACACTACTTGTGCTAGCCACCGCACCAGCTTGAACTGCACTTATGGGACTCGCCATGTCACCAAGTGATACTGCAGTGCTGGTTTGACTACGACCAGGATGTACTAGGCCGCTGGTGCTTGCCAGTTCACCAGAAGAATGAGTGGCAGTAGTACTGGCTCTCTGCTCCATACGAGAGCCCTGCGGTTCTTGCACCTCAACAACAGAAGGACGGGGTCAGGTACGCCTGACCTTAGCAGGGAACACTACTCTGTCATCAGAGCTATCTGTCAGGGTGCTTCTGCTCTCTACCTGTTCGTATACTGAGCCTGAATCTGTCAGTGAGGTGGCTTCTCCTTCGCTCTCATCTGTCATGCTCAGCAACATGTAGGCCTCTTCACTACTGTACCTCTGGACATTTTGGCCTCTAAATTCACTGGTACAAATAGTGCGACTCACAGGCAAAAGAGAACTGGTTGTCAGCGACTGCTTCAATCACTACCAAAAAAATTAACTGTTAGTGTTCACAGGGATCAGGCCTGACTCTGCGAATGCTGCAGTTATGTGTGTTGTGTTTTGTAAGTGACAGTGATCGATTGATACTGCACTTGGGTGGGCTGGGCAGAGGGGCTAAACGTGGGTGCTAGCAGGTGTCTGGGCTGATCTCGCTAAGGCCTCCTTTTTGGGAACACCTGGGGACGCTGATATAGTTCTGATCAAATCAAAGATATTGCTCTGTTCAAACACTATACTAATAAGGTAAGTGTATGGTGTGTGCGTGGGTGTTAGCGCTACTAGCACTAATCTGACGCTGCCTGGGATTGACGCTGACCCTAACTGATGCTAAAAACTGTACTGGGGGGCGATCAGAGGGTTAAACCTTTATTTGGTTATTTACGTTATTTTTGATATTAAGTAATGCCACTTTTTACATATTTAAATCTTTTTTCATTTATTGGCTTTCACCTGCCTATTTCTTTGCATTCACTATGGGGGCACTTTTTATTCATTAAGTTATCCCCCTTTATTTAGTATGTCACATCATATCATCATTTGATGTGGGGTATTATCACTGTTATTGGGATTTTTATTTTTCATGAATTTTCATTTTTTACACTTTTATATATTATTAATTTTATATATACTTTAAACACTTTGCACTTTTATGGAGAGTTGTCTAGATTTAATAGCACAGTGGGTTCACTTATTACTGATCACCTTTGAACAGCGCCACTTCCCCTGAAATAGATTTCTTTTTTTTAATATATGGCAGGTACTAACTGGCTAACTAACGTCACCCATGGCACTAATACGGCTATCAGAAAAGAGATCTGTGCACGATATTAGTGGCACTGGTGACAGGGGGTGAAAGGGTTAACTGGGGGTTGATCAAGGGGTTAAACCTTTATTAGGGGGTTAATGGGGGTATCCTAGACCTACTTGGGCCTACTAACTGCCCTAAGGCTGATTAGTGTCACAACTGACAAGTGACAACAGTACAGTGATCAGTGAAAAATCTGAAAACTGCACTTGGTGACACAGTGACAGGGAGTGGGGTTAACTGGGGGGGGGGGGGGGGCGGGCGATCGGAGGGGGGGGTAGTGTTGGTGCAAATCACATTTAGATGTCCTCTCTCCTCTCTCTGTAGCTGGAAAAGGTTCCACGAGGGGAGGTGACATCACTTCCTCTGCCTGTGTTTACATTACACAGGCAGAGGAAGCATTTCATTCGCCAGAACTGACCACCAGGTCCAGGCCAGAAATCATTGGCTTGGGCCTGGAGACTGAATCGAATACCAACTGCCACGGGTGCGTGCCAGGTGCAATGACGGTGATTCGCCCAGGAGAGCCAACCTGCCGCAGTACAACTTTGGCGGCTGGTCCTTAACTGGTTAATTTTGAGGGGAAATATTTCAATTGGGACATTAGTTCTGGTGACCTTAATGACTACTATGGATTTTCCTCACATTGAAGGACTTTCCTCTCAATCCCTGTTGTGGCTTTGGGACATGTAATGAAGGGATATTGCCCCAATGGGACACAGATGGCAAAAAACCCTGACAGAAATTATAACCCTCCCTTACTCTGTCCAAAACAAAAAAAATCTTGCTTTTAGTTCTACTTCAAGACCCAAGAGTCTATGGTCCTTCTGTGACTCCCATCCAGGAATTGAATATGTAAATATACTAAGGGGTCTATTTAAAAAAAAATGCTGTGTGAATGTCTGAGTATTCCATTTATGGACTTTAGCCTTGAGGACTTTACCTATGCAGGTATCATAGGAATGCACAGCCTATTGTCCAAGACAAACACACAGTACCGATTACTCACTGTGTTCATTCAGAAAGGGAAGGGGCTGGTAAATGACATATATTCATGCCACTTACCCCACCCATTCTAAAACATCCCCCTGTGTGTACCTGCAGCAGCAGCCGGTGGGAGAAAAGAGGAAGGAGGCCGAGAGTGCTGAAGGGGGTAGGCATTGCATGTCCCTCCAAATGTTAAGCCTGCTAATACAGTGTGTAGCAACATGGGACAAACCAACTGGCAGAGGAACTCTGCATTTCAACTATACACACAGAAATGTTCATCACTAAGTCAGGGAACTGCCTTCATAATCAGTTTTTCATATGTGAATGTCTGAGTATTCACACAGCCAACTTGGCAAGGCAAGCAAGAGGAGATAGTTGCAATGGTTAACCAAAGAGAAGAAAAACTACAGCTACCAGATATTGGACGCGGTACTTGGTTAGGTGATTGGTCGTCCAAGGGCAAGGTGGTCAGTGCCCTGGCTTCCTTCCTAGCAGTCCGTCTCCCCTGGCCACTGGGAGCAGACTAGCTTTGCGGAGATCTAAGGCCTGGTCATGGGGTATGGGATGGAAAGAGTTATTGAGCATGCATGGGGTCCCGCTATATGCTCGGCGGGACTTCATCCTGTTACTGGGAGTGAGGTAACAGAGGACACTGAACTGGTGAAGTGGGGGTAGGCATTGCATGTCCCTCCAAATGTTAAGCCTGCTAATACAGTGTGTAGCAACATGGGACAAACCTACTGTCAGAGGAACTCTGCATTTCAACTATACACACAGAAATGCTCATCACTAAGTCAGGGAACTGCCTTCATAATCAGTTTTTCATATGACTGCAGTCCCCGCCTGGTCCCTGGCATTGATGAGCATTCTCTGCGTAAAGTCTACCACCATATGCACAGGCCCAGTAGACCCCCGCCCGTAGGACCCCATTCTGAATTTGCTAGTAAGGTAACTGAGGTACGCTGGGCTGGTGGAGTGGGCGCAGGCTTAGCACGTCCCTAATGCAAATATGCAAGTTACAAAGTGTAGTGACATGGGAGAAGACACTTTTCAGAGGAACTCTGCACTTTGATACTGCACACAGTGAAGGCTCATCACTAAGTCGGGGTGCTGCTGTAATGCTTGATTTTCCACACAACCGCATTCTTCGCCTGGCCCCAGGCATTGATGAACATGCTCAGAGTGAGAGGTACCCCCTCCTGCACAGACGCAGATGACCCTGCCCAGACAAAAGACATGCCCCTGCCACACACCAATTACTTGCATTATTACAAAAGACTCACAAGCGATTTATTTACCTTTATATATTTCCTTATACTGCCTGTTGAAATTTACAATGCAACAGATTTAAAATTGGATGACATTTTAGCACTGTAAAGCACTTTTTGATAGATAGATAGATAGATAGATAGATAGATAGATAGATAGATAGATAGATAGATAGATAGATAGATAGATAGATAGATAGATAGATAGATAGATAGATAGATAGATAGATAGATGAAAAATGAGGGAGAAATAAGGAGGAAAGGGGACAGAGAGACTTTGTTCCAAAAGGGGGACAGTCCCTCCAAAACAGGGACAGTTGGGAAGTATGGCATAATTCCTAAAACTGGCATAACTTACTAAAACTGGCATAATTTACTAAAACTGGAAGGTGAAATTTTTTTTTTTTTTTTTTTAACAATAAGGTTGGTCTTTATTTGAGAAGACATCATGTAACAGTTATCATCCATAAATGAAGCTCTTATATACAATCCAGGAGTAAGCAACTTAAAATGCAGAAAAATACATTAATAAGTGGAGACATCAAAATCAAGTGTAAGAAGAGTAAGCTGTACAGATCAGCACATTCAACAGCACATATAACTTCCCATGTGCACATATTCTACAATGTCAGGTTACAAAAGTATTGCTTATCTGGGGGGGGGGGGGAGTGTACCATCTTATGCTATTGTCACAATATCTTGGGCCGGTGCCTTGCTCGTCATGTGGTGGGAATATTAGAATTGTTCAGTCCAAGGTAACCATATCTGATCGAACTTCTGTGGGCAACCTCTGTTAGTGTAGGTCATCTTATATAGGGGTAGCACTACGTTAACAGTGGAGTCCCATGCCTCCACTTTTAGGGGAGACGGTGAAGCCCACTTCTTAAGGACTTCCTTCTTGGCATAGAACAACAGCAATGAGATGAGTATTTTTGTATACTTAGGTCTCTGATCATCGTCATGGATGCCCAAGAGAGCCAGTTCAGGCGATACCGGCAATGTTAATTGCAAGCGGATATTAATGCTTTCAAAAATCGCTGCCCAGAACTTCGTAATAAGGGGACAGGTCCAGAACATATGTATGTACGTGCTATCAAGGGACTGACATCTGTGACAGAAGGTGAAAATTTTAGTGCAGCTCTGCATAGAAACCAATAAGCTTCCAGATTTTTTATTTTTTTTTGCCAAAGCATAATTGAACAAGCTGAGGTTAGAAGCTGATTGGCTACCATGCAGAGCTACACCAGATTCTGCACTCCCTATTTTTTTGTAAATCAATCCCAATGTGTCTAATATGCTTATTTCCTATGATTGTCAGTTTCATCTAGTGGCCATAATGTGACATTTTCCTGATTAAATTGTTTCGGGAAAATAATTTGTAATCCAATGGGAACAAACTTTTTTAAACTTCTTGACTTCATCATGATGTAAGGCTGCCAATTTTTCATTCACTAAATACAATGCCATTTTTTTGTTTAATTTGTGCAATATTTGGCCAGGGTCTGTTTAACTGCTGTGAAGATAAAGGATATAAGTCAAAATTGGTTAGTGGTACAACCTATTGGTTTAAGATTTAGTAAGGTCTCGTATGCATTTTTATGGATGCTATGGCCCAGTATAGTATGTATTAATTGATAAACCCAAGTCAAAAAGTGTTTGATTCTTGGGTAATCACACCTAATGTAAACTAGTATACCCATTGAACAAAGGTCTGAGGAGCTCTGCTTGAATCTAGCCAGTCTTTGAGGTACCAAATACCAGGCCAGAGGAGCAGAAGTTCATATTAAACTGCAAGGAACGCAAAACTGAGTGATCTATGACCTACCAAGTCTTAAACTAGGCGACGGGGGAGGGTCCAGAGGTAGAAATAGTCAACGTGGAACATAGTCCAGAGGGTAGTATTGGGGGAATTAGTGGTAGGTTGACTAAAGCACATAAACCCAAGGTAAGTATAGTAACAAGTCCTAGCTGCAATCTTGGAACACCCAATAAGAGCATAGTATGCAATCGGTCTAAACTACATGGCATGTTCACTAATGCCAGGTGCCTGGTGGACAAGATGGATGAACTAGAGATACTGTTGCATGAAGGGGACTTGGATTTTGTGGGAATTTCAGAGACTTGGTTCAACAGCTCTCATGATTGGCTGGCAACCGTTCAAGGGTATACCCTTTATCGCAGGGATAAAGAGGGCAAAAGAAGGGGGAGGGGTATGTCTGTATATTAAGAATAATGTACAAGTGAATGTGAGAGATGACATCACTAAGGGAGCTAGGGAGGAGGTGGAATCCTAATGGGTAAAGCTCCAAAGGCATGAAGCTAAGGGGGAAATAATACTGGGAGTATGCTATAGGCCCCCTAACCTGGGGGAGGAGGGGGGGCAGGCCTCCTATCACAATCTGGATTAACAGCAAGGATGGGAAGTGTTATCATAACGGGGGATTATAATTATCCAGACATAGACTGGGCGGAGGGAACCACACATTCGTCTAAGGCTCACCAGTTCCTAAATGTCTTGCAGGACAATTTCATGGGTCAGATGGTAGACGCAGCAACTAGAAATTAAGCATTACTAGAACTACTGATTATCAACAATACAGACCTGATCACGGATGTGGAAATACGGGGAAATTTAGGAAAAAGAAATCACAGGTCAATTGGCTTCAGTATAAATCACATAAATAGGAAACATAAGGGAAATACAAAGACACTGCATTTCAAAAGAGCTAGCTTCCCTAAACTATTAACCTTGTTAGAAGATATAAATTGGGATAAAATCTTAGGGACAAAGAACACAGAGGAGAGATAGGCTCGCTTTAAGAGCATATTAAAAAAGGCCATTAGCCAGTGCATCCCATTGGGTAATAAATTAAAAATAGCGAACAAAAGTCCTGGATGGCTTAACACCAATGTAAAAAAGCATATAAAAGCAAAAGAGAAGGCCTTCAAAAAATACAGGGTTGAGGGATCATCATCAGCATTCAAACTTTATAAAGAATGCAACAAGAAATGTAAGGGTGCAATTAGGGCGGCTAAGATTGAACACAAAAGCGGAGCGGAGGAGAGCAAAAAAATTCTCAAGAAATTCTTTAAGTACAGTATGTAAACAGTAAAAAGGGAGGACAGACTATATTGGCCCCATAAAGAATGAGGAAGGACATCTGGTTACAAAGGATGGGGAGATGGCGAAAGTATTGAATTTATTCTTCTCCTCAGTCTTCACGAGGGAATCGGGGGCTTCAGTAACCAAAATTGCCGTGTTTTTCCTCTTGACACATCGTAGGAAGCACCCTCATGGCTAACAGAGGACAGAATTAGAATTAGACTTGGGAAACTTAACATTTCTCTAGGGTACTTAGAGAACTCAGTAACTGCCAGACCATTGTTCCTAATTTTTCTGACAGTCTACTAACTGGAATGGTACCAGCGGATTTGAGAAAAGCCAATGTTGCACCAATATTTAAAAAGGGCCCAAAATACATCCCTGGGAATTACAGACCAGTTAGCCTAACATCAACAGTATGTAAGCTCTTGGAGGGGATGATAAGGGACTATATACAAGATTTTCAGTAATGAATATGGTATCATTAGCAGTAATCAGTATGGATTCATGAAGAATCGTTCTTGCCAAACCAATCTATTAACCTTCTATGAGGAGGTGAGTTGCCATCTGGATAAAGGAAGGCCTGTAAATGACGTGGTGTATCTGGATTTTGCAAAAGCATTTGACACAGTTCCCCATAAATGTTTACTGTACAAAATAAGGTCTGTTTGCATGGACCATAGGGTGAGTACATGGATTGAAAACTGGCTACAAGGGCGAGTTGAGAGGGTGGTGATAAATGGGGAGTACTCTGAATGGTCAGGGGTGGGTAGTGGGGTCCAACAGGGTTCTGTGCTGGGACCAATCCTATTTAATTTGTTCAAAAACGACCTGGAGGATGGGGTAAACAGTTCAATCTCTATATTTGTGGATGATACTAAGCTAAGCAGGACAATAACTTCTCCGCAGGATGTGTAAACCTTGCAAGAAAATCTGAACAAATTAATGTGGTGGGCAACTACATGGCAAATGAGGTTTAATGTAGAAAAATGTACGTAGAGGGTTCTCAACTGTAAATCTTAGGGTATTGTCTGAATATTGGGTAAGTGATGTGTATACAAAAAGCAAAGGGGGTCTAGAGAATAGTATCAATTGTCATTGGAGCTACTAGATATGCCTCAACACTAACCTACGAAAGAAACATTAATGGTGGCATGGTAAGAAGTTAATAGGACTAACTGCCCCGTCTTTTAATCGGTAAGGATATGAGGGATTGCCAGTATTAAAGTTTTATTAATTTAACCATATTATTGTTAATAGTATGCTATTTAAGTTGGTCATTCCCTTGCCTCAGGTTAGTCTTTTTTAAAAGATTTAATAAGGGATGACTCAAATGTACCTTCCTTTACCTTTCTAGACCAGCAGTTCTCAACCCTGTCCTTGAATACACCCAACAGGCCATGTTTTGGGAATTTCTCTTAGCTAAAATAGCTGTCCAAAATACTAAGCCATTGACTCTGATTTAAAGCGGAGTTTCGCGAAAAATTTTTTTTAGATGTCAGCAGCTGCAAATACTGCAGCTGCTGACTTTTAAAATAAGGACACTCACCTGTCCCGGGGTCCAGCGATGTCGGCACCCGAGATCAAACCGTCCCTCGGAAAACCTGCAAACGTGGCCTGTTGGGGGTACTTGAGGACAGGGTTGAGAACCACTGTTCTAGACCATGTCCCAGCACTAGGGATGAGCCGAACACCCCCCGGTTCGGTTCGCACCAGAACCCGCGAACGGACCGCAAGTTCGCACGAACGTTAGAACCCCATTGACGTCTATGGGACTCGAACGTTCGAAATCAAAAGTGCTCATTTTAAAGGCTAATTTGCATGGTATTGTCCTAAAAAGGGTTTGGGGACCCGGGTCCTACCCCAGGGGACATGTATCAATGCAAAAAAAACTTTTAAAAACGGCCGTTTTTTCGGGAGCAGTGATTTTAATGATGCTTAAAGTAAAAAAAAAAAAGTGAAATATTCCTTTAAATATCGTACCTGGGGGGTGTCTATAGTATGCCTGTAAAGTGACGCGTGTTTCCCATGTTTAGAACAGTCCCTGCACCAAATGTCATTTTTAAAGGAAAAAATCTCATTTAAAACTGCTTGCGGGTTTAATGTCATGTCGGGTCATGGCAATATGGATGAAAATCAGTGAGACAAACGGCATGGGTACCCCCCAGTCCATTACCAGGCCCTTTGGGTCTTGTATGGATATTAAGGGGAACCCCGCACCCAAATTAAAATAAGGAAAGGTCCCTATATACTCTGAACAGCAGTATACAGGCGGTGCAAACAAGACAGGGACTGTAGGTTTGTTGTTAAGTAGAATCTGTTTGTAATTTTGAACATTTTTAATGTGTTTAGCTCCAGCCAAAAAATCTTTTCTAAGCTTTTTGGAAAACATAGGGAAGGGTTATCACCCCTGTGACATTTGTTTTGCGTCTTTCCTCCTCTTCAGAAGATTTCACCTCACTTTTTTGTCCCAATGAAAAATGTTTTTTGAAAATTTGTGTTTTTTTGTGGAACAAGGATTGGAAAGCATCAGTGGAAAGGAAAAATTGTTTTCCCATATTAACTCTTACAGGAGAGAATTTCCCTTCCTTAGGGGTAGATTTCATCTCACTTCCTGTTGTCTCCTTCCGTTTGCAAGTAGGAGTCGTTTGTAAGTTAGATGTTTGAAAGTAGGGTCCTGCCCTATATACTCAGCAGAAATTTGGGCCTTAGGTGTTGCTGTGGCCAAAACACTGTAAGCCCTCACAGGGCCCTGCTGTGAAATATTAGATCAAGAATTGTAATTACATGCCCCTGTTGAACAGGAGCTGAAAAATTAGGCCTTAGGCACTGGTGCTGGTGCCACAACACTGCAACCCCTCACAGACACTCTAGTTGGAACGCAGGAACGAGCCCTGCTGCAAAGTATTGCATCAAAAATTGTAATTACACGCCCCTGTTAGACAGGGGCAGAAAAATTGGGTCTTAGGCACTGGTGCTGGTGCCACAACACTGCAACCCCTCACAGACACTCTAGTTGAAACGCAGGAACAAGCCCTGCTGCAAAGTATTGCATCAAAAATTGTAATTACACGCCCCTGTTAGACAGGGGCTGAAAAATTGGGTCTTAGGCACTGGTGCTGGTGCCACAACACTGCAACCCCTCACAGACACTCTAGTTGGAATGCAGGAACGAGCCCTGCTGCAAAGTATTACATCAAAAATTGTAATTACACGCCCCTGTTAAACAGGGGCTGAAAAATTGTGCCTTAGGCACTGGTGGTGGCGCCCAGAACCAAAAATGTTCTTACAAGCTATCAGCGTGATGATTGAGGAGGAAGAGGATAATTACTCAGGGATAGTCACTCAGCATCAGCATAGGCAGTCTTTGAAGGGATCTGAGATTTCAAAAAAAATTATTCGGTTACATCTGCATCAGGTGCTTGGTAGCTGGTGGTGATCCAAGACTGATTCATTTTTATGAAGGTCAGCCGATCGACCGAGTCGGTGGACAGACGCACCCTGTGATCGGTTACCACGCCTCCAGCAGCACTGAATGTGCGTTCCGAAAGAACGCTGGATGCAGGACAGGCCAGTAGCTCAATTGCATACTGTGCAAGCTCTGGCCAGTGATCCATCCTCAAGACCCAGTAACCCAGAGGATTTTCGGTGGGAAAGGTGTCCAAGTCTGATCTTGCCCCTAGGTATTCCTGCACCATGTAAAACAGACGCTGGCGATGGTTGCTGGAACCGATCATACCTTGGGGCTGCGGACCAAAAAATTGTCTGAACGCATCGGTCAGACGGCCACCTTCTCCACCGCTCCTTCTTTGACTGACTGAAGCCTCAGCAACACGTTGTCCAGAAACAGGAGTTTGTAACCTCCCAGTCTCTGGGAACGCGTTGCACAGACCTTTCTGCAAGGCCTCCCGAAGATGTTTCATCCTCTGCTCCCTCTGCGATGGCAAGATAAGGTCCGCAACCTTACCCTTGTAACGTGGATCAAGGAGGGTTGCCAGCCAGTATTGGTCCTTCTCCTTGATACCACGAATACGAGGATCCTTACGCAGGCTTTGCAGGATCAGGGAGGCCATGCAGCGTAGGTTTGCTGAGGCATTCGGTCCGGAGTCCTCTGGGTCACTAAGGACAACAACGTCCGCAGCCACCTCCTCCCAGCCACGTACAAGTCCATGTGTTCCTTGGGACTGATCCCTTAAAGACTGCTGATGCTGAGTGCCAGGCTCCACCTCCATACTGACACAATCTTCCTCCTCCTCCTCCTCCTCCTCCTCGTCCTCTTCCTGTGTGATCGGCGGGCACGCAGGAACACTGTCTGGATAAAGGGGGCCTTGAGAGCTAAGGAAGTCCTCCTCTTCCTGCCTCTGTTCTGCCTCAAGTGCCCTGTCCATTATTCCACGCAGCGTGTGCTCCAACAGGTGGACAAGGGGGACAGTGTCACTGATGCATGCACTGTCAGTGCTCACCATCCTCGTGGCCTCCTCGAATGGTGACAGGACAGTGCATGCATCCCTGATCATGGCCCACTGGCGTGGGGAAAAAAAACCAAGGTCCCCTGACCCTGTCCTGGTGCCATAGTCGCACAGGTACTCATTGATGGCCCTCTGCTGCGTGTGCAGCCGCTGCAGCATGGCCAACGTCGAGTTCCACCTGGTGGGCATGTCACAGATTAGGCGGTTCTTGGGCAGGTTAAACTCCTTTTGGAGGTCCGTCAGCCGAGCACTGGCATTATATGACCGGCGGAAATGCACACAGACTTTCCTGGCCTGCCTCAGGACATCCTGTAAGCCCGGGTACCTGCCCAAGAACCGCTGCACCACCAAGTTAAGGACGTGAGCCAAACAGGGCACATGGGTCAGTTGTCCCTGTCGGAGGGCAGAGAGGAGGTTGGTGCCATTGTCGCAAACCACCATTCCTGCCTTAAGTTGGCGTGGCGTCAACCACCTCTGAACCTGCCCCTGCAGAGCTGACAGAACCTCTGCCCCAGTGTGGCTCCTGTCCCCCAAGCACACCAGCTCAAGCACCGCATGGCATCTTTTGGCCTGCGTACTTGCGTAGCCCCTTGAACGCCTACGGAGCACCGCTGGTTCCGAGGAAGAGGCCATGGAGGAAGAAGAAGAGGAGGGGGTGGAGGAGAGAGGTGTGTCACAATCAGCATTTTGGAGGCGTGGTGGCGGAACAACCTCCAACACTACTGCACCTTGTCCTGCATCCTTCCCAGCTGCCAGCAGAGTCACCCAATGCGCCGTGAAACTTAAGTAACGTCCCTGTCCATGCCTGCTGGACCATGAGTCAGCGGTAATATGCACCTTACCGCTGACCGCCCTGTCCAGCGAGGCATGGACATTGCCTTCCACATGCCGGTAGAGAGCCGGAATCGCCTTCCGTGAGAAAAAGTGGCGTTTGGGTACCTGCCACTGAGGAACCGCACATTCCACAAACTCACGGAAGGGGGCAGAGTCTACCAACTGAAAAGGCAGCAGTTGAAGTGCTAGCAATTTTGCCAAGCTAGCATTCAACCGCTGGGCATGTGGATGGCTGGGAGCAAACTTCTTTCGGCGGTGCAGCAGCTGGGGCAGGGAAATTTGCCTGGTACAATCTGACGTCGGTGTACCAAAAGCAGATTGCCCATAAGTACTTGGCTGTGACACACCTAATTCTACACCTTCATTCCTCTCACTGCAGGTCGCAGAGAGGACTGAAGGTCTAGTGGGGTTGGAAATCTCAGCTGATGAGGAGCAAGGAGAGATCGTCTTTGTTCTTTGGTGTGGGTCTTTTAGATACGCTTGCCAACGAACTGCATGGCAGGTCAACATATGTCTGGTCAAGCATGTGGTACCCAAGCGGGAGATGTTTTGGCCACGCGAGATACGCTTGAGACATATATTGCAAATAGCAGCGGTGCGATCTGATGCACTCGTCTCAAAAAAGGCCCACACCAAAGAACTTTTTGAATAACGCGCAGAGACTGCAGCGCCCTGCACATGTGGAGCTTTGGGGTGTGATGCAGTCAATGTGCTGCCCTTAGGCTGGCCCCTGGAGGGCATCCTGCCTAGTTGGTGATGTGCCACCTCCTCCTCCTCCTCCTCCTCCTCCTCTCTCCTATCAGGCACCCACGTTGAGTCAGTGACCTCATCATCCCCTCCCTCCTCATCACTGGAGCAAACCTGGCAGTATGCTGCAGCAGGGGGAGCATGACTGCCAGATTGCTGTCCTTCTTGGGCACCCCCTCTGTCCGTGCTCATGTTACTGCCTTCATTGAGCTCAGTATCATCATCAGAGCCTTCCAAACGCTGGGCATCCTCCTGGAGCATGTACCCAACACTGTGGTCAAACAGTTCGAGGGAATCCTCATGAGGACATGGTGGAGCTAGGGAAGGAGTCACTGATGACATTGAGCTGAGGGAAGAGGCCGCTGCTTTGCCAGACAAAGCACCCTGGGCATGGGTGAGAGAGGATGAGGAGGATGAGGACGGCTTGGTCATCCACTCGACCAAGTCTTCCGCATGTTGCGGCTCAACACGGCCAGCTGCCGAAAAAAAGGCCAAGCGTGTCCCATGGCCACGTGCTGATGAGGATGCACCGTCTCCACGACCAGCACTAGACACAGAGCCTGCTTGCCCTCTCTTATTGGCTTGTGACTGTCTGCCTCTCCTTCTTGGCCTTCCAGACATACTAATGGCCTGTAGCTGCACTAAGCTGGGATAGAACACCTGTAATTTTCTTCAGGTAGCTTTATATACTGTAACCAGACAAGCCTGCCTGTCAGTAGGAAGATAACAGGAACGGATCTAGCTGAACACTGTGAGCAGGACGTACTGCACTAAATGTATATAGCAGGAACGGATCTAGCTGAACACTGTGAGCAGGACGCACTGCACTGAATGTAAATAGCAGGAACGGATCTAGCTGAACACTGTGAGCAGGACGCACTGCACTGAATGTAAACAGCAGGAACGGATGTAGCTAAACACTGTGAGCAGGACGCACTGCACTGAATGTAAATAGCAGGAACGGATCTAGCTGAACACTGTGAGCAGGACGCACTGCACTGAATGTAAATAACAGGAACGGATCTAGCTGAACACTGTGAGCAGGACGCACTGCACTGAATGTAAATAGCAGGAACGGATCTAGCTGAACACTGTGAGCAGGACGCACTGCACTGAATGTAAATAACAGGAACGGATCTAGCTGAACACTGTGAGCAGGACACACTGTACTAAATGTAAATAGTCTAGCTGCCTGACCGTGGTACTAATAGGATCAAAAAGAACACCTGTAATTTTCTTCAGGTAGCTTTATATACTGTAACCAGACAAGCCTGCCTGTCAGTAGGAAGATAACAGGAACGGATCTAGCTGAACACTGTGAGCAGGACGTACTGCACTAAATGTATATAGCAGGAACGGATCTAGCTGAACACTGTGAGCAGGACGCACTGCACTGAATGTAAATAGCAGGAACGGATCTAGCTGAACACTGTGAGCAGGACGCACTGCACTGAATGTAAATAGCAGGAACGGATCTAGCTGAACACTGTGAGCAGGACGCACTGCACTGAATGTAAACAGCAGGAACGGATGTAGCTAAACACTGTGAGCAGGACGCACTGCACTGAATGTAAATAGCAGGAACGGATCTAGCTGAACACTGTGAGCAGGACGCACTGCACTGAATGTAAATAGCAGGAACGGATCTAGCTGAACACTGTGAGCAGGACGCACTGCACTGAATGTAAATAGCAGGAACGGATCTAGCTGAACACTGTGAGCAGGACGCACTGCACTGAATGTAAATAGCAGGAACGGATCTAGCTGAACACTGTGAGCAGGACGCACTGCACTGAATGTAAACAGCAGGAACGGATGTAGCTAAACACTGTGAGCAGGACGCACTGCACTGAATGTAAATAGCAGGAACGGATCTAGCTGAACACTGTGAGCAGGACGCACTGCACTGAATGTAAATAGCAGGAAAGGATCTAGCTGAACACTGTGAGCAGGACGCACTGCACTGAATGTAAATAGCAGGAACGGATCTAGCTGAACACTGTGAGCAGGACGCACTGCACTGAATGTAAATAGCAGGAACGGATCTAGCTGAACACTGTGAGCAGGACGCACTGCACTGAATGTAAACAGCAGGAACGGATGTAGCTAAACACTGTGAGCAGGACGCACTGCACTGAATGTAAATAGCAGGAACGGATCTAGCTGAACACTGTGAGCAGGACGCACTGCACTGAATGTAAATAGCAGGAACGGATCTAGCTGAACACTGTGAGCAGGACGCACTGCACTGAATGTAAATAGCAGGAACGGATCTAGCTGAACACTGTGAGCAGCACGCACTGCACTGAATGTAAATAGCAGGAACGGATCTAGCTGAACACTGTGAGCAGGACGCACTGCACTAAATGTAAATACCAGGAACGGATCTAGCTGAACACTGTGAGCAGGACGCACTGCACTGAATGTAAATAGCAGGAACGGATCTAGCTGAACACTGTGAGCAGGACGCACTGCACTGAATGTAAATAGCAGGAACGGATCTAGCTGAACACTGTGAGCAGCACGCACTGCACTGAATGTAAATAGCAGGAACGGATCTAGCTGAACACTGTGAGCAGGAAGCACTGTACTGAATGTAAATAGCAGGAACGGATCTAGCTGAACACTGTGAGCAGGACACACTGCACTGAATGTAAATAGCAGGAACGGATCTAGCTGAACACTGTGAGCAGCACGCACTGCACTGAATGTAAATAGCAGGAACGGATCTAGCTGAACACTGTGAGCAGGAAGCACTGTACTGAATGTAAATAGCAGGAACGGATCTAGCTGAACACTGTGAGCAGGACACACTGCACTGAATGTAAATAGTCTAGATAGAAGATAACAGGAACGGATCTAGCTAAACTGAATACAGTGTATATATATATATGCAACACCTGGGATGCATATATATACACAATACACTGTAAGTGCAGCTAACTGACTGACTGTTCTACCTAATCTATCTAACTCAAATCAAATGACACTGTCTCTCTCTCTCTCTATCGCTCAGCACACCGGAACACACACTACACAGGGCCGCCGTGCAGGCGGCCTTATATAGTGTGGGGTGTGTACTAAATCCCCTGAGCCATAATTGGCCAAAGCCACCCTGGCTTTGGCCAATTACAGCTCTCTCTACTGACGGCGCTGTGATTGGCCAAGCATGCGGGTCATAGTGCATGCTTGGCCAATCATCAGCCAGCAATGCACTGCGATGCCGCAGTGAATTATGGGCCGTGACGCGCCACACGAATTTGGCGCGAACGGCCCATATCGTTCGCAATTCGACGGACGGTCGAACAGCCGATGTTCGAGTCGAACATGGGTTCGACTCGAACACGAAGCTCATCCCTACCCAGCACTTACTTTTCTGATATCTTATAATGAAAGAAACAGCTTTCATTATTAGGCTTGCAGTCCTAACGCTACTGAATTTATAAGCGTCTCCACAATGGAAGCACATGCATTAAACGGATAGATGAGAAAAGAGACTGGGAGTTTTGGGACTTTAAAATGAGGTCGATGGACAGCGTGGAGGTGGATCGAATACATTATGTATTTATTTGTCATAAAAAATGTATCAAATATATCACAAACATAAACCACATGAGAGAAAAGAACATTGTAATAAATGTCATTCCATAATTGTTTATACACACATATGTATGTGCGCATACAATAGGGCATCGAGAATACATCAAATATGTCAACTGGATGCCACATAGTGGTCTCGGCTGATAAGTAAGTACATACAATGAATACATATATATATATACACATGAAAACAGCACTGAGCGGTGAAAATAAAATGGTGAGAAAACGTAAAACCATAATTGATTGAAGGAGAATATTCCGAGTTGATGGTAGAGTATGAGCACGTATCTAAAATAACAAAATAACAAAAATGCCCGACATGTTTCCTGTCAACCACTCAGCAGGGGCAGGATGCTCTAAAATATCTGTGAAGTGTAGTGAAAGGATTGGGGGGGAATGGGCGTGACTGGAGGTTGAGGGGAAGGGGAGGACGTTGCGGGACCGGACCTGGCTGCTCCACCTGATGCCCACGCTGGAAGCTCAGACGCTGTAGCGGCTCTCCCCATGCCTGTGACGGACGGACATCGTGAATGCAGGGGGGACAACTAGTGGGCGGTTTGTCTAGACCTGACCGGAGCCTCGGCTCATGCTTCTCTGGGGACAGGAGCCTACATCCTACAGGATCACTCATTGGAGCGGCTGGCCGGCTGAGTATAGGGAGGAGGACGCTGTTGGGTAGAGCGGCTGACCGGACGGCCGTGCGAAGAAAGATCGCTCAGGTACGCTGTGTGCTGTGGGAGAGCCCACTGGTGGTCTCCATGGATGAGATTGCTGGAAACTTCCCCTTGGGGGCGTCCTCTGGTGAGTTCCTATTGTGGAGTGTGGGGAGGAGGACGCTGAAGGGTGGAGTGGCTGCTGTAAGAAGGGGGGTGAGTGCACTGTTTAATGCTTCATTTGCACGGATTGCTCGGTTGCTCGGTTGGAGGTGGCTCTCTCCTGGGGTCAATAGCACACTCCATGGGAAGAAACATATAGCAGAGACTGTATAACCGTTTATTCCTGAAGACCCAAGGGGTGAGAGGAGACAAGATGACTAGAAAGAAAGGGTCAGAGGAAACTGCAGCACAGGAAGGATCTGGGGCACACAATCTGCATGGCCCCAAGGATAAAGCAGGTCAGGGAGCAGCCACGAAGCTGGAGCGTTTTGCCCATACACCAAATTGCACACCTAAGAAAGGTAACCAGGTGGGGGGTGCGCAATTTCAGGGGGCGCAGACCAACCACCCTGGGGGAAGGAAAAGTCAAGGCTCAGCTGAAGTATGTGTACCCATAGTCACGAAATTGGCATCACAGACATATTTGAAAAGGGAGAGTGGATTGAGCAATGAAATAATAGAGGGAAAGGGGACACTAGAACAGGAACCATCTTTAAAGGGCATTCTCCTAGCAATTAATGTTTGTAAGATCTCTCTGTTGGACCTATCGGATCAGCTCAGAGGTATTAGAGATGATTTAGTCATGCTGAAACGGGATATGCAGGAGGTATGCGCTCGGACTACCGCTCTCGAGGGGAAACTCAGCCAGGAGAAGGTTGATGTGAACCCATTGAGACATGAAGTCAAAATGATAAAGGAGCAATTGCATATGTGTCTACGGAAAATGGATGAATATGAGAACAGGGCACGCAGGAAGAATGTGAGGGTTCTGGGTCTCTCCGAAAAGAGCGAGGGTAACAACCCCGCAGAATATATGGAGGGATGGTTTAGGGATATGTTTGGCAAGGATTCGTTTTCCAATCTATTTGCAATTGAACGTGCACACAGAGTTGCCCCTAGGATTCCATCTTCAGGGGGTCAGCCAAGGCCTCTCATTGTTAAACTTCTGTTTTTCAGGGATAAAGTCACCATTCTCCAGAGAGCAAGGGAGATGAAAAACATACAGTATAATGGTGTAAGAATATCCCTATATCCAGATTTTTCCCCTGAGCTGCAAAGACAGAGGGCAAAGTTCACAGAGTGTAAACGGAGATTACAGCAGCACAAAATAGGTTATGCGCTATTATACCCAGCCCGCTTACGGGTAACAGCAAACGGGGAGGTGAAGTTCTTTAATGCTCCTGCAGAAGTTTTCTCATGGTTGGAGAAAAATGAGGGAAGGTCACGGCACGGTGAAGGGCCATAGAGGAAAATAAGGGAGGAGGAGGAGGACAGAATCTGGGGTTTTTGTTCAGTGGACTGACGGACATTTAGGGAATTTGATTTTTGCTTTATTTTTCCTTTTTCTCTCTTTCTCCATTTCTCTCTTCCCTTTTTTCACTGATACATTTATAGAGGTGTGGGTTTAGGGGGGTCGTAGATATCAATCCTTTATACACTAGTTATGCTGGGGGTAATTCCCCTCTTACAAAGGTTCTGGTAGCAACGCAAAAGGGGGAAGGAGGAACACCCACGTTTAGAGGGTTAACACGGTCACTTTAGAATCCCGGTGAGATGGGCCCAAGGTTGGGCAGGTGGGGGAAGGGAAGGGGGGAGGGGGGGATGGGAAGGGGGAAGGGGGGATGGGAAGGGGGGGTGGGAAGGATCGGGGGAGGGGGTATGTATAAGGTTGCATGGGGGGGGGAGTGATAAGGGTGTGGAGTGGATTGAAGTAAGAAGCACTGAATACACACAAAAAGCAAAAGCACAAAAATCTCAAATATTATTCACAATAGTTTGGGGATTGAGAATTATTTTGAGTGGAGTTAAGACACAGGAACAGGTGAATGATAGGCACAAAAGTTGGTAGGAGGGAAAGCTTAGGGACATTTAGGTGCATGAAGATATGTTCATGAAATGTGCAGGGGGTAAAGGAGGTGTGTAAAAAACAAGCAACTTTTACTATGGCCAGAACAAGGGATGTCAGGATACTCTGTCTTCAGGAGACCCACCTGGATAAAGGTACGGTTAGTGCTTTGAGGAATAGGAACTATCAGGAGCAGTATCACTCAACTCACACCTCGTACTCGAGGGGTGTGAGTGTATTGATAAATACTGGCTTGGTTTTCTCCTGCAGACAGCGTAAACTGGACAAGAAAGGTCGGTATGTTTTTCTCTACTGTAATATTGAGGGTCGGGATTGCATTCTTGCAAGTGTATATATACCTCCACCATTCAACACAGAGATACTCAGTGAATTGACAAGTTTTATAGTGGATAAATCTGGGGTGTCGGTTATAGTGACGGGGGACTTTAATATGGCCATGGACAATTGCTTAGACAGGTTCCCAGCAAGGGTGGCTTCTGGAGGGGTATCTAGGGGTCCGCTCCTCCAATTTTGTGAAGAGGTAGGATGGGTGGACATCTGGAGGAAGTGGCATCCGGGTGAGAAGCAATATTCGTGTCACTCTAGGACGCATGCCACTTTATCCAGGATTGATTTAGTGCTTTGTAATGAGGAAGCCCTAAAGATAGTGGTAGGGGTGGACTATGAGCCAAGGGGGCTCTCAGACCATTCTCCAGTAGTCTTTTCAGTCAGAACCGGGTTGAGTTTCGAAAGGGGGGAGTGGAAATTGAACCCCTTTTGGCTCAAAGTAATTGAGGATGATGGGGGGATTGTAGGCAACCTGAAAGAATTTATAAATCTGAATCTAGGATCCGCCCCGCTAGGTATAACTTGGGATGCCCTGAAGGCGTTTCTTAGGGGGGTCTTTATACAGAAAATCTCCTATGTTAAAAAGAAATCACAGGCCAGGGAACACGGAATAAGGGAAAAGGTGAGGGAGGCGGAAGGTAGATATTATTATTATTATTATTATTATACAGGATTTATATAGCGCCAACAGTTTGCGCAGTGCTTTACAACATGGGGCAGACAGTACACTTACAATACAAATCAATACAGGAGGGATCCCTGCTCGTTAGAGCTTACATGTGGAGGAACCAACCCTAGCTAGATATGAGGTTTGGGTAGAGGGTCAGGAGGAATATAGGAAACTAGCTCTGGAGAAAGCGGAAAAGAGGAGAATGTTTCAGAAGCAGAACCTTTTTGGTGAAGGGGAATTAGTGGGAAGAACTTTGGCATTGATAGCTAGGGCAAATGGCCCCTCATCCACTATATCAGCAATATGGGATAGGGAAGGGAGAATTATAAGAACTACCCCTGGCATAGTAGAGGTGTTTAAGGATTACTATGAAGGTTTATAGAAGGCCCCACAGTTGGATGTAGAGGGAGAAATGTGGGAGTTTTTTGAAAAACTGAAAATAGTCCTGTTATCTAGTGAGGAGAGGGACGCTCTGGAAACCCCGTTGACACTGGCGGAGCTGCAAAGAGTGGTAATGGAAATGGCGAATCAGAAAGCGTCAGGACCCGATGGTCTGCCCATAGAAATTTACAAGAGATATGGGGACGTTTTGCTCCCAAAACTATTGGAAGTTCTGAACGGAGCTGTGGTGGAAAGTAGATTGCCCATGTCCATGACAGAAGCCACTATTATAATTTTGCTAAAAGAAGGGAAGAATCCGTTAGAGGTAGCTTCATACAGACCGATCTCACTTCTATGCACAGATGTCAAGATTCTGGCAAAAGCCCTAGCAGACAGGTTAAAAAAGATAATTTCTAAAATAATACACCCAGACCAAACCGGTTTTATACCGGATAGATCGGTGAGCATGAACATCAGGCGAGTTTATGGTAATGTACAAATACCTACGGAGAAAGGGGGGAATAGAGCTATCTTATCACTAGATGTGGTCAAGGCATTTGATAGCCTTGAGTGGCACTATTTGTGGAAAGTACTGGCAGAGTTTAAATTTGGCCCTAATTTTGTGAAATGGTTGAGACTCCTGTATGACAAACCAAGAGCCAAAGTTAGGGTCAATGGGGAGTGCTCCGAATAGTTCCAGTTGGGAAGGGGGACAAGACAGGGTTGTCCATTATCGCCCCTGCTCTTCGTCCTCGCATTGGAGCCTTTGGCGGTTGCTCTAAGAACGTTGCAAGAATTCCAGGGCTTTAGAAGAAGGGGTGTAGAGGAGAAAGTCGCAATGTATGCGGACGATATTCTGTTGTTTTTGGAAGATACACAGGCCTCATTGTTAGCCGCCATGAAACTGATTAAAGAATTCAGGCGGTTTTCTGGTCTAAGAATTAATTGGGAAAAATCAGCTCTCTTGCCAATAGATCCCCTGGTAGACCCGCTCCCGAGACAGGTAAATTCAATAAAAGTTGTAAACCAAATGAGATACTTAGGGGTAAATATAACAAAAGACCCGGGGCAGTATATAACAGGCAATGTAGTACCATTAATGGTGAAGTTAAAACAGAAGAGTGGGGTGTGGGGTAGTCTTCCTCTCTCGGTCGCCGGGAGATGTAATCTTATCAAGATGATATGGATGCCGCAAATTCTATTTGTAATACACAATTCCCCCGTCTGGATTCCAAAACATTGGTTTAAAAAACTGGACAGTTTGTTCAGGGAACTAATCTGGAAAAACGTGGTGGCAAGGATTGGTTTGCAGGTGCTACGGCGGACGAGGGAGGTGGGAGGCCTGGCTCTACCGGACCCCTGGGGCTACTTTTTGGCAGCCCAAATGCAGTTTATGAGAGGCAGCAACCTGCCTGAAGAAAGGGTAGGAGGAAACAGCATATGGATGAATAACATCAGTCACGATACAGTGGTGGAAGCAGTGGAGGCAGAATTTTTTGGGTATAGCTGTCCCACAACTCAGCTAATGATTAGATGTTTTCTCCAATATGGAACAACAAAAATTTAAAAGAGCTCAATGTGATGGGAAAAATGGAGGAATGGGACAGGAGAGGTATCCACTGCTTGGCGCAACTGTATAGGGCAAGGAGGTTGAAATCGTTTCAAGAGATAAGAGAGGAGTTTGCAGTGCCCAATAGATTATTTTTTGGTTATTTGCAAGTGAGGCATGCCCTGGAGGTACAATTTAGAGGAGAGGAGATAGAGTGGAGCGAAATGCCTTTACTAAGGAAATGGGTAAATACTAGGGGCTCTAGAGGGCTGATTTCTGAGATGTATAGAAGTATAAATATGGCGGGGCAGGAGGGGGAAGTGGAGTCTAAAAAGAGAACTAAATGGGAGGTAGAGGTTGGCACAATAACGGAGGAACAGTGGAAGTATATTTTGGCATTAGGACCAAGGATCTTTTTGTCACCGTCACAGGGGGTATCTCACTTGTATTTGATATATAGACTTTATTATACACCAGAAAAAAATTTTAAGTTTGGAAGGAGGCAGGATGTGAAATGTCAGCATTGTGGGGACGGGAGAGGAGACCTGATACACATGTTCTGGCGATGTCCCAAGTTATACAGGTATTGGGAAGAATTAGTGGAGAAAATTAATGCAGTATTTGGGTCCTCGCTGAGCATGGAGGCTAGAACTTGTCTTTTGAGTTTGATGGAGGAAAATGACATGCTGAAAGATACCCAGACCGCAATTATAAGATGCCTGTTTCAGGGAAGGATGGCAGGCAAAAGATCCCCCAACAGTAGCAGAATGGAGAAAAGAGGTAAAAGATATGATCATAAAGGAGGAACTCTGGTATAGAAAGAGAGGTAGTTTGAAGAAATATAAGAACATATGGAAGTTATGGCTGGAGTATGAATGGGCTGAATAGGTATAAGAGCATTAGGTAGAATGGGTGGTGTGAGTATGGGGTGGAGGGAGGGTGAAGGGAATGGTGGGAGGGGAGGCATGGAGGGGAGATAAAGGGTAAAATGTTTGGTGATACCGCTGAAGTTGTTATATGTGTTGTTTATGTTACTTGTTTGGCTGGATAAGTCTTTATTTCAAATATAAAAAAAAGGATGTGAATAATAAAGATAAGTTGGAAATCAGCCACAAGGATGTGAAAAATGAGAGGGGATAAATTTTGATCTCCAAAGTTGATACAACGTCTCTCAGAAAAATTTTCGCTGAAGTGGTATAAAAAAAATAAAAAAAAAGTGTAGTGAAATAGAAATTATTCTATATGCTATATGCGACTGATTGTGGCAGAGAGAGGTAAATGAGTCCCCCCTGAGTACTTACATGAAGTCAGTGCAAAGAGGTGTGGCAATAATGTAACCAAGGCCAAGATAGTGGTTCTTGCCGGGATCTGAGGTGGGAGAGCCGTGCACCAGCAGAGCGCGTGCGAAAATGCCCCCCACACACACAGAAACTGGGTGACTTGGTCTGGGAATGAGACATATGTATTACTGTGCCAAAATGACGGCCAAAAGAGATCGGGGAACAAAAAAGGGGGGAATGCATAAATAAATATGTCATGATGTGCAAAAATATATAAATTACATCAGGTAGAAGAAAAAAAAAATAAAGATCAAGAAGATCTGAGCAAAAACTTGAATAGGGAAAAAAAGGGGAAGAAAAGTGAACCATATCCACTGCCCAAAGGAGGCGGTATAACAAGAGGCAGCAGAGACAGTACCTGATGAATCAGGAATGAATGGATAAAAGGAAAGAAATGACTGCAGTAATAGGGTATAAATGGGATAACCTGGTATAAGCTTACATGTATCCAAGAAGAGTAGACAAGTACTTTGGTGAGGTCTATCATCATCAGTTTGTGACACCCAGACTGTGTGAGACTGGACCCCCAGCAAGAGCACAGTGGCAGCAAAGGTCTACAGTGTGTCCCGAACCATATTTTACATCAGTAACAAACAAATGGCCCCTGCCCCCACCTTTAACTGGCCTTCACAGCAAGTAACACATGGAAGGGCAAACACATGAAAGGCAAAAACAGAATATTCCATAGCTCAACTCACCAACCAGTCTGCCAACTGACCAAATTAACCTGTCCAACAGTCTGCATTAAAAACAGGGATTTAGTTAGCACGCATTTGCAAATGCATGCATAAGCTGCAAGGCCTCTTCACGGCACCCTGAATATGCTTGCAGTTCTAACGCTACTGAATTTATAAGCGTGTCCACAATGGAAGCACATGCATTAAATGGATAGATGAGGGGCAGGTGGGCCTGGAGGCAGCCCAATCCCCCTTAAAGAAATAGAAGCACACTGGACACCCAGCAAGAGCACAGTGGCAGCAAAGGTGTACAGTTTGTCCCCGGACCATATTTTACACCAGTAACAAACAAATGGCCCCTGCCCCCACCTATAACTGGCCTTTACAGCAAGGAGCACATGGGAGGGCAAACACATGAAAGACAATCATTATTAGGCCCGTACAACTTTTACAGTGGCAGCAACTGGAAGATCAGTCCCTTTTGATCTAGGCATACCCCTCAGAGCTACACCCCCCAAAATTCCTTTCCATACACATAGTATGTAGGCAGGCTCTTCAGAGTGAAGGCAACATCATGGGTTTGCTGGCAAATAAATCAATGTATGAATGGGCAGGGGACCAAGAGAGGTGAGGATAGGAGGAGTTCTGTAGTCCAGCAGGCAGAGCTGACAATGGTGCTGGGGATTTTAGGGCAGCAAGACAGAATCACAACGGATATCTGGTAGATCAACAGTTATTTTTCTGTACTTGAAGCATTGTTAAAAAAAATTCTGACATGAAAAAAAAAAGACAGAATTTTTGTGTGTGGTTTTTTTTTACATAGGTTATGGTTTATTTTATGTCATTTACTTGCATACTGTTTAAAAAAACAAAGCAGCTTTTCAATATTCAACATTTTCATGTAACAGGATTACATAAACAATGTCATTAGATGTAATAAGGTATGCTTGATTTAGACATTTCATGGCTGAACTTCAGCTCAGTTGCCCTACAGCATTCCATTGCTGCCATAGAGGCTCACAGACCATGAGTGAAATAATGGATATGTCCTTCACGTCTGTGTAACTACACTATTAAGTCTATTTTTACATTTTTACACACAAGATTCAAACAACTTTCACCCGGCACTTACTGTTAAAAGTCTGAACTCTGGCATCTTTACCTAAAACTGAAGCAACCAATGTGGCAGTATACACAGCATTAACACAATCTCACGTCAATGATATCCAAGGGTGAGCTAAACACTTAGAGGTCCCCTGAAAGACTTGGCAAAAAAAAGAAAAAAAAAGCCATTGAAAAAACAATTAAATCTGCACCACGGAAGAATTCAAAAAATGAGTGAGTGCAGCAGTTATCAGTATGGTGTAAAGATAAAACTAACAATGGGCAAATATAGGTGATAGCGCTGTCTTTCTATATTTGCCTAGAAAAATAAACCAAAAGTTTCTGTGGTGGTTGGCTTCTTCCAGTTTTAAATATTAAATTAATGCTTAATGTCTATTTATTAGTGTAATGCTCCAGTACATCCAAGGGTAAAAATGCAGATATTACTGTAATCAGATCATGCAAATGGCTTTTTTTACACACAATGTTGAATAAAGAGAATGTGCTTAATTAGGCTGTATGCACAGCAATGGATGGTAAGCTAAAGTCCATATGTACTGTATTCTAGTTAGCTGGGAAACCTTCCATCCTGCAAACTGATACGTTTCTTTAGCAAAATCCAAGATCCAGGTTCTAATTTAGTTTCTAAATCTTACTATACACAGTTATTATAACAAATGCCAAATATTGAATGCGTGGATAGATTTATAAGGAATTTTGAAATTGGAAAGTTATAATAAAGCTAGATCTAATTTTTGGTCTCAAAATGTAGAAAAACTAAGCTGAATCTGGTCTAAGTTAGTTTTATCCTTCCTTATACAATGAATGGCATAATCTTTTTAGTAGTGAGATCCATGCTAAAATTGTTTTAGTTAAACTACTTTTAGTTTATGTTAGAACTACAACTCAATATTATTACCATATATGTGATCTTTTCTTTTGCTGCCACCATATGTACTTATGCATGCTAATTGTTAAAATTCAATAAACAAATTATTATTCAATAAACAAATTTGACAAGGAAAAAAAAAAGAAAAGAAAAAGACGAATCTGCACAAATGAGCTTTTAAACATGGAAATTAGCTTAGCTTGCAATTAGGGTTGAATGCCCAAACTTTTGCTGTTCGGCCCCCTGTTTAGTAGGAGCCAAGCATCATATATAGAAGTGGTATTTCTACGACTTTTATGTATGACAGCTTCCCCCCTGTCAATGATTCCTAAGGAAGCAGAGGGTGCTGGCACCATCCTCACCCCTAGCAACCGCTGCTGTCACTGGCACATTGCTTACATGGCCAGAAATTTCCAGCCATGTTGGCACTGGCTATATTTGGGCAATGACATTGACCATATATGGCCATGGCCACATTTTATCAATGATTATTATTATTATACAGGATTAAAATAGCGCCAACAGTTTACGCAGCACTTTACAATATAAAAGGGAGACAATACAGTTATAATACAATAAGATACAAGAGGATTAAGAGGGCCCTACTCAGAAGAGCTTACAATATCTAATGATGCCACTACTATCCCCCACCACTTCCCTTATATAGTTGATGACAGCTTACGGAGCTGGTTTTAGGCAAGCACTACTGTCAGGCTACTGTTATGTAGACTGGGTATGTCTGGTTTTTAAATTCAGTGAGTTGGCGGGCATCATGAT
Organism: Lithobates clamitans; assembly: GCA_037952925.1. Taxonomy (NCBI): domain Eukaryota; kingdom Metazoa; phylum Chordata; class Amphibia; order Anura; family Ranidae; genus Lithobates; species Lithobates clamitans. The sequence continues at coordinate 2,563,964 of JBBGZY010000421.1, read as the reverse complement.
TGATGATTTATTTATAATGGGTGACCTTTTTGGGGGGATTTTTATTTTTTAATAAACATTTGGATTTCTAGGTTATCCTTTTTTTTAAATTAGTAGAGGTACTCATTTACATCGGGGATGGTATCTGGGGACCCCCTTATTTATATGGGGTATCTGCAAACCCCCACAACCACTGGCCAAGGGGCCCTTGTCCCTGTCCTCATCAACATGGGAATAAGGTGCCTTGCCAGGGTGTCTCCTGTGGCAAGGTTCTCCCTATATTCAGTGCATGTGGCCTGTTATGGTTCAAGAGGGGAGGGGGAGCATGCTTGTCCTCCCCTTTCCTGGCCAGCCAGACTGCATGCTTGAATTAAGGATCTGGCATGGATTTTCTAGGGGACCTAGACCTTGCACCTTGCCTCCGTCCTGCTTACTTAAGCCGTCCAGCCCAGAGGATCTCTGCCTTCGCCCTAGTCAACATCACAGAGGCTCTCTCCTGCATTCCTTCTAAAAGATTTGCTTGGCTGACATCCCTACTGGCTCCAGATCCTGCTTGCTGTTTTGCTACGCTCATCTCCGGCTCCCCAACGTTTGGCTTGTCTGACTATCTGTTCTAGTTCCTGAACTCTGGCTATGTTTTGACTACATTTGTTCTATTTACTTTTATTATTAAACAAGTGTGATTTAACTGTACTTCTGTCTCGGTCTGATTTCATGGTTTCTGACAAAACCATCTAGTAAGCCTTCATCCTATTGGTGGCGGACTACTCACCTTCACATATTGTTTCACCATCTATCCACTATTTTGATGTCAAATTGATCTTATGAACACTTGGCATATGCCCCTTTAAGGGTCATTTGGTCTCACCACGCATTTGGTTTTTCATTTCACTCATGAACTTCTTGTTTTTTTCCTTTTATTCTATTTTATGCAAAATCACTGTGTATTCATTCAATTAGAGTTCCACATTGTTTATACTGATCATTGTGAGACCTATTCAAATGTCTTTGATCACTTGAAGTTTTAGCGCTGCACTTTTACTTTTATCAGTATTTTTGCAATTGTCTGTTTGCTGCGTTAGCTGCTGTGTTTTATTTAAGGGCGTAGCGTGGTATTATATGTGCATTTTTTCATTAGTCATAGATAGCAAGAGGAACATACAAATGTAGGTGAAACCCCTGGTAATATATTTCAGGGGGAAAGAATTTGAAAATACTCTGTTCTCTTTGTCAGACACCAGTTCTTTGATGCTTACTGTATTTGTGCATACTGTATGTAGAAGTTTGATTTCCGAGTAATTTTATGGAACCCTGCCTTGTAAAGAGAACTGAGGATTGAAAGCTTGCATCTCAAAATTTACTCTGGGAGAGTATTGCCTACATTTTTACTTTCAAGTAGTTTCAAAGAACAGATGAGCCAGGAGTTAATAACATCTTTTTGAGAATCGGCAGACTAACTGCTAATTGTGAGGCTTTACACAGAATGAGGTCCTGCTAACTGCATCTGTTAGTGCTGTAATTACTTATATCCATAACCACATAAAAACTAAGTAAAAGTTCTTTATATTATTTAAATGTTTCTACCATTATAGCCACCATTATCATTCAACTTAAGGAAACACGTTTTAGTCTGTATTTAGTAACTAATTATTAAAGCAGTAACCACCCCCACCCCCCACAAAATGTAATATAGTAGTATACCCATTTGTAAATGTGGTGTCTGCATTGGTTTCCATTTTGGGGGGGGGGGGGGTTTATCATTTTTACACATTATCCTGCCAGTAAATCAGTCATTTTTTCATCTTCCTTTCACAGAACAAGCTGTCCAACAAAAGTGGGAGTTATAGCGCTGAAGATGACAGGGGGGTTTACATTGGTCAGTTTTTTACATTTATGGAAAACCTTTATCCAAGGAAAAGAATAAAACTCATGCTGTAACTGCTTTAAAAGCGTTAGCTGAAATTCAACTTTAATTTGTTATTCAAATCCATGTAGATCTGCTACGGTAGCACATCTAACTGTATGCTCTCCCCAAACTGACAATGCTGCTTTCCAAAGGTGTCTTCATTGCTTGTTCAGTGGACTGGGGACATCCCAAGAAAGGAAGTGTGTTACTATCCCAATCACTAAGTGAAAATAATGGCTGAAAAGAAAATAGATGCAACCACTACATTTAATAGTAAGCTGTATTATATTATATTTTCGTTTTGGGGTTTTATACCACTTTAATGTATAGCATGCTTGAACTTTAACGTGTGCAGTAATCTAAAGTTGAAAATCAAATATATGATAGCTTGCCTTTCTTCTTTCTTCTGCTTTGCCTTGCATTCCTGTAATTGTACTTGGTGATCATGTCCTTCTCCAGGGACCTCCTGTGATAGGATGGCAAGGTTCACTCACTTTGTCTTGATGCAGTAGCAGCGTACAGTACAGTATTGTACAGTGCAGTAGCACCCTATGCTGTATGCCTGTAAACACAAATGTAAGGCCACATGCCAAAACACATTTGTCTGGCACATTAAGATGAATCCCCAGAAACGCCTTTTGTAATGCCCTCAGCTGTTTTCATTGACAGTGGTTCCAGAAAGACGGATTGGACAGCAGGGCCGTGTAGCTATAGCTAAGGTGTGCTCAGGCTGGCATGACAGAAGCCTGATGCAGCCAAGGAGATGTACACAGAAGCGGTTATGTTAAATTTAGTTAAGTTTTTTTAAAGGCTCGGTTTACACCTAATGCCGATGAGGCTCACAGTAGGGGTCCTGTGCATTCTGGTTCACCATTTCAGGTCTGATTTCAGCCTGACTTTTGGGCTGAATTCTGACCTGAAACGGATCAAGAGACACACAGGACTCTTGTGCAATTCGCACCGGAGCTGCATCGGCTCCATAGAGATCCCGCATCCAATTTGCAATAGTGTGAACCTGGCCTTATGCAATCCTGATTAGTTAATACAGCTATTTTACTGAGATGCCAAATTTAAGTTTAAACATATTTAATAAAAAAAAGCTTTTATAATTACACAGATGGATTTATAAATTATGCCAAAAGAAGATTTAGGGTTTGACATATTGGGCATCTATTTACTCGGTGCAACCTCGCCTTTACCAAAAATTTGGGTAGTTTATTGCGTTTGTTTGCCCTAAAATTCATTTTAGTGTGTTTTTTACAAAAAATCTGCGGTAATTTATCAAATAAAAAAAAGTCGGTCTTACTGGGGAGCTTCAGAATTCTCTGCCTATAGGCTCCTGAGATGTAAATCTGGTCCTGACTGCATTGCACAAAAGAGAAAATTGCACTTTGGTGCACTTTGGTGTGTTAGGCAGCCCATTCATTTAAATGCAAAGCATGTTAACTCGTAGCCTAATATATGTTTAAGTGTGTGAGCTTACGCACCTATAAACTGTTCTTGGATAATGGTGCTGGAAGTCTGTTACTCTATGTAAGCTGCCATATGCTGCCATGTTAAGAAAAATAAGGCAGTTCATATTTTAAATCAGTACCAGGAAAAATACTTACAAAAATGAATGAACAGTGTATTATGTGCTGGTGCATGCTTATGTTCCTTAAAATCTTCACTCCTCTTCTTTTTTTTTTTTTTTTTTTATTTAAAGATATGACACAGATACAAATATAAAGATAGCTTCGCATTGCATTTAAACTATAATGAACGCGTCAAGTATAACAGTCAAAACATAACAGTTACATGTGAGTGAAGATCATTATTCAGTTATAGGGCGTACACACAGTCGGACTTTGTTCGGACATTCCGACAACAAAATCCTAGGATTTTTTCCGACGGATGTTGGCTCAAACTTGTCTTGCATACACACGGTCACACAAAGTTGTCGGAAGATCTGATCGTTCTGAACGCGGTGACGTAAAACACGTACGTCGGGACTATAAACGGGGCAGTGGCCAATAGCTTTCATCTCTTTATTTATTCTGAGCATGCGTGGCACTTTGTCTGTCAGGTTTGTGTACAAACGTTTGGAATTTCCGACAAAATTTTATCTCCTGCTCTCTAACTTTGTGTGTCAGAAAATCCGATAGAAAATGTCCGATGGAGCCCACACACGGTCGGAATTTCCGACAACACGCTCTGATCGGACATTTTCCGTCAGAAAATCCGACCGTGTGTACGGGGCATTAGACTGAGATACCACTCGCTGAAGTCTAATATAGTGTAAACATAAATATCTGTGCCCATCACTTTTTGTGCCTTTTTTGTTGAAAGAGAGAAATAGTAAAGGTAGAAAGAGAAGACAAAGAAGAGAGAAAAAGAAAGAGAGATAAAAAAAAAATTATATATATATATATATATATATATATATATATATATATATATAATCAACACTCCAAGGAGAGGGAGGGGGGAGGGGAGGGACAGTTGCCCCCGGGGAGCCAAGTTCAGTAATACTGAACTGTCGATGGAGATCCTAGATGATGGATCCTGACAAGTATTGATGGAATTCGTCGGAGAAGCGAAAGTGGTTCCAATGAAACCATCTGGACTTATGTTCCTCCGACGTATCTCGCAACGCAGAGGTCAGATCCTCTATCTGCTCAATGTCCTTCACTCTAGCAAACCATTGGGCCACCGTTGGCGCAGACTGTTGCTTCCAAAGAGGTGGGATGCTAGCCCGAGCCGCATTAAGGAGATGCTTGAGGAGGGATTTGTGGTAATGTTTCCTTGACAGGGGCGTAAGGTTAAGAAGAACTGCAGCTGGATTATCCTGAAGGGAGATATCCGTGAGTTTCTGTACGAGCTTAAGCACCGGCTGCCAAAAAGTTTGGAGCATTGGGCAGTCCCAACAAAATATGTAATAGAGTGCCTGGGCGTAGGTTGCAGCGCCAGCAGCGGTCAGTTTGTAGAGGAAATATCTTAGCCAGCACTGAAGGGGTTCTGTACCAGAGCGTCACTCTTTTATATGTGGTCTCTTGGTATTTGCTGCACATAGAGGATTTTTGTGCGAAAAAGAGTATGCGTTCTTTTTGGGGTTCTGTGAAGGTGACTTGCAAGTCTCTCTCCCATTTTGCTAAGAATGGGGGATCTTCGGTGGCGTGAAGGTCCAACAGGGATTTGTAGGAGGTTGATAAGGACCTCCGAATCGGTCCCTCACCCAAGCAGAGTTCCTCAAAACAGTGGAGCTTTCTGACAAAGTGGGTTGGTTTGGGCAGTGAGCCAAGAAAGTGAAATAGTTGGTTGATCCTCCAATGATCTAATTGGAGTGGTGCCTTACCTGAGAGCAAGTTCTCTGTAGTTAGCCAACAGGAGGAACGCAGGAGCGTAGAGGCCCTCATGAGTCCCTGCGGGGCTTGCGATCGAAAGGACGGGTCAGTGAGACCAGGTAGAAAATCCGGATGACCAATAAGTGGCCTCAGTGGGGATGGAAAGTTTCTTAATGAGGCTAAGCGGAAAAACCTCTTCAGTTCCATAAGAGTTGGTCCAATCAGTGGGTGAGTAGTCAAGTGGGTGGCAGGAGTTTTCCCAGCCCAAGGTAGCCAAGTGGGGCTCTGGCTGCCTCCTGCTCCAGCGACACCCAGAGCTTCAAATCACTGTGACAGCACCAGTCCACAACCCCGGTCATATGTGCCGCAGTATAGTATAGAGCTGGATCTGGGAATCCGAGACCGCCTCTAATCTTTGGTCGTAATAGTAATAGTGTTCTGCCAAGACATGGGTGTTTTCCACGGCAGATAAATCTGATCAATAATGAGCGAACGGCGTGAAAAAATGTTTGAGGTATCTTAACGGGCAGCGCCTGCAATAAATACAGGAGTCTGGGCATTGCATTCATTTTAAGTATATTGCCAGGAAACCAGGAAAGGGCCAGGGAGTTCCACCTCTCAAGATCAGCAGCGAGCGTAGATAAAAGGGGCTGAAAGTTGAGGATGACGATGTCTTGTAATTTTGCAGAGATTTTTGTTCCTAGATATTGTATTGAGTGGGCAGCCCATTTGAATGGGAAGAAGGGACGTAGGTTACAAATGGTAGAATCTGACAAGGAAACACTTAAGGCGTCTGATTTTTGTAGGTTAACCTTAAAATTAGATAGGGTGCCAAAACGATTCAGCTCCTGTAACAAGGAGGGTAGAAAGGTGAGGGGCTCGGTAATGTAGAATAAAAGGTCGTCGGCATAAGCCGCAACTTTGTGTTGACATTGGTGCGATTGGATGTCTCTTATGGACTGATTACTTCTGATATGGCGTAGAAAAGGTTCCAGGGAGAGGACGAACAGAATTGGAGACAGGGGGCAGCCCTGTCTGGTGCCGTTCGAGATAGAGAAAGGGCTGGAGTCAAAGCCATTTACCCGAACAGTCGCTGTGGGATTATCATAGATGGCCGAAATCCATGACAGGATGGAATCTGGCATACCCACGAATTTAAGTGTCTCCCGAAGGAAGGACCAGTCCACCCTGTCAAAAGCCTTCTCGGCATCTGTGGAAAGGAGCAGCAGGGGTATTCGGGAACGCTTCGCTTTTTCTATGATGTTCAGTGTCCGGGTGGTGTTGTCCCTGGCCTCTCTAGTTTGGATGAACTTTATGTTCCTGAAGGACGTCAGCGGCAATCTCGGGGTCTTTTAGGAGCGTCTCGTTAAGTCGCCACGTGGATGTCCTGGGAGATGCTTGTGAAATAGCCATCTCCAATAAAATTGGGGCGTGATCGGAAAGTGCTATGTGACCTATGTCTGTCTTGGTGACCATGGGGATGGCCGAGTGTTTTAGGAAAAAAAAGGTCATTTCTGGAGTAGGACCCATGAACTGTAGAATAGAAGGTATAGTCCCGTTCTTGAGGGTGTACTATTCTCCAGATATCGATTAGTTGATGTGAGTGTAAAAGATCTTTTAGGCGAAGTCGGGTTCCCCTAGGGAGGGAAGACAGGTTCGAGGAGGAGTCTTTATGAAGGTCCAGTGTTAGGTTGAAATCCCCCCCTAAGACAAGTGTTCCCTCGAGGAAGGAGTCGAGGGTGGATAAGAAAGCCTCAAGGGTGGGGAGAGGGTTGGAATTCAGAAGGTAGATGTTCCCTTTGTGAGGAGGAATCTACCCTCCTGGTCATGGAACTCTTCAAGGAATTGCCAGTGGAGGGACTTAGAAATGAGTATACTCGTTCCTTTAGATTTAGAGGACAAAGACGGACTATGATAGGCCGTTGGGAAGTGTTTGTTCATTAGTTTGGGTATCTTGTCTGCCCTAAAGTGAGTCTCTTGGAGAAATGCAATGTGCGCTCTTTGTCTCCATAGCTCGGCAAGACAACTAGTATGCTTCTCCGGGGAATTCAGCCCCTTTATGTTACATGAGATGATCTTGACAGTCAATTTGTCTAAGTCTAGGTCAACTTGCATTGACTCCCGGGGTGCGAGGGAAGGGGAGGGAAATGGGGGAAGGGAGAGGGGGAGGAAAAAAAAACAAAACAAAAAAAAACAAAAAAAAATTTTAACAAGAGAAAGAAGAAGAAACATAAGAAGAGAAGAGATCTAGTAGTCAAGAATGTAGACTCCGCAGAGAGAAGCTACTGCCACCTTTGCAGAGTGTGCCTAGTGCGGGGAGTAGTAAGGCACAGCCGAGTTCCAGGCCCCAGCCATATGGGCCTCCGGCAGCCTTTGTGGTCATGTCATTAAGGCACCATTATTGTTACCCGGCTGGGGAAGAAAAATAAAAGTTGGTGAAGATGGATTTACGAGCCGAAATCACAACGTATTTGCCTTAGTAGCAAGCCTTAACCTAGGACAGCACCGGTCCCGAGTCCCAGCCCCGAAGCCGCACGGCGCCCAAATCTAGGCACCACGAGTCCGTCGGGACCATCCGAGGCAGGGCCACGGCATCCAAGTGGTACCCGAAAAACTGTAACCAATTGGTAAAACCTGTAAAAAGGCAAGGTCTTAGTTAAAAGAACAGTTACCTACTCACATTTGCACATACTTAGACATAAAAACCCTCGCTAGAACATAGATATCCCTAGGTATATACATATATGTAGGCGCATCATCATAGGGAATAGCATGACTACTACGTCTAGTCTCTATGGCAAGTGATACGTTATAATGTCCACGGTTCCACCATCAGGCAGTCATTGCCTCCTCACTAAACTTATGCTCCGGGCCTGGGCGTGGTCATCAGAAAAAAAAAACACCCTAAATATATGTCTACTCGGCAATGGAGCCCATCCCTAAAAAGAGAAATTGCTCTTGCTCGTAGGCTAGGGACCAATGCTCCAGCTGTACTTTCAGAGTTTACCAGTCTGAAGGCCTTGGGTCAAAGTTGAAGGTACCAAGCATAGTACTGGGTTTGTCACATTGGAAAGAAGCCATCGATTATGTGGGAAGATCATTGCATAGGAGAGGCCTATTTTCATCCGTGGACCAGTGTGCGCTGAATGGCAAGCTGGAAGGCCCCCAGTACGCACATTGTTCCTGGCATGTCACCCAAAAGAAACAGTAAAGTTATTTAAACTCTAAATTCAACCTGGGAAACAAGAAAAAGGGAAATACTGAGCTGGATGCGTGTCAACAATTTGCGTATGTAGGATCAGCCTGCCACTTCTACATTCGGGGGTTGTGACTACATGTTTTTACACCTTTTCCTATTAGTACTCTTTGTTTGTGTAAAAGTTGTTCAAGGAAAATGTTGCTTTCCATTGTAGCCAAAAAGCAAAACTTAAAGGATAACTCCACCTTTGTTGAGAAAAAAAAAACACTCCCCTCTAGGTGATTAATGTGCATTGCAGGGATTTTAGCAAACTTTGTTGCAAATTCCTACCTTTTGTTAGTCTGAAGAAATAGCTGTTTGTTTGTCTGTATGGGAGTGTTTTTTATAATTATTAGTCACCTGCTACACCTGCAGGGCTCTAATGAGGAATTTGCTGCATCCCTTTAGATGTGATTTCCTTTTGGGAGTATCTCATCAAAAATAAAATTTTTGTTGCAGGGATGCTCAAGATCTAAATCTTAGTGCAGACTTCTGGGAAAATCAGTGAGCCAATCACACATATCTGGGGGGGCATTCTTTATACCATATGTGTACAGGATGCCTCCAGGTTGCCATTTCGCATTGCATTTCACAGAAAATTACAGTGCTGCAGATTGGAAGGGAAAGGTAATTTTTAATACCATTCAATTACAATATGACTTGTGTCGCAATTGTATACGCTATATTATTTTTTCTTTATTTGCTATTTTTTTTTTCGCCACAAAAGTGAAGTTACCCTTTAACCCTTTGCTGGCCAGCCACCATCATCTTACTGTGGCAGGTCGGCATGATCCCACAATCCATCGTAGCTATACGTCAGCTCGCGGGATTGGGATAGCAGGCGCGCGCACGCGCGCGCTGCACGACGGGGCTGCCGATGCGCGTGGCCGATGGTCGCAATGACCGCCATTAGCCATCGCGGGCATGAGAGGCAGAACAGGGAAGTGTGTGTGTAAACACACAAATCCCTGTTCTGTGAGGAGAGACGTGAAAGATTGTGAGTTTCTATTAGCTAGGAACCATGATCCGTCACTTCCTCTAAGTTATTCCCCTCCCCCTACAGTTAGAAACACACACAGGGAATGCAGTTAACCCCTTGATCGCCCCCTAGTGTTAACCCCTTCCCTGCTAGTGACATTTTTACAGTAATCAGTGCATTTTTATAGCACTGATCGCTGTATAAATGCCAATGGTCCCAAAAATGTGTCAAAAGTGTCCGATGTGTCCGCCATAATGTCGCAGTACTGATAATAATTGCAGATCGCTGCCATTACTAGTAAAAAAAAAAAAAAAATGCTATAAATCTATCCCCTATTTTGTAGACGCTATAACTTTTGTGCAAACCAGTCAATATACACTTATTGCGATTTTTTTTACCAAAAATATGTAGAAGAATACATATTGGCCTAAACTGAGAAAAAAATAGCTTTTTTTTAAAAAAAAAAGGGGATATTTATTATAGCAAAAAGTACAAAATATTTATTTATTTTTTTCAAAATTGTTGCTCTTTTTTTGTTTATAGCGCAAAAAATAAAAACAGCAGAGGCGATCAAATACCACCAAAAGAAAGCTCTATTCGTGGGAAAAAAAGGACGTCAATTTTGTTTGGGTGCAACGTACCATGACCGCGCAATTGTCAGTTAAATTGACGCAGTGCCGAATTGCAAAAAATGGCCCGTCATTCAGCAGCCAAACCTTCAGGGGCTGAAGTGGTTAATTACAATACAGCTTGTGTCACAATTGTATATGCAGTATATACAGTACATATATAAATATATATATATATATATATATATATATATATATATATATATATATATATATATATATACTTTTTTTCCTATGAAAGTGGAGTTTCCCTTTAACTGTAACACAAAGCATTCATGCATGACCAACTTTGTGCCCCATCAGCTTAAAATATCTGATGCGTAAAATCAAACTGACTCCAATGACTTTCAGTTTCTGCAATTTAGAGTTTGGTTCCTAAGATGAAAATTGTCAATATTCCTTAGGCTTTCATGTGACCATAAACAGGCAGATTTCTCATAGTGGACACATCTGTCCACAGGTGTCTACCAGGCCCACTTGTGACTTCTTCATGATCGACTTAATAGATTGATGAGCCGCAAACAAAGAAACTACTTATTTTTGTCCACAGAAATAGAGATGATATTCTATTGACATTGGTGATTTTTTTTTTACCAGGAGGTTGGAACATCCTCTTTTGCAAAGACTATTCCTTGCAATAAAGCATTTATCAATGCACCTTTACACATTTTTTGCAAGCAATACATCACTTGCTTTTAATCAGATCTTACCGCTGTAGGAATGGTATCTGATTACTGATGGTTTCCTCTAGTTCAATAATAAGTTGTTAATCAAATGTATAACACTCATGATTCAAGTATCAGAGGGGCTGATATATTCAAGATCTACAGTATGGGTAGCAGCTGCATTATAACACTCTAGGACTGACTGACGGTACTGCTGCAGCTCTCCTGCTCTCCCCCTCTCCCCACCTGTGTTGGTTCAGCTGCTGCCTGTGCAGTTTTGCAGTCACACACTGAGCATCAAGTGAATTCAGCACAGTCTTCAGTTGGAAAAAATGAGGGATCCGCAACCTGCAGAGAAATCTGCTCTGCAGAAGGATGGATTTGATCCTAAGACAAAAGGTATGGATACAAATATCTATCATATCATCTATGTCTGTGCCCACGCAGCAATGAATCAATTGCATTCATTTCCAGGCAACCTTCATTTCACAAATAAGGACATTAGATTACACAATTCTTTAAAAGCAGAACAGTAATCTCTCTAATGCAGTTGCATTTGATTCAAGCTAAAAGGACTAGCTTCTTATTCCATATCTATTTATCTAGAGTGTTATGTCTATCATTTAAACCATCTATCTATCTATCTATCTATCTATCTATCTATCTATCTATCTATCTATCTATCTATCTATCTATCTATCTATCTATCTATCTATCTATCTATCTATCTATCTATCTATCTATCTATCTATCTCCGGCTTGCTGTCATCTCTTTCTGTACATCTGTCTTTCTGTTCATACATATACCATGTATATTTCACAATACCATGTTTTTTTTGTTTTTTTTTTATATTGTATGTGTCTCATAATTAACACAGGCTGCCTTTTCAACACAATAGATGTCACACTGTCTTCTATTCATGCGTAGACAGATGGCACCAGCCACACCATTTGTGCAATGCCTTTAAAGAATATCACCAGTTGCTTACAATAAGTGAAGAACTAGTTAGCTAGCAGTAAACTAGTACTGATGTAACCTGCCTTTGTATTGAATTATGGTTAGCTCTATAACAGTTCTGTTTGAGTATGACTTTAGGAGTATCTCTTTCCTAAGATGTGCAATGTGACTGTAAAGCTCAATTTGAAAATACATTTTTTACTACAAGTAAAAGAAAAAAAAAAAACACCCTGGAATCACTAGGGTTTGTGCATTGTTCATGATCTTGGCAATTTTTGGCACAGCTGCCGTAAAAATGTTTGGACATACAATTCTATGTATGAATTCTGTATTCTATAGTTGAGTGGATGGTAGGCTGTAGCTACACTGAGATAATGAAGGTTGTGTTGGTTATCCTGCTATAAGGTATGCAGAGAGGACTCTATACTGTGCTAGAATGTGTAGAATCTGCAAAAAGTACAAGTAACAATAAAGGTATAGAATGGTAATATTGGAGAAGCCTGTCCAGCATAATACGTGTGTGATGGGAGATGTGTGTTATTGGGAGTGGGAGTACAGACGTATATGTTGACGTGTGTGGAGAAAATAGACCTGCTATGGAGATGTCTAGTGGTGGGGGCAGCAGAGATTGAGGAAAATGGAGCGAGATCTCTGATTATGATGTGTGAACCTGCAGTGAGTCACACTATACCGGTGTAAAGAGCAGAGTTAGCAGTAGCATGTGTGATTATAGTTGGATCATGTGATATGTTAAGAACATAACTGCAATATACAAATGAGGAATTGTGTGATAAAAATGTTAAGACAGAAAAAGATGTGTGATCAAGAGAGAAAAAAAAAGGAGTAACACTTACATTGTCTACAATGAGTAGATAACAGCTATTCGTGCATGCACAAATGTTTTATATGACTAGGGATATTTATAGACGGCATTTGCAAAAACTAGAAAAGCTTGAAAAGGCCTAGCAATAGCATATGTGAATGTACGAGTGTTAGAAAGTGCTATCAAACATTTTGAAAAGTGCTTCATTGAAAGTGGAAAGGTTTTTTTACAGGTATTTTGTATGGCATTTCCTGTGAAATTGCTTGTAATCAAGCATTTTAATTGTTTATGCAGGGTTTTTTTGTGGAAATGTCCTAATTTAATGCTCCGTATCACAACATTACGGTGTGAACATTTCTTGGTTAAACAATAGGGCTAGAAAGTCCTACACCTGCGCAAAAAGGGCAAAAACTGTGAAGCAAATGGTGGTTATGAATTGTACTAAAGAATATGTTCTTGGGTGGGACTTTCGAGACACATCACTTCTGCCAGCTTGGAACGCAGGTGGTATGCAAACCGGCATTTCCACGCAGATTTTAATGCTGGAACTACTTTAACCTAGGGTAAGTGTAATTTTACTTTAAAACAAAAAAGAAAAAGTGAGCGCTAGAGCAAGATGACTCTTTGCTTCAGAGTAACGGTCTAAGGCATATCATTGTTTGCCATCTGGTAAGTGTTTAGATTGGTGGAGGTGCACGATTGTGATGGACCTTTCCCAAACACATTGGGTGATGTTTATTTGATGCTGTATGTAGCGCTGGTAGATTTACAATCTACCGCATGTTAGGTAAATTTAGTAATTTGGGCGTTCGGAAGGTAAAAGTTTGCCTCTGTTCCAGCTTGGCTGACGTTGTGTGTGTTTCCGTGCTGACCGGTGGGTGTCGCTGTTGCCACTGGTCAGTGTTGGAAAAGCAACGTGTCGAAGTGTATGGATGCTCCTCTGTCTTGGAGGCAAGCTCAGTGGAGGTGGTCCTCCGAGTTGCATTCTGGGAAGAGGGTATTTATGGGACAGCCGTCTTGTTCTAGGGTTCGTTTTACAGCCACCTGTTGGCCCTCCTGGCCGACAGGTATGCGTTAAGGAGGTACCTCATGGTCCTCCGATCGGGAGGCCCACGATGCTGCGGCGCAGGGGTGGGTCCAGAGGCTTGTCTGGGGCCTACCACCGCGGCCGAGGAATGGTCCTGAGCTGTCGGTCCTGTGTGACGAAGCTGGACAACCGAGGAGATCCCAGGGGAGGACCCGTCTTGGGGAGATCACACGGTGAGCTGGTCTATAGAGGGGCCTGGTGACTCGGTTGGAGGACGTATCCAAAAGAAGTAATTATACAGCATAGTGTTGCCGGTTCGGCTTAAAGGTTCAGGCACTGTGACTGACTTTCACTGCAGAAAATCTGATACATCCTGTGGCAGAGGATCGTACGGATTTATCCCCCCAAACAAGTCTGTGGCAGAGACTTTTGATTTGTGCTGCGTACTGGCTGCTAGACCGGTGAGAGAGGCCTATCCAGACGAGCAAGGAGTGTGTCCCACGAGGGGAGCGCATTCCACATAATTTTCTGAATTCTACCAGGACATTTGTCGCTAAGATTCTACAAGAAGATATTTGAGTTTCTCCTGAAAGTTTCCTTTTCCGCCTCTTTCCTGCTACTTCCTAAAGTTTGTCTGTTTAATAAAGCATTGAAAACGTACTCCAGTGTTGGTGCGTGTGTCGTCCAGAAGTAAACTCAACGGAACCCCTAGACCCGCTGGCGGTGAAACAGAGGAAAGGAAAGTGAAGGTAACAGACCCACTTAAACCAGCAGCTCCGCAGAGAGTTAGTGCTACATGTATTTTTTCCACTTTCTAGTGAGTGGTTAGACATATCACACATATTGCTGGATTTATCCTGGTATACACAGAAGATTTTTTTTTAAGTCAAGTCCCGGATTTATATTTTGGGACTTTATTCATAATATAAGACTTTTGTTTACTAACCACAGTGAAGCGCTGCACACCCCCTGTTGTTTCATTTGCAATTTTACTTTGTTCTTAATATATTTTCAACATACTACACCATGAGAGGTTCCTCTTCTCTCCTCCTCTTTATGCAAGCTTTATGCTGAGTGTTTAAAGGTGCCGGAGCACAATTATGGCTGGTTTGGTTCTGGATGCCTTCCCTACATTCGAGTCATTGGCTGGATGGGAGTGGATAGAAGAAGAGTGTTCTGAACCCAGAACTTGCCGACAAGAGATCACCAAATGCTGTTCTTGACTTCCTGTAAAAAGGGGTCAAGAGGTTCTGGTGAGTGAGCTGTACACACACATGCTGGTTGAAAGGAGGCACGATCATTCACTTTGGTGTTGAAGTATCATGTTTTTGCTGGGATTCACTTTGGACTTTTTTTTTGTTTCTTGTTGGAATCAATGGACATTGTTTACTGTTTATGGTATATTGTGATAGAATTGACATCTTTTTGGTGTAAGCACTTATATGTTTAGTGGCACAAATGTATCTAATTTCTTAAATATTACTATAATTTAATAGATGTTTTTTTTATTTTTTTAATTGCTAGCATATGTAAATTAAGAGCAGGGTTATCAGTCATTTCCTTTTTGTGAACATTTCTTGCTCAGCAAATCTTCAAGAGGGTGGCAGACAACTTTGTTACCCGAGTGAACATCATTTCTCTGTATGCACACAAATGTAATATGAATTATGGTTTTCTTTTAGTCATACAAAGAGTTAGGAGTTAGTAGGTAAGTGGTCAAAGACTAGGTAACTACAAAGTGGCCTTGGGTGCATTAAACCCAGCCCTGTCCACAAACAAATTTTATGTAGATATTTGTAAATTGCATTCACCAAGGGTAGCAGAAGTATGGGACTTTATTGAAATCTCAGGCATACTTTCCTGAAAAAGGTAATGCAGCATGTCATTTTCCACTGTCATTGTCCATTAAATGTTACATGTACTTATCGAGCCTGCACCCCTAGAGGGCCCCAACCCCTTCTGCCAGCAGTTTTATAAGAGAGCATACTTATCTGTCATTGATCCCCTGAGTGGTCTGCCCAGCACCACACAACACTTTCTCCTACTTCCTCCCACACATGCACACCATGGACTCCTTCCTATACAAACTAAGTACACATCTCTAGGACCTTCCTGGACATAGTGGGAGATTCACTCTTCACTGTGTTTCAAGCATTCCCTTTCCCAGGTGCCAATCAGAATTCATACAAAGTGTACTTGGTTACATTTTTTTTTAAAATTGTATTTTTTATTAAAAATTAAGCACAAAGTTGTAACAAACGAGCATTACATTATCAATGTATGTGCATTATACAGCAATCATAATAGAAAAAAGGAAAACAAAGTATAAAGTAACAAATATAGGTAACAAAAAGTGTTCACAGTAGCAAAACACATAAATATAGTAGATCAATTCCCTATGGTGTGTATAATAAGCGTAATATTGGAGGGAGTCTGGACCCTTGAGATCAGTTCAGGCCATATACACAGGTAGTATAGGGTTGAATTAAGATTAGGGTGAACCTGGTGACATGGGGGTCCCGTACTCCAAAAGATCCCACGGTTCCCATATTTCAGTAAATTTGGAGACACAATCGTGTACCGAGGCTGTCAAAAACTCCATTGTCCCAATCTCAGCCACCATATAAAGATATAAAGCATATATATAAAGATGCAATGTCTCTGTGATGGGAAACGACTCATGGAGGATACTATAGATACAGGAAATTAAATGTAATTGATGAGGGCATTGGGCACACAGATATTCAAAAGTAGTAGGTTTATCTAGAGTTAGGGATGGTGATTTAGAATGAAAGAAATGTCTAATTTGCATATAAAGTGGAAAAGATGTGGTGGAAGGTCAAATTTCTCACTTAAAGTGTTAAAGGTATGTAGTTTCCTTGTTATGGGATGAACAAGGTTCCTGAGTTGAAAGAGATGAACATTCACCCATGGGAAAATCCTGCCCAAAGACATACTATCTGGAACGAGAGGGTTAAATAATACGTTTATAAGAGGGGAGCAGGGAGACATAAGGGAAAAGCGTTTAAGGCAGTTACGCCATATATTTAGAGTCAGTATCATTGGTCCAGTACACTGACGTTTATATATAGGATCCAGAACAGGGGGAGCGCCCCAAACCAAGGATCCCGGGTGGACCGGGTACAGTGCCCCCTTTTCAATAGCAGACCATTGGTTTGGTGCATGTAAGGAAGACCAAGAGGTAATGGCCCGCAGATGTGTAGCATAATAATATTTAGTGATGTTAGGATTTCCTAAACCTCCTCTGGATCTAATGGCAAACAACGCTGAGCTTGCTATACGGTGCGCTCCGCCATTCCATATAAACTTCAGGAAAGTTCTGTGAAGTGCTTTTAATTGTGTGGCAGGTACAGCTACTGGGAGGGTTTCAAAATAATAAAGTAATCTAGGCAGTATAGACATTTTCAAAACATTAATTCTGCCTATACTTGGTTACATTATAGATAATAGTGCAACAGGCACTTGGATTTTAAAGCACAAAATGTTTTTAAAGTCAAATATTTTTCATGTTTTGTACAGAAAGGGCAAGAGACAATTTTTTTTTACTCCTTTTTTCCAGATGGGAAGATATTGATTCTAATAATAACTACTGCAGTAGGAAACATGCAAAAATATACACTAAGCATCTTTCTAAATAACTGTTCTTTGTTCTACCCCACTTTTATGTAATTTTTTCAATGTTGTATTGAACTGCATGAGGGGAACAGGGGAGCACAGTGCTCAGTGCTTTAAGGTAATGAGTAGCAGTTGTTTACATCAAAACTCTGAGTTGTATGACAAGCATGAAAGTTGAATCATGATACATTTTAAAAGACTCAACTTAAATTGTTTTAGAGGACAAGTTAAAGGTCATATCACTCAAAATGCACCTTTCAGAGTTTTTTCCCTACTACATGTTCCAATGCATTGGTGTGAACAAACTATACTGGAGACAGTGGATTTCTCATCTTAAAATTCAGAAATTTGTCTACACTGAAAAATACTGCTGAATGCATGTCACTTCTTCAGATGTAAACAAGCCCCCATTCAGCATGTAATAAAATGAACACTTTTTCAAGCGTTTAGGAACATTTAGCCTTTAAATGGAAATATATAAAAACAAGAGAGAGCGCACGCCAGCGCTAGTGTGTTATCGTTTAATAGATGAAGATAAGTGTATAAAAAACAAGGGTTGCACACACAAACATCCAGCGTTAAATGGCATAAACAGCTCCATAATAGCCTCCTCTCCTGGTCTGTAGGGATCAGTTAGCTCACAGCAACTAGCAGCGTGGTAAAGTATTCCAGTAAGCACAGACCGCCTGCTTCCTTGTAACACACACCGCCCAAAGCACTCGTACGGACCAGCCAGCGCTGCCTGACGTCACTCGTGGTCAGGGAGGGGATGCACAGTGATGCAGTTGACTCCTCTCGTAAGCTTCATGCAATTGCTAGGACAACATGTTTCGGAGGCGTGTCCTCCTTCTTCAGGACCTGAAGAAAAATGTCCAGAAATGTCCAGGAAGTCCTTGAATAAAAAGTACTGAAAGGCGACAGGCCACTTGGTCTAAAGAGGAATCTGATGCTGCGAAGGACAAGCTGCAGGCCCCTGATTCAATGATTGCGGACACCGGAATAGTTTTTCCTGTAAGCTGAAAGGAGATAGGAAGTGTTATTATTATTATTATACAGGCCAACAGTTTATGCAGCACTTTACAAAATAAAATGGAGACAATACAGTTATAATACAATAAAATACAAGAGGATTAAGAGGGCCCTGCTCAGAAGAGCTTACAATCTAATAGGGTGGGGCAGGTGCTACAAAAGGTTGTAACTGTGGGGAATGAGCTGATGGAAGTGGTAAAAGATTAGTTAGAGATGTGATAGGCTTTCCTGAAGAGATGAGTTTTCAGGGATTGCCTGAAGGTAGCAAGAGTAGGGGATAGCCGGACAGGTGGAGGTAGCGAGTTCCAGAGGATGGGAGAGGCTCTGGAGAAATCCTGGAGATGAGCATGAGAGGAGGAGATGAGAGAGCTTGAGCGTAGGAGGTCTTGAGAAGAGCGGAGAGGACGATTTGGGTGATATTTGGAGACAAGATTGGTGATGTAGCTTGGGGCAGAGTTGTGAATGGCTTTGTATGTTGTGGTTAGTATTTTGAATTTAATTTGCTGGGTGATTGGGAGCCAGTGCAGGGATTGGAGGAGAAGGTTGGCAGACACTGAGCGGTTGGTAAGGTAAATAAGTCTGGCAGCAGCATTCATGATAGACTGAAGAGGGGATAGCCTATGGAGAGACAGGCCAATGAGAAAGGAGTTGCAATAGTCAAGGCGAGAGATAACAAGGGAGTGAATGAGGAGCTTGGTGGTTTCATTTGTTAAAAGGGGCGAATTTTAGAGATGTTACAGAGGTGAATTCTACAAACTTTTGACAACATATGGATTTGAGGCTGAAATGACAAGTCAGAGTCTAGGATTGCACCTAGTACCCTGGCGTGAGGGGAGGGACTGATGGTTGCATTGTTGATTTTGATGGAAAAGTCATGGAGGGGGGCATGGGCAGGGGGGAATATTAATAGCTCAGTTTTAGAGAGATTTAGTTTAAGGAAGTGGTGCTACATCCATGCTGATATGTCAGTTAGTAAGTTAGTAATGCGAGAGAAGACTGAAGGAGTGAGGTGAGAAGTAGACAGATAGATTTGGGTGTCATCAGCATATAAGTGGTATTGGAAGCCGTGGGCGGTTATCAAGGGACCAAGGGAGGAGGTGTAGATAGAGAAGAGAAGGAGTCCAAAAACAGAGCCTTTGGGGACCCCCACAGAAAGGAGCAATGGAGAGGAGGAGACAGAGTTGTAGGTGACACTGAAGGAGCGCTGTGATAAATAGGCAGAGAACCAGGATAGAGCAGAATCTCGGAGGTCAAGGAAATGTAGTTTATTGAGAAGGAGCGGGTGGTCAACAGTATCAAAGGCCACAGAGAGGTCAAGTAGTAGGAGTATGGAGTACTGGCTGTTGGTTTTAGCAGTTAGTAAATCGTTAGTGAGTTTTAGTAAGGCAGTTTCCGTGGAGTGCTGCGAGCGAAAGTCAGACTGTAATGGGTCAAGAAGGTTATTTTCACTGAGGTAGGAGCTAAGACGGTTGTACACTAAGCATTCTAGAAGTTTAAAGGTGAATGGGAGCAATGAGATAGGTCTTAAGTTGTTCAGGTTGGTAGTGTCCAGTGAGTTTTTTTTTAAGTATGGGAGTGATCTGCGCATGTTTTAGAGGGGAGGGGAAGGTGCCATTAGAGAGGGAGAGATTGAAGATGTGAGTGAGGGAGCATAGGATAGAAGAAGAGGGTGACCGTAGTAGTTGTGAGGGAACAGGATCCAAGGGACAATTGGTTAGGTGGGCATCTGAGAAAAGTTTTGTAACCTCTTCAGTAGTAGCCAATTCAAAAGAGAAGAGTGTTGAATGTGCTGTTAGGCAAGGTATGCTGGGTGGGGAAGATGCACGCACAGTGGAGGTGTCCTCACGAATTGCATCAATCTTGTCTTTGAAGTGATTGGCAATCTCTTGGGCAGTGAGTGAGTTAGTGGGTAGAGGGGGTAGGGGACGAAGCAGAGAGTTGAAGGTTGAGAAGAGCCGACGGTGACTGGATGACAAGGAATTAATAAGAGAGACAAAGTAGGCTTGTTTGACAGCAGTAGGCTTGTTTGGCAGCAGTGTTACTTGAGTAGAGGTAGTTAGAGCTGATAGGGTACTAGTAGAGGAGATGGACAGGCACTTAACGTGATTTCAAAGAACAGTTCTGCACGTAATGACCTGCCTCTCCACAGTATAGGCATAGGTTATGCTGCCTGCAACGTTGACTTTCCTCTGGTGTAAGCAAAGGGCATAGGAGACCCAAGAGCATGGGTTCGGGTTCATTGGATGCAGGTGCAGCTGGAAGAACCGGGTTGACTGGTGATGACACCTTAGGCAGCATCCATACAGGATGGACTTGGCTGGTGGATTCTCTCAAGCCGATGTTCTCTGAGTCGTCAGTCTATCTGGATTGAAAGGGACGATCAGTCCCTTCAAAGAACTAGGTACTCCTACCTGGCCAGTTCATCTTTCAGAGGTTCAGAAAGTCCCAGGTGAAATTGGTGATGCAGGGCAGAGTCATTCTAGCTTGTGTCAGAACTCCAACATCTGAATTCTGTCACATAGTCTTTGATCGCTCTGCAGCCTCGTTGGAGAGAGTGGCGAGCTGCCTCTGCAGAAGCCGCACGCTGAGGGTCATCATAAAGCTGGGCCATGGTGTTGAAAAAGATGTTAAGAGTAGTCAATTTGGCATCTTCCTTCTCCAGGAGACGATGATCCTATGTTTGAGGTTTCCCCTGCAGCAGAGAAATGGCAAAACTCACTTTTGTGGCTTCTAGGGAAAAAGTGTGGGGCTGCAATGCAAAGTATAGCTGACATGCATTGCGAAACACCCTGAATAGGGGTGAACATGTAACATGTTACTAAAGATGAACCTATCCTTTAACCTACTTTTATCTGTGGTGGGAAGGGTAAACATACTAAAAATTATATGGATACTGTTTAGCTTCTCAGTTGCAATTTATGGTCAGATAGGGTTACATGAACAAAATTCAGGCAGTTTTGGCCACAATCACTTCCACACCCTCCCTTGTTCAATTTCTAGAGGATGGACAACTTGGGCAACTATACCTGTGAACTTTACCCCTTCAACACAAAATATGTGTTTATATAAAGAAAATGCTACGATACAAGGGATATACCACATTCACCCCCTTATGTAATAATTATAACCTGGAGAAAACCATTATGCTGGGAGATTTGGAAGCATGGCAAGCAAAAAGGGTTACGCTTCTTCACCAACTGCATACTGACAATGATTGTAAATAATTTTCTCAAATACAAAGCTAGTATGATTTGCATAGAGAATTCTTTTATAGGTTCCTTCGGTTCGTACATCATGTCCCAAACTGCACAGTATAAACATAACCCTCTGAGATCAATTGTGAATCTCATTCCATAAAGACCTTTAACAAGAATATATAATACTCTTTCTCCTATTATTTTATATATATATATATATATATATATATATATATATATATACACACACACTGTATATAATATCTCTTATTGTATGTATATATATATATATATATATATATATATATATATATATATATATATATATATATATATATATATATATATATATATATATATCTATATATACATAATCCTCTTTCTTAAATACTCACCACTACAATGCAAAGATCATTGGGAAATGGAAGTAGGTTGGTACTGGAAGTAACAAGATTCTTAATTCTTGCTACAAAACTA
Source organism: Lithobates clamitans (assembly GCA_037952925.1). Taxonomy (NCBI): domain Eukaryota; kingdom Metazoa; phylum Chordata; class Amphibia; order Anura; family Ranidae; genus Lithobates; species Lithobates clamitans. The sequence continues at coordinate 2,542,098 of JBBGZY010000421.1, read as the reverse complement.
ATAATGCAGAAATGGGTCTCACCAACACCACCTGCATTGAGCATATGGTAGAATCTGTAAATTCAATGCTGGTGATAGTGATGCTCTTTGGTGGAAAGTAAAGCATGGGTGGTGATGGTACTTCTCTTTTTTTCCTATCCTATTTTCTCCAAGGAGTCCAAAATACAGACACACGGTCTGATTAATCCATATAATCATGAAACACAAAACACTCAGACCAATATTTTTTTAGAACAGCAGCACAATCTCAATATGATCCTGCCCAATACATCACATAACACGAAATCCTCCTCAAGACAGTCAAGACAATACGATGACTCTGGACTGACCATATTTAATTTGTCCAAATCACACACTTTCTAATGAAAAATCACAATTTCCTATGAAAGGCTTAAGTTTCTCTCCTGATAACAATTTAGATCAATTTGAAATCTTGAAAGATCTCCACTTTGCTAGAAAGTTAAAATTAAAAGCATACAATAAAAAGCAATAAACAATGGAGACCAGGATGTCAATGCTCTTGAGGACCTGATCTCCCTTTTAGAAGATCAGGATTAACAAGACCATATTGAGTTCTTAGATATGGAACAACTGCTAGATTTAGTAGAACCAACCGATCCAGTGCCCACCCACATTTCCACCATTAACAAAAAGAAATCAGATTAATTCCCTCCTCTTAATTTGAACGCTAATGTGGCTGCCATCATTAACCTTACATGTGAAGAAATTAGAAATCTTAAAATTAAAAAAGAATCCAGCAACCTCACTGAAGGAGAGAGGAAAGCTCTGCATGAATTAACGTATAATTCCAATATAACCATCAAACCGTCAGACAAAGAGGGTTATTGTCCTTATGGACAATACACAAAATCTCCAAATGTGCAACAAAGTCCTTGAAAACAATAAGTGGTATTGTTCCATTCCCATTAGTATTATTGATCAATTTCATGAGGACTTCTACAGAAGGATTGATACTACATTTTCGAATGGAATTATTAGTAAAGATCAATGTCGAGATGCTCTCTTGTTCTGGCCTGTCATCATATGACGTCGGCCAGTCTCATCTCAATCGCACACTCGCGGGGGCACGCTGTGTCCCTGGGACACGAGGCTACCCCGATCTCGGTAAAGAGCCAATGATACGGCTCTTTACCTGTGTGATCAGTTGTGTCCAATCATAGCTGATCACATGTAAACAAGAAGATGCTGTTTATTGGCTCTCCTCCCCTCACACTGACTGAGTATGAAAAGAGGAGAGCTGATCAGCATCATCTCCTCACAGGGGGACCTGTACAGATGATCAGGGCACTGATCATCAGTGCCCTGATGATCAGTGCAGCCTCAACAATGCCCAGGAGTGATGCCAATCTGTGCCCATCAGTGACACCAATCTGTGCCCATCAGTGATGTCAGTTTGTGCCCATCAGTGAGGCCAATCTGTGCCCATCAGTGATGCAAGTCAGTACTGCTTTTCAGTGCCCATTAGTGCCTGCTCATCAGTGCCGCCCATCAGTGGCTATCAGTGCCGCCCATCAGTGCTGCCTATCCATGTCACCTGTCATTGCCCATACGTGCCACCTATCAGTGCCCATCAGTGCCGCCTATCAGTGCTCATCAGTGCTGCATATCAGTGCTCATCATTGCTGCATATCATTGCTGCCTATCAGTGCTCATCAGTGCTGTATATTAGTGCCTCTTTGTCAGCGTACATCAATTAAGGAGAAAATGTACTTATATAATATTGTCTAACAGAAACTAATAAAAATCCAGCAGTGATTAAATACCACCAAAAGAAAGCTCTATTTGTGGGGAAAAAATTACAAAAAAGTAATTTGGGTACAGCGTTGCCTGACCGCGCAATTGTCATTCAAAGTGCGACAGCGCTGAAAGCTGAAAAGTGGCCTGGGCAGGAAGGGGGTGAAGTGCCCAGTATTTAGGTGGTTAAACAAACTTCATTAATTTGTTCAAACATTGGATACTAATTTGTTCAACCTCAATTTCACCATGGCTTTGAAATATTGTTTCTAGACATACAAATACACAAGGGCAATAATGGCTGCCTTACCAGCAACCTATATTGTAAGCCCACCACTGGGAACTCTATCCTACATGCCACCAGTTTCCATCTCAAGCCCCTTATTAAATCTATACCTTATAGTCAATATTTAGGGCTACGTCGGAACTGCTCTGAATTTAACACATTTAAATTAGGAACAAATAAATTGAGGGGACGTCTCCTACTGAGCGGGTACTCACACACCTGCTTAATGAAAGCCTACAAATGGGCAATTCAACACACATGACATGATTTTGCTTTTTAAAAAGAAGCAAACCACCTGTGATAATCCAGTACGACTCATTACTAGATTCTCCAACCAACACACACAAATTCAAAAGATTGTACAAAAATGCTGGCATCTTCTCACTATCGACCCCATTATATGTAATTTAGTCTCCAAAAAAAAGATCATTCCCTTTTAGATGAGCAAGATCCGTCAAGGACCATTTGGTTCAGAGTGAATTCAAAGAAATGAGAAGAAGGGACCCTTGCAAATATTAGGTACCTTCAGATGTGGGAGTTGTGGATATTGCCAATATATTATATATATATATATATATATATATATATATATATATATATATATATATATATATATATACCAATAAATCCATTATACTACCAAATGGGTAAAATATAGGCTCAAGCAATATTCTAACTGCAAGACAAAGGGAGTCATGTATCTTCTCACTTGTGGTTGTGGGAGTTTTAATGTTGGAAAAACTAAATTGGAACTCTGGAGAATAGCATATCAGCAAACCGCCAAACCCAAATGCCCTTTGGGTAGACATGTAAGTAAGATACATGGAGGTGTCTTCCCTAAGATACAATTCCTTATTTTGGATCGTATTCACCCTGGACATTGAGGAGGTGATTGGAATAAACTCCTCCTCCAAAATGAGCAGAGATTGATCTTTAAACTTAACGTCACCTCACCACCTGGGTTAAATGAAACCATCTCCTTTAGGCTGGGTTCACGCTGAAATCGGATGTGGCTCACAGCAGGGGTCTGGTCTGTCCCTGTTCTTTTTTTCAGGGATGAATCAGGCCCGAATTTTTGCCTGAATTCAGATATGAAATGGAGCCAAACACGCACAGGACCCTTGTGCAATTCCCTCCGTAGCCGCCCTGGAGATGTGTGAACTGGCTCCTTTTAGAGCCGGTCATGTGAATTGGATTTACAATTTGTATAAGTGTGAACCAAGCCTTATGCCGCGTACACACGGTCAGACTTTTCGTCTACAAAAGTCCGACGGACCAAAGCCGGCGGACAATCCGATCGTGTGTGGGCTTCCCCGGACTTTCAGCGGACTTTTCCAGCCGCAAATCTGACGGACTTTAGATTTGAAACATGCTTCAAATCTTTACATCGTAACTACGCTGGACCCAGAAATCCGCTCGTCTGTATGCTAGTCCGACGGACAAAAACCCACGCTAGGGCAGCTATTGGCTATCAACTTCCTTATTTTAGTCCGGTGTACGTCATCATGTACGAATCCGTTGGACTTTTGTGTGATCGTATGTAGGCAAGTCCGTTCGTTAGAAAGTCTGCCGCAAGTCCGCCAAAAGTCCGTCGGACGGGCTGTCGGACATTTGTAGCTGAAAAGTCCGACCGTGTGTACGCGGCATTAGACCTTTTTTAGATGGGTTCTCATCAAGAGGTTGGGACGAATAATTATCTGTGTTAATACTCCCTGTGTGAGATCTACATTGTTATAAACTATCTTTCCCTGCGTGTTTTCCATCTATCCTGTCCATTCGTTTGGATTCCATTTATTGTTATTTTTACCATGAATGAGTTTATTTTTCTCTTTTTTTGTGATGATGTTACATGTTTAAACTGCATTATGAATTCCAGGATGTACTGTATATGGGTATTACAATTTTGTTCTTCAATTTTTTTCTTCTTTTTTGTGGGTGCTGCTGCCTTTCTGGGATAACCCAGCAGATGTGCCTCCGTTCCTCAGCTCTTCTAGTTCCACCTGGCGCACACAATAGCCTCTTTGACAGTTTCTATGGCCTGGGGCAGCTATATTTTCGGCATTGCGGCCATCATCTACCAACTGAGGTTGAGGCTTGGCTCCGTACCAAGCCTCTCTTTCACTCTCTGCCTGTACTGGGTTGGCCATGTGTGCACCTGTGGCCGCATGACACGTGAGGTCATTGAGCCATCCGCGATGAGCTCGCGTCTCGTGCCACATGGCCGGGAGGTGTTCCCTTATTGAGCAGCTCAGCCATTGGTCCCGCCATCTTCCACCTATACTCAATGTTTGAGCTTGAGAGCTGGCCTCTCATAAATAAACGCTTCATCCAAATGTGCTAATGCGATTCTCGCCATACACACAGGCTAGATGACTACATCTGGTATGTACCTAATATGTGAACCACAACTCACCTCTCTTTTTGATGCTAATCTAGAGATTGTTATGTTTTAGCCTTGTCTTTGTTTTACATTTCCTTAGATCATAAAACACCTCTCTTTCGTCCTTTTCTGGACATGACCTTCTTGATGTGATGCCAGTTCCAACATTAAGGGCAAACCACATTTTAATGTCATCTTCATGAACATACATACTTTTAACATGTAAGTATGTCTTCAAACATGCTTTATCTAATATAGCTTTGGCTATATAGTTCAATCTCTATCATTCCTTCCTTTCTTTCCTTTACAGCAATACCTGATAGCACCCTTTCTTCTCTGTCTTCTTTTCCGATGACCCTAGTGGCAGGGACGCCATGGTCTCTGGAGGTTTCTCTTTGCTGGCATCATCCTGTGGTGGCAGCACTATTCACTTTTATGCTTGTAATCTCTTATGGCCTTTTATATGTTTTAGATATATACAGTACCTTGAACCTGAAAGCTTACACCCTTGAAGAAGAGATACATGATCTCGAAACGCTTTGGGTGCCGCTTTACATTATTATATTTGCTACAGGTTCCATTATTCTGTATAGTATTGCCAGTTGTCATTCAATATTTGGTCGCTTTTCACTTATGTACTTCTGGCTTCTACTAATGTTGAGTTTAGATTATTATAAATAAAAAAATGTTACTATATTTTTTTACTGTATCTTATAAAGTGTTTCTGGACTATAGTGTTAATTCTGGCAGCAAGTCTCATTTTAGTCATAGTCTTTTGACTAAAATACCATTTTAATTTTAGCCGCATTTTAGTCATCTGCAATTGTTTGAGTTTTAGTCATATTTAGTCGACTAAAATCATTTTAGCCGACTAAAATCGAATGTGTTTAAATTAAATTGCAATGCATTATTTAAGCATTTCTCTAGAATTTCAAAACTCATTATACACTCCTGGAGTAAAAAAACAAACAAATATCATGTTATTATTTATAATAAGACTTGAGAAAACTAGACATAGACACAGATTTAGCCTTTATATAATGTCTCTTCTGTAAAACCAAGTTTTGTTACAAAAATATTGCTTTTTTGAGTCACAGCTTCATTCCTTGCTATAAGTGCATGCTACTTTTCTGTTGTTGATTGAACAAAATAAACCTGAACACATTTATATTATTGGCCTAAGTAGCCGCTCTGAGAGGCCTGTAATGCTGCACAGTGCTCTGAGACAGTGGTCTGAGAGGCCTGTAATGCTGCACAGTGCTCTGGGACAGTGGTGGTCTGAGAGGCCTGTAACGCTGCAGAGTGCTCTGGGATGGTGGTCTGAGAAGCCTGTAATGCTGCACAGTGCTCTGGATGGTGGTCTGAGGGGAGGCCTGTAATGCTGCACAGTGCTAACTGCTAAGCACGCTACAAACTCGCTTGCTTGCTGGTAATGGAAGCACTCTTGGGCTCTACACAGACAGAGCTCCATGGAAACCAGAAGATCATGAGGGCAAAGCCCTATATACACTATCAGATTTTCTGCTGATTTTTGTCTTCAGATTTACCAAAACCATGTAGTGCAAGGTCCTGCCTGATTGCATACAAATTGAAACTCCTAAGGTTTGACCTTATATTATATGGTTTTGGTAAATCTGAAGGCAAAAATCAGCAGAAAATCTGATAGTGTGTATGGGGCTTTAACGTTCCTCCCTCACATTTTAGTTTTGTTAACGAAAACAGAATCGATAGTTTTCGTCAGTGGACGAAAATGTGGTGCACTTTTCATTTTGTTTTCGCCACTGTAAAAAGGCCACTGATGAAAATTTTCATGAAAATGTTTTCGTCAACAAAATTAACACTGATGAACAGATTACTGTAAAAAGTCCCTATACCTATGTATAGGGTTTGTGTTTTTAATAAATTTAACAGCATAGAGGAATCTATAGAAGTTCTCTGTTCCCTGTTCTTGCTCCACACACGTTAGAGACAGATTGCTTTGTTTTTAAACCCCTACCACATTATCCAACACACTCTGATCTCATACACGACCAATGTACAAGACAAACATGTTTATTACTTTAAGACATGGCAGGTGTCAATTCTATACCATGTATCCTACATGTAGGACATTTTGCATATTACAGAATGAACCAATGTTGCCCAGATACTTCAGCTCCACTTTCTGAACCTTTGCAACCCTCCAAAATACACATTAAAGGGGTTGTAAAGACAGAAGTTTTTTTTATCTTAATGCATTCTATGCATTAAGATGAAAAGCCTTCTGTGTGCAGCAGCCCCTTTCAGCCCCCCTAATACTTAACTGAGGTCCATCTAGATCCAGCGATGTTGCACGAGAGACTCGGCTTTCCGGGACTCCCCCCCCCCCTCATTGGCTCCCGCCGCTGTCAATGTCAATGAGCCAATGAGGAGAGAAAGGGGGACCTGGCTGCGCCTCCATGTCTGAATGGACACAGGGATCTGTGGCTCAGCTCAGGTGCCCCATAGCAAGCTGCTTGCTGTGGGGGCACTTAATAGGAGGGAAGGGCCAGGAGCACCGAAGAGGGACCCGAGCAGAGGAGGATCTGGTCTCCTCTATGCAAAAACCACAGCACAGAGCAAGTAAGTATAAGATGTTTGTTATTTTTAACGAAAAAAGAAACTTTAGTATCACATTAAGATAGACATTTTGCATACTACCTGGAGCACCCTCCTAAATAGGTGCTAGGATTAGGTATATTTAGTTCTGGCTCACTAGGGTTGATTTATTAAAACTAGTGCAAAATCTGGTGCAGCTCTGCATAGAAACCAATCAGCTTCCAGTTTTTTTTTTGCCAAATCTCAATTGAACAAGCTGAAGTTAGAAGCTGATTGGCTACCATGCTCAGCTGCACCAGATTTTTCACTCTCCAGTTTTAGTAATGCTACCCAAGTATAACCAGTGTGGCTGAAATTGCTTTGTTAGGTAAAATTACTGTATGTGAGCTCACTGTAATCAGTGCAGCTGCATGTGATTAGTTAGGTCTGTTTAGTGTTACAGTTGCTGCTTGTTTGATTGCTTCCTCTGCTTTCCAGAGAACAGTAGAATCCTCTGGAAAATCGGCATGGACTGATGCAAACAGCAGCATGAATATTTATACAGGCCTTGACAGTCCCATGGAGAGTGACCCTAAAGGCTGCTAAAAGTCTATATAAATACTCTAATGCCCCGTACACACGGTCGGAATTTCCAACAGAAAAAGTCCAATGGGAGCTTTTGGTCGGATATTCCGGCCATGTGTATACCCCATCAGACTTTTTCTGTCGGTATTTCCGACGGACTTAGATAGAGAACATGTTCTAAATCTTTCTGCCGGAAATGCCGACGGAGGTTATCCCATTGGCAAGTCCGACCGTGTTTACATGGCATAAGACACAAAGCAGTCTTTTTTTTCCTTCAGGGATGGAACACAGCATGGAGAGCTTGCTGCCATGTTGTTGCTGTATGTGAGGCCTCAGGTGGGCGACCTGAGGGCCTGGCTGCTAAACCTACAGAGAGCTGACTGAGGGGCTGTCATCTGAAGATCTATTCTGGTATCACAGGAGAAAGGTGTCACATGGATGTTGGAAGGAGGCAATCAATTGTCCTTGGTCATTTGTGAGGACAGACTGCTGTGAGAGATCTTAGAGGATTTTGGGTTGCTGCCACCCCTCTGGTGCTAAGGAATGAGCTGTGTGCTTGTGTAAAGTGGACATTGGCAGGTGTCCTGAAGAGCTCAGTCTATCTAGTTCTTTGTGAAGGGACTCTGCTCTGATTGCTGTAAAAAAAGTCTGTGTGCTTGAACTGCTTCTACTACAAAGACAAGTCCAGGCTTCTGCTTCAGCTCTACAGAAGGAAGTTTAATGTCTTCATCTTGTACATAGTTCTATATGGAGTATCCCAGTCAATTCCCTCAACTCCATCCCAGTTATCCCAAAAATAAAAAACACCCCTAGACTTGTTAATGAGCCAAAGAGTGACCATATTGTCAGGATCCACTGACTGACAGCTGGCTCTGGCTCTCATTGCATAGCTGGGAGCCAAAGCTAGTTGAGTCTGCCCCCTCTCCAGCCCAGTGCTCCAGTAAGCACTAGAGGGGCAGAGTGATGAGCAGTGACTTACAGAAGGCCAAGAACTGAGCGATCAATGGTCATGTGATAGAGGTGAGTATTTATGTTTGTTGGAGGCATTGTGGACTGTGGAAAACAAGTAGCAACAACCAGGTTTATCACCATGCAGTATTTTTTTCCTTTACTAAAAATCAGAAATATTGTTTATATTGGCCACAATAACACTAATTGCATGCAGTGGTCACAGACTACTGTTTTGGTTATGTACAGTGCCTTGAAAAAGTATTCACACCCCTTGAAATTTTACACATTTTGTCATATTACAACCAAAAACATAAATGTATTTTATTGGGATTTTATGTGATAGAACAACACAAAGTGGCACATAATTGTGAAGTAGAAGGAAAATTACAAATGGCTTTCAAAATTTTGTACAAATAAATATCTGAAAAGTGTGGCGTGCATTTATATTCAGCCTCCCTGAGTTAATATTTTGTAGAACCACCTTTTGCTGCAGTTACAGGTGCAAGTCTTTTTGGGTATGTCTCTACCAGCTCTGCACATCTACATGAATATGCTTTGATCTAAACCATTCCATTGTAGCTCTGGCTGTATGTTTAGGGTCGTTGTCCTGCTGGAAGGTGAACCTCCGCACCAATCTCAAGTCTTTTGCAGACTCTAATGTCCTGTACACACGATCGGACATTGATCGGACATTCCGACAACAAAATCCATGGATTTTTTCCGACGGATGTTGGCTCAAACTTGTCTTGCATACACACGGTCTCACAAAGTTGTCGGAAAATCCGATCGTTCTGAATGCGGTGACGTAAAACACGTACGTCGGGACTATAAACAGGGCAGTAGCCAATAGCTTTCGTCTCTTAATTTATTCTGAGCATGCATGGCACTTTGTGCGTCGGATTTGTGTACACACGGTTGGAATTTCCGACAATGGATTATGTTGTCAGAAAATTTTATAGCAAGCTCTCAAACTTTGTGTGTCGGAAATTCCTATGGAAAATGTGTGATGGAGCCTACACACGGTTAGAATTTCCGACAACAAGGTCCTATCACACATTTTCCATCGGAAAATCCTATTGTGTGTACAGGGCATAACAGGTTTTCTTCTAAGATTGCCCTATATTTGGCTCCATCCATATTCCCATCAACTCTGAGCAGCTTCCCTATCCCTGCTGAAGAAAAGCATCCTTACAGCATGATGCTGCCACCACCATGTTTCACAGTGGGGATGGTGTGTTCAGGGTGATGTAATGTATTAGTTTTCCGCCACACATAACGTTTTGCTTTTAGGCCAAAAAGTTCAATTTTGATATCATCTGACCAGAACACCTTCTTCCACATGTTTGCTTTGTCCCCCACATAGCTTTTCACAGACTGAAAACGGGACTTCTTTTGGCTTTCTTTCAACAACGGCTTTCTTCTTGCTATACTTCCATAAAGGCCAGATTTGTGGAGTGCATGAGTAATAGTTGTCCTGTGGACAGATTCTCCCACCTGAGCTGTAGATCTCTGCAGCTCCTCCAGAGTTACCATGGGCCATTTGACTGCTTTTCTGCTTAATGCACTCTTTGCCCACCCTGTCAGTTTAGGTGGATGGCCCTGTCTTGGTAGGTTTGCAGTTGTACCATACTCTTTCCATTTTTGGATGATGGATTGAAGAGTGCTCCATGAGATATTCAAAGCTTGGGATACTTTTTTATAACCTAACCCTGCTTTAAACTTCTCCACAACTTTATCCATGACCTGTCTGGTGTGTTCCTTGGCCTTCATGATGCTGTTTGTTCACTAAGGTTCTCTGACAAACCTCTGAGGACTTCACAGAACAACTGTATTTATTCTGAGATTAAATTATACATAGGTGGGCTCAACTTACTAATTAGGTGACTTCTGAAGGCAATTGTCTCTACTAGATTTTAATTAGGGGTATCAGAGTAAAGGGGGCTGAATACAAACGCACGCCACACTTTTCAGATATTTATTTGTAAAATATTTTGAAAACCATTTATCATTTTCCTTCCACTTCACAATTATTTGCCACTTTGTGTTGGTCTATCACATAAAATCCAATTAAAATACATTTCCGTTTTTGGTTGTAACATGACAAAATGTAGAAAATTTCAAGAGGTGTGAATACTTTTTCAAGGCACTGTGTGTTCAGTACTAGAGTCCATTTTAATTTTTCAACAGTAGCTCAGGGGGCATTTGGGAACTTAACCTTACCACCACCACCACCAGCCTTTGCCAGATCATAGAATTAATTACAGCCAGCATAATGACTTGGGAAGGGTCAATGAAAGTCATGTTTATTAGATGTGGAAGTCATTATAAGATCATCTGTCATAAGAAATGGCTATTAGTGAAAGATTCACAATAGACTATAAATAACTGTCTTACTCCCTAGTGGCAGTTGCACAGCCTTATACATCTTTGCCTCTAGAATCTATATCTAGTAAAGGGTAAAGAAAGTCACTCACAATAAGCAAAAGCATAAAGATATAAAAAAAATATATATTTGAGAGGTTACAGTTGCAGATGCAGCAGGCGTTGTTGAATATAATGATTTTCCTGTACTTCCAGCCGACTCTGCGGTATAGCTTTGCCAAGTGTCCTGCTCGCTAATTAGGATGAAACTGCTGAGGCTCCATGATGCTGCAGTGATGGAACACCCAGTATGTAACATCCTGGGTCTGTGCTGTCCCCATGGTAACAGTTTTCATCCCATATGATATATTTAGAAAAGGGTCAATCCAATACATAAATAAACAGTGCATTCAGAAAAAATTCTGTTTAGGGATGAGTTAACCTAACCAATCCTATTAACTAGCTTCTGGAGCTCTGCAAATAGCAAAGTCTGGATGATTCATTGCTGAACCAGCAACGGAGGGGTTACTATTTGCATTCAAACAAGTGTAGCAAAGTCCCGGGCCCCTTTAGGCCTAATAGTGACCTCCAGTCAGGGACAGCTGACATCCTTCTGTGTAAAGTGGGTTACAAGGCATGGTGGGTGTAATACAAGATGAAAAGGGTGGGCGCCAGACATTTTTTAAATACAAAGAGATTTATTGTCTCTTAAACAGAACTATGGGAGAGAGGGTTTAGGGCCAGGACACCCTTAGGTAGATGCAATGTTAATTGGCAGACTCTGAGACTTCTATAGGCAGACAGCCATACAGATGAAGGCCTCCAGCCGGACACCACTTCTGTATAGGTAGGATACTGTCTCCTATGGCAACAATCTTGTAGAAGTTACTAACTGTAATTGTATCCAACTATTTGCAATACGAACAGTTCTCAGCTTACCCCACAATCACTCACTTTGGGTCTTCACTCAATGAGCTCCCAGTCTCTCTCACTAGACTTTAGATCCAATAGCCACTGGATCCCCTGAGCTCCTCCACTGTTAGCACTCAGTATCTTCCTCAAGCGTCACCCCCACTTCCTTGCTGGGTCCCTGGCTTAGCACTCACAGTTACTCTTCAAGCGTCACCCCTGCTGACATGCTAGGTCCCTGGCTTGGCACTCACTTATGCTCCGCAAACGTCACCTCTGCTGTCCCACTGGGTCCCTGACTTGGCACTTGCTGACGTTTACCCACTTGTTCACCGTCCCCGGCTGGTGAGAAGTCTGCACTGGTACTGGCCTCAGCTTACTCACAGTGGTCTCCGGTAACAAGGTGGATGGTCCCTTAGTGGCGACAGCTTCCCCTCTACCTCTGACCACAACTGGTTCCCTGGCCTGCAGAACCGTTACTTCTGGTTGGACTACAAGCCCGCAGTCCTAACCCTACGCTGCTCTCCTGCTTCTGGATAGGCCCTCAGATAGCCTAGCAGCCAAATGTCCCCGGGATAGGCCTCAGGTTTACGGCCTAGCAGCCCGGGGCAGCATGACACACGTCCACCCAGACAGCCATCCACATGGCACTGAACCCGATCACCTGACTCCACCCAAATAAATAGGCTCTCCCAGCAGGCCAAGGGACCCAAGAAAATCCCTGCCCATTGGCTGAGACACCCCATTCCTAATCTGCCCTTGCTATGCCCTTGTCTTATCCACTGTCACCAGTTACAGTGCCACCTAGTGACAGAAAAGAAAAGTGCAGCAAGTCCAGAATTGTGGAAAAATCAATAAATCTCTTAACAATTGGCCAAGGCAACTATCGCCAGACAACTAAATTTAATAGCAGCCCTGCCTAAACATCAGGGTGCTACACAAGGTTAAATAATTTAGGGCTTTAACATACATTATATGAATTACTTAAAGGAGTTCTATGGTCACAACATACACTTTAATTTTATTGCATTGTAATAGCAATACAAACAATAGTTCATTTTTACCATTTATTATAAGCTTACTTGAAAAAATTTGTTTGTGTGTTCTGCGGATCTCTTTCTACAACTTCCTGGATTTCCTGTATGCTTTGCAGCTTCTCCTCTACTGTTTAATCTTGGTTTTAAGAACCACATATCCCATGGTGTCTTTCTGCGTACAAGCAGATTCTTGTACTGACTACGCCTCCTAAAACTCCTCCTCTCAGCATATCTTCAGTTCAGGAGGCAGGCTCTGTGAAATGTGTGACACAGCAGTGACTACCCACAGAGCATAGTGACTATGAGTCACAGAATTCAAGGAAGTAAATATGTAGAATTGCCACAAAGTAAGTTTACAAACTTCAAAATTGTTCTGTTTAATAGGAGTAGGCTAGAAATCATTGAAATACAATGTAGAAATGAATATATGATTTTACATTTTGATCATAATTAAGCTTTTTTTTAATGCCTTCTAAAGAATGGATGGGAGGCGGGGGGTTTGATCCCTTAAATGAAGCCTTCACTCACAAATTTTGTAGGTTAAAGTGTTACTAAACCCACAACAGTAAAATCAGTCTGTATATGCAGTAAAGCATGCTTGTTATACTCACCGTGGAACCTAAGGGGTTAATCCTGCACTTTGCGTAAAAAGGCTTTTTGATGCTGTCTTCTCTGATCCCATCTCTTGCTATCAGAGTCTTGGAGACACTCTGCACATGCTCAGTTAATTGTGTATTGCGAGAGAGATTTTTTTTTCTTGGGAGGGTGCAGGCCCGCCACCAGGGGGGTACAGCCGATACAACTATAAAGGGCCCCAGGCCCGAGGGGCCCGCCGGGCCAGAAGAAGGCAGGATGGGTAAAAGGAAGACGTGTTGTGCACGATAGTAACGATCTTCCAGCTTCTGCTGCTCTCTGTGTCATTGAGCTCAGACATCAAGCTCTTTACTGCCGCCTCTGGCTACTATGTGCACGTGCACCCCTTGTGTGAGCTGCCTGTACTGTGCTTCACAGCAACATGTCAGCTTTGTGAAAACAAGCTGGGACTACGTAGGAATATTTCTTTTACAAGTAGGGGCTGTGAAGGAAAGGGAGGGGGCTGTTTGTGTACAGGGAGGGACCATAGGCTTGAGTGTTTACAGATTTGTGTATGTGTGGGGCTGACACTATATATATATATATATATATATATATATATATATATATATATATATATATATATATATATATATATATATATATATATTTTATACTTAGAACTCCTTATCAATGTGCTATGTTAGAGCCATTTTACTGAAAAGATTTCTGGTATGTGTATGGCCATCAGTAGGCTAGTGCTACAGCTTTCTTTGGTTGTCCTTACAAACCCATTCTGGAGCAAGATACAACATCCATTGGAAAAAAGTGTATTTGCTCTAACATAGCACATTGATAAGGAGTTCTAAGTATAATGATTTTAGTGGTCAGCTTTCACTCTTCACTGGTCAGTTTTCACTTTTCACACTTCCTTAAAAAGATAATATTTTCTATTCTTGCCTCACAATATTGATGCTGACAAAATGGTCAGCTAGGGTTAAAAGCAGAATGATGTAAGCCTGCTTGACTGTGTGGTTATTCAATACCATTGCTGCATAGTGCTTAGAGATGTAAAATTTCTGAAAAATTTGAAGCAACAGAAGAAAAAACTTTTTTTTCATGTTTTATTCTTTAAAAAAAAAAAAAACGGAAATTTTGGAAAATATTAAAAAAAAAAAAATCAGTGTGGTGTAGTTTTACAAATTAAAAGTCGCTTTGTTACACTGGGAACATAAAATGCAGTGTATACAAAAGTATTATGCTTAAAATAAAATTACAGCTTATTCTGTAAATGAACTAAACTTGCTTATTAAAAAATGTATTTTTTTTACAAATAGAATAACAAGGCCTGTATATGTTAAGAACATTTCAACTACACACGAGAACAGGTAACCCTTTCCCTCATAATAATATAGAAGCTTCCTGCCAATATGCATGTTCAGTTATTGACAATGCTGATCCAAAAGCATATATTGCTCTATGAAGGGCTTGATGAATGTTCTCCTGATTTTTCAGGTGTGGTTTTCTCTATAAATTAAGGTATTGTTTAATTTTGGGAGGCAGTAGTTTGTAAAAAGTCCTTACTTGAAGATGCTGCTGGTGAAGAAACACTTTGTGATGATCCAGAAGCAGCAGAAAGTTTCTGGAATGAGAATTCTGGAGGGAAATGTTACTTGCACTTTCATTCTGGTCCTCATCATTTCATTCCATAATGTATTTAAATGTCAATAGGGCACCTCTTGCATACCTAGATGTGTTTTATCATCCTTGTAGCATTTGGAAAATAATATTTCTTCTCACAATATATTTGGTAATTGCAGCTTTGTTCTCAGCAAAAATTGCACTGTGGAAATGTTTCCAAATTCTAGATGTTGCTCTCACCATCTTACTAAAAGGAGGAAAGGAACAAACAATTTACTGAGCAAACTATAGGTAAACATAATGCTGTGATGGTGGAGCACAATAATAGGAACCATTTAAAGGTTAAAAAGATAAAACGAATTTGTCAGACTAATTCACCCTCTTACCTGTTGATTAAAGTCTCAGAGGACAGAAACTATCACCTGGCATCCCAAAAATCACCCAACTGTAGGAGGTACAATATAAAAACCATAAGCAAACTAAACTGAAGCATTTCCTCTGTAGTGCCCACTAGTCTCGTTTGAAAACTGCATTGAGAAGTGCAGTGTTACTAGAATTGTATTCCAGGATTTGCTTGTCTTCATCTGAGAGAATTTTCATTAATTTAATGCTTTACATAAAGTCTCAGAAATCTTTCATTAAGGTCTTCTTGTTATATTATTGAATACCATGTCATAAAAGAACATATTCCACACTTCTTTCTTTTTTTCCCATTTTTTACAGAAAAAAAAAAAAAAAAAAAAAAACGGGGAAAATAACTGTTTATTTTTTCCAATTATTTTGGGGTTTTTTACAGGCCTTCCTATCTCTAATCCTGATAAAGAAAATTATTCAAATGAAAAATAAATGTTTAAGCTGAAGCTACGCTTTAAATTTGTACAAAGTATTATGGATAGGAATGCAGACCAAAAATATATTTAGTACGCTGGGCATTACAAACTACATAAACAGTAGACTGTGCTTTGTTACATATGTTTTATTATTTGTTATTACAGAATGAGAAAGTACTGTTTAGGGACTATGCAGAGGGTCTTCTCATTTTCTGGATTATCTGGGATTTTTTTGGATTAAAGTTTAAATTACATTTTTGAATAAAGGTTGACTTTGGTTCATGTTTTTTTTTTTTTTTTTTGTATTGATTAAATTTCTTACAGTTCGGACAGCATGTCCACATAACTAGTGTCTAATGGAGAATATCTCAAGTGCTCATTATTGCACATGGATTAACACTTCAAAACAGCCAAAGAAATTTTGCATTGGACACAATATTTACAAATATTGGTTACATATGGTTTGTTAACTTGTTTGACTACATTTCAAGATAATTATGTTTCTACAAAAGGCCAAATATAAAACCGTGATTGTAATCTTACACAATTTTTTAATGTATTTAATTTTAGGTTTTCACCTTCATGATGCACTTCAAGTTCCCAAACAACTCATCAGCAAAAGCTTATGCAGCAATGCTCCTTCCGGTAAGTTTTTGTTAGTGGACCTCAACCCACTTTATGTTAAGGAATGGACTGTGTTAAATTAGATCAAGCCTCATAAATTACAGTAAAATACACTGAGCAAAATTGTAAACACAACACTTTTGTGTTTGCCCCTATTTATCATGAGCTGAACTCAAAGATCTATGACTTTTTCTATGTACACAGAAGGCCTATTTTTCTCAAATATTGTTCACAAATCTGTCTAAATCTGTGTTAGTGAGCACTTCTCCTTTGCCGAGATAATCCATTCACCTCACAGGTGTGGCATATCAAGATGCTGATTAGACAGCATGATTATTGCACAGGTGTGCCTTAGGCTGGCCACAATAAAAGGCCACTCTAAAATGTGCAGTTTTATCACACAGCACAATGCCACAGATGTTGCATGTTTTGAGGGTGCAATTGGCATGCTGACTGCAGGAATTCCACCAGGGCTGTTGCCCTTGAATTTAATGTTCATTTTTCTACCATAAGCCGTCTCCAAAGGCATTTCAGAGAATTTGGCAGTACATCAAACCGGCCTCACAACTGCAGACCACGTGTAACCACACCAGCCCAGGACCTCCACATCCAGCATCTTCACCTCCAAGATCATCTGAAACCAGCCACCTGGACAGCTGCTGCAACAATCGGTTTGCATAACCAAAGAATTTCTGCACAAACTGTCAGAAACCATCTCAGGGAAGCTCATCTGCATGCTCGTCCTCCTCATTGGGGTCTCAACCTGACTGCAGTTCATCGTCATAACCGACTTGAGTGGGCAAATGCTCACATTCGATGGCGTCTGGCACTTGAGAGGTGTTGTCTTCACGGATGAATACCGGTTTTCACAGTACAGGGCAGATGGCAGACAGCGTGTATGGTGTTGTGTGGATGAGCAGTTTGCTGATGTCAACATTGTGGATGGAGTGGCCCATAGTGGCGATGGGGTTATGGAATGGCAGGCGTATGCTATTGACAATGAACCCAGGTGCATTTTATTGATGGCATTTATTAATGCACAGAGATACCGTGACAAGATCCTGAGGCCCATTGTTGTGCCATTCATCTACGACCATCACCTCATGTTGCATGAGAATGCATGGCCCCATGTTGCAAGGATCTGTACACAATTTCTGGAAGCTGAAAACATCCCAGTTCTTGCATGGCCAGCATAATCACCGGACATGTCACCCATTGAGCATGTTTGGGATGCTATGGATCAGCGTATATGACAGCGTGTTCCAGTTCCTGCCAATATCCAGCAACTTCGCACAGCCATTGAAGGGGAATGTACCAACATTCCACAGGCCACAATCAACAACCTGATCAACTCTATGCGAAGGAGATGTGCTGCACTGCATGAGGCTAATGGTGGTCACACCAGATACTGACTGGTTTTCGTACCCCCCAATACAGTAAAACTGCACATTTTAAAGTGGTATTTTATTGTGGCCAACCTAAGGCACACCTATGCAATAATCATGCTGTCTAATTAGCATCTTGATATGCCACACCTGTGAGGTGGATGGATTATCTTGGCAAAGGAGAAGTGCTCACTAACACAGATTGGTGAACAATATTTGAGAGAAATAGGCCTTCTGTGTACATAGAAAAAGTCATAGATCTTTGAGTTCAGCTCATGATAAATAGGGGCAAGCACAAAAGTGTTGCGTTTATAATTTTGCTCAGTGTAGTATTACATTCTTTAAAGTGTACAATTTTTACAGATTCCTTTTCATTACCTGTTGGAGATTGTTCATCATCTTTCATGTATTTACCTTCAGTTTTATGTAGTCCTACAGGTGGTTGTCCCCTTTTAGGCCATCATGGAACTTACCAAAATATTTGTCATATTTTTGTGTATTTACATGTTGTGGGTAATGTCTGGCATATAGTAACTATATGAAAGTGTTAGCAAATTTTATACTTAAATCATATCCTTAGTGATTGTAGTGCGACTGGGTAGCCGGCCCTTCATATGAGAATTGGAAAGAGGTGATTGCAAGTACCACTACATCCACTTTGATATGTCTTTATTCACTTTGGGTTTAAATTACTTTTTGTGGATGCTGATTGCTGAATGCTTTTTTGTTATTTTTAGATTTTCTTTGACACATATAAATGAATATTTTTTTTATAATATATTGCAGGCATTAAAGTAGATATTGAAGTGTTTATTTGAATGCAGGTTCCTTTGAAGGAATGGCAACAATGCTGCACTGCTCCTCAATTCAAAGCAGAGTTTCCCCTCTTGTAAAGACTCTGCCTGCTTGCACTACTGTATAGTGGGATGAAAAAAAACATGTTTTCGGGGGGGAAGCTACCAGCATTGGTACTGCCGATTCACAGCCTGTAACTTGTAAGTTAGCACCTAGCCACACTTAGCACACAGTTTTCTGGATTGACATTGTTACGTCTGTTGCTAAAACTCTCTTATGCCCCGTACACACGGTTGGATTTTCTGACGGAAAATGTTCGATGGGAGCTTGTTGTCGGAAATTCCGACCGTGTGTAGGCTCCATCGGACATTTTCCGTCGGAATCTCCGACACACAAAATTTGAGAACTGGATCTCAAACTTTCCGACAACAAAATCAGTTGTCGTAAATTCTGATCGTGTGTACACAATTCCAACGCACAAAGTTCCACGCATGCTCGGAATCAAGCAGAAGAGCGGCACTGCATATTGAACTTCACTTTTCTCAGCTCGTCGTATGTGTTGTACGACACCGCGTTCTTGGCGATCGGAATTTCCGACAAGATTTATGTGACCGTGTGTATGCAAGACAAGTTTGACCAAACATCCGTTGGAAAAAAATCCATGGATTTTGTTGTCGGAATGTCCGATCGTGTGTACGGGGCATTACTGTGAGCTGCAGTGTCTGAGAGGAATAGCGTGTGAGACAAAAAGAATTTGACTCTGTCAGGAAAGATAAAGTAAGTTTTTTTTGCTTATGGGGCTTGTTCATCATATAGCAACTGTCATTTAAGAGTCTTTAGTTGTATTTTTACTACATCTATTGTTGCAAAGAGAAAAGCTGATGCACATCATATTTATCACAAAAGTCTTAATTTATTGTATAAATCATCCACAAGCAGGGTCACCACCCTAGGACCACCTTCATTGACTAGTTTCAACCATTTTGGGCTTAATGGTAGATTTAAGACTTTTGTAAAACATCTGGTGGGCAGCAGCTTTTGTCTTTGCTACACTGGGTAATGTCTTTCCTTACTGAAAAGGGGAGAGACACATACTGAGAAGATATAAAGTGCTGCACACCCCGATTAATGTCAAAAAGAAAAAGAAGATATCCCCCGTGGGGTTTTAAAGCAGCAAAAAATTATGAGAATAGGTTACTTGAAAAAGTTTTTTTATTAATGGAACGTAACCATAATGGTTAAAATAGGAGCTGTGCTACAGGAGATAACACAAATGAAGCTGGCACAAGTATTATACAATAATCAAGCGCTAAATAGGA
Source organism: Lithobates clamitans (assembly GCA_037952925.1). NCBI lineage: Eukaryota > Metazoa > Chordata > Amphibia > Anura > Ranidae > Lithobates > Lithobates clamitans. The sequence goes on along the minus strand of JBBGZY010000421.1, from coordinate 2,522,111 downwards.
TGATAATTCTGACGCGTTTCGACCCCGTTGGGTCATCTTCAGAGGATTGAGGCGCTGTGACAAAATTTGCATATTAGAGTTCATGGATATGACCATAAAAATATAATATAATATATATATGTTTAACAGTATAATTACCAATCACATTGTGTTTGAGCAGTTTCTCCTGAGCTTATGGTTCTCCGACGTCTCCCCCACCGGGTCCCGGCAAGAGTCCCCGGCCGTCCACCACGTCAACAGGGGAAAAGGGGGGGTTTAATCGTACATGCGTGTCTTGCAAGGAGTCACACCAAGTGGATATTTCCCAAAACTGGGGAGGAGTGTGGGGGCAAGCGAGCGAGACCTGCAGCCAAAGCATCAAACAACAGACAACTGTACCATCAGTGCGTTCGGTTTAGCACGGATAGAGATATATGTATCATGTGTCATTTTTTGAAAAAAAGAGAGATAACTCTGTAATTTATTTAGTTAAATATTTGTTGGATGTTGTCTGTGCTTATTAGGGTCAGCGATGTAAGAATATTCCCATAGTGGTGATGGTAACAAAAGGGGGGGAGAGGAAGGGGTTAACAAGGGTAAGTAGGACTGTATATAGATATCAGTATATCAGAGTATGTAATGTAATAGGTAAATAGTGGTGTCTATGTGTTGGCCGTGAAACAAGTGACAAAGTAGGGTGAGAATATAGGAATGTAAAGAAAAAGACATGTGTGGGGAGAACATGTGAGGAAAGAAGGGGACGGGCAGACTAGTAGGGGAAAAAAAAAAAAAAAAAAAAACCAGGGGAAAGGAGGGGATGGGAAAGAAAGAACGGGAAGGAGGGGGGGATGGTTAAGGGGAGAATGGGAAAAAAAGATCAGGGAGTGAAGGAAAAAAGGCTTAAGAGGAAAAGATCCAGGGGAAAAAAAAAGGAACAGATAGGTGAAGTGTGAGGATAGTGCAGGTGGGGTGATGCATGTGAGTGGAAGGGAAGCATGGGAGTGGGGAAATGGGAAGGTGCAGTGCAAGGGGCCAAATAAACAATCAAAAAGCAGTGAAAGCAAAAAACATAGGCAAAAAACACAATCCAACCGTGTATATGTGAGAGATGGGTGTGTGTGATAGTGTACTGAAAAATGCATGGGTGCTGGAAAAGGGGTCATGAGGTGTCAAGGTGGGAAGAAAATGGGACAGAAGTGAGACAAAAAAAAAAAAAAACACAAGGTGAAGTGCCATAAAGGTGGACATGTATTGAGGGTGGGTAGAATCGGATGTGAATTGTACAAGATAGTATAACTAATCACAGTGGGAAGGAATGACGTGACAGAGACCCACAATACAGGGTATGTCAGGTCCAACTCATCAATGTGTTCAGATACTGGTGATTACCTGTCTCCAGAGTATAAGTCAGTTGGTCAGTCTGATGAAACAGTAGGAACTAAAAGCAGATCCCCCAATCTGCTTGGTCATTATAAATAAAGTGCTGGCCGCTGATTGGATGCCTAATTAGGCTGCAGGTGCATGCAAGCTGTCCCCACCCCTCCTCCTCCTCCAGCAGGGATTAACCCTCCACATGTGGCTCCCCCGGCGTTCAGGAAGATAAATATCCCGGCTCAGCCGTCACATCCGTCGTAATAGCGCGATGTCGCGACGTCGCACGCACGCAGCATCGCATGCCCACAACGCCACGGCATCCGGATGTGATCCGGAACGCCGCTGGCAGGAAGTGATACACCCAAGGGTGCAGAAAGGAGGCACGGGCCCCTTGATTGTGCCCCCCATCTTTTCCTGCCAGGAAGAGACGCAACGACGAAGCCCCCATCCCCAGGACGGGTCCACGGCCCATGGGACCCACATCGGGCTCCGGAAGGGAGAGAAGCAGGGGAACAACACAATGCAGACAATATGTAACAGGATTATAGAAACCTATAAATTACATTCTAATGTACAAAGATCTAGAAAGCTGTGGGTGGTTGGAATGCATTCGAGGCAGCCATGGGCTACCTCCATTGGATTTGACAAAAAACGTACATGTGATGCTCCAGATGGTAGGGGTTGTCATTACAGCAGAATGAAAATACTAGCCAATGTATTGTAAACATGTTAAGTGCGCCTGAGGGGGCGCACTAAAGTGTCCATTATTATGAAAGATTAGTGAAAACAGGGGAGAATAACAGATAATTTTATCCGATCTCACCTGTCATAAAATATTAACGTGTAATTACATGGGGATAGTCCAATCATCACCTATACATATACATTGGCTCATCCTGTAAACAATGTAACACAATACTTATTCAGTAGAAACAGTCACAATAAAAGTATTACAAGAATGCACAATTCAACCAGAATCATCCCACAGCTCATATCTTAACTCGAGTGTCAAAAAGTAGGGGGAGGGGTGTTTAACCACCCAATATTCGAGAAAAGGGGAGAGACACATACTGAGAAGATATAAAGTGCTGCACACCCCGATTAATGTCAAAAAGAAAAAGAAGATATCCCCCGTGGGGTTTTAAAGCAGCAAAAAATTATGAGAATAGGTTACTTGAAAAAGTTTTTTTATTAATGGAACGTAACCATAATGGTTAAAATAGGAGCTGTGCTACAGGAGATAACACAAATGAAGCTGGCACAAGTATTATACAATAATCAAGCGCTAAATAGGGTGATAATCCTGACGCGTTTCGACCCCGTTGGGTCATCTTCAGAGGATTGAGGCGCTGTGACAAAATTTGCATATTAGAGTTCATGGATATGACCATAAAAATATAATATAATATATATATGTTTAACAGTATAATTACCAATCACATTGTGTTTGAGCAGTTTCTCCTGAGCTTATGGTTCTCCGACGTCTCCCCCACCGGGTCCCGGCAAGAGTCCCCGGCCGTCCACCACGTCAACAGGGGAAAAGGGGGGGTTTAATCGTACATGCGTGTCTTGCAAGGAGTCACACCAAGTGGATATTTCCCAAAACTGGGGAGGAGTGTGGGGGCAAGCGAGCGAGACCTGCAGCCAAAGCATCAAACAACAGACAACTGTACCATCAGTGCGTTCGGTTTAGCACGGATAGAGATATATGTATCATGTGTCATTTTTTGAAAAAAAGAGAGATAACTCTGTAATTTATTTAGTTAAATATTTGTTGGATGTTGTCTGTGCTTATTAGGGTCAGCGATGTAAGAATATTCCCATAGTGGTGATGGTAACAAAAGGGGGGGAGAGGAAGGGGTTAACAAGGGTAAGTAGGACTGTATATAGATATCAGTATATCAGAGTATGTAATGTAATAGGTAAATAGTGGTGTCTATGTGTTGGCCGTGAAACAAGTGACAAAGTAGGGTGAGAATATAGGAATGTAAAGAAAAAGACATCCTGCCAGCGGCGTTCCGGATCACATCCGGATGTCGCGGCGTTGTGGGCACGCGATGCTGCGTGCGTGCGACGTCGCGACATCGCGCTATTACGGCGGGTGTGACGGCTGTGCCAGGATATTTATCTTCCTGAACGCCGGGGGAGCCACATGTGGAGGGTTAATCCCTGCTGGAGGAGGAGGAGGGGTGGGGACAGCTTGCATGCACCTGCAGCCTAATTAGGCATCCAATCAGCGGCCAGCACTTTATTTATAATGACCAAGCAGATTGGGGGATCTGCTTTCAGTTCCTACTGTTTCATCAGACTGACCAACTGACTTATACTCTGGAGACAGGTAATCACCAGTATCTGAACACATTGATGAGTTGGACCTGACATACCCTGTATTGTGGGTCTCTGTCACGTCATTCCTTCCCACTGTGATTAGTTATACTATCTTGTACAATTCACATCCGATTCTACCCACCCTCAATACATGTCCACCTTTATGGCACTTCACCTTGTGTTTTTTTTTTTTTTGTCTCACTTCTGTCCCATTTTCTTCCCACCTTGACACCTCATGACCCCTTTTCCAGCACCCATGCATTTTTCAGTACACTATCACACACACCCATCTCTCACATATACACGGTTGGATTGTGTTTTTTGCCTATGTTTTTGCTTTCACTGCTTTTTGATTATTTGGCCCCTTGCACTGCACCTTCCCATTTCCCCACTCCCATGCTTCCCTTCCACTCACATGCATCACCCCACCTCACACTTCACCTATCTGTTCCTTTTTTTTTCCCCTGGATCTTTTCCTCTTAAGCCTTTTTTCCTTCACTCCCTGATCTTTTTTTCCCATTCTCCCCTTAACCATCCCCCCCTCCTTCCCGTTCTTTCTTTCCCATCCCCTCCTTTCCCCTGGTTTTTTTTTTTTTTTTTTTCCCCTACTAGTCTGCCCGTCCCCTTCTTTCCTCACATGTTCTCCCCACACATGTCTTTTTCTTTACATTCCTATATTCTCACCCTACTTTGTCACTTGTTTCACGGCCAACACATAGACACCACTATTTACCTATTACATTACATACTCTGATATACTGATATCTATATACAGTCCTACTTACCCTTGTTAACCCCTTCCTCTCCCCCCCTTTTGTTACCATCACCACTATGGGAATATTCTTACATCGCTGACCCTAATAAGCACAGACAACATCCAACAAATATTTAACTAAATAAATTACAGAGTTATCTCTCTTTTTTTCAAAAAATGACACATGATACATATATCTCTATCCGTGCTAAACCGAACGCACTGATGGTACAGTTGTCTGTTGTTTGATGCTTTGGCTGCAGGTCTCGCTCGCTTGCCCCCACACTCCTCCCCAGTTTTGGGAAATATCCACTTGGTGTGACTCCTTGCAAGACACGCATGTACGATTAAACCCCCCCTTTTCCCCTGTTGACGTGGTGGACGGCCGGGGACTCTTGCCGGGACCCGGTGGGGGAGACGTCGGAGAACCATAAGCTCAGGAGAAACTGCTCAAACACAATGTGATTGGTAATTATACTGTTAAACATATATATATTATATTATATTTTTATGGTCATATCCATGAACTCTAATATGCAAATTTTGTCACAGCGCCTCAATCCTATGAAGATGACCCAACGGGGTCGAAACGCGTCAGGATTATCACCCTATTTAGCGCTTGATTATTGTATAATACTTGTGCCAGCTTCATTTGTGTTATCTCCTGTAGCACAGCTCCTATTTTAACCATTATGGTTACGTTCCATTAATAAAAAAACTTTTTCAAGTAACCTATTCTCATAATTTTTTGCTGCTTTAAAACCCCACGGGGGATGTCTTTCCTTACTGACCACCAACACTGGGGCATTTTTTAGACTGATTACCAACTCTTGGGCTCTTTTTCATACTGACAACCAATGCTGGGGCATTTTGGGGTTTGTCTTAGGCAGCGGAAGAGCCAGGGTCTCTCCCATGCAGGATGCTGGGTAACATCTAATAATCCTCACCTTGTCTTTTCAGTGATTTACAGTAGACCAGCATATTCTGTAAAGTGTGTTGATTTCCACTGTGTCTATGTTCTCATTGTTGGCATCCTCTCTTCTTTCAAATCCTTCACATGGCAGAACCCAGACCATCTTGCCTTTCCTGTCAGGCAGATCTCCCCTTTCTGCTCCTTACTTTGTTATGCCGATCATCATGATTTATGATGCAAGTTGATTTTATACTCCATCGCTGCCAAGCAACAGTACATTGTACATTTTGAGCATGTACTAAATCCAGAACAGTGACTTTACTTTTTGCCCCATCTCTACTCATGTAGCCATCTGATTATTCCAAGGCTGGCCCTAGGAAGGACATCCTGGTCACTGTGGAATCTTTTCTAGTAGTTATCACTACCTGGTGACTGGTATTTATTCAGCCTTACAAAAATGTAGAATGGCAATCTGCCTAGTTTACATAGGCAGACCGTCGTTCTGCCTATGTACTGAATGTTAATCACTGCGGGAGCATGCTGGCACGCATTCATGCCCCAGACCGGGGAGTGCAGCATCACGTACCTAGTACATGCAGGAGAGCCGCCTTGCCGCTGTAAATATATACAGTATATGGTCGGCGAGCAGTTAACTAAACCCATTCGATTTTAGTTGACGAAAATGTACTGGAGATTCTAGCTGGCTAAAATGTAGGAGATTTTAGTTGACTAAAATAGTACTAAAACTAAAATGGCATTTTAGTCAAAAGATTAAAACTAAAAATGACATTTTAGTCAAAAGGCTAGGTCTAAAACTAAATTAAAATTTGATGTCATAATTAACACTAGTTCCAGCACAAACCACCCATTACCACGCTCCAGAGTATCTAGATCTTGCAGGAGCCATACTCCCCTTTCCCTATTGCATTGCCAGGGTGCCACTTGAGGTGAGGTTTAAAGCCTAACTGGATAGAGAAAGAAAGAGTTAAACATTCTGTCAATTCTTTATTGCTTTCGATACTCGCCTTGGGGACACCTTTCCCCAGCAGCTTTCCCTATGACAATAAAACAAGTAATAGGGGAATGGTTGCCACCACGACAGAAAGGCACACTCACCAATTATAACATCAAAAGTTCTGTATCTTCCCCACTCTTCTAAAAACGTGCGATTATTTATGTATACGTTTCTGTTAGACAGGTTTTTCCATCACTTCCACCCCAACAATCTCACAAACAGGGACACAGATGGCAATAAAATCCCAGTAGAGAATTGAAACTTCCCCTGCTCTATCCAATTAAAAAAAAAAGCTTTAGTTGAATATTTTTTTTTGTTTTTTACAAAATATATATAAAATATATATAATATTTTCTGGCCTGGTGCCAGGAAGATCACAGATATAAAATTTAAGTTGACATTAGTTACAACTGAAAAACAACACTACAAATTGAATTTGTCATATACATGAAAATATAAAAGTATATGAAAATCACCCTCCCTAAACATAATTTTGATGTTATCTGGTTCCATCAATGTTGCCTTGGGGAGGTTTTTGCTCTGATAAAGAGATATTATGGTTTCTTAATACTGTACACATATTCTGCATCAGGCCTAGATAATTTTAGCCATTTTAAGAGATATCCTTTACATAAGACAACGTGAGCATTTAATGTTGAAATGCAATAATTGACTTAGTCAGGGAGGGTGTTTCCTCTAGTAACCCTTCAGGAAAGAGTCACTGCTGTTAACTATGCTCCACGCTCACACCTTTGTTTCCTGTGCTTTTTCTCACCAGAGAGCATGCCTCTGCTTAGCACTCCTATCTTACAGCACTAGGGTTCTTGGTTCTAATCCCAACCAGGACACCACCTGCATGGAGATTGTACAGTATGCTCTCCCTGTGCTTGTGTGGGTTTCCTCTGTGTACTGTTTTGCTCCCACAACCCAAAGGCATGTTGGTGGGTTATTAGCCCTAGTTTGTCCATGCATGTGAGATAGGGACCTTAGATTAAGTTTAGCTGCTTGAATTCTGGGGTTGATGTGACTTGTGCTATCTAAATTCTTGAAATAAATAACGAATTCTTCACTTCCATTCCCACACATGGACAGCATACACACGGAACAAAAAATGCATTTCAAGGCAAATATGGACAGCAATACCTAAACTGAAAAAGGTTCCAGATACCTGGAAAATACTAGTAATTTAGTCAAAATACATCAGAAGTGAGTCCTATGACACTAAAAAATTTCAACACATTCAGAAAACAACACTCCCCTGCAGGAGCCCTTGATATCAACTGGTTCTTTATTAAACAGTACAGAGGCTGCCAATCACAATAAACAGTCTAGGGCAGGGATCTTCAAACTACGACCCTCCAGCTGTTGAGGAACTACACATCCCATGAGGCATTGTAAAACTCTGACATTCACAGACATGACTAGGCATTATGGGAATTGTAGTTCCTAAACAACTGGAGGGCCATAGTTTGAAGACCCCTGGATGCATCTCTAGAGATGACCACATGGAGACAGTGTTCTCTTTTGTATTTCCGGTTTGATGGATTGTTAGAACCACCGATCCTGCATTGTACCTTTGGTTTTGGGAGACCATAATCCCTATGCTGGGCGAGACTGCCGTAATAGCAGTCATCGCCGTCCGGTAAGCAGATTTTACTCACACACGCCTTGGTGGATCATATATAGGCACCTTTCGTCACAACCTTTCTTGGATGGGTGTTCTTTATTTTCTTGTGGATTTATCAAGAACTTTTGGACTTTTTTTAATATTAATTTCTCACATACATTTGTGATTTTGGTTTTGTTCATCATTGTTTGTATTTGAAATATGTTTTCTCACTGATTGTTTATATGTCACTTGGTGAAACTTATTCTTACTTTCATACATTAAAATAGCGCTGCACTTTGCTGTTTATTATATTCCAGCGTTAGCTAAAGCGTTAATAGAGCAGTATATGTCTCTGGAAGGCTGCAGAGGAGCAGGGCAACGGTATGGTTATCTTTGATGCCCTCTCTGATGGTGCGCAGCTGCACTATGATCTCTAGCATAGCATTTACGTGGTCACACAATCGCGGGCCTTCTTCTAGTATCATCTTATAAAGCTTTCTTAGTAGAAATAGCTTACTGTTGAGGCTTGAAGGCTCATGCAGTTTTTGTAATTAAGTCCACATACCTTTGGCTTTTTTCTCTCTTCTTATGTGAATAAGCTGGTCATCTTCCACTAGTAAGCTTATAGTTGCTTTTGCCTGCCTGTCTTTCCTGTCCCATTCCTCCTTCTCACCGTTTGTGGGTCTGTCTGTATTCAGCACTTGCCACAAGTCATCCTTGCCGAGAAACATTTCTAGTTTAAACTTTCACAGCTGGTAATTGGCATTGTTCAGCTTTGCAATTACAAACGTCACATCTGAACTGCTTGCCATCTTTCAGCAGCTTGTATACAGTACTCACTGAGTTGCAGAGTTCTCTTTCCAGTGCCTGGGTGCTGCTGGGTGACTGGGTGCACTGGGCCCATAATCTGTTGTGCAGATTATTGAAATAATGTGCTGGAAGCTTCTTGTATACAGCAATATGCTTTACTTTCATGGAGAATTGCAGAACATGTATTTATCAGCATGGAAACAGGAACAGGAACTGAACACAAACAAGTACACACAGAAGAAAAGCAATACTTTCTCCCATTACATCATATCATAGATACACACTATAATACTGCAGCACCACTTGCTGCATAGAAAGGTATAATGCATATATATATAGTTCACACTATTAAGCAACTTTGCATTACTTGCTGTTGTACTTCTAATAAAACTATTATTATTTACAAATTTAGAATCACATTAAATAAAGTGGGTGAATCTACATATATTTTTACACTTAGAATCACTCAACTTTACAAACCATTAGCCATCACCTATTCAGAATATTATAGGAGTTATGTGAGCAGTACTAGCTGCAAAGGCCAACATATGCAATATAATTTGTAGGCTAAAAAAAGGACACACATTATAGTGTACATTCTCAGCAAACCTCAGTACCCAAATTAGTTTGTTCCAGTGTGCATGCATATGAGTTACATCATCCTGACTCCACCAGACCCTAAACCTGGAAGAAGCCAGAGGAGAAGATTTTGACACAGACTGGGGAGCTTTCTGGAGGAAAGGGGAGTATTAACTTTTGCTTTATACTCACCCTACCAAAGCTCCCTCTTCACTACAGTATTTATACCACTGTGGTAATGCTGTATCATTTAAAACAATTTTTAACATAGAACATTGGAGCAAGTACTTGATTATTTTGGAGCACACTATTGGGCATCAATTAGAAACTGCTGAATATCAATTTTAACATCATTTGATGCAGCTGGCACAACAACACAGAAAATGCACAAATATTTTCTTTACTACAAAATGGCATATTACCCTTTGTGAGTTAAATGTATGCATTTTCTTTTATTACAATTAATCATACATTTCTATGATTTCTCTCACTATGGTGTTTGGCAGGTCATATATCTTTTTCTTCACTAATTTTGGGTGGAAGACACCCGTTTCTATATAGTGTCCTGCCAACGCCTTTATACCATCTGATACCACGCCCATTTTTTTCAATTGCCATTTACCTACATACCAAATTATTTTCCTACTGGGCCTCTGTTGTTCTAAATGACTATCCACACTGAGGCTGGTCTGGGTTGGGGATGGGGGGCGCCTGTTCCTTGTCTTGATTCCGGAGCTGTGATGCGTAGCAGTGCTTCCCTTCCATGTCTCTCTTGAGATATTGGCAGGGGGCCCTCTTATGCATCAGCGTCATGCTACGACCTGTTTGTGGCGTATTTTGACGCCGCGATGCAGGGATGTTCTAAGTTCATCTCATGCCGGAGATGAGGTTGGCGTGGCTCCACTTTGGCGCTTGCGCCGGTGGTGGAGCTCACTGTCAACTCCTATTCTCATTCGACAGTGTCCGGGGACCTGCCCCACACCCGGATTACATAAACAGGTGAGCTTGATTGCCTTACCATTTCACTATGTGTTTTACACCAGGGAGGTAGCACACACAGCCCATTCACTGGATACACACGAGTAAGTTATGCACACATTATTTTTCTAGCCCCTTTTTTGACACATGCAACGTACCCATTTATATTATATATATACACTGTATATGTGTGTGTGTATAATATATACATATACACATATATACACACACACACACACACACACACACACACACACACACACACCCATATACATACACACACAGTGGGGACGGAAAGTATTCAGGCCCCCTTAAATTTTTCACTCTGTTATATTGCAGCCATTTGCTAAAATCATTTAAGTTCATTTTTTTTCCTCCTCAATTTACACACAGCACCCCATATTGACAGAAAAGACAGAATTGTTGACATTTTTGCAGATTTATTAAAAAAGAAAAAAACTGAAACATCACATAGTCCTAAGTATTCAGACCCTTTGCTGTGACACTCATATATTTAACTCAGGTGCTGTCCATTTCTTCTGATCATCCTTGAGATGGTTCTACACCTTCATTTGAGTCCAGCTGTGTTTGATTATACTGATTGGACTTGATTAGGAAAGCCACATACCTCTCTATATAAGACCTTACAGCTCACAGTGCATGTCAGAGCAAATGAGAATCATGAGGTCAAAGGAACTGCCTGAAGAGCTCAGAGACAAAATTGTGGCAAGGCACAGATCTGGCCAAGGTTACAAAAACATTTCTGCTGCACTTAAGGTTCCTAAGAGCACAGTGGCCTCCATAATCCTTAAATGGAAGACATTTGGGACGACCAGAACCCTTCCTAGAGCTGGCCATCTGGCAAACTGAGCTATCGGGGGAGAAGAGCCTTGGTGAGAGAGGTAAAGAAGAACCGAAAGATCACTGTGGCTGAGCTCCAGAGATGCAGTCGGGAGATGGGAGAAAGTTGTAGAAAGTCAACCATCACTGCAGCCCTCCCCCAGTCGGGGCTTTATGGCCCGACGGAAGCCTCTCCTCAGTGTAAGATACATGAAAGCCCGCATGGAGTTTGCTAAAAAACACCTGAAGGACTCCAAGATTGTGAGAAATAAGATTCTCTGGTCTGATGAGACCAAGATAGAACTTTTTGGCCTTAATTCTAAACGGTATGTATGGAGAAAACCAGGCACTGCTCTTCACCTGTCCAATACAGTCCCAACAGTGAAGCATGGTGGTGGCAGCATCATGCTGTGGGGGTGTTTTTCAGCTGCAGGAACAGGACAACTGGTTGCAATCGAGGGAAAGATTAATGCGGCCAAGTGCAGGGATAGCCTGGATGAAAACCTTCTCCAGGAGTGCTCAGGACCTCAGACTGGGCCGAAGGTTTACCTTCCAACAAGACAATGACCCTAAGCACACAGCTAAAATAACGAAGGAGTGGCTTCACAACAACTCCGTGACTGTTCTTGAATGGCCCAGCCAGAGCCTGACTTAAACCCAATTGAGCATCTCTGGAGAGACCTAAAAACGTCCACCAACGTTTACCATCCAACCTGACAGAACTGGAGAGGATCTGCAAGGAGGAATGGCAGAGGATCCCCAAACCAGGTGTGAAAAACTTGTTGCATCTTTCCCAAAAAGACTCATGGCTGTATTAGATCAAAAGAGCGCTTCTACAAATACTGAGAAAAAGGGTCTGAATACTTAGGACCATGTGATATTTCAGTTTTTCTTTTTTAATAAATCTGCAAAAATGTCAACAATTCTGTCTTTTTCTGTCAATATGGGGTGCTGTGTGTAAATTGAGGAGGAAAAAAAAAATGAACTTAAATGATTTTATCAAATGGCTGCAATATAACAGAGTGAAAAATTTAAGGGGGTCTGAATACTTTCCGTCCCCACTGTATACATACAACACTTATTCAATTTATTTATTTTTTCTTCATCCTAATCATTCATCATGTTATTTCACTTTTCACATTTTCTCACTCTTTTCACTTTTTTTTACATATTCTTATATATTTTTTTTTAAGAACACTATATTTGTAATCATCCCCACAAATGTGGAATGTGTTGTGGCGATTGAGAATGCTATGTGGATGTTTGCTTGGCCAGGGCAGGGTTCCTTACCTCAGCTCCGGAACAGACAAACAGTTTGGGGTTCCATCTTCCTCGATGCTAGCCAAGCACAGTGTGAGTATAGAACCCTTTCTCCCCATGAGGTCTTTTCTCCCCTCAGGGGTAGAATATATGAACTAATACTACATACCCATTTGTATTTACAGTTTATCTCTACCCAACTCCTGATGAATGGCATATAGCCATGAAGCGCGTCGAGTTTCAATGGGGTGCTCAGTCAAGTCTGGTGCTCATTACTGATTCACTGGCCCATATATACATTCAAAATATATTGAGTACTATGTAATTTAAAATGTGTATGTGTATCTTCCTTTGTTTTTACAGCAGCTCTGGTGTAACAATGCCTGTCAATAGGAAATATCTTGTAATATATCTACAATTAATCATGTTCAAGATTTATATCATTCACCTTATTGCCAAATGCCATTTCTATGACATGTACATATATGTATTTATACCATTTTATCAATAGTTTTTCGTTACTTCTCATGTGCTGACAAATATGCATCGATATATCCATTATGTTCATGCCATGTGTGCATGTGTATGTATATATATGAAATTACTTTTTTACTTGTTTACTAACCACTCTACCTCCACAAGTCAATTGCCTCATTCAAAGTCCCACATTCCTTTCTTGTTTACCTGAATCAGGGATGGAGATACATTCATTGTGCCTCATTTAAAGTCCCCAAACTCCCCCCTCCCATTCATTTCCACTTTTTAAAGTTGATTACTATTAAACAGATAAAACAGGTTCCCTAACCAGTATGTTGCCTGTAAACTCAAACTCTGCTGAGGGCAATCTGTGATATGCAAATAGATTTGTTACACAAGTAGCTTGTGTAAGATCATTTCTACTCCACTCCTTTTCATGTTAATGAGAAGGAAAATGACTGCCTTTATATTGCAAATCATTTAATTAGGATTATGCATGTCATTTCTGTAAAAAAGTAAATGGCAGTACTGATCTTTACTTGTAGACGCCAGTCTGTTTGACTTATCACAAGCTCAAGTTTCCTTGACCAGCTGTCATTTTATTTTCTGCAAAGGAAGAACCTAGACGATAGGATTCACGATGAAGCTCATGAGCCATCTCTATGTGCCATCCAGTACCCTCTAGTGTCTTGGTGCCCAATTCGCAGACCACCTGGTCCCAGTGTGCAGCCTGCCATGATGTCCTAGGCTGGGTCCATCACCTGTTGGGCATCTGCTGACTTTAAAGAGCTGCAGCAGGGTTGTGGGCACGGAGTTGCTTTGCAGCACCCAGCATTAAAAACACACAATGCGGTCTGGCAGACTGACCCCCACCTGTCAGTATACAAATAAAGTCCTGGTTGTATAAAAAGGGAGAGAAGACAGTGTGGGAGTGTGCATAGGCAGGTGTAGGCAGGCAGTCAAACACTCCACTAGGAAGCCTGCTCCAGAACAGGGCTGATTAGGGGATAGCTGTTCTGCCTAGCTATGTTCAGTCCACAGCCCATACAGAGCGCTCTCTCTCTCTCTCTCTCTCTCTCTCTCTCTCTCATCACGGGTTGTAAACCATTGCCCCGATCACTGATAGCAACAACCTATAATGGTTGGGAATACCTCCTGCGAGAGGGCTCATGTCTTCTCCATGGTTACAGGATAGGCTTTAATAGTCCACCGAATATCTGAGGCCCATGTGACATGTGGACCCAGGTCACTTGCTGCGTGCTGAAATGGAGGGGTCTGCTCCTCACTAACAAGAGGGTGAAAAAACACTTCACTGACCACCAATGTAGGGAGGTTTTAAAAAAAAAAATTGCCAGTGATGACCAATGCAGGGGGGGGGGGGGGGGTTAAATAACACTGGCACTGATCACCAATATGGGAAGGGGGATTGCGGGTTAGAAAAAAACACTGCACTGACCACCAATGCAGGAAAACAGGGTGAGGGGGTTAAAAAAACTTCCACTAATCACCAATGCATGGGCAGAGGGTGGAAGAAACACTATCTTGACCACATAGGCATGCGCAGGGGGTGTGCCAGGTGTGGGCACACCCCAATCACTATGTGCAGTGCCGATTCCCCCTTGTGTGGCCCCCCCCTCGCCACAGTGCTGCTGGTTTCCCTCCTCTCCCCCCCCCCCCCCAGCTGGTGTGGGGGATGTTTCAGGATGAAGAGCAGGAAAGGGGCTAGTAAATATGTAATTTACTGGTGCCTTCCTTTTCTAATTGAACACACTCACTCACGGTGTTCATTCATAATTGAAACATAGTAAACTGTGTTTACTATGTTTCAATGTGTGAATGAATAGGAAGCCACTCAGCACAGAGCACTTCGCATTCATTCTCTGTTCTGTGCAGCTGAGGTTGAAGAGAAAGGCATGTGTGTTTGAGCTTTGGGGTGCACACCCTAATGCAATAGGCTGCACACACCGTTGCTTGACGAACAATGCAACATGTAATATATATGTATATGTAATTTACTGGTGCCTTCCTTTTCTAAATGAACACACTCACTCACGGTGTTCATTCATAATTGAAACATAGTAAACTGTGTTTACTATGTTTCAATGTGTGAATGAATAGGAAGCCACTCAGCACAGAGCACTTCGCATTCATTCTCTGTTCTGTGCAGCTGAGGTTGAAGAGAAAGGCATGTGTGTTTGAGCTTTGGGGTGCACACCCTAATGCAATAGGCTGCACACACCGTTGCTTGACGAACAATGCAACATGTAATATATATGTATATGTAATTTACTGGTGCCTTCCTTTTCTAAATGAACACACTCACTCACGGTGTTCATTCATAATTGAAACATAGTAAACTGTGTTTACTATGTTTCAATGTGTGAATGAATAGGAAGCCACTCAGCACAGAGCACTTCGCATTCATTCTCTGTTCTGTGCAGCTGAGGTTGAAGAGAAAGGCATGTGTGTTTGAGCTTTGGGGTGCACACCCTAATGCAATAGGCTGCACACACCGTTGTTTGATGAACAATGCAACAGGTATGTATTAAAAAACACTGCTCCTAACCAATAGAGGGGAGGGTTTAAACTGGCACTACTCACGAGTACCAGTGCAGGATGTGGGATTAACAGCACAATTACTGACCACCACTGTTGGGAGGGGGGGTTAATAGTATGGGCATCGACACCAAAGCAACATCAAACTTTCTCTTCGGTGTGCAATGCAGTATGTTGCAAAAAAAAGCTGCAAAAAAAGCCACTGTGCTTGAGCAGGAGCTCAACCACTGCGGCTACGGGCAGCAACTAGCCAATGCTAACAATATGGGAGTTTTTCGGCCAGGCTTCAGGCATGCCAAAAATGGCCTAAAAGGTGGCAATTGCATGAAGCTACTGGGGCCCCTAATGCATAGTCCAAGTTAGCCTTTAAAGCATACCTCCCAATTTTTGAGATGGGAATGAGGGACACCTATCTGTAAAAGTATGCAGGCATAGGACACACCTCTTGCCATGCCCCCTTAAAGGAGAATTGTACAAAAAAAGTACTAGTTACTTACCGGTAACTGTCTTTCTGGGAAATCTTCCAGGACGGCACAACTGAGAGATGAGAGGCTCCTCCCGACAGGAAACACAATCAATCAACAGCTGTTTTAAGTCCACACCCTTCCCCTTGATCCTCAGTTTGTAGAGAAGTAACTCCTGAACCTGTTTCACAAGGGAAATCATTCCTCATAGGTACTCACCTTCTAGTGTTCTAAAATTTTCCCTCCTCCAACGGGTGGGAAGTAGGCCTGCCGTCCTGGAAGATTTCCCAGAAAGACAGTTACCGGTAAGTAACTAGTACTTTTCTCAAGTCATCTTCCAGGACGGCACACCTGAGAGGATAATCAAGTAGCTCAGGCCTACCTTTAGGGTGGGACCACTGCAAGACCCTCTTGGCGAACCTCGGTTCTGCAGTGAGCTTTACCTTCACTCCATATGCTTGATGAAGGTATCTTAGCTGGATCATGCGGCTTATCTGCCGGTCTACTCCACCGGTGTCCCTGCCTTCTCCGCTTCGGATGCAGGATCTAGGTGGAGTGGGCTCTTAAAGATGGAATCAGAAAACATGTTAAACTTGTAGGTTATCAATGTTGCCTGTCACACATCTAACAATGGCCTATTCTGCCTATAGGTGCTGCTTAGAACCACTAAAAAGATTAATCGGAGAGCTGTGTTGTAAGACAAGGACACTACATTGATCAATAAGGGAGCCTGTCTTAACACAACCCTGTCCAGGGAAATAAAACTGCCAAAAGGGGGGCCCCTGACAGACAACCTTTTTTGTTAATTTTTATCTTTACGTCAGCAAAGACTGAAGGGAAACCTACTTAAGGGAAATAGATTAACAAAAACTTAACCCCTGGGTTTAAGGCATGCCCAATCTATAGTTTTACTTATGCCTGAGAGCCTACTCAGGAGATTAACATCCGTAGCAGGAGGAGAACACTCATACTGCTACATCTAGTTTTGCTAGAAGGGCAAAATGAAGGCCATGCACCGAGCTGTAACCTATTTGGTCGGGTATACATGTTTATACTTCATCTTCAGGCCATAAAACTCCTCTGAACCGAACTTCCTAAGTTCTTATTAAACAGGGCGATTCATTATCGCCTTCCTCCAGTGACCCATAACTCTACTGGGCTTCAACCCTAGGAAATGGCTCTGGCATCCCTGAATGTAAGGGGTCGAGGCTTTTTGACATGTGACATCTGCACCTGGACTCCAGGCCCTTTCACGGAAGAGAAGGCTGAAATACAAAAAGGTGATACATGTATTATTAATATCACAAATAAAAAAAATCATAGATTGTGGACATAGCACAATAGATTTAGACAGAAAGGACACAAGCATAGACCTCAATGTTGTGTATCTGAGTGTGACTAGCTAAACCAAAATATCAAATATGGGAAGAGACCCAAATCTGAACCTCACAGTCTGGTTTTCTGATGTGCGGCCAATATGTAAGCATTAAGACACAAACACACCTTAAATGCTGCGCATTTCTGAAGTGCAGCTAGCTAGGTCATAACTGGTAAATACAGAAAGGCCGGGAACCCCCTTTTACAGTGGTGTTTTACTGATGTACAGCAAAACAAGGCCTTAAAGAGAAGACAGAAAGACCCAAACTTCTATGTTGCGTATTTATGACGAACCACCAAGTACAGTTATAAGACACTTCCTGTTATGCAGTTCTGTAGTGCAGTTACATAGAACCAACAGAGAAAGAACACAAGCAACCTACAGCACTGTGTTTTTCTGAAGTACCATAAGGTAAGGCAATATGAAACAGAAAACACCAACAAGCTTCAATGTTGAGTATTTCTGCTGTGCAGCAACATAAAAACAAAGAAACAACAGACAGCCTTCACAGCTGCGATCTTTCTGGTCTACTGCAAAATAAGGCAATAACTCCACAATGAGTATTCCTGCAGCATTGCAAAACCTGAACCAGAAGGGACAGATAAGCTTAGGGTTCCCACACCCGTGTGACCCAACCTGCCACTTGGGACTGCAAGACGCATGAGAAGTCCTACTATGGCTTCCAAAGGGTATCATTCGTGACTGTGCGACTCCAGGTCGCAGCGTATCCAGCAGTCCCTGCTTACGGAACCACAGACCTCAAGATTACACAGGTCGCAGGAAAAGCAGTTTTCGGGTCGAACAAGGGGTCCCCATGCTGTGGCTCCCTGGAGGAGTGCAGCCAACAACCCCCTACTGTGTATACCTAAGAAACAGCAAGGAAGATCAATGAGAAACACCACTTACTGCTGTGCCTTTCTGATATACGGACGATAAGTCAGTAAATATAGGACATACAGGACACAAACAATGTTCAATCTTTGTGTATGTCTGATGTGTAGCATATACCAATACTGAGCAGAGATGTCATTACCCTCAATGTGTCTCCCTGCTGAGCAGCAAAAACAAATCAGAAAAAGACAAACAACCTTCACTGTTGTGTCCTTTCTGATATGCAGCCAATAAGGCAGTAAACCTTTAATTTTGTATGTGTCTGATGTGCAACAACAATCTTGAATAGAGATAGCACATCCATATTCAAGTGATTTGGCATGTGACTCAACATGTCAAATCGCATGCCTAAAATTGGCAGCCATTGCCGTTAATCGCACTGTCTGAATCAGCCCGGGCCACTTTGTGGTGCTGCACTGATTACCAATGGCAGTATGTGTACTACGCCTGGCACAGGTTCAATTTTGTATTTTGCAACAAAATCAGGACCATCCGTCATCACTGCTGCCTTTCTGATAGCAACCAATAAGGCAGTAATACAGGGCCCACAGACAGACCTCAATCTTGTATATGTCTGATGTGCAATAATATAAAAGTTCTGAATAGAGATAGCACATCCATATTGAAGTGATTTGGCATGCAACTCAACATGTCAAAGTCGCATGCCTAAAATCGGCAGCCATTGCTGTTAATAGCGCTGTCTGAATCAGCACGTCACTTTGTGGTGCTGCACCGATTACCAATGGCAGTATGTGTACTACCCATGGCCCAGGTTCAATTTGTATTTTCCAACAAAATCAGGACCATCCATCTTCACTGCTACCTTTCTGATAAGCAACCAATAAGGCAGTAATACAGGACCCACAGACAAACTTCAATCGTGTATATCTCTAATGTGCAACAATCTAACAATTCTGAATAGATATAGCACATCCATATTGAAGCGATTTTGCATGCGACTCACATGTCAAATCGCATGTCTAAAATCGGCAGCTATTGCCGTTAATAGCACTGTCTGAATCAGCACGACGCCACCTTGTGGTGCAGTACCGATTACCAAAGGCAGTATATGTACTACCCCTGCCATCAATCTTTCCTGCTGCCTTTCTGATAAGCAACCAATAAGGCAGTAATACAGGACACAAAAAACCCCACAGACAGACCCCAATCTTGTGTAGGTCTGATGTGCAGCAATATAACAATTATGAGCAGAAATGTCATCACCAGACTCAATGATGTGCGTTTCTGGCGTGCGGCACAAAAACCAGAAAGTACAGACCACCTTCCCTGTTGTATTTTCTGATCTGTAGCCAAACAAAGCAGTACCTTTAGGATATAAAGGACACCCAACAAGCTTCAGCAGAGAGGTCACAAATCTCAATGTGTACTTTAGTTGTGCCAAACACCCCAGCAAGGACAAACCTTCACTACTGAGGTCTACTGGTGAGCAGCCAAGAAGGAGTCCTGGTGTATCCCTTTATGAAATAACCAAACAGGAGCAATTTATTTCATAGGCCTAGCCTGGGCTGTAGATACTAATCCTTCACCACCAGTGAAGGAACCAATCCTAAAATGGTTGGACACCTTACTATAGTAGCTGTTGTCCTACCTTACCTCCGTAGATTGAGCAAACGCTAGCCAGCTCATACACGGGTGGGGCTGATCAGTAACTAAAGTCTCTATGAGCCCAGCCCTAGAGACCAATATAAGACCTCTAAAAAGGGTGGTTACCAATTTAGCCTGGAGGTAAATAGCCACCTGCAGCCCCTAAAGAAGCAATCATATAGCCATCTAGCTCTTGCATATGTTTGCACAGAAAATCCTTAATCAAAGGATATAGGAAAACGATTTATGGTAAATCGCTTTTAGATCTGTCACTGAGTGGACTGTAGTCCAAACCAAAAAGGTTTTTCTTACCCCCTGCATTAAAATATAACCACAATGTAAGAGTGGAGTGGGAGGTTGGAGCTTATGAAAAGTTAGCCATAGCAAGCAACCCCCAAAAGGAGGATCTGTCACAAGGGAACCCCTACTGTGCCACACAGAAGCTTGGTCCCTGCCACATTGTTGAAAGTTAGGTCAGCTTTTAAGCATCTTGGAGCAACTTTAAGCAGATTCCTAGCAGCTGGGCAAATAGGGCCAGATAACCTAGTGCACCTGCTGAGCAAGGGAGCTTACTCCTGAATCCTTCAACCATTGCACCATTAATAACTTGTTCAGTGGTATACCTGGCCAGTAAGGAACTCTTTGTTCTACCAGGTCACCCTCTTTGCTGTATTCACCCCTACTAATGTACCACAACCGGGTATGTAGGGAGAGGCTGGCAACCTACTGTTGTGATAACCACAGTGTCTCTGCTATAAGAGGAAGCTGTGGCTGGTGGCTTTTAGCAGTAGCTTCTGGGCTATTTTGTTATGGAGACCCCAGGTCCTGCACTGCACCACTCAGTAAATACAGGTGGAAGGGGAAAAAATGCCTTACCTACCTCTTTCCCATCTGAGGTGGTTTAGGCACACTCGCTCCTCTGCACCACTTGTCCACCATACAGCATCTCTGATGTAGGAGGGAGCTGTGGCTGGTGTCTTTAGCAAAAGCTTCTGGGCTATTTGAATCCAGACCCCAGGGGAGATTATCTCAAATGCCCAGAAACCATCTGGCTGGGATTGGGGATTTTTGACTCACCGTTGTCGTCTTCCCCTTTTTCCACAGCCACCGGGCTTGCTTTTCCATCCTTATGGTCCACACGCAAGGAGGATAGCCGCCAAAGTGCCCCCCCCCCCCACAACTGCTGTCCCTTTAGGGAGCTGCAAGGTTAGGCTGTGTCCTGCACTGTCCAGTCAGTATATACACATGGGGGGGGGGGGGGCAATGCCGTACGTTCCTCATTCCCATGAGGTGGTTTAGGCAGACATTCACCATAGTAAACTGGTGCCTCCTCGAAAGGAAGATGTGGGCGCCTGCTCCTGCTGACTCTCAGCCTTCCCTTCTGGGTAAGAACGCGGGTCGTTCAGGCGGTACCCTCCCCAGCAGCCCACGCGAGCTACCAGGGACCCAGGAGTCAGGGGATACGATCCCCCTGGAAAGAACCGACGGCCAGCACCCCCGTCTGAACGGACGCCCGGACAGGTAAGGGGGGGGGAGACAGGATAAAGGCCCCTGAAGTTCTGGGGACACCACTGTACCCAGGGGCCTTCAGCTCTCAGGGGGGCTTTCCCAGTTTCTGCTGCCCCCCCTGAGGAAAGGATAGGGGAACCCCCCGGGAAGGATAAATATATCCTGCCAGACCCAGAGGCTTCCCAGGCATTTGGTCCGGCTCCCAGGGGGAGACCACCAGCCCCAGGCTTCGGTCATTTGGAAAAAAACAAACAGTTTCGCCGTGTAGGGAGAAACACAATCAAAAACTGAGGATCAAGGGGAAGGGTGTGGACTTAAAACAGCTGTTGATTGATTGTGTTTCCTGTCGGGAGGAGCCTCTCATCTCTCAGGTGTGCCGTCCTGGAAGATGACTTGAGAAAAACAAGATTGGTTAAACACACAAGTGCTTTTTTTTTACCACTACTATTCCTTTACATTGTCTTTTACAATTTACAAATGCAGCAATTTAGAAATCAGATGAAAGGTTCAGCACTGGAAAACACTTTTTGATAGATAAAAAGTACATTTTATATACATCTATATGGATCAGACCAAAATGAGGGACAAATGAGGAGGAGTGAGGGACAGAGGGACATTGCTCCAAATTAGAGACAGTCCCTCGAAATCAGGGACAGTTGGGAGCTATGTTTAAAGTACAACTAATCCCCCCTATCCTTTAGTGCTAAGGACTGTGCCATCTTAGGTCAGTGTTTAGATCTATAGGGCTTAGTGCAATTTGAAAGTTATCTACAAGCTAATAAAAGAGCTTTGCATTGTTGGCAAAAATGTATCTCAATGTGTTAGAGACTTTTGTAGTTTGAGCAATATAATATATATACATACACAGTTTGGGATTACTTTGTAAGTGGAATGGAAGGGAAGTTCAGTGCCAAAAGGTACCAAGGCTAGAGTCTGCCACCTGACAGGTCCGATGTGGCAGGAGAAGGTAGGGTGATGGCATGGCACCTTGGGGGCTTGGTGAAACTGGAATTATAAATAAAACGAAAAAACTGTATTGGCTCCAGTTCCCCTTTCTGCCATGGCTCTACCTACTGTGTACTGCTACATGGCAGGGTAGGCAGCTGGCACTCCCCACTTTTACCATTTGCACTGACTATTAACCCTTTTGCTGGCAGAAACTTTTTTTTTTCCATTTTTGCACAAATGTTAAGATGGACATAAGATAGAGACCCTGTAGAATAAAATTGTGGCAGTTGCCTTTTTTTTTTTTTATATCGCACAACATTTATACTACTGTTTATCAAATCTATATTTTCTGTAAAAAAAAAAAAAAAGACGCAAATAAATTTTAGTGCATACAAACACAACATATTATCTAAATTTTTAGGTAAAATATAAAAGTTGAGGTTTCATTGGGGATATAGATAGCAAATATGTAAAGCCCTAAAATTGCTTGCACCTGTGAAATGACGAAAAACTACAGTACTCAAAATGTTTTCATAGGGGACGATTTAAAATCCTTTACAGATCATCATTTTAGGGTTAACTGTGAATGATGGCTCTAGAATGATTGCTCTCACTCTGGTATTCACAGTGGTACCCAACATGTGTGGCATGATCATCGCTTTCATGTGTTTGGTTTTTACCATGGGTGTAGCATAAGGGGTTGCAGGGGTCATAATCGCAACCCCGCCCCTAGCTCCAGGGGGCCCCTGCAGCCTCTCTGTCATATTATCATATCCTCCACAAAGTCCAGCTCAGATCTGCCCTAGGGCCCCACAGCCATGCTCCAGTACCGGGCTTCTACTTTGCCTTCCACAGTCCACACCCCTGTGTTCTCATTGGCTGGGGAGAAGCTGTGATTTCCTGAATGGAGAGGAGCATGGGGTGAGAACAGCCCAGGATGGGGAAGTGTCTGTGCTGTGTGCTGACAACATGGAATGGTAACCAAACTCAGTGAGTTAAGAGGATAAGAGTGCCATCCTGTAGCCAGCATGGGACGGATCTTACTGGTGAGGTAAGACACTGCTCAGTGTCTCCTAGTCAGCAGCTGGGATTCTTTATACACGCCACCCGGAGATGTCCGCTTACCCCACTTCCCTGACAACTGGGAAAAAAACACACACTTCTGGGAGGTGACCTTCCCCCCAACACCTGCCAATGCTGACAAAGAAACCTTCAGAAATTGCTAAAACAAATCCCTTAACATCTCCTGAGGGGCCCCAGGCTCCAGATTTTGTGTCACATGGCTTTGCCCCCCCCCCCATCTAAGTTGCCCCCCCCCATCTAAGTTGCCCCCCCCCCCAAATCCCCCTGACCACCCCTCCCCCCTGGATGCTATGCCCGGCTGCTCAGCTCCTTTCCCATTACGGCACTCTATACTGCTCCTCCTCCAGGGAGGTCAGAACAGCAACATAAAAGCCAGATACACCCTGTGAAGACTGACAGACTGTGTGTAAAGGAATGCGATTCCAGCCCTGTGTAGTGTGTGTGGGGGGGGGGAGCTGTATACGGTGCTGGGATGGGAAAGGAGCTCTGCAAGTGACCTGCTAGGGGTCCCTGTCCTGATTCTCCTGCGGTGATCTCTGTCCTCTGATTCTGCAGCTGTGACCCCTGTCCTCTGATGTAAGGAGAAACTCAAAACTCTTAAGCCACTTGGTGGGTGTATCTGCACGCACGGTGGAAGTGGTGGATGGTAGTGGGGGGGTGGTGGGGGGGGGCCAATGTCAACTTTTGCATCAGGGCCCACAAGCTTCAAGCTACGCCTCTGGTTTTTACTGCTATCGGGAATTGGTTAAAGAGATATACCCTCACTTCCTGTCCTGCTGACAACATTTTACCAGTCAGGAAGTGAAGAATACTCTCCAGAGTCCAGAAGCCAGCAGAGCACAATGCACATTTGTAAACCACACCACTATGCTTTATAAACGTGCAGGGCTCTTTTCGACATCTAGTGACCGCTAGTGTGGGCTGTATTCCTATAAGTGAACCACACTCTATCTAAAGTGAAAATTAAGCATTTTGGAAAGAGCAATGAAGGGTTAGGCTTTTTTTTGGGGGCTTGTTTTTATCATTGCACTGCTGTTTGTGTGATGCTGTGCCATTTATTCTGAAGGGCACCCCACCACACGTTGCCAAAAGACTTGCATTGCAGTGAACCACAATGCACATACCTCCCAACATTTTGAGATGGGAATGATGACACCAACTAGCAAACGTATGTAGGCATAGGACAGGCCCCCCTGCCACGCCCCCTTAAAGGGGAAATACCAAAAAAAAAAAAACATTAATTAAAGCCACAAGTGCTTTTTTTCTACCACTACTATTCCTTTTATATTGGCTTTTAAAATTGAAAAATACAGCAATTAAGAATTTGGATGAAAGGTTTAGCAGTTGGAAAACACTGTTTTAAACATAAAAAGTGCATTTTATATACAACTATATAGATCAGACCAAAATGAGGGACAAATTAGGAGGAAAGAGGGACAGAGGGACAGAGGGACATTGCTCCAAATCAGGGGCAGTCCATCCAAATCAGGGACAATTGGGAGCTATGACAATGCATAGTAATATACATCACAGTCCCCCGCTCACATCATATTCCCTATTTATATCAGTGTTCTCAGTCCCCCCTTCAGATCACAGCCCACATCCCTTTCATATAAGTGTCTGCAGCCCCCTTTCACATCATAAACCCTTTCATTTATTAGATTTCAGTTCTTTCTATGATGGAGGCTCAGCTTCACATGTGGGTGGCTATCTGGGGTGGTCTGCATGCATATGAAGCCTGCCTAGGAATGCCCACTCCTCCAGATTAACACCCACCCATGAAGGAATTGATATTTGCATAAACCTTTCCACGGGCCAGCCCACTGCTGGGCTAGCGGAGTACTGAGACACCAGACAGGGTGCTGTGATGTTTTCTGGAAGTTATGTACAGAACCCTGCTGGCCCCTCCTACTACCCATGATCTGCCTGCATTGCATAGAGGAACACAGAGATCCAGTGATGACATCACTGGGTATAAAATAAGGTATATAATGAAAATAGGAAGGTTTTATTTAAAAATTGCATTAGCGGGTTGATGAGGATTGAATGGAGGAACTAGGGAAGGCAAAGTATAAGAAGATTAAAGTGGTTGTAAACCCTTATACAGCACTTTTACCTACAGGCAAGCCTATAACAAGGCTTACCTGTAGGTACTGGAAATAGCTCTTAAACCTGCACGGTTTAGGAGATATTTACCAAATACGCTTGCGCCGACCTCATCGATTAAGAAAGGGCACGATCGACTATGGCCAGTCACAGAGCCAGAGTCCACAGCCCCGGAAGGAAGAGGAGTGAAGATGGACGCGGCCACCAGCGGGGACATCGCAGGCTTCGTTTGCAGGTAAGTGCAACATAATGGGCTAGTATGCGATGCATACTAGCCCATTATGCTTTTACTTTGCAGAAGAAAAAAAAGAGTAAGTAAAACTCATCAGGGTTTACTTCCTCTTTAAACTTCAGCTTTATGCTCCATTCACACCAATGCATTTTTTCATGCTTTTTGCAGAAATGCGGGACATTTTTTTTTAACATGGGTTGATATGGAACATGTTCACATCAATGCATTTTTTTGTGCCTGTGCATTTTTGGACAGGGACAGGGACTTTTTTTAAACGCAAAACTGTGCTTTTTTGGTTCAATAGATCTCAATGGAGAAGGTACAGAAGCATGCAGTGGGTTTTTACTGTGATTTTGCGCTTTACATATACATTGTACATTCACATCAGTCCCTACCCTCAAGGAGCTTACAATCTAAGGTCCCTCACTCACATTCATACATACTAGGGACAATTTAGACAGGATTCAATTAACCTACCAGCATGTCTTTAGAGTGTGGGAGGAAACCGGAGTACCCGGAGGAAACCCACGCAGGCACAGGGAGAACATGCAAACTCCAGGTAGGTAGTGTCGTGGTTGGGATTCGAACCAGCGACCCTTCTTACTGCTAGGCGAAAGTGCTACCCACTACACCACTGTGCCGTAGTCACACTTCTGCAGAGAAACCAATCAGCTTCTAACCTCAGCTTGTTTAATTAAGCTTTAGCAATAAAACCTGGACGCTGATTGGTTTCTCTGCAGAACTGTGACTACTTTTGCCCTCTCTAGCTTTAGTAAATAAACCCCAATGAGTTCTTAAACATGGGCCATAAATAAAATTTTAAAGCTGAACTTCAGGCTTATATAAAAGACAAAAATGCAGCCCTGCAATCAGTAATACAGTCACAGGGTAGGGGAGGAGACCTGTAAGTGGAAATGAAACTGCACCAGAGAAAGAGCAAGTCCCCGCTCTTGACTAAGGCTATGCTATCTGAGGACCTGATGGACAGTGATACAAATCCTTTTGGCAGGTAAAACCGTTTTCATATGCGAGTTCAATTTTAAGATGCCTGGACTACTGAAAAATAAATATTGGTTCACATAAAAGGTTTTCTTTACAAAGCTGGCTAAAAAAAAACCCTGCAGCATTCAGAAACAGTTCCAGGGACAAATGCTAGGAATGGCCCTTAGACCCCATACACAACTATTTGACTTTCTGCAGATTTTTGTCTTCAGATTTACCAAAACCATGTAGTGCAAGGGCCTGCCTGATTGTATACAAACTGGAACTCTTAAGGTTTGACCTCATATCATATGGTTTTGGTAAATCTGAAGACAAAAATCCGCAAAAAATCTAATAGTGTGTATGGGGCCTTAGCATCAAAGAAAGGCATCCCCTTTGGTTGGTTCCATTCAATACAAATACATTGTATAACATTTCATTACAATACAAGATCATCCTCTAAACTAAAAATTCCAGTTACACAACTAGTTTTATGGGCAAGCTGACAAGCCATTCAGCAATGTTTCGTTTGAGCTTGTACTAGGCTGTGCGGTGTGCCTCTTACAAAACCTTCCACACAAATGCTAATAAGTAATTAGCATTTAGAAATGGTTGATCGTCAAGCAGGTTAGAGTTACTTAACCACATGACTGAGATCTTGAGCTTTTTTTACTAACCTCCCCTCTCCAGTTTATATTCTTCAAGAGAATGTTTTACTCTGTGCTAGAGCTGAAAAAGTAATATTGGACTGTGCATTGTACCTGAGCATCTGGTTTTGTAGACACTGATCATATTGACAGGCGCTTTATATGCTGTGAGTGAGGAAAGAAGAGGAAGGTGAGCCTTCAGTCTGCTCACTTCATGTCTCTTATCTTGCTCTAGAATCCATGGGGCTGAAGGACTGGCTGTGTGCTCTGTGTTGTGTGAGACTGGGGTGCATCGATTATCCAAAAAACGAGAAGCAGCCTTTAGTCAAGTAAGTCGATTTTTGTTTTTTGTTTTGTAAAAAAATAAATAAATAAATGTAAAATTGCATTTCTTCCAACCTTGGGCCATCCAAGAATCTTGTGTGAAAGCATTTTGCCTGCGAGGAGTCCTGAAAAACATGATAGATTGTTGGACAGGTTTAATAACTTAATACTTGTGGTATGTGGAGTGCCCAGACCTCGCCTTTTCTGCAGGACATTTTATTATGCTTCTGGAACCTGTAAACTGAAAATCAAATAGAGTGTAGGAGTAGCAACAACTTCCAGCTGCGTAATACCCCCCATGAACATGTGAGCGTAGCCAAGCGCGTTTTTGTTTTGTTTTTTTTTCTTTTGTTCGTGCAACTTGTAGTATAGGAGCAGAGTTTTATGTGTTTTTTGCGCCATAGACATTTAAATAGGAGCACATTAAAAAAAAGTGTTAAAAGTTTTAAACATTTTATTTGTAACAACCATAAGATATGAGAAAAATGGTTACATATTACTTAGAAACACATAACAAAATATGGCATTCATACGTCATGTTTCTATTTAAGCATTTTAAAACATGCATGATTCTCTCCAACATATTAAAAGTCCAATGATCTTGATATATAGAAGAAACCCTTTTTAAATAATACTTTAGTGGTTACCTTTTTATGGTCCCAAGGGGGCATTTCTTCTTTTTCTGCCTACAATATTACGGGGATGATGGTAAACCTTTTTGAAAATTAATATAGTTTAAAGGTCCAAAAGTGTGTGTTACTGCTCATGCACTTTTTTGAGATTCAGGTGTGAATGAGCCTTTTGAAAAATAATTAGAATTCTTCACCTTGAGGGTTGTCACTCTTTGGGAACTGCACAACACTAAGCTCAGGTGTTAATGAGGAGGGGGAGGGGCAGCTGATGCACCAAATTAGAATTTATTAATGTTGATTGCAGGATTCACTGAACAGTAAGGTTGTGCGCTTTGGTCCAAGCATTGCACTATATTACCAAAACACAATTCTATTTGCTAGGACATTGCCTATTGAATTGCATTAGGCTTGGTTCATACCTATGCATTTTTTTTTCAGTTTTGCAGAAACACACTACAGTCCATTTAACATGGTTTCCTATGGATGTAGTTCACATCTGTGCATTTTATGGAAAGGGCTAGGGACTTGTTTTTGGTTCCATAGACTTCAATGGATTAAAAGCGTTTATTGAAAAATGCAAACTGCAACCTACATAGGTGTGAATCAGGCCTTAATAACAAAAGCTATGTATGTGAAAGACACGCTGTTTGTGGGGTTCGGTGACCCCCCCCCCCTCCCCTTCAAGTAGCATTGTTGCAGTATATGCAGCTAAAAGCTGAAGTGGTTTACCTGCATAGATCACCTTACTTTATCAAACTCAGAGGACAAGCTTGTTATATTTGTGTACTTTAAAGAATCCTTGCATTTTAAACTTTGTATATTTTTATAACGCTTTATATTGCAAGTTATTGTGTAAAACATAAGTTAAAAAAACGTTCTTTTTGGCTACAAGAAAAAAAAAAATCTGCAGGTTTGAGTGGTCCCACTGATCAAGAGTATAGAAGTATTGCTACAGGTTTTTATGCATTTTTGTAGTGCAGTTTAACTGACACACAAAGGTATACATTTTAAAGACCAGCAATTATATGGGCTGTCTTATCAGGTCTGCCTATCAGGTTTTTGTTTTTTTTATGCGGACTTGATCGGACCCTCCAGTCTCTTCTATGGAGTGGCGGGTATCAGCGGACACAAGTCCGCTGCCATCTGATCCTGTCCTCCAAAAACAGACGGATGGTGGTCCTATTCTTCATTCGTCTGGTGGATCGGAGTGGTAACGGACAGGTGGTCTGTTTCCATCTGATTGCCCCATTGGGGAGAGTGGGACTGTGTCTGCTCTGCATAACGGTGAGGACATGAACCTGTCATCCACCTGCTCAGTGAGGATCAATCAGTGATTAGAATGAAAACAATTGTTTTGCCTATAGATATAAAGCAGGGTATACACGTAGCAATAATTTGGTTCAGGAGGAATTGGTAGAATTTTCAGTATGTGTGTACCACTGTCTCTTCAACAGAAGCTGGTCTAACTTATGTTGAACAGTCCTGCTGGAAAACCAGCATTTGATCGGCACATGCACCCAATGACTGCATCGCTGATCAATGTATTCTGACTATGAAGGGTGGGAGGAGCGGGTCCCTCTGTCAGAATACAATAGCGCAACAGGGGAGATTCCTGCATCCTTATCACTTGTGTGGATGTGAGAATCTGTCAATTTTTATTATTATTATTTTTTTTTTTTTTTTTGTTCAACCCACTGGTTGAACAAAAAAAAGTGTCTCATAATTTATCTCAGCCTAAAAAAAATACAGTTGTTACTGTAGGCAACGAGTACTTATCACTCTGTTATTAACGTGATTGTAGATGTATCACCCTAAAGTTTAGGCTTGCTAGGCTTTAGTTGCCAGGCGATAGTTGCCTTGGCCAATTATTAGGAGATCAATTGATTTTTTTTTTTTTCCCTCTAATTCTGGAATTGCTGCACTTCTCTCCTCTGTCACTAGGTGGCAAGGTAGCTGATGACATTGGGTAAGACAAGGGCATAGCAAAAACAGATTATGAATGAATGGGGTGTCTCAGCCAATTGGTAGGGGTTTCTTTAAGTCCCTTGGCCTGCTAGGAGCGAGCATATTTATTTGGTTGGAGTCAGGTGATCAGGGTTCTGTGCCAACTGGATGGCTGTCTGGGTGCACGTGTGTTGTACTGCCCCGGGCTGCTAGGCTGGAAGCCTGAGACCTATTCCAGGGGCATCTGGCTGCTAGGTTGTCTGAGACATATCCAGAAGCAGGAGAGCAGCATAGGGTTGGGACTGCTGGCCTGCAGTCCAACCGGACGGGGAACAAGCTGTGGTCAGAGGTGGAAGGGGAAGCTGATGCCACTAAGGGACCATCCACCTTGTTACCGGAGACCACTGTGAATAATCTGAAGTCAGTACCTGAGCAGTCTTCTCATCAGTTGGGGACGGTGAAAGTGGGAAAGCTTCAGTGAGTGCCAAGCCAGGGACCTAGCGGGTCAGCAGGGGTGACGCTTGAGGAAGATACTGAGTGCCAACAGTGAAAGAGTTAATGGGATCCAGTGGCTATTAGATCCGAAGTCTAGTGAAAGACTGGGAGTTCGTTGAGCAAAGATCCACAGTGATGATTGTGGAATAGACAGAGAACTGTTTGTGTTGCCAATAGTTGAATACAACTACCGTTAGTAAGCAACTACTACAAGACTGTTGCCATAGGAGACAGCGGTCCTACCTATACAGAAGTGGTGTCCGGCTGGATGCCTTCACCTGTATAGCTGTCTACCTATAGAAGTCTCAGTCTGTCAATTATCATTGCATCTGCTTAGATTGTCCTGGCCCTAACCCTTTCTCCCCCAGTTCCATTCAAGAGACAATAAATCTCTTTTTGCATTCTAAAAGTGTCTGGCGCCCACCATTTCATCTTGCATTACACCCACCATGCCTTGTAACCCACTCTACACAGAAGGATGTCAGCTGTCCCTAACTCTGGAGGTCACTATTCGGCTTCAGGGGCCCCGGGAGTTTACTACATAAAGGTTGTTTGTTGTTTTTTTAACAAAATGTTATACTTACCTGCTCTGTGCAAGGGTTTTGCAGTTAGTGGCCCTGATCCTCCTTTTCTGGGGCCCCCCGCGGCGTTCCTGGCTCCACGTCGAATGCCCCCCATAGAGAGCCGCTTTCCATGAGGGGGCACTCGTGTGGGCGTGCTCTCCAGTGCTGCTGCTACGTCCACTGACATAGACAGCAGGACGCTCTGCCCCCCGCTCACATGTCAATGAACACGTGGCTCCCGCTGCTATCAATCTATCCAACGAGGACCTGAGACAGCGGCTGGAGCTGCTGGGATCATGCTCGTCACTCGAACGATTGGGTTTAGGTAAGAAATTGGGAATCTGGGGGCAGCTGCAGCACAGAAGGTTTTTTGTTTTAAAACCAAACTCAAGCTTTCTGTCACTCTAAAATAGTTTTAGACCAATCTAGTCCAGACTAACTATTACCTTTGCTAACATATGCGCAGTATAAATTGTATGTGACGTCGGCTACATACAATACACAGTGATGTGGTACACAAACTTCAAGTTCAAAGTTGTACTTTCTGAATGAATACAAGCTTTCTGTGGCTGGCTGAGGTGGAAATCGCGATGTCATCCTCTACCTCAGCCAATAAGAGGGAGCCCTGTATTCTTTCAGAAAATACAAAGCTTCTTGTGAATGGCTGAGCAGCACTCAGCCCGACTTGATTTTATTCCAAAAATTGGATGGAAAGTCCCCATCCTGCTGCAAGAACACAAAGCAGTATACTATATGTAGCTAATAATACATACAGTTTATAATGTGCTCCCAGTGGGCGCATTCATTAGTGAAGGTAATAGTTTGTTTGGTGCAGCTACCACCTATATTATATAATATTACCAGATGACCCACCTCTTTAGAGTCCTGGAATGATGTAGAACCAGTGTATTGCTCCAGAATAGGCAAACTCACTTTTAAACCTTCTGCTGTCTTTCTAGGGTAATGGAAAATCACACTAAAGCTCTAAAAACCCACCCTATTATTGGCCCATCCCTCAAAACTCTGGCATCCGTAAATCTATCTCTGAAAATGGCATCACACTTAAGCCAGCCATAGATGGTTTGCATCTCAGACTGTTCAGCAGGGACTGGCCAAGATTCGATCCATGTAGGGACAGGCTGTTTTACCCAAGTCGATTCAACGATCAAGTGAGACAAAAAATGTGGCGCTAAAAAAATAAATAAAAATTGGGGCTACCTAAAAAAAAAAAATAGTTGCTCTCAAAAGCAAACGTGTGAATATTATGTAAACGCCATAAGGCGAAATAAGGAAAGTGATATCATGCAGCAGCGAATCACTCACTATGGACTATCATCAGGTATTACATATAATATATATAAACATTATATATCTATAGATATATGTGAATAAACATATATAAATGTGGCACAATGCAAGAAGGGTGCACACCTAAAAAATTAAGTGATTAATAAAAAAAGCAAAAGCATAAATTAAACAATATGTTAATAAGTGAAGAATGGCAATATAAAAGTTCCAAAAGATGGTGATAATTGGGAGGGAGGATTGAGGGAATATCTTCAAATAAAATCAACGATCTTCAAGGTAGATAAATTCGGTGGTGGGTATACACCCAGGAGTGCTGACACCATCGAAGGGGCAAAGGAAGAATAAGGTACCCTTACTGGGAGTGGTGGACCCAGCTCACCATACGGCGGTGGGTCAGTAAAGCGTAGTATCAGAGACTTGAAGAGGAACTCACGAACTGGACTCCACCGTGAACCCTCCGGCTGGATCTCAAAGGCGCCAAACAAGGGAAATGGATGAAAGATGACCAAAACAGCCAAACCGCTATCGGCTTCCTGGGAGATTTCCTCCAGCTCAAAGGGACATCAGGAGATATGTGGGGGAAAAAAAGGAGTCTCCACATAGTGTAAATTCGTATGTTGGGATTTATTTGTATCAAAATAGAACGGATAAAACGGATATCCAAAAGTAAACTGTAAGAAAAGCAGCAAAAATATATAAAGCACAGTAAACGTGTCCAAGGTCGGCGTATTAACCCTACACGTTTCGTCTTAAGAGATTTCAACGGGGTATACCTTTTGGGTACAACCAGTATGTCGGATCTCTAGCATGCAATTATTGCCAGTGGCTATAGCCGCTAGCAATAATCGCTGTGTTCTCCCAGAAAGGACGGCTCCCCTTGTTAACCCCCTCCCCTGCCAGGAAAACACAATAGCTCCACAGGAAGGATTTCCCAATCAGCAAAGTCAGTGTTGATGGGGACATCATGTGATTTTCTTTCTTGCAACCCATGGTTGCAGGATAGGAGATCACATCTACGGCCTGCCTTAGGCCCCTCTTATAAGCAACCCTGACTTTGCCCCTGGTTTTGGGAGATAAACAATACTCTTGACTTGTCACTATCAACACATTCTGACTTGGGCAGGCCATAGATGCTGCAATTTTCTTTCCTGCAGCCACAGGTTGACTGACTGTGTTGATGGGGGAATTCCTCCCAAAAAGCTATTGTGTTCTCCTGTCGGGGAGGTGCTGGGAGCTGCCCCTGCCAGGAGAAGACAGCTATAGCCACTGGCAGTAATCGTGTGCTAGAAATCCAACATGCTGGTTGTACCCCAAGTCGATCGATGTACCAAAGTTGATCCAATCAGCCAGCCTTCCCTGCTGAACCAGTTGAGATTTGAATCCTCTATGGTCGGTTTAAAGGATTTTCTTAACTCCCAATCCCCACTGGATAACCCTTCCCACCCCTCTCCTGCTTTCCCCCTGTCCCCCCTTTCCCATTGCCACTTTGGAATCTACCCCCCCCCCCCCCTGTTTTTTGTTACACTAGTAAACTAAAATTTTGTACAGGAATGGTACTCCATTTCACCAAGATTTCTAGGCTCTGATAGGCATATAATGTATACTGGCATGGTCTGCCTTGCATTATCATTTGAGATCCAACTTATGGACTTCTGCCTGGGACTATATCAATGCAACATATCACTGTACAGTATTTCAATCCTTATCCTTGAAGAATCCAGAATCAACAATAAAATCATTGTTCTACAGGTCTTAAAATATCAATTTCCTATTTTTTTATTTTATTTTTTTCCCCTGATAAGCTATGTTAGAGAACATGAGACACTCTGTAAAATCTTGTCACAGTTGGTCCAGCATATATTTATTCTATTTTGAGCTGTCTTGACATTCAGTTTATTTTAAGTCACCTATATTTGAAGTGGTAGTAAACCTCTGAACTTAAATATGAATAAAGTGTATCCCTCTATTGTGTGTACTTGTTTCAATCCAGAGCATCTGTCATGTCTGTCTGCTGCTTCCTTCCTCTATCTACTATCCTCACTTCTGACAGGTTTTCCTCGCACCAAGAGAAAAATAGTGACGACGAGGGAGCTTCAGCATACAGTCTGTTGACAATCTCTGCTCTATTCTTGAGTGCTCTGTGAAGGGGGTGTGTCCCTGCCCTTCCATCAGCTCTCAGAGCACTTTTCATTGAGATTTACAGAGTGTAAACCCCCCCCCCTTCTCTCTGCCCCCTCCCTTCTGAAAGCTCAGACAAGCTGTAAAAATTCTGTACTTTGAGCGGCAGTAGAGAAGAGAGTGCTGCAGATAAGTTGGTACAACTTGCTGTATGTAGGAGGATTGGTTTAATCTCTGCATAACTTGAGGCTAGTCACCTCACTGGGTATATTTTAAGGGTTTACTACCACTTTAAATATATTATCTGACAGCAATAGTATTTTTAACATAGACTTTTTTAACAAGTGCAATTAAAGTGTCCAAACATGTTGACATAAGTTGATGATGAATGTTACTTAGTCAATAGCTTGGGAGAAGCTTCTCCTGGGCTGCTCTGCGTTAACAGTAGAGGTTACACTGCTTGAACATTGCATACTTAGCCTGAATTGAATATCCATGTGCTTTAAGGGCTCATTCACACCCCAGGGCATGCATAGTGTGTGTGTGTGGGTGGGTTTTTTTTTTTTTTTTTTTTTTTTTTTTTTTTTAACTTGTGGCATAATGCAATGCATTCTTACCGCAAATTACAACGCGGTTCTGTGTTTTTGTTGTTTTGTTTTTAATATAATTGTTTTGCCCTATTGCTGTAGCGTGTTGTAATACATGGCAATGCGCTGCATTGCGCAAAACTGCTACACTTTTTTTTTTTTTTTTTTTCAGCCCTCACTAACACTGAGCATTGGTGTGAACTGACCTAGTACATGGGGCTATTTGCCTAGTCTTTGTTTTGTGAGTAATACAGCCAACACAGATGGTGCGAACAAGCGCAAGTTTCTGAGATGAGGCTGTGTTCTTGAGTTTCTGAGATTAGATTTTATCACACAAAAAAAAAGCTGAGTGGTAGCAGCTTCGGTGCTAATCAAAGAAGCAACTTGAGACAGGAAATTTCAAAACAAGCAAAGGTCTTTAAAATTAAGCTGGAGGTAGAAAATGTCCATCCTTATTTTAAAACTGTATTGCAAATGGCAGTGGTGTGTAATATCCCATGTAAGACACATAGGTGTTAGGGGTAGAGTAAAGTGCACCCTACACTGAATTACGGCTAGTGACTGGGTGAGCTAAGGGGACTTGGATAGTGCTGGTTCTGGACAAAGAAAGCATTTATGGCGGACATAATCCTGTTGAGGAAGGGGGTCCGTCACATCTACTTTTACCAAATCATAGTTATAGTCTGGTTGAAAAAAGTTCCATCTAGTTCAACCAATAGAAGAGGAAATAAAATTATACAATCCTTAATGCATAATCCTATACCCTCAGTTGATCCAAAGGAAGGCAAAGAAACCCAGCAAAACCTTATCCAATTTGCTCCAGTGGGAGAAAAAAGTCCTTTCTGATCCCCCAAGAGGCAATCAGATATTCCCTGGATCAACTTTACCTATAAATGTTAGTATCCACATATATTGGGGGTTATTTACGAAAGGCAAATCCACTTTGCACTACAAGTGCAAAGTGCACTTGAAATTGCACTGAAAGTGCACTTAGAGGTGCAGTCGCTGTAAATCTGAGGGATAGATCTGAAATGAGGGGAAGCTCTGATTTTATTATCCAATCATGTGCAAGCTAAAATGCTGTTTTTTATTTTACTTGCATGTCCCCCCCTCGGATCTACAGCGACTGCACTTTCAGTGCTATTTTAAGTGCACTTTGCACTTGTAGTTTGCACTTGTAGTGCAAAATGGATTTGCCTTTAGTAAATAACTCCCAGTGTGTACATTTTTTGAAAATAATCCAGGCCTTTTTTAAAGCAATCTACTGAGCTGACTAGAACCAGCACTTGAGGGAGTCATTTTCACAGCTTACTGTGAAGAAGCCTCTCCGTATTTGGAAATTAAATCTCTTTTCTTCCAGATGTAAAGAGTGCCCCCTTCTCTTTTTTGTGATGACCTTAAAGTGAATATCTAAACACCAAGTTAACTATATGGACCACCTATGTATTTATACATGTTGATCCTACCCCCCCTCCTCTTCTCAAGAGAGAATAACTTCTGTTTCTCTAATCTTTCCTCATAGCTGAGCTCCTCCATGCCTCTTATCAGTTTGGTTGCTATTCTCTGCGTTTTCTCCTGTTCCCCTATATTATCTATCTAATCTCTGCCGCAGCTTGGCATTGCATGCTATTATTAAGCTTATGATCTACCAAAACCCCCAGATGCTTCTCTTGTTGGTTTGTTTCCAATGTGTGCCACCAACATGGACACTTCATATTTTGTTTATTTGTAAATAAGACTGATAATACAGAATTTATTATGAATGTTCAATTTCTCCTAAACATCTCTCTCAGAACTACATGAAGCTTACACAGAGCCTTTAATTGGGACACTGGAAGGCAGACAAATATTACTTTTGTTCTGTTTTTTAGTAGAACCATGTTCTGTCAACAGACTAATGTACCGTACACACGATCGGACTTTCCACCAACAAAACCGTGGATTTTTGTTTCGAAGGTTGTTGGCTGAAACTTTTCTTGCATACACACGGTCACACAAATGTTAGCCAACAATTCCGAACGTGAGAACGCGGTGATGTACGACGAGCCGATAGAAAGGAAGTTCAATAGCCAGTGCGTCTCCCTTTGGGCTCCTTCTGCTACTCGTGTTTATCTCGTGCTCGTAGAAGTTTGGTGAGAGACGATTTGTGCTTTTCAGGTCATTTCTGCTTTTCAGTTTGTGCTTGGCGGTTCGTATCTGTTCTTCAGTGCGTGTTGTCAGTTCGTTCCTGTCGTTCAGTGAGTTCTATTCATAGTTCACTTCTGTTTTTCAGCGTGTTCTTGTCTGCTCGTTTCTGATTTTCAGCTCGTTCTTGTCAGGTGCGTTCTGTCAGTTCGTTCTGAGCAGCCGACCATTTTCTAGCCATGTTGCGGTTACGTACTCGTCGTAGAGTTTGTGCTGTTGTTGGGCTTGGTGTTTGGAGTTCTTGTTTGACCCAAGTCCAGTCCATGAACAGGGGGAGGAGGAGTTCATGGACCAAGAATTGGTT
Source organism: Lithobates clamitans (assembly GCA_037952925.1). Lineage (NCBI taxonomy): Eukaryota > Metazoa > Chordata > Amphibia > Anura > Ranidae > Lithobates > Lithobates clamitans. The sequence continues at coordinate 2,484,336 of JBBGZY010000421.1, read as the reverse complement.
ACCTAATCGTGACCAATCTTCTCATATGCCTTTGTTGCGGGAGCTCCAGGAGAATAATCCTGATGATTTCAGGAACTATCTCCGGATGACGGACCCTGTCTATCACCGTCTGTTGGCTTTGCTGTCCCCCTATATGGCAACGGGGGAGAAGTCTCCAGGACATCAAGTTCACGACTGGGATCTCCCCCCACGCTCTGGGAATCATTATTCCAGAGAGCTGTAATGCCATCATTCAGGTCCTGCAGAAGGACTATATTTAGGTAAGTTTTCTCCTTTTAACATCACATTCTATGTATTTAATGTTTGCTAATGTATTGTATTTATTTCATCATTTCCTAATTACCATGATTGTAATATGCTGTGAATGTCCTCTTTGTCCTCATGCATGCTGTAAGCTTTTAATGCTCCTTCTTCTTTGTCCTTCAAGCATATTTGCCTTCACTAACCCCCTGGGGTTAGTGAAGGCATCCTGGGCCCATACACACCTTGCCTAGTCACTTAACAATGTATTTTGTCAACTCCATTGAAGTGCTTACCCTAAACACCACCTAAAATGTGTCCAAATGTTATTGTTGTCCTTTTAAATTCAGGCAGAGAGCAAGAGGCTTTTTTTCTTTTTTTGGGGGGGGGGGCAAAACTCTTTGGGAACCAAATTCACCAAAGTATGTAGTGCAAGGGCCTGCCTGAATACTTTCAAATGGTACTGTTTCAAGTTTTTTTTTTTTCTCCTATTATCTTGATAGGTAATTGCAGAATGTAAAAATGTGCTTCAATTTGGACAGTGTGTATTCATAGTTTTGGATTATGGCACTTCTTACCTGTCCAGTGGGCTGCCAAAAGTGTAAGTAAGGAGGGGCTTGCCAAAGTAACACACATTATTTATGCATTCAGCACTCAATGAAGTGGAGACGGTTACCTGTCCAAAACATCCCCCCCCACCCTAACATTTTTACAATGGGCCATCAGAGAGGGGGTGAGGAATCTGATAAGTGTACCTTATACTTTTGTATTTAAATACTCCTTAAAATAAATGTTATACTTATGTTGGCCAAGAATGTTTGTCTCTAATCTGCTTGCAATGTTATGTGCAGAAGTACAATTTTTTTTTTTTTTTTTTTTTTTTTTCTTGTTTGACTCCACAGTTTCCTTCCAACCCACCGGAATGGCAGACTGTGGTCCCAGTGGGACTTTCCCAACTGCGGTGGTGCAATAGATGGGAAGCACATCCAGATCATCCCACCCCCCTACTCAGGGTCATACTACTACAAGTACAAGGGGTACAGTAGTATTGTATTGTTGGCAGTGGTCTTGGCGACTTGTGAGTGCCTCTATCTGGATGTGGGGAAGAATGGCCGTATGTCAGATGGTGGACTCATTGCACAGACCGAATTTTACAGGCGTCTCCAGAATGGCAGCTTGGGCTTGCCACCTCCAGCAGATAACGTGACAGGCCCCCCCGTTTGTTTTTGTGGCAGATGAGGCATTTGCGGTGGAGGACCATCTGATGAGGCTGTTCCCCATGAGGACCCTCACCCCGGAGCAGAAGGTTTTTAACTACCGGCTGGCCAGAGCCACAAGAGTGGTGGAGAATGCCTTTGGCGTAATAGACAGCCGGTTTCAGCTATTCCAAACGGCCATAAACATGCCAAATACAAACTGAACCACATAATTTTAATCTGCTGCATTCTACATAATTTTCTGCATAAGAATGCAGACAAATATCTGGCCTCAATTGCAACTGAGGCTGACTCACCGGCAGACATGATGACGACGCTTGAACCTGGCCGTCCTGACTTGCCCCCCCAAAGCGCCAACGAAGTACGGCAAAGCTATGTGGAGTACTTCGCGGGTAGGGGGGCAATTGATATGCCAGAGAATCTTTAAGCTCTTTGAAATAATTTTGTTGTGAAAAACTAAACTCATATTTCATTTGATTTACTGCTTGTGTTTCTTATCTGTCTCCTAGGTTCTCCAATGGCCTTTTATTTTTGGCCATTTTCGTAACTTATTTGATACATGAGGTGACAATCTCTTCTTCAGCTAACCATTATGTTGTGCTGTGGGTCTGCACACACACACACACACACACACACACACACACATTGTTTTTGTTGTTAATGTATGTAATGATAAAAAATAATCCTCCTTTTCAACTCCATGAATTAATTGCTTGGAGTCCCTAAAATGGCCTGATTTGGGCAAATTTTATAGCACAGTGGAGGTTATTTACTAAAGGCAAATCCACTTTGAACTACAAGTGCACTTGTAGATTTGCCATTAGTAAAAAATCCCCATTGTCACTGTAACTACACCAACTTACTAAAAAAAACTGGTATTGGGCATTGAAAGAAGAAGCCACACATTGTTGAGTATAAAACCTTTTACTCCAAGCACATTCACATGTGCGTTATAAAAGGGGTTTTAACAAACCAACATCTTTGGTGTATAACATTTTCATACACAGGAAAGTCTCAGCCAGGAAGAGGCCGTGGCAAGCTGCCTGACGGAATCCCAGGATCCTCCCCTACACCCTCCAACCAAAAGGACCAGGGAGGCGAGGAACCTGGAGGAGTCAGCGACCGTTTTCCTTCGCCAGGCTACTGTGGCACTTAACACGACCCCTGGTGGCCACGAAGCATTTGGCTGTGTCTCACAGCAAGCAAGCTCGAACACATGGAGGGCCAATGCACAACCTGTGAGGAAATCGTTTTGAACGCCCTAAACAAGGGGATGAGGGGCGAACTAACAACTCAAACCCACCTGTGTAAGTTGGACCATACTCCTCCACCACCTCCAGCCGCACCACAGCCACCCAACCCACCACAGCAGCATGGAAGGAAGCATGGAAGGAGGTGTTGAGAGTGATGGCCTGGGTTTGGTGTGCTCTGGCAAAAAACGCAGGCTGCTGTAAGACCACAGCCTCGGGACATATATGTCATCTGCTGCTGCTTCCGATCTCTCAGAGGCCTGGACCGTATTGTGCTCCCTGTTAAATGGACGCCTCAGGTTAACAATTTTGACAGTCAAATAATTGATGTCTGCCCTGGGGTACAAAGGCTTCATCAATTCCAACTGTTTCTTCAGTGTTGCCTTCCTCTTTATTTTGTTAGGACCCCTATTAAATTTCAAATTTTTGTTTTGACAAATACTTGGCTATGTGTTTTGACTTCAAAAAAGACAGTTTGTTTGTGAGTAGGCAGGTACATTTCAAAAATACAATGTCAAATTAACAAGGGGCGCCAGCACAAACCAACCTCCTTGAGGTTAAAAAAAATGCAAGATAATAATTGTGTTGTGGTAACTTGACACACAAAACTAAAAACAATATTATGGAGAGCACTAGAAAAAAATAAAAAAAACAAGGAGATCTTGATAAAAAAAAAACAATATAAACCAAAATTAAATTCATTATTTTGGAGATCTGACGAAAACCAAAAAATAAAATATTCAGGAGGTCACGAGAAATAATAAAGAAATAATTTTTTCAGAACTCTTTGTGAATATGAGCAGAAAAACAACTTCATTATTCTAGCATTCTAAAGAAGAAGAGAATGCGCTGCATTAAAAGATTTTAAAAATGTGAGCGTGACGAATGTGCTATCTCCATTACGAAAACTAGTTTTACCAGACCGAGCGCTTCTGTCTCGTACTTGATTCTGAGCATGTGTGGAACTTTGTGCGTCGGAATTGTGTAGACACGGTCGGAATTTATGAGAATGGATTTTGTGGTCTGAAAATTTGAGATCCAGATTTCAAATTTTGTGTGTCAGAAATTCCTATGGAAAATGTCCGCTGGAGCCTACACACGGTCGTAATTTCCGACAAAAAGCTCCCATTGAACATTTTCCGCCAGAAAATCTGACCGTGTGCACGGGGCATTAGAGTAGTAAGGATGTGGAATTTTTTTCCACAGGCGGTGTTCAGTGGGGAGCATTGATAATTTAAAAAAAACTTTTAGATAAGCACCTGAATGACCACAACATACAGGGATATACAATGTAAGACTGACATAAAATCACACACATAGGTTGGACTTGATGGACTGTCTTTTTTTTTTTTTTTTTTTTTTTTTTTTTTTTTTCAACCTCGCCTACTATGTAAGGTTACAAATTTTGACAGTCAAATAATTGTCTGCCCTGGAGTACAAAGGCTTCACCAATTCCAACTGTTTCTCCAGTGTTGCCTTCCTCTTTATTTTGTTTTACCCCTATTTAATTTTTGTTTTGACAAATACTTGGTTATGTGTTTGACTTCAAAAAGGGCAGTTTTGTTTGTGAGTAGGCAGGTACATTTCAAAAATACAATGTCAAAGGACGACAACAACATCTTTGAGGTTAAAAAATACAAGATAATAACTTGACATACAAAACAAAAAATATGGAGATCACTAGAAAAAGAATAAAAAAGATTATTCTGGAGATCACAAGGGAAAAAAAACAACAAAAACAAATATTATTCAGGCGATCACAAGAAATAATAAAAAATCCATTTGTCAGAACTCTGTGAATATCAGCAGCAAAGCAACTTCATTATTATAGCATTATAAAGAAGAGAATGCACTGAATTGAGATATTTCAAAACTTGCCGCGTGACAAATGTGATGCCTCCATTACGAGCGCTAGTTTTACAAGACCGAGCGATTCTGGCTTGTACTTGATTCCAAGCATGTGTGAACTTTTGTGCGTGGACTTGTGTACACACGATCGGATTTTCCGACAACAAAGTTTTTTGTTGGCGGGAAATTTGAGAACCTGCTAGCAAACATTTGTTGGCGGAAAGTCCGACAGAAAATGTTCGATGGTGCATACACACAGTCGGACTTTCTGACAACAAGCTCACATCCAACATTTCCCATTGGAAAATCCGACCGCGTGTACGCGGCATTAGTGTTACTAAACCCAGGACCCTGCATTCTGTATATCTGGTGGTCTCCCACGGTACACAGAACATGGAGGTGCAATTATTTTAGGAAATATAAACGGCTAAATACCTTTTCTCATCAGCAGTATATACAGGCCTGGATTTACTCCCTTTGCTGCCCCAAGGCCGCGTCCTTTAATGCGGCCCCCCCCTCCCACACACACACACACACACACACACACACCACCATTCTCGTCCTTTATCGAGTACACAAGAACACTGAAAATAACTGGCTTTAATTGTACAGACTGAAAATACTCTATAATGCAGAAAATGCCTTTTAAAGATTATAGCAGTAAGAAACTCCCTACAATTTTTTTAGTTCTAACTTTTCGTTTGGCAAACTCATCGATAATATCTTCGTAGGACAAAGTATTTAAAAGTTCTGACTCAATGGCAAGTAAAGCTAAACTGTTCAGTCTTTCTTGACCCAAAGATGATAGTAAATAGTTCTTTACTCGTTTCAGACCTGAAAAAGATCGTTCTGCTGAACAGTTAGTAACCAGAGTGCAAAGATAAATATGCATTGCTTTATCAATATTAGGGTAAATACCTGCAATTTTTCTGCTTTGAATGTTTTGTAGAGCTGTGAAATTTGAAGCTTCACCTTTTAGCAACATTTTTCAAGTAAGAACAAAGGTGCAGACATTCATCAGGAAGTGACGTTTCCAAATCATCAGGATAGCTGTTACATAGGTTGGAAGCCTGAGATTGTATATCACTGGTTGCTAGTGTAGTAAGCTTTTCAATGAAATGAAACTTGTAGGCCCCTTTCACACGATTGGACCATTCAGGTCCGCCTGTCAGTTTTGACGGCGGACCTGAACGGGCAATCCATGTTAGCCTATGGAGCGTCGGATGTCAGCGGAGACATGTCCGCTGACATCCGACCCCGTCCGATCCGCTAAAAGCAGACGTATGGCTCTACGTCCAGATCCGTCGCTATCGGATCGGGTGAGATCTGACGAAAACGGACATGCTGTCCGTTTTCGTCCGATCCCTCCATAGGCGGCAGCGGCGCCTGACAAGCCCCTCCCCGCTCAGTGAGCAGAGAGGGACCTGTCATCTGCCGGCTCAGCGGAGATCAACGGACAGATCTCCCGCTGAGCCGGCGGACCGAGACGGGCTCCGTAGAAATGGAGCCCGCCTCGTGTGAAAGGGGCCGTAGACATAAGCCTCAGATCTTCTTTGCAACTCATTGTTTAATTTGTCAAGAATTGCATAGAACGTGTTTATCCTGAAATGGTCTGTAGCATTTTGTACGTCTCCTTCTTGACTTACATCAAATGGAAATTTTTTTTTTTTTTCTAGCTCTAGTGCAGGCGGTTTTGAAATGGTCAAGGCCAGAGAGTTCTTTGGCTTCTGATTCAAACCTTTCAAACTCATTTGTATAGCTTTGCATGAGGTGGAGAAGTGCCGCATAGAGCTTCACAACTTCCGAAATGTCTACATCTGCACTCTGCAATCTTTTGTTGCATTAAAAGTTTCCAAAATGCTGTTCCAAAATACTGTCATGAAGGCGGTCTCCAGACAATTCAGACTTCTTAGACGTGCTGCAGCCTCACTTCTTGTCACTGGCCTTTGAGAGTCATCATCCTCTTTTGTTTCCAGGGCTTCAATAATTTCTGTCCATGATTTCCTCAGAGTATGACATGCATCACTGCATGCTGACCATCTTGTGACAGACAGCTTTTTAACCATGGACTTGGCATTTAAATGAGAAGTTAAGACTTCCAACCTACTGGTAGAGCCAGAAAAAAATTTATACAGCTGTTGGATGACTCCAAAGAATGATACTGCTTCTACGCAGCTTTCTGCAGCACATGTTCCTGCAAGGTTCAGGGAATGTGCAGAGCATGGTGTGTATATATGTGTATATGTGTGTGTGTGTATGTATGTATGTATGTATGTATGTATGTATGTATGTGTATATATATATATATATATATATATATATATATATATATATATATATATATATATATATATATATATATATATATATATTAGAATCTAGTGGATTTCGTTCTTTAAAATGAGCCTGAAGTCCAGAATATGGGCCAGCCATATTGCTAGCATTATCGTATGACTGACCTCTACAATTCTGAAGGTCAAGTTGGTGAAATTCTAATGTATCACTTACAGCTTTAAATAAACTTTGAGCTTTGTGGCCAATTTGTGGTATGAACTTTATAAATCATTCCACACCCTCGTCATTTACATATGGTATAATGGAGGCTAGCTGATCCACGTGAGAAATACTGGGGTTGAATCCACACTTATCGAGTAATATTTAGCATCCTTCACCTCGACAATTATTGCATCTAACAGTCTGACTGCCAATATTTCAATAAATTCATAGCAAACAGTTTTGGACAGATAGGATGCTGTGCCAGAGCCAGCATTGCCATAGCGCTTAATGTGCTCGTCCACGAAGGGATCAAACTCAGCAGTGAGTTCAAGTAATATTAGATAGTTTCCATTTGTATGAGAGCCAAAACTTTCATCTGTGCCTCTAAATGCCAATCCACAAGAAGATAAAGCCTTCACAACTGCAACAACACGCCTGAGGACATTTCTCCAGTACTCTTTTTCTTTTGTTGCAAAATTAGCATGTTATCCATTTTGCCACATGCAGCATTCCTGTTTTTTACTCTCCTAAAACATGTTTTATGTTGCTCAGCTTTCGTGTTCTCTTAGGCCGGTGGTCCTCAACACTCTAGTGCCGTGACTCCTTGATAAAAGTTTCTAAGTTGTGGGGGCCCCTAATAGTAAAATTATTTTCGTAGTGTGGGTTTTCAGCACCCAAGTCAAGACAAGTAATTTGCACTCCTAACCCACAGACATTTAGCAGTCCCTTCCACTTCTATAGTATTAAAACCCCTTATGGTACATTTTAGGATGTACCACTCTCTCTCTCTTTGTTCTCATTTCTTTCCCTTTTTATCTCTCTCTATCCTAATTTCTTGGTTTTTGTCCTCCTTACTCTCTCTAGCCGTGTTTCTTGTTCTTTCTATTAATCTTTCTCTCCCTTTATCTTTGTTCCTCCCCCTATTTGCCTCTCCCTTCCATGTATTCTCTATTTTTATTCCCTATAGGTTACATAGTAGGTGAGATTGAAAAAAGACGCAAGTCCATCAAGTCCAACCTGCTTCTTAGTCCTTGGTGGGGGGGGGGGGGATGGGATAAGTGGCAGTGCTGGGGGGAGTTCTGATCAGCCAACTTGGGTCCTCTTGATCAAGGTCATCTGCTGATCTGAAAACTGTAGTGGGGACTTTTAATGGCAACTCTAATCACAGGTAGTGTTACTCACTGTGTCTCCGGCTTTTTGGTGTCTTGTAGCAGTGACACCTATGCCGAAATCTGGAGATGGGGTCTCCTCCAGCCCCTCCCACTTCACATTCCTCACCAGTCAGCTGACCTCTAGTCTCTAGCCATGCCTTGTACTGAATAGGTGGCTGCGAACAGGCTAAGTGGGCGTCCACTGATTCCAAGAACAGCCCTGCTGGGCGGCCACAAAAAGGCTGGGAGAGCGGTGTGGTCTTCAGGAACAGCCCAGGATTTGGTGACCCCTGGCAAATCATCATTTCACCCCCAAAGGGGTCCCGACCCCCAGGTTGAGAACCACTGTCTTAGGCGAACAGAAGCATTCTTCCAATCACTAAATCCTTCTTGAGCCAGCTGACGTTTAGCAGATGAACTACCAAAAAGATGACAAGGGGCACAAAAAGCAGCTTTTACTTTCTCAGTATATCAGCCAGGTTCTCTCATACAGTTCTCCATTCTGCAGTTTGCATTTAAACAAGAAATTGGAGAATGACCGGGTCCAATCAGAATATTTGCGAGCCGATAAGGAAAAGTCAGCATTTTTGTTTTGAATTATGCTATTTATAGCTAAATAGTCCTTCAGCTTTTCACTATTCCTGTACCAAGCCACGGAATCAGCAGAAAATACCAAATTAACATTGGCTTCTTCATCAGCATAACTTATTTCAGAAGTTGCAACAGGCTCAGTGGTATTGTCTTCTATGTATTGCTGCCCTTCTGCCACCTGCTCAGTCTCCACAGGTACAGAACCTCCAGCAGTGCCTCTGTTAGAGAAAAAACTTTGTATTTTTGGCATGTGCTTGAGCTCTTCTTTTATACGTCCAGCTTTCTCCTTTGTATTTTGGCTGTAGCCATGACATTTTTGTCTTTTTCTTTTCTCTGACACATATTAGAGTTTTTTCTAAATCAAGAAAATAGTCTTTTGTTAATGACACCTAATCTTTCTCTTACTGTGGCATTTAAAAATGTTCTCACTATTTAAATAACAGCCTCTAAGTTTCTAACATACAATATACAAAAGGGGCAGATCCTTGGCCAGTGAAGGGACATGTGACCAATACAGTTGGGCTTTTTTTTTTCACCTTAATGCATCCAATGCATTATGGTGAAAAAACTAGGGATGCACCGAATGGGTTTTTTGGTGCCGAAACGGATACCGAAACAGCACCGATACCGAAAGTGACTGTTTTAAAAAAAATATTTTTACACAGGAGATGGTCAGAGACTGGGGACATGGTACAGGAGATGGTCAGAGACTGGGGACATGGTACAGGAGATGGTCAGAGACTGGGGACATGGTACAGGAGATGGTCAGAGACTATCCATTGGACACTCATACATATATGGCTGTGTGTGTAAAAGTGCCAGGTAATCAGCAGTATACAGTATAACTTCACAGGAAAATGAAGATGCTTTCACTAACCTACTAGATTCCAGGTTGTTGTCCCTACCATGTGTATGTATGAATGTGAGTTAGGGACTTTAGATTGTAAGCTCCTTGAGGGCAGGGTCTGCTGTGAATGTACAATGCAGGGCTAAAAATTTGCCCACTAGCTAGGCCTTAAGAGTTACTCGCCACCACTTGGCCCACCCAAACCCTACCCTACCCTTCCCCGCCCCTCCCCTAAACACACCTCACACCTAAACATATCTCATGAAATGACACTGTTAAATGTTTTATGCAGAATTAAGTTCCAAAAATAAATATCAACAACATTAACAATATCTACATAAAGCATATCAGTGCAGCCTCATTGGGGGCCACCAGTGCAACCCTATCAGTGCAACTTAAGATTTCAGCCTCATCTGTGCCTAACAGTGCAGCCTTATCAATGCCCATCAGTGCAGTCTGATCAGGGGCTACCAGTGCAGCCTATCAGTGGCCATCAGTGCGTCCTCATCAGTGCATCGTAAGAGTGCCGCCTCATCTGTGCCCAACAGTGCAGCCTTATCAGTGCCCATCAGTACAGTCCCATCAGTGCTGCCTTTTATCAGTGCTCATCAGTGCTGCCTACCAGTGCCTCCTATCAGTGCTCATCAGTGCAGCTTACCAGTGCTCATTAGTGCAGCCCATCAGTGCAGCCTACCAGTGCTGCCTATCAGTGCAGCCTACCAGTGCCCATCAGTGCCGCCTAGGAGTACCGCCTCATCATTGGCAATCAGTGCAGCCTCGTCAGTTTCAAAATATCACAGCTTACTAGTGTATATTAATTGTGTTTTGATTATAGCATGGAGCACTTTGCAGTGCATGAATTTTCACTGAATGTGGATTGTTTATTGGGTTTGCATTAATTTCAGCATGGAGCACTTTGCATGTGCTGGAATCTATGAAAACTTATTAGACAGCCCACATTCAGTGAAAGCTCATGTACTGTAAAGTGTTCCATGCATGCTGGAACCTATGCAAACTTATTAAACGGTCCACATTCAGTGAAAGTTCATGTACTGCAAAGTTTGCAGTACATGAACTTTCACTGAATGTGGACTGTTTAATGAGTTTGAGCATGCATGGAGCACTTTATTGCAATATGCTCTGAAACTTTGCATTTTAATCCATGCTGAGCACTGCCACTTTATATGGATGATGACTTACAAAAATAAATGCAACTTACCTGCTGTCCTGGCCACCACTTACGGGGGTTGACATCATCCTCCTCTCTCTTTTCCTCCTACAGTGACAGAGAGACCCCGCCCCCCGGGCAAGGAGAAGATGCATAGGGATGTCGCGCGGAGGAGGGTAGGCGGAGCATTAGGCTCTGCCTCTGTCACTGGAATGACATGAACCTGATCTGGCCAGTCACCGGGCATTTAATGGGGGCGTCATTTGCTCTCTGCCCCGTACTTAGTTTAGCAAGTGCCACGCTACAGGCTGCCACGCCGGGGGCTATATTTGTGCAGGAGCCAGAAGGCAGCCATAGGAGCTGAGACTCATGGGGACAGATCGGGGGTTTTCATGCAGGGGGGCGGCTTTTGCGCTGCCCCTGCACCACTGCCGCCCCAAGGCCTGGCCTTGTGGGAAATCTGGCCCTGAATATATAGCAGTTTTGTGGATTCTATCAGTGCCCTGGTTAAAGCTTGAAGGAATTTTTTTATTCTCCTCTGACTGTCCTCTGAGGCTGCATGACCCCTGACCCTCTGTTTGGACAGTGCTGATTGGCCCTGTCCTGATCACATGCACCCTCCCCCAAAAAAAACAAAAAACGCTCTAGCAATATACACCAAACTGAGCATGTGCAAAGTGCCCCTAGGGTTCTGTACTATTAGCAGAGGCACTGAGGACAGTAAAAGAAGGGGAGGATAAGAGAAGACAGGATCAAACAGCCTTTTTACATAATGCACAGGATTAACATCTTAGGTTCCACCATGAGTATAACAAGCATGCTTTACTGCATATGCAGACTGATTTTACTGTTCTAAGTTTAGTAACACTTTAAAGTATATGTAAAGTGTATATATAGATATATAGATATAGATAGAGAGAGAGAGATTGATTTTATACTTCTTCTTTTGGTAGGTTAAATATATATTTCAAAGTATTTTTGTCAAATCTGTTGGATACATTCAAAATAAAAAAAGTGTTTAATCTTGCCAGAAATCCAATGAGCTCATAACTTCCTGTATACTCCTCTGCTGCACTGTTATTATCCCTGCCTGGTCTCTGTAGACTACAGAACATCTCCCCGCTATGTTATGGAGAAGAGAATGAGGCGATTTTGTAGTCCTAACATTTCCTGTTCTAGCGTGTCAACGCTGCTCCCAATGAGTGAGCGTTGTCTTTCTTGTATATGGAGGGTGTTACTGGCAAGAACACCAGGTGAAAACTAAAGCTGGCCATAGATGGGTTGGTTTTCCCTCCTTTTTTTTATTCAGCCAGCAGGCTAAACTAGAAATAACAAATTCCTCCATCCACACAAATGAGGCTGCAGCAGCTGATTGATAAGTCTGCCAACTTGTCCGACAGATGTCGATCTAACGATCAACTTCTGTCAGACAGGAATGACTACACGCTGATCAATACAGATGGTCCCTGTTAAACTGGCTGAATTTTTATCCATCTGTGGCCAAAGAAAACAATGCAGCAATCATATCTAAGGACTGGTAAGCTGTGATTTATTACATTTTTTTCTTCAGGTTAGATACATATTAATTTTTAACTATAGCTGCTCGTTAAAACTAATTCTACAGTACAGTGTGGGTATATAAGAATATTGGATCAGATGTCAAACTTTTTTTTTTTTTTTTTTTTTTATTTATTTTTTACACTTTACATTAGGCAATACACATGAAATGGAAATAATGAAACTATAGCTATTTAAATTGGATGTTTTTAGGCTTCAATAAAATGAAAATCTGTTTGACAAGATGTAGTCCTAACAATGTGGCCTTGTCATGATCCCAGTGTATGCTTCCAGCCTTCCACACAAGCCTAAGAGGACAGCTGTATTTGTATTCTACTTTTTGATGGAGACTGGTGAATAACTTCACTGAAATGCTACCATGCAATGCTAATTAATCATGGCCATGCAAAGTTTTTCTTCTAACATGCAGACAATTGAGATACAATTTGCATGGCATTTGTGTATTGTTTCTAGCGTGTACATGAAACATATTTGGAATGCAGTGACTGAATTTTGTGTTGGTCCATATGGAGCAATGTTGCATTTTGCACCCCCCCCCCTTTTTTCTTCTTCAGAGACTAAATTGGGATAAAAAAAAACTTAATTCCTTAGAACCACTTGAAGTGGAGGATTTAAATAACATTGGGTGCCGGTCACTTTCTGCCTTTTCAAAAATGTTTTATTGCTCCAGGCTCACAAGGATAGAGCATTAGGACTTCATATATTTACAGCAACATGTCTTCCAGACTTTGAACCCACTCCTGCTGTCACAGTGGAAAAAAGTACATAAAGGAAATCTGTTTTCAAAAATAAGGATGATCAGGCAAACTTTGGCAGCACTATCTTCAGAGCTCCACAGACAAACAGTGGGTGCCTCCATACTTCCTCTCCAAAGGGAGTGCCAGGGTCCATTAAAGGTCAGGCTCATTCCCCCTCCAGAAGGACACTTTCTCCTGGCTCTCCATCTTGGGTACTGTCACATGAGGGGTACCCATCTTGGGTACTGTCACACATGCATGCTAGCCTTTTGGAACCGTCAATGGTTTGTATATCAACATTAAAATGGAGTGCCAAACGTCTTTGTTTTTTTTTGGGTTTTTTTGTTTTGTTTTTAAAGTCCGCAGCTACAAAAAGTGTAGCTGCTGATTTTTTAATAAACACTCACCTGTCCCGAGGATCCATCGATGTGGCTGCCTGAACAGTGGCATCTCCAGCTTTCATATTTGGGGGGGCACATGGGGGGACAGGGACAAAAGTAGGGGGGCGACTATAAAATGCAATTATATATATATAAAAAATCTCCTGGGGCCCTTTACTATGATCCCACAACAGCCCTTTCACAAGTTCTGCAGTGAGCTCCCTTCCTACTGTATTGCCCCCCCCCCCCCAGGGTGGCAGAAAACAAGATATATATATATATATATATATATATATATATATATATATATATATATATATGTCACCAGCATACCAAGAAAATATAAGGGTCCAAAGCAGTGGGAGAACTTTCAGGGTTGCAAAGGTTGTCTTGCCACCGGGCCCTGGTGTTCTGCCACTGTGGGGTTCCCCAGCCTCCTCCTGCTGTCCTGCCCCTGCTATTGACAGCGCTGGTCTGGCATCTCTTGGAATTTACAGGCTGGTTCTCCTGTCCTAAGAACGAGAGAAATCAGCCTGTTTTTTCAGTAACAGAGTCCTGGTGGAGTCCTTCCTGCAACTCGCTCTTCTCCCTGCCAATGAGGATGCAGGGGGAAGGAGCAGATCAGACGGCCATGGTTGTGTGAGCGCTCGCTTTATGCAGTGTCAGCGAGCAGAGGGAGGGGGGAGGAATCACCCGCAGGAGCTGACTGGGGACGCTCTCCCTCTTAGACATTGCCTTTTTGTAAAAAAAAAAAAAAAATTTTTAATGGGGGGGGGGCACATGGTGGGGCACAGCATAATGTTGGGGGGGTCAGGGCCCCCCCTAGGGTCGCCATTGTGCCTGAACCTTTTTGGTTCTTTCCCTTTCCGCTCCCCAGCGCCAGCATTACAAGTGTGGGCACCCAGTTATGACAGCTTGCAGCTTCACAGCCGGGTGCACATTTTGAGTTGCGCTGCGGCTCCTCAATGGTCAGGCAATCTTCTGGGACCTGTGACATGTCCCAGAAGATTGAAGGGAGGGGGAGAGGAGAACTTCCGCCTAGGCAGCCAGAGCGGAAGTGGGAGCAGGTACCTGTCAACACTAGGTACCCACTCCCCCTCGCCTAAAAAATGACATGCCAAATGTGGCATAGGAGGCAGCGAGGAGTGCCTAAACAGGAACTTCCCCTGTTTGGTGAAGCTCTGCTTTTAAGGCTGTAGCATTGTTGGAGTCCCAATTCAGCATTTTGTCTGCACTGTACTTTGCTTTCTGTGCCTTTGTGATAAGTGTAACATGGTTTTTAGGGATGTCCATACCAATGGCTGCGTCCTACCACACTACTGTGCACTATGAAGGGAGCCGTGTCAATGTGTCACAATGCATCACATGCTTTGCATTTTATTTATTTTTTATTTTTTTCCTTTTAGAACAGCCGGCCTCAGGTACAATATAACCAATCCTAAGCAGTATCAAGCTACTTTACAATACTCTAATTTCAGTGTTCGTACAGAATAATCACTTTCCAATGTGAACAGGGCATAATTATCAAGATATGTCAGTACATTCTTTTGAGAAAAGTAGTATGCCTCTGGCAGTATGCTGAGTAAATGAAAGCTGAGAAATATATGAAATATGCATTTTTTGTAAGTAAGAAAATTTTCTTGTACAATGACCTCAAGGTATTGTAAACTAGGAAAAAATGGGGGTGGGGGGGGGGACAAGAGGTGAGAAGGGTATAATAGAAGGCACAGATATGTAAGAAAAAGGAAGGACACTAGGAGGACTTTGTATGACTTAAGGCAGTGGGGGAAGCAGGGATTGCCACTAAAAGGGGAATTAGCATGGGATTGAGGGATAATAAGGGTCTTCTCTCACCTGTGATAATGGAGGGTACCCAAATTTATGAATAATCACTCATCGGAGCCTTGCCCTTGTCTGAAAAAGCAAAATTGATCCAATAAAACCACATTTGATTGTTTTTATGTAGGTTTTGTGTTTTTTTTGTTTTGAGAGGTAAGGAAGAGTTCTCCATCCTTCTGATTGCCTCCTCTTTAAATCATATAACTACTGAGGAAGCTGAAGGGTCTTTCCAACTCAAAGGGATACAAGTAGACGTGCGGTTTGTTTCGTTCCTGAATTGAAATTCAGACCAAATTTTTCGTTATTCGGAAATTTTGATGTATCTGAATTACAATAGTAACATATTTAACCGCTTGCCGCCCGCCGGCCCTCATATGATGGCCAGGCGGCGCAGCTCTCGTTCTGGGCGGGCGTCCTATGACATCATTCCATTTAATAAGGGAGTGTGCACGCATCCCTGTTTCTTCGGTGGCGTTGAGGGTGGGTTACCAGCCATTGGGCATGGCTGCTTACCATGTGATCGGCCGTGATGAAGTCACGGCCGATCACAGATGGTACCTCCCCACTTTGCATGGCACATGCGTGCGAGCGTGTCGGTGGCAGCGTGTTCCTGGGAACACTGCTCGTTCCATTGGCCGGCGGCTGTTTACCACGTGATTGGCTGTGATCCTTTCACAGCCGATCACTAAATGTAAACATAGAGCGGTAATGAGATGTTACCGGGATCTCCTTCTCGCACACCAATCGTGTGTGAGAAGGAGATTGCGGTAACATCTCGTTACTGCTTACAGTGTACACCAATCACACTGATTGCCCCCCCAATAAAGAGGACCTGTCACCACCTATCTGAGTACCTGTCAAAGTCCATATGAGTACCTGTCTGCAGCTCATCAAGTTACCCGAGTACCTGTCTGCAGCTCATCAAGTTACCCGAGTACCTGTCTGCAGCTCATCAAGTTACCCGAGTACCTGTCTGCAGCTCATCAAGTTACCCGAGTACCTGTCTGCAGCTCATCAAGTTACCCGAGTACCTGTCTGCAGCTCATCAAGTTACCCGAGTACCTGTCTCCAGCCCATCAGAGTACCTATTTGCAGCCCATACCTCATAGAATATACGTTGGGATGTTTGCTTTCCAAAATGGGGTAATTTTGTGGGTAATTCCATTGTCCTGGTGCTCAAGGACCTTCAAAAGTGTGATAGGTAGGAATGAAATGAGATGTGTAATTTATGCTCCTAGAATGCCTGAAGGTACTACTTCAATGTTGGGCCTCTGTATGTGGCCAGGCTGTGTAAAAGTCTCACATGTGTAGTATCGCTATACTCGGGAAGAGTAGCAGTCTATTTTGGGGTGTCATTTTTGCTATATACATGCTATGTGTTAGAAATACTATATTTATCGGCGTATAACATGCACATTCATTTTAAGGGGGGAGTTTAGGGGAAAAAAACTTAAATTTTAAATAAGGAACTTTGAAGCAAAATAAGGGTCATTGCCCATCTGCAGCCTCACAAGTGCCATCAATCCAGCAGCCTCACCATTGCCATCAATGCAGCAGCCTCACCATTGCCATCAATGCAGCCTGATCGATGCCCATCTACAGCCTAGAGGTGACAGGGAGGGGGGCAGGACGAGCGCCTACAGATTACATACAGTGAGAATCTCCTATGATAGACAGAACAGTGGTCCAATGGTGACCCAGGAGACGGAACTTCCTATTACAGAAACCGCCAAGTAAACAGGAGATTTTCACTGTATGTAATCTGACGGCACTCATCCTGCCCCCCTCCCTGTCCCCTCCGAGGCAGCTAAAATTGAAGTATTGGCGTATAACACGCACACACTATTTGCACCTGATTTTCATGGTGAAAAATAAGTGTTATACGCCAATAAATACAGTATCTTATAAATTGACAACTTTGTGTAAAAAAAAAAAAAAAAAAAAGAGAAAAAAATTTTTATATTTTTTTTTTCCCACATTTTCCAAAAACTTCTGGAAAAAAATTAACCGTTCAAAAGACTCATTATGCCTCATAGATTATACGTTGGGTTGTTTGCTTTCCAAAATGGCATCATTTTGTGGGCAATTCCATTGTCCTGGTGCTCCAGGGCCTTCAAAAGTGTAATAATAGGTGGTTGAGAAATGAGATGTGTCATTTATGTTCGTAGAACGCCTGAAGGTGCTACTTCAATGTTGGTCCTCTGAATGTGGCCAGGCTGTGTAAAAGTCTCACACGTGTGGTATCGCCATACTCGGGAAGAGTAGCAGAATGTATTTTGGGATGTAATTTGTTGTATGCATATGCTCTGTGTGAAATATAACCTGATAATGACCATTTTGTAGAAAAAAAATCTTCATTTTGCAAAGAATTGTGGGAAAAAATAACCACTTAAAAAAACTCACCATGCTACTTACTTAATACCTTGGAATGTCTACTTTCTAAAAAGGGGTCATTTGGGGGGTATTTGTACTTTCCTGACTTGTTAGTGTCTCAAGAAATGAGATACACCTGATGTACTGAAGGCCTGATGATCAGATGTGATCAATTTGCAGTGATTGGCACCATAGTTTGTAGACTCTATAACTTTCACAAAGAACAAATAACATTTTTGGGTTATTTTTACCAAAGATATGTAGCAGTATAAATTTTGGCCAAAATTTATGAAGAAAAATTACTAATTAGCAAAATTTTATGACAAAAACAAAAAGGCATTTTTTTTTCACAAAATTTTCATTTTTTTTTTTAATTTATAGCACAAAAAATAAAAAACCCACTAGTGATTAAATGCCACCAAAAGAAAGCTCTATTTTGTGTGAAAAAAAGGACGCAAATTTCATACGGGTACAGTGTTGCATGACTGAGTAATTGTCATTCAAAACGTGAGAGCGCTGAAAGCTGAAAATTGGTCTGGGCAGGAAGGGGGTGTAAGTGCACTGTATTGAGGTTGTTAAACAAATCCGAAATAACTAAACAAAATTTCGGACGAAATTCAAAAAGTTTTTGAATCATATAAAACAGAATATAACCATCTTCTGAAATTCAAATTCCAAAAAGAATAAATTCAAATTTGCATACAATCAAAGAATAGAATTAAAAATGGAATATAACCACCTTCCAAAATTCCAATAGAATATAATTAAAAAAACAATAGTAGAGTAGAAAGAATATAACCATTTCCCACAATTCTAATAGAATAAATTCTAATTTGAATAGAATATAAAATAATTACAAATAGAATGGAAAATTTAAAATGATAGAATTGACTAGAATAGAAAATAATGGAATAGAAAAAAAGACTGGAAAATAACAACATATTTGGAATAGAATAAATTCGAATAGACTAGAATAGGCAATAGAAAAAATATAACCATATTTTGAACAGAATATATTTGAATGGAATAGAATTCAAATGGAATTTGGAAAATTCAAATCAATTTGAATAAACAAAACATATTTCAAAAAATGTTTTAAATTAATTTATGCAAATAACGAATTGAAACTTTCGTTTGAAAGAAAAGTGTTCATTATGTAGCTATGACATGCTGCATCTTTACACACTGCAATGCAGCAGCACACATCACACCAACATTGTGGTGTAAACGGATCACATAAAAACAATTTTCTATATGTCCTAATGGTGGTCTGCGTTTTTAACCAGTGCAGAAAAATGTAAGTCACCACATAGTGTAAATGAGCCCTTAAAGCTGAAATTTCGTAAAAAAAAAAAAAAAAATCGGGGGGATACAGCACCAGGAACATAACTTGAAGAATATAAAGTTACTGTAAAAGTCTCTTTATTGATGCTGAAATGTCCTCCACAGAGCTGAACTTCCAGCACCGCATGGTTTAACTGCCCTGGCTATAACAGTGGAGGTTTTCACCGCTCGCACTCCCCTTTCAACCATTCACAAAACACTTTGTATCATTTTACCAAGAATGGTAACAGATGAATGACAGGGTGCCCCTCCTCCAATCACAGAACACTTTGCACACTGGGAAAATACAAGGTATTCTGGAGGAGGATCCAGCATCCCTGAAGAGAGAATTTTTGTACAGTGATCAGGAGCCAGCAGGACATTGGATACTCTTCATTATAGGTAAGTTCTGTCCCTGCTGCTATATCCCCCCCCCCTCCCCCCAAAATGTAAGTAAGCTTCAGTTCTAACATGCTGTTACCAATTACTTTATCAACATTATCATCTCCTGTAATAAAATCTCAAAGTGCAACATGAAGAATGGTTAAAGCAGTAATAAACCCAAAAGCAGACATTTATTATATTGCAACTTACCAATTATTAGTGGTATCTGCATTAGTTTTCTTATATTTATTTTTTTTTTTAGGTGTTTCTCCCTCTGTTTTCACCTGGTTATAAGGCCAGTAAGTCTGTTTTGCAACAGTACATACTGTCCTGCAAATGTATCAGAATGTTTAGAAAAACACATTTACCACTTCAAATTGTTAGTGCAGGGATCCTCAAACTACGGCCCTCCAGCTGTTGCAGAACTACACATCCCATGAGGCATTGTAAAACTCTGACATTCACAGACATGACTAGGCATGATGGGAATTGTAGTTCCTGGAGGACTGTAGTTTGAAGACCCCTGTGTTAGTGTATCTAAATCTGCTAGTATATCTAAATAAACCAATGCAGCCACCAAATTTAATAATTGGTGAGCTGCAGTATATTACCGTAGCACCCTGATGTTTAGGCAGGGTTGCTCCTAAATTTACCTGCCTGGTGTAGTTACCTTGTCTCATTGTTTAGGGATCAATTGACTTCACCCCAAGTCTAGAATTGCTGCACTTCTCTCTTCTGCTGATAGGTGGCTGGGTATTTGGTGACATTAGATAAGGGCAAATCAAAGACAGATTGGGAGTATATGGGGTATCTCAGCCAATGGGCAGGGGTTTTCTTAAATCCTCTAGCCTGCTGGGAGAAAATATATATAATTTTTTAAAATTTGGGTGGAGTCAGGTGATCAGGGTTCTGTGCCACCTGGATGACTGTCTGTCTGGGTGGACGTGTGTTGTATTGCCCGAGCTGCTAGGCTGGAGTTTGGGCCTATCCCGGGCACATCTGGCTGCTAGGCTGTCTGAGGGTCTGTCCAGAAGCAAGAGAGCAGCATAGGGTTGGGACTGCAGCTTGCAGTCCAACTAGAAGTGACGGTTCTGCTGGCCGGAGAACCTGTTGTGGTCGGAGGTAGAGGGGAAGCTGTCGCTACTAAGGGACCAACCACCTTATTACCAAGGACCACAGTGAGTAGCTGAAGCAAGTACCAGAACAGTAGTCTCCCCAACCGGGGACAGTGAAGAATTGGGAAACTTCAGCAGGTGTCAAGCCAGGGGCCCAGCCAGCGGAGGTGACTCTTGCAGAGCAACCTTGTGTGTCAAGCCAGGGACCGACCAGGCCAGTGGGGTGAAGCTTGAGAAGTATCTGGAGTGACAAGCTAGGGACCCAGTAGAGAAGTGGGGGTGAGGCCTGAGGAAGATACTAAAGTTAAGATCGGAAGAGCTTAAGGGAATCGGTGGCAGTGCATTAGCAAGTGTAGTGAGCGAGACTGGGAGCTCAGTGGGTTGCGAACCTACACAAAGTGATTTTGTTACAATTTGTGTTAAGAACTGTTCTCAGACTGTTGCCATAGGAGACCGCATTCCTACACATGCAGATGTGGTGTCTTTCTGGATGCCTTTCCCTGCATGGCTGTCTACCTGTAGAAGTCCCGGAGTCTGCCAATTAACATTCAGCTACTAATGGGTGTCCTGGCCCTAAACCCTCTCTCCCACAGTTCTGTTCAAGAGAAATAAAATCTCTTTGCATTCAAGAAGTGTCTGGTGCCCATGAATCTACCTTACACTACACCCATTATGCCTTACAACCCACTCTATATGGAAGGATGTCACCAGCTCTGGAGGTCCTCATTAGACTAAAGGAGGCCTGGGACCTTGCTACATTACATTTTTGGTTTTGCGTATAATAACGATTTGAGATGAGACATATTAGGCTCAACTCCTTAAGCTATGGAGCTGTAATTTGCAATAACAATGGTTCTTTTAGCTACCCCCATAGGGGGTTGCTAAGTATAGACTTCTCTGGGCCTCCCGCTGATTATCTTGCAGCCAGATGCTTGGGTATTTCCACACAACCAGGTGCACACTCATCCACTCCTTATCCAATGACAGCAGGGCCGGCACTCCCACTAGGCGAATTAGGCAGCTGCCTAGGGGGCGCTGCTACAGCCCGCTGAATTCCCTGTTAGCCTAGGCAGGGAACATGAGGTGGAGGCACTGGGCATGAGGTCAGCAGAGGAGGCGACGGGCACAACTGGGAAGGTGTAGACATAGCTACAGTCTGATCCTGTCATTTACGTGGCCCTAGGCAAGACTAACGGCACCCGCACTAACGGGCGGGCGGTGGGAGTGTTAGTCTTGCCTAGGGCACAAAATAGTTAAGCACTGGCCCTAATGACCAGTCTAGGGTATTTGTTTGTTTTTTTTGGGGGGTTTTTTTATGTTTATTGGTAGAACATTGATAGAAGAAGGGATTCGTGGGATTCTCCAACTTTTAACTATGCACAGAAGAGGACAACTCTCACTTGGCCTCACTTGATTGAACAGCAGATCCAGATCCGCTGAACCATACAGCATTAGTATGGAATAATAAGTATTTTGCTTGACCTGGCAACAGACTCCATGAACTCTAATTCTTTAGGACACTAACCAGTATCCCCTTTAGCTGCCACCCATCCATTGACTTTGCTAGCTTGCAGGGATGGCCCTCACAGAACAGGCTTCTAGATTTTAGGTCTGTACTCGCAGTACCCAGGAACAGATCCTTCTAGGTAGGTCTCCCTCTCTGTCAGCTCTGCAGGACATCTGGGTTGCAGCTTCTGTGGCCCTGGCCCTTGGGTCAACCACCTGGGGCCACATGGCAGCCTATACAGAGGAGGGGCAGCAGCCTCCCTTCCTCCGGGACCCCGCTCTCCAGCCAAAGACCATGTGCACATGTGTTCTCCTGGTATAAACACAGTCACCCAACATGCCTTAAGGCACCAAGAGAAAAAAGGTGATGGGGAGAGACCTCCAGCTTATTGACAGCCTCAGCGCTGTTCCTCTGTGCAGTGTGAAGGGGAGTGTCTCTTTCTTCCAATCAGTTACTGCCATAATGTGTTTATTGTAAGTAGATCTCCTGCTATAGTCTGTGGCCTACTAGTCTAAGGAGGGGGGAGATCACTGTTTTGTATTGGTGATTGTGCTAATTAACTCACCTATTGTCTGCCAGGGGATGTGTTTATAATTTGTAATAATGTGTATTGCACTTTGTGAGCTCAATGCCGGCAAGTCGGACCTGAAATGAGATCCCTTGTTGTGACCAGCCTCACCTGAGTGTGTAGTGTATAAAAAAAACATTAAAAAAAAAACTG
The DNA here is from genome assembly GCA_037952925.1 of Lithobates clamitans. Taxonomy (NCBI): domain Eukaryota; kingdom Metazoa; phylum Chordata; class Amphibia; order Anura; family Ranidae; genus Lithobates; species Lithobates clamitans. The sequence continues at coordinate 2,461,571 of JBBGZY010000421.1, read as the reverse complement.
TATTCTTGTTCAGTAAAGAGTTTCAGTTTTGCAGCTAAACTAGTCCTGCCTAGTTCTCGGTTCCAATATGCGGCTATAATATCTGATATCTATGTTCAAATTGGAGGAAGTGGTATACTGACGGAAGCACTCAAGTGGAGTGTGGGACGTTTCCATCACATAACTTTTATATAGGAGGATTTGTTTAATCTCTGTGTATCACCCGAGGCCAGTCACTTCACTAGTATATGTAAGACTGCTTTTACACCTTTTCGGCCACTAGCAGGGCACTTTTACCCCCCCCAAAAAAAAACTCCAGTTTTGCGGCACTTTCAAAGCGCTGTCTATTCATTCCAATTGGCAGGGCATTTTAGGAGTGCTAAATACAGCGCTCCCAACTGGCTCAAAATATGCTGCTTGCCTGTTCTGTGTACTGTAGGGGGACCAAATATAGTGATTGCCGTGTCCTAGGTTTAGTAACACTTTAACGGTATCTAGAATTGGAAGAAGCTGCAAGTTTAAAGAGCAACTAAACCCACTGATTTAATGTTTTCATAAATCGGTTACAGTCAAGGCATGCCGTGAATGCTAACTGTCTAATTTACTTGTGCTATCACCCAAACCATTGAATTACTGGTGTCATATCTGATCACATGTGCATCAAATTTCCATGGCAGTTGCAGATCAAACGGAGGCTAAGATGGCAGTTTCCTTGACTGAAAAGGATAGGAGTGTTTAGCTCTGATTAAAAGAGAAATTCTAACCTGGCAGGCTCAGTGGAGGGATCTAAGCCTACCCGATTTTATGATTTTACAATAAGGCAGCCTTAGCTCCACATTACTAAAAAGGCATTTTTGTCCAGTATGTCTCCCTTGGGTGCGCTTAGATCAAATGATGGCTGAGCCAATAAATGTCACAGAGCTATACCTGCACATTTCATACATTTAGTATGCAGATGCACATTTCGGATAAGGCTGTTCTTGTGAACTAGATTATCATGTTATAGAACAATAATTGCATAAACATATCTACCTGATTTTATTTTCCCATCAAATACTTTTAACTTGTTGATGGTTCTTTGTTCCTTAATAGCAACAACAACAATATCCAGACCTACTCCACGAGTATAATCCATGATGATGAGAGAAACCTGTGGAGCTCCCCCCATGACCTGTCTCACACAGAGGCTGTGGACGATCGGATGCTACACACTTGGATTCAGACTAGACGCCAACTGGAGAAAGACTCTGAAGTGAGCAAAGTGAAGTTTAATGTCACTATTATGCAGAGATACAGCCAGTTTTTGGTTATTTGATTACATTCATATTAGCTTTCTGCTTATGATAAATGGTTGCATAGAATAAATTGAGGTTTGTTGCTTTGTAAAGGTTTGAAAATTAAAGAAAACATAAGTTTGCTGTAATATCTAAACAAAAGGCTAGTTTACTGTCCTTCAAACTTTAGGGGTCCGGATCATGGCCAGTGAGGATATAAAATGTTCAGTGGAAGTAAACTGTGCCTCAGGCTTGGTGGTCAGTGGGAGTAAGACTATTACATAGTGCCTGAGGTGAATAGGAGGAGGAATAGTACCCCATCGTTGGAACTAGTTGGAGGAATAGATCCCTATCATTGGTATTAGTTAGAGGATTAGTGCCCCATCGTTGGTATTAGTTGGTGGAATGGTGCCCCATCAGGGCAGCCATCAGAAATTGTGGGGTCCCTTATACAGCTTTCCAACCCCCCCCTCCCGAGCCTGACCACCAACATTCCCCAGGGTCCCGCCCATTGGCTGTCCCACCAAATCTGCCCACTAGCCATCCCACCAAGTCCTTCAGTGCCTCAGCCCCTCTCACACCTGTACGCTCTCAGGCCCACCTCACACCTGTACGCTCTCAGGCCCACCTCACACCTGTACGCTCTCAGGCCCACCTCACACCTGTACGCTCGCAGCCCCCTCACACCTGTACGCTCGCAGCCCCCTCACACCTGTACGCTCGCAGCCCCCCCTCACACCTGTACGCTCTCAGCCCCCCTCACACCTGTACGCTCTCAGCCCCCCCTCACACCTGTACGCTCTCAGCCCCCCCCACACCTGTACGCTCTCAGCCCCCCCACACCTGTACGCTCTCAGCCCCCCCTCACACCTGTACGCTCTCAGCCCTCCCTCACACCTGTACGCTCTCAGCCCCCCCCTCACACCTGTACGCTCTCAGCCCCCCTCACACCTGTACGCTCTCAGCCCCCCCTCACACCTGTACGCTCTCAGCCCCCCCTCACACCTGTATGCTCTCAGCCCCCCCTCACACATGTATGCTCTCAGCCCCCCCCTCACACCTGTATTCAACCTCCCTAAAAAAATATATATGCAACCCCTGGGTTTTCAATTCCACTCTAAATGGCATCTAGCTATCATTGGGGGTTTGCTCCTGGGGTGCAATCATCTCTTGTCTAGCTCTAACCTGCCCCTTGTCATTTTTTTTTTTTTTTGCCTGGACTTTGCCTATGCTGAGTTTCACAGGGCTCCCTATCTGATATAGGGTTCTTTTCAACCCCCTTTCATAGGGTGTTGTACCTTGCCTCTCTCTCTCTCTCTTTTTTTTTTTTTTGAAGCTACATGTATCTCTCTCTATGCTTCCTGTACTTCTTGGGGGGGTTCTTACATAATGTATCTTTTTGATGAGGGGTTCACGCTCATACTACCCACTTCCAGTTGGGATAATGGTTGTCATTCGCTTTTGTGTACATAACTTACGTAATGAAAAGTTTTTTTTCAATTGCGTTAGCGTGATGAAGGTGGGGTGGTCAAACCTAGTAAAGCAAAATATATTAAAGGTCAGCTTTTATTTTTATTTTTTTTAATCAACAGAAATATAATCTTTAAAGAATAATGATATCTCTGCAAATTAATTTACACATGATAACGTTAACGTTAATATGTATCCCCTTTAACATTAGCGTTTAGTAGCTACATTTTTGGCAGCAACTACAGCTTTGAGTCTGTCTGGACTCTATCATCTTTACTCAACTGGACACTGTACTTCCTCTATGCAACACTGCTCCAGATTGGCTGAGGAACTAGATGTTGGGTTGAAGTCCAACAACAAATTTTCTTTTGGCTTAAGATCTTGACTCTAATTTGACCATTCCAGGACATTATGATGTTTTTGACGTACGTGTTTTACGTCACCGCGTTCAGAACAATGGGATTTTCCGAAAACTTTGTGCAACCGTGTGTATGCAAGACAAGTTTGACCCAAAATCTGTCGGAAAAAATCCATGGATTTTGTTGTCGGAATGTCCGATCAATGTCCGACCGTGTGTACAGGGCATGACTGTTGTATTAAAAAAGTGTTACCTCTAATAGGGGTTATCCCATTGCTAGAATCCATGCCAGTTATTGTAAATTTACACTTTCATTTAGCCAGATAGTATAGCTCATGCTATCCTTCTGGCCTGCTGCAGCTCTCAGCCATTTATGCTGCAGTGTTCGCCCCTGCTCTCACTTTGCCCATTCACAGATCCACTTGTATTTTGTAAATTATTCTAAAGTTGGCTATACGCATGTAGATTCCTCTTGTTCAACCCTCTTCCCCCACACTCAGGCTGAACAAGGGAATTCAACCAGTTTCTCTATTTATGCTTAGCAACGTGGAAACAGGAGTCCCTACTGTCAGCTGCTGCTGATTACATGGAAAATGTTTTCTCTAAGCATCTTCCAGGACAGCCCATGAAACCCATAGCTCCTCCTACCAGGACAGAAAACATGTTAACCCCCACCAGATAAAAGGGCGGTCCTCCAGGCCCCATGTCAGTGTTAGTGTTTCCTCCGGACGGGGGATAACCAGTTTCCTGGAACTGGTTTCCCTAGGTCTCATGAGTATGGCTCCTGTGGCGTTTTTGGGGCAGTATTCCTACCTTCTTCTTGTTACCTTCTTCTTGTCCCAGAGCAGCACATCCACCAGGGGAGTAGGTTTGTGGCTGTTGTCCCTGCTTCTCAGTGCATGGGGAATGCCAGCACCGCTGTGTATGCCAGAGCTTCGGTCCACAAGCTGCATGACAGCAGTCAGCTGTTCTCTCTCTGTTAAACAGCATGGCTGGAGTTTGCAGGGGAAGAGAGGAAGTCACGCCCAAGCTGGCCCACAGGAAGTATCCAGTGGGGTCACTTCCAGGGCGTGTGATGTCATCAGCGGGCGCCGAAGACACTAGTTCCTGTCTCTCAAAACGGCGTGAACAGGAATGCTGGGAGGCTGGTTTTTAAAACAGTGAAACCCAGAAGGGCTGCGGACCACTACAGGGGCAGCATGGACTCCTCTGCAACACCTGCACAGGCAGTGGAAGCCAGCCCCAACACCAGCACCTCACAGGTAAGCCTGAAGTGTATTTTACTTGCTTACACATCCTGTGAGTGTTCTCCCCCTTGTACCCAGTAGGGACTAGGTGATGGGGGCACATTTTTCCTTTCCTCCTGCACGGGGTGTTCTGGAGTGTATGTGGCATAAAATGTATCGGGGTCATTTTGCTCTCTTGCAGGCCAAGACTCAGGACAAGGCCCAAGCGCAGTCACCAAAAAGGAAATGTGCAGTTTGCCGCACCTGTATAGACAGCCTAGTTAAGGATGACCCAGTCAGAAAATGTCTCCTGTCAGGAAATGCTGACTTCTGTTAGAGATGAGCTTACGTCCACGTTTAGCTTGTTTAAAACTCTAATAGACAAAATTCAGGTTCCCTCAGAGGGTCCATCTCCAGTTAGGACTTCAGCCAATCCTAGCACTCTACAGCTGAGTGCGGAGAGTAAAGACTCTGAGGCTGATGCCGGAAGAATTGGGGTCAGATACAAGGCTCAGGGATAAAGAGTCTGCAAGGGGCTTGAGGTATAAGTTATCATTGGAGGATATAGATGACTTATTAAGGGCTATCTATACGACACTTGATATAGAAGAGGAGAAGGTACAATTGTCTAAACATGACCTTATGTACAGAGGTTTACATAAGAAAAAGGCTAGAGTTTTTCCTGTGCATAGTTCCCTTCTTGATACTATCAAGCTGGAGTGGGAAAATCCAGAGAAAACCTTTCTTTTCCGGTAACCTTAAAAGAAGGTTTCCATTTGAAGAGGACACAGCGTAGCCATGGAACAAAAATCCTAAGTTAGACGCACCTCTTTCAAAAGTTTCTAAAAACTTGGACCTAGCGTTTGATGATATGGGCACACTTGGGGATCAGATGGATAGAAGAGGTGATACCATTCTTCACAGAGCTTGGGACACAGCCATTGGGAATCTTAAACCAGCTCTAGCCTCCACTTGTGTAGCCAGAAATTTTAAAAGTATGGTTGACACAAATACAAACACACTTGTTGGCAGGTACCTCTTGAGAGCAGATTCTAAAATCTTTCCCTCTCCTCTTTCGTGCAGTGGGGTTTTTGGCTGATTCTTCCGCAGAGTCGGTAAGAATGACAGCTAGGACCTCGGCCTTAGTGAATTCGGCCAGAGGAAGCCTATGGCTTAAAACCTGGTCAGGCGACGCTGTCTCAAAATTGTGCCTATGTGGCCTTCCTTTAACAGGCGATCATCTTTTTGGCCCGGGTCTGCAAGAGGCGCTGGAACGCACAGCTGATAGAAAAAAGACCTTTCTAGAGAATAAGAAAAAGCCGACAGCCAGAAAAATTTTGTGGCCAAAGTAGGCAGCAAGGTCCTAGAGAAAGGGACAATAGGCCCAAAAAACATTGGACAGGTCACAAGGGCAGAGGTAGAAGGAGCGTCTTGTTTATCCCTCCTCAAGAACCTGTCAAGCCACAGTGACTCGTGTCTCCCAGTGGGAGGTAGGTTGAGGACATTTCTCCCACAATGGGCAGCAGTCATCTCAAGTCCATTCATCCTGGGCCTAGTGACCAATGGGTACAGGCTGGAATTTTCTTGCCAGCCACCAGAGCAATTATTGGTCCCCTTCCCTCCCCAAGATCGGGTAAAAGCGAGGACCCTGGGTCTACAAATTGGAGACTTGTTAGATCAAAAGGTCCTGATCCCGGTTCCATGGTCGGATCAGGGTAAGGGATTTTATTCCCATATATTTGTCATCAGAAAGCAGTCGGGAAAATATTGGCTTATCCTGAACCTCCGGCCTCTAAACCAGTCGATCGAGTACAAGCACTTTTGTATGGAGACGGTGTTTTCAATCAAAAACCTGCTTTACCCAAACTGCTTCATGGCCACTTTGGATTTGAGGGATGCCTATCTGCACATCCCTATCCATCCAGCCTTCCAAAGATTCTCGAGACTAGGGGTCAAGTTGGGGACAGAGATTCGGCACTTTCAATTTCAAGCCCTCCTCTACGGTCTGTCCTCAGCCCCACGCATTTTTACAAAGGTGTTGGGGGAGGAGCTGGCTCCGCTAAGGTTAAAGGTGATAACTATTATCCCTTGCCTGGACAACCTCTTAGTGGTGGCGGAGTCATACCAAAAGTTATTAGCGGATCTCCAGACTGTACAGGACTTCCTTCAATCTCTAGGCTGGTTAATAAACAAAGAGAAGTCTTCCTTAATTCCGGCTCAGAAAGTGGCATATCTGGGATACAAATTTTGCTCAGTAGACCAAAAAGTTTTTCTCCCGCAGGAAAAAGTCTCAAAAATGATGCAATGTCAGCCTTACAGACCAATTAGTCGGTTTTGCTGAGAGAGGTTTCAAGACCAGTGGGTCTGGTGACTTCTTGCTTTTCCACAGTGCCGTGGGCAAGATTTCATCAACGCCCATTACAGCTGTTTCTACTAAGAAACTGGGATGGAGATGCAAGTTCCCTGGAATCAAGGGTTGTGTTACCTTCCAGGGTAAAAAGAAGCTTGTGGTGGTGGACACACCTGCATCTTACAAGAGGTCTACCATGGTCCATTCCTAGATCCAAGAGGATCACAACCGTTGCGAGTTCCTGGGGATGGGGAGCCCGCCTCAGCAACACAATGGCACAGGGAGAATGGTCCTCAAGGGAAGCAAGAGCTTCATCAAATCAGAGAGAGCTTCTAGCGGTTCAGAGAGCCTTGCAGGCATTTCAGACGGAAATCAGGGGTCACAATCTTCAGATTCTATCCAACAACATCGCTACACAATCTGTCACCCAGGAGATTTTATCATGGACAGAAGGGAATCTAGCTTTAATTACAGCAGTGCACCTGAAGGGGACACACAACTGTCTGGCAGATTATCTCAGCCGGGTATGTCAAGACAATTGGTTCCTTCATTCCAAAATCTTTACGGGTCTCACCAACAGATGGGGATGTCCCGAAGCAGACCTGTTCGCAGATCAGTAGAATCACAAGACAGAGAAGTTCTTTTCTCTGAACCCAGCAGATCAATCATTGGGGATCGATGCTCTGGCGAATACATGGTCATTCAGCCTCTGTTACGCCTTCCCGCCGTTCAGGCTAATTCCAGAAGTCCTTTGGAAGTTTCTTTTAGAAGAAACAGATCTTATCCTAATAGCCCCTTTTGGCCCAAGAGGCCATGGTTTTCCCTGTTACAGACTCTGGTCTCAGAGCCTCCACTGAATCTTCCAAAGAGAGAAGACTTATTATCACAGGGTCCATTGTCGCACCCACGGGTGGTTTCCTTAAACTTGACGGCCTGGTATCTGAAGAAAAGATACTAAGCGCCCAGGGGTTCTCTGACAAAGTAGTCAAGATCCTGACAAATTGTAGAAAACCTGTCACTAGAGCCATATGTTCCAAGGTTTGGAAGAAATTTAACTCATGGTTATATGAAAATCAAAGATTAACTTATGATGTTCCTTCAATTTTAGATTTTTTTTTTTTTTCAAGAGGGTGCCGACAAATGTCTTTCAGTTAGTACCTTAAAGGTACAGGTGCCAGCTATCAGTGTTTTTCTCCAATTTTGTCTCTATGAAAATCCCACTATAGCTAGATTCTTCAAAACAATTTCCAGGCCAGTAGTGGTTAGAAGTTGTCCAACCTGGGACCTGTCCCTGGTGCTTCAAACTGTGGTAGAATTCCCTTTTGAGCCCCTAGAGGGTATTTCAGTTAAGTTACTTACCTTTTTAAAAACAATTTTTCTTGTGGCAATTACCTCAGCTCCTGGGGTAAGTGAGCTACAGGCCCCATCAGTGAGGGAGCCTTTCCTCATAATTTTTGAGGATTGGGTTGTTTTGAAAACTGATCCAGATTTCTGCCCAAAGTGGCCAGTACATTGTACAGATCCCAGGACATTGTACTGCCAACCTTTTGTAGTTCGCCAAAGGGCGACCATAAAAGAGAAAATGTTGTTTTTTAGATGTGCGAAGAATTCGTTAAGCATTATCGCCTGGATCTCCTATCTGCTCAGGAGCAGGCGTTTGGTCCTAAGGTCCTTCAGGCAGTTGTCCCTCCCTAGACTGGTAAGTTCTGGCTCATCATCTCATGGGCTGTCTTGGAAGACGCTTAGAGAAAAGCTGAGTTCGACTTACCCGTAACTACTTTTCTGAGTCTTCCAGGACTGCCGGATTCTCACCTGGCTTTGTCTTGAAGTTGTGTGTATTATGCATATGTTTTACAGCAGGGGTCCCCAAACTACGGCCCGCGGGCCACATGCGGCCCGCCGAGGACATTTATCCTGCCCAATCCACCCAGGGCCGGATTCCCAACAATCCAGGCTCGGGCCGGGGCCAGGTCGGCTCGGCTTCGGCAGGGAGCATATCCGCCTCGCTCAAGCCGCCTCCCCCACACCAGTAATGGAGGGCTCCGTGTGCCGCGCTGCATGCTGGGAAGTGTAGTTCCCAGCACAGTCCCGCACGGAGACAGGAGGCGCGAAGAGTGACCGAGAGAGCGGAGGCTTCAAGCAACAGCCTACGAACAAGTGAGGACCCCACTGTCCCCCTGTCCACCCCACTGTCCCCCCTCTGTCCCCCTGTCCCCCCTCTGTCCACCCCTCTGTCCTCCTGTCCACCCCACTGTCCTCCTGTCCACCCCACTGTCCTCCTGTCCACCCCACTGTCCTCCTGTCCACCCCACTGTCCCCCTGTCCACCCCACTGTCCCCCTGTCCACCCCACTGTCCCCCTGTCCACCCCACTGTCCCCCTGTCCACCCCTCTGTCCCCCTGTCCATCCCTCTGTCCCCCTGTCCACCCCACTGCCCCTCCCTCTGTCCATCCCACTGTCCCCCTGTCCATCCCTCTGTCCATCCCTCTGTCCCCCTGTCCACCCCTCTGTCCCCCTGTCCACCCCCCTGTCCACCCCTCTGTCTATCCCCCTGTCCACCCCTCTGTCTATCCCCCTGTCCACCCCTCTGTCTATCCCCCTGTCCGCCCCTCTGTCCATCCCCCTGTCCGCCCCTCTGTCCCCCTGTCCACCCTTCTGTCCATCCCTCTGTCCCCCTGTCCACCCCACTGCCCCCCCTCTGTCCCCCTGTCCACCCCTCTGTCCACCCCCCTGTCCATCCCTCTGTCCCCCTGTCCATCCCCTATATATATTATTATTTATTATTCATTCTTTTATTCTTTTGCACTACAAAAAAGATGTGTGCATAGGAATTTAGGAATTAGTTCATATTTTTTTTTTTAAACTATAGTGCGGCCCCCCAACAGTCTGAGGGACCGTGAACTGGCCCCCTGTCTAAAAAGTTTGAGGACCCCTGTTTTACAGGGTTGTCTTATGGCATAGGACAATTTTATAAGACTCACCTGGCAAGGGAAAGCAGTTTGCAGTAGTTAAAAATACCCTGATTAGGTCCAAGGTAAAGGTAGAGTGGCATTCCCAGAACCTGGCCCTTTACTATACTGCCATATACATTGAAAGGGTAATCGACTTGTGCAGGCATGTGCATTGCGCTTCGTTCCGAATCGAAATTCGGACGAATTTTTCATTACAAAAGTAAAGAATTTAAACAAATCCGAAAAAAAACGAACGAATTTGAAAACATATTTGAATCGAATTCGAAGACAAATTCGAATCGAATTTGAAAAAAATAGAAAACGTTTTTCTAGAAAAAAACAGTACGATAGAATATAAAATAATAAAGCAATAGAATATATATATATATGCTTTTCTTTTCTATTATTTTATATTCTATAATAGTTTTTTCAATTCAAATTCATTCTATACGAAATTCGAATTTCGGAACATGGCTTCTGAAGTTTGAATTTCGTATAGAATGAATTTGAATAGAAAAGAATAGACTAGAAAAACAATAGAACAGAATAGAAGAAAAAAAAAAAATATATATATATATATATATATATATATATATATATATATATATATATATATATATATATATATATATATATATATATATATATATATATATATATAATATATATATATATATATTTATATTATATTATATTATATTATATAATAATCTTCCGAATTTCGTATAAAATGAATTTGAATAGAAGAGATTAGAATAGACTAGAAAAACAATAGAATAGAATAAGATATAATATATATATTATATTGTATTCTGTTCTATTGTTTTTCTAGTCTATTTTTTTTCTATTATTTACTATTCAAATTCATTCTATACGAAATTCAAATTTCAGAAGCCATCTTCCGAAATTCGAATTTCGTATAGAATGAATTCGAATAGAAAAGTTTAGAATAGAATAAAAAAGAATATCGGAGAAAAACAATGAAACAGAATAGAAAAAAATATAATATGTATTATTTTATTCACTTCTGTTCTTTTGTTTTTCTAGTCTATTCTATTTCTATTATTTTCTATTCTAATCTTTATATTCTATACAAAATTCTAATTTTAGAAGCTATCTTTCGAAATTCGAATTTTGCATAGAATTAATTCAAATTCGAATAGCAAAGTTTAGAATGGAATAGAAAAGAATAGCATAGAAAAAAAAAATATATATATATATATATATATATATATATATATATGACCATCTTCCGAAATTGGAATTTGGTACAGAATGAATTCGAATAGAAAAGATTAGAATATAATATATTATATTTTTTTCTATTGTTTTTCTATGCTATTCTTTTATATTTTCTATTCTATCCTAATCTTTTCTATTGGAATTCGATTTCATTCTATACGAATTTCAAATTTTGAAAATGGTTATATATAGTTTACTTTTTCAAATTCAGTTAATGGTTTTTTTTCGAATGTGGTAGAATTTTTTCGAATTTGATAGTTTTTTTCGAATACGGTCGAATTTTTTTAAATGCAGTCGAATTTTTTCGAATATGAAACGAAACGAATTCCGGAAACGAATGTAACGAATGCAACAAATTTAACTAAACAAATTTAGTTAAATAACGAATCAAAACTAAACTAAACAAATTTTTTCATCCTGCACATGTCTAATAAGCTCTGGTTCTCCTTGCAGCAAGATTGCTCCCCCTTTTATTAGCCAAAACTAAATGGACAGAATTAGGGCACAATGAAACTCTCCAAAAACACCCATTGATAGGACCAACTTTACAGATAATATCCCCATGCTGTTAATTTGGAGACAGCAACAACTATTGCATCCCCTGCATTCTATACCTAAACGACACCAGATTCACAGACGCCCAGCAACATTTGAGGAAGTATATCAGGGTTGTGATACAGTTAGGTGAACTATCTCCCTATGTTATCAATTACTTGTGAGTGTATATACTCCCAAGCAAACCTGGCACACCTTCAGAAATTTACTTAGATCACATTCACAAATGAACAGAATGAAAGAATAATATTCTTTGCGCATAAAGCTTCCATTTTTAGTAAATGTCAAGAGATCACTTACGATTAGATTACGATCCGATGGCACAGGACACTGTCTGTCTTTGCCATGATATTTCCACAACAGAATGGCTTGTACTGGTGCTGCAATGATCATAAGGGTAGTGTTCTGTGTATTTTTTGGTAATGGTAAGATCACTTCTGTGCAATTAGCAGGGAGGGGACTACAGTTGGCAGAAAAGCTGAACCAGGAATTTATCAAATAAATTACCTGGCTTTTCATTGTGGCAGAGGTGTGCATTTTGTAGGACTGGTTGTACAGCATTAAAAAGTTTTTTGCAGGTAAAACATACTTGCAGTGTGTGTATTTAGCTGTTTCCTAGGTATTCTGCTCTGAACATTGTTTTGAACTGAGAACCACATTGTTGGAGGATGTGGTTTAATTCTGGCTATTATGGAAGTATTCTATTAAGCCACATAGTTCTGTGACTTCTTTGTTCTCTCAGATTCTTGTATAACAATTTCAGCACTTTAATTCTAACTCTAATCTAGCTTTGCCTTTTTTTCCTGTGTGTAAATAATCCTTCTCCTATCCCAAGTTTGCAGCATGAGGGTTAATTGCTGCAATGTTTAATGAGATGTGAACTGGCTAGAAGATCTGTAAGGAATTTGTTATCCCTATTCCCAGCTCTGTGCCCATCACCTGAATCTCAACGTGTTCCTTTTTGTATATCAGGACTACACTTTTCTGACAATCTCTCTTCATGTATAAGTTTGCATCCTCTAATTACTGCTTCACTATACAACAGATGCTTCCTAAATATAGCTAGAGCCAGATGTGGGATAAATGTCTAGATCATGTAGAACATCAAAAAAACAACTGCTATTTCTATTTCAGTGTGTCTGTGGTTTGCAAAGATGCATATTTGCAAGTCATAGACACTGAAATGCCAGTTGGTTTCAAGTTGGTTTTGGCATTTCAGTGAGTGTGGTTTGCACAGATATGTCTTTGTACAGAAGATCTTTACAGATAAATACTATTAGTTTTAGATGAGCAGCTATTCCTCCGATTTAGAAATGGGAATGTAAAGTCTATCTTGGCTATACAGAACCTTGGATGTGGATTTTTATTTACATAGTCTACACCTTGTTTAGTACATGTTGGCACGCTCAGATAATGTAGGTAAAATTAATCCTCTAAAAAAAAAAAAAAAAAAAAAAAAAGAATGCTTGCAGAGCCTAAAGTATAAGCCAGATAGACTGTGCACTTTGCAAAGTGCAGTTGTTCCAGAGCTTAGTGAATGAGCAGAAGCTCTGCTGACTTCCATCCATCTAATCATGTGTAAGCTAAGCAAAATGCGTTTTTTGTTTTTTTTTTTTTTTTTTTTTTTTTTTGCACGTGACTGGGCAGTGGTGGCCCCTCCATACATAAGGCCCCCTTATCTACATGCGGGGTGCCAGACACATTAGGCTCTAATTGGCTTCAAAAAGGTGTGGGCTCGGGGCGCAGAGCACTGCGCCCTGAGCAAACCCAGTTGTGTGACATTAACGGATTTAATATTCGCTAATGTCTTCCTGTTTCTCCTTACGGCCAATCGGAAAGTGGCTCCTTGGACCCCATTGGTCGGGTGTCCGAAGACCCGATTGGCTAGGAGGAGAAGACAGGGGGGGGGATGCTGCTGCCTATGGATTCAAACACAGGGGAGAGTGGCACTCCTCCTCCCTGCTCTGCCTGGCTCCGTTCCTTCTCTGCCAGCAGCAGGCATTCCCATGTGCTGAGCACTGGTCTGTCAGGACAGCATAGACCGCAGTGGTAGAAGAAGGGAGGGAGCGCACCGCAGCAGACCTCACAGCGAAAGAATAGCGGGCACCCTCCAACATGTCAGTCCAGGGGCAGAGTGTGGAGTCATCTGCAGCATGCCCAGCACAGCACCTGGCTGCAGGGATGAGGAGCTGACTGGGAGAAGGAGAGCCCAGAGCCTGCAGGTAAAGGCAGTGTCATCCAGAGATAGCGGCTTAGCCTGCTTTGTTCATCCATAGACAAAGGAGCAGACTGAGCTCCTCACGGGCTGGAGCGACGGGGGGGGGGTCCGTGGTCAGGTACGTCTGCTGCCCCCCCGTCTTACCGATGGATCATTACCCGCCACTGTGACTGGGTACTCTTTGCAAAGTGCAGCTTTACCCCATTTAGTAAACTCTGGAGCAACTGCACTTGCAGCGTGCACAGTTTAGTTGCCTTTAATAAATCAACCCCTTAGTCTCCTGGTACACTTTCTTAATTTCAGTGTATTGTAAACAAGGCAGCTGTGAACAGGAGGTTGAAGGAAACAAAATTGTCAGCTCACTGCTAGAGCTATCCACAATAGAGATTAACATCCTCTCAATTTGCTCTTCAACCCTTTTAACTTGGACAAATTCTTGTAATAACCTTCCAATCCTATGGAGCCCTTGCTAATAATCTACATGTCATGGTACATTAGTGCGATGGTCACGGGGAAGAATGCTCCTTACATTTGTGGCCACGGGGAAGAATCCCCCTTTTTACAGCTAGCTGAAAATAAAAAATTAAAATTTTGTCAGCAATGAACTTATTTGAGTGGCACTCGGCTCATGGAACCCCTAACAACCCTTAGGGAAACCCTGGTTGAGAAAGGCTATGTGTAAATGTACAATGACCAGGTTCCAGAGGTTCTGTTTGGGCTGGTTCCTGAAGTTTGTGCTGTCTGCTTTCTTTATCTTTCCAGTTGATGTATGATCAGTGAGATTTCACTTCTAAAACTGGTTTGAATGTGACTGGTGGCTGTGGGAAACCTAATACTGGCACTTTGACCATTCAGACTTTTCTGAACTGTCTGACACTCCACAGGCTGCAATGGGTGTGTTTGAGAATATATCTTTCTCATTACAAAGACATAAATAAAAATGTTCCCAGATTACCATCAAAAAACAGTGGTATGGTTCTCTCTAGCTATGCCTGCATGAAAAACTGAAACCCTAAGCAGATGGTTTTGGCTGGAGGGTATCTTTTTAATATCATGTTGCTAAGCAGTAAATGTGTAGTCATCATTAAAAAAAATTAAGAATGCAAACTACACAATCCAGGCAACATAATTGCATAACCTGACACATGAGAAGAACAGGGTCTTACAAAAATGAGCTTACATTGTAGGAGGGGAGGGACACATACAATAGGTAATAGAGATGATGAATGCTTGAGGTTATGAGAGTTGATTATTAGAAAATGGTCGACTAGGAAAGAGGTTTTGGATAGTCCATTTGTGGGGCTGCCTAAACATGTTAAAGGTGTGGGCAAGTCTTAGGGTGAGGAAAGGAATTATTCTTGAGAAAATATTGAGCTGTTAATGAGATTTCTCAGTTTTTCATAAATAAATGGTCCCACTAGCATTTCAAAGGGCCAAAACAGGGGAAAATCTCAGGAAAACAAACTAAGATCTGTGTGTCATTTCCATACAAGATATTAGAGGGCACAGAAAAGACAAGTTTGCCAAGCCAGGTAGCATAGACAGAGTACTGGGCCGTGGACTGACCTTAGGGTGCTCTGACAGAGATACCACTAAAGAGAACCTTGTTAGACCACTCTGACAAGTGTGAAGAAATCCC
Source organism: Lithobates clamitans (assembly GCA_037952925.1). Lineage (NCBI taxonomy): Eukaryota > Metazoa > Chordata > Amphibia > Anura > Ranidae > Lithobates > Lithobates clamitans. The sequence goes on along the minus strand of JBBGZY010000421.1, from coordinate 2,446,309 downwards.
TAGCTGTGTAATGCTGACCATAGACAATCAAAGTTCAACAAGCAGCAACCAAAATTTCAATCAATGTGCTCAACAAAAGTCAATTGTTAGATTGACTTCTGCCTGAACTAACAAGTTGGAATACTTTTTGTCGATTAGCGGCTGCAGCTGCTGATCGGTATATTCTTAAAGCATCAGTTCCTGTTGTCAAAATACAATGTCCTGATGTTGGGTATTTCTCTGTCTACGTTGATTGTGTGGGATGGAAGAATCTGTTCGTTTTTATTTTTTTGTTTAGCCACTGACTGATCAGGAAAAATAAATAAATAAATACTCGCCTATGGCCAGCTTTAGATGCAAAAAAAAGAGTAGCAGCAGGTAAAACCCACCTGTTAGTTGTGCTCTGAGAAGGCCATTGGCCAGTACAGTCAGGGCTCAGAGAGCATGAGGAATAAAGGGTTCAGGAAGTGATTTAGATAGAAGAAATTGGGTTTTCCGTTATCGGCAAGGCTTACAAGCAGCTTGAGTCTTTGCTGAATTTTTTTAAATTATTTCTTCCTATAAAGTTATATTAATATTAACAGTTTCTGCAGTTCCATTTAGTTGTTCCGTGTTTTAAGCTTTACCTTGAAGACTTTTAGTTTTAAAAAAGCAGAACAAATGTGTGTCATGTGAAATAAGATACCATGGCTAACTTGTACTATGGTATCCTACAGTAGGTAAGTCATGTGGCAACAAAATCACTTTCTAGTTGATCATTGTGTTTTTTGGAACCCCTTTTTGCTGTTTTAAAATTTTCAAGCACATGCCATACAAAAAACACCTCATCAACCTCATCGTTATGGGGGAGCACTAAATGCCTTGATGTATTGTATATAGCTTCTTCAATATTCCAGATTTGCAATTGAGAGTGAATGACATTGTGGCTTAAAGACATTTTAAATAGCTTGAGAGTAAGGAGTGAAACTATCGATTTTACTGAACTGCTATTGGGGCAATTCCAAATTAGACTTATTGGCTTTTTACCTGCTGCAGTTCAATACAATCAGAAATATACAGCGGGTGTATTTTAAATATAAAGGAGTTGCATAGCTGTATATTAAAATACAATGCTTTAATGTATTCATTTTGTATCTATTGGTGTATTCCTCTAACATATGATACAAGCTCCTAAACAAATCAACACCAACCAGTTTGCTGTTCTAAAATAATCAAAGGTCTCTGTTTTAAAGAAAATTGAAACCTAAATCTTTGCATTCAAAGTATAAATGGTGTGTTGGGTTTCTGTCTTCACTTGTCATAATTCTTTGTCAACAACTAGGAATGGCAGAAACTCAACTATGAAATTTACACCCTGAGGCAAGCCAGACGAGAAGTGAGAACGAGATGGAGGAAGATACTAGAGGACTTGGGTATGTTGTGTAAAAAGTTGACAATCAGTAATACAATTTGTGTGCGTGTGTATAAATATTTTACTATATCTTTTCATGCAACAACACTGAAGAAATTACACTTTGCTGCAATGTAAAATAGTGAGTGTACAGCTTGTATAACGGTGTACATTTGCTATCCCCTCAAAATAACTCAACACACAGCCATTAATGTCTAAACCACTGGCAACAAAAGTGAGTACACCCCTAAGTGAAAGTGTCCAAATTGGGCCCAAAGTGTCAATATTTTGTGTTACCACCATTATTTTCAAGCACTGCCTTAACCCTCTTGGGCATGGAGTTCACCAGAGCTTCACAGGTTGCCACTGGAGTCCTCTTCCACTCCTCCATGACGACATCACGGAGCTGGTGGATGTTGGAGACCTTGCACTCCTCCACCTTCCATCTGAGGATGCCCCACAGATGCTCAATAGGGTTTAGGTCTGGAGACCTACTTGGCCAGCCCATCACCTTTACTCCCAGCTTCTTTAGCAAGGCAGTGGTCGTCTTGGAGGTGTGTTTGGGGTCGTTATGTTGCAATACTGCCCTGCGGCCCAGTCTCCGAAGGGAGGGGGATCATGCTCTGCTACAGTATGTCACAGAACATGTTGACATTCATAGTTTTCTCAATGAACTGTAGCTCCCCAGTCCCGGGAGAACTCATGCAGCCCCAGACCATGACACTTCCACTACCATGCTTGACTGTAGGCAAGACGCACTTGTCCTTGTACTCCTCACCTGGTTGCTGCCACATACGCTTGACACCATCTGAACAAAATAAGTTTATCTTGGTCCCATCAGACCACAGGACATGGTTCCAGTAATCCATGTCCTTAGTCTGCTTGTCTTCAACAAACTGTTTGCAGGCTTTTTTGTGCATCATCTTTAGAAATAGCTTCCTTCTGGGATGACAGCCATGCAGACCAATTTTATGCAGTGTGCGGCATATGGTCTGAGCACTGACATGCTGACCCCCCCCCCCACCCCTTCAACCTCTGCAGCAATGCTGGCAGCACTCGTACGTCTATTTCCCAAAGACAACCTCTGGATATGACGCTGAGCATGTGCACTCAAATTCTTTGGTGGACCATGGCGAGGCCTGTTCTGAGTGGAACCTGTCCTGTTAAACCGCTGTATGGTCTTGTCCACCGTGCTGCAGCTCAGTTTCAGGGTCTTAGCAATCTTCCTATAGCCTAGACCATCTTCATGCAGAGCACCAATTTTTCAGATCCTCAGAGTTCTTTGCCATGAAGTGCCATGTTGAACTTCCAGTGACCAGTATGAGAGAGTGAGAGCGATAACACCAAATTTAACACACCTGCTCCCATTCACACCTAAGACTTTGTAACACTAACGAGTCACATGACACCGGGGTGGGAAAACGGCTAATTGGGCTCAATTTGGACATTTTCACTTGGGGGTTTACTCACTTTTGTTGCCAGTGGTTTAGACATTAATGGCTGTGTGTTGAGTTATATTGAGGGGACAGCAAATTTACACTGTTATGCCCTGTTCACACAATCGGACATTGATCGAACATTCCGACAACAAAATCCATGGATTTTTTCCGACGGATGTTGGCTCAAACTTGTTTTGCATACAAAAACTAATCGTTCTGAACGCGGTAATGTAAAACACGTGACTATAAACGGGGCAGTAGCCAATAGCTTTCGTCTCTTAATTTATTCTGAGCATGCGTGGCACTTTGTGCGTCGGAATTGTCCACACACAGTCGGAATTTACGCGAACGAATTTTGTTGTCGGAAAATTTTATAGCCTGCTCTCAAACTTTGTGTGTTGGAAATTCCGATGGAAAAAGTCCGATGGAGCCCACACACGGTCAGAATTTCCGATAACAAGCTCCGATCACACATATTCCGTCGGAAAGTCCGACCGTGTGTACAGGGCATTATACAAGCTGTACACTCTAACTACTTTACATTGTAGCAAAGTCTAGGAAAAAATGAACTTAAATGATTTTAGCAAATGGCTGCAATATAGCAGAGTGAAAAATTTTAAGGGGTCTGAATACTTTCCGTCCCCACTGTGTATATACACTGTTATACAAGCTGTACACTCTCACTACTTTACATTGTAGCAAAGTCTAATTTCCTTAGTGCTGTCACAGGAAATAAAAAAATAATTTCAAGGGGTATATATACACACACTTTTTCAAGACCCTAAAAAAAAATATATATATATATATATATATATATATATATATATATATATATATATATATATATATATATATATATATATATATATATATATATATATATATATATATATATATATAATAAAAAAATATATTTTAGTGTCTGGACACAGCTGGACTGAAGGTGTAGAACCATCTCAAGGATGATCAGAAGAAATGGACAGCACCTGAGTTAAATATGAGTGTCACAGCAAAGGGTCTGAATACTTAGGACCATGTGATATTTCAGTTTTTTCTTTTTTAATAAATCTGCAAAAAATGTCAACAATTCTATGTTTTTCTGTCAATATGGGGTGCTGTGTGTACATTAATGAGGAAAAAAATGAACTTAAATGATTTTAGCAAATGGCTGCAATATAACAAAGTGAAAAATTTAAGGGGGTCTGAATACTTTCCGTCCCCACTGTGTGTGTGTGTATATGTACAGTGCCTTGCAAAAGTATTCACCCCCCTTGGCATTTTTCGTGTTTTGTTGCCTCACAACCTGGAAATAACATGGATTGTTTGAGGATTTGCCTCATTTAATTCAAAGAGCATGCCCATAACTTTGAAGATTTTTTTTTTTTATTGTGAAGCGAACAACAAATAGGACAAAATAACAGAAAAAGTCAATGTGCATAACTGTTCACCCCCCTAAAGTCAATACTTTGTAGAGACACCTTTTGCGGCTATCACAGCTCCAAGTTGTTTTGGATAAGTCTCTATGAGCTTGCCACATCTTACCACTGGGATTTTTGCCTATTCCTCCTGACAAAACTGCTCCAGCTCCTTCAAGTTGGATGGTTTGCACTTGTGAACAGCAACCTTTAGGTCTAAACACAGATTTTCTATTGGATTGAGGTCTGGGCTTTGACAAGGGCATTCCAACACATTTACATGTTTCCCCTTAAACCACTCAAGTGTTGCTTTAGCAGTGTGTTTGGGGTCATTGTCCTGCTGCAAGACGAACCTCCTTCCTAGCCTCAAATCACACACAGAGTGGTACAGGTTTTGCTCAAGAATATCCCTGTATTTTGCACCATCCATCTTTCCCTCAACTCTGACCAGTTTCCCAGTCCTGACTGCTGAAAAACATCCCCACAGCATGATGCTGCCACCACCATGTTTCACTGTGGGGATGGTGTTCTTTAGATGATGTGATGTGTTGGGTTTGCGCCAGACATAGCGTTTTCTTTGATGGCCAAAAAGTTCAATTTTAGTCTCATCTAACCAGAGCACCTTCCCCCATACATTTTGGGAGTCTCCCACATGCCTTTTCGCAAACTCAAAACGTGCCATTTTGTTTTTTGATGAAAGTAATGGCTTTCTTCTGGCCACTCTGCCATAAAGCCCAACTCTATGGAGCGTACGGCTTATTGTCGTCCTATGTACAGATAGTCCAGTCTCTGCTGTGGAACTCTGCAGCTCCTCCAGGGTTACCTTAGGTCTCTGTGCTGCCTCTCTGATTAATGTCCTCCTTGCCCGGTTTTGGTGTGCGGCCGTCTCTTGGCAGGTTTGCTGTTGTGCCATATTCTTTCCATTTGGTTATGATAGATTTGATGGTGCTCCTAGGGCTCATCAACGATTTACTTCCACTTCACAATTATGTGCCACTTTGTGTTGGCCTATCGCATAAAATCCCAATAAAATACATTTAGGTTTTTGGTTGTGAGTGACATGACAAAATGTGGAAAATTATAAGGAGTATGAATACTTTTTCAAGGAACTGTGATGTATGTGTGTGTGTGTGTGTGTGTGTGTATATGTGTGTGTGTGTTTCTCAAATTTAAAATATGTTGGTAACAATGGATGAGTAGTAAAATCTGTGGACAACCGCCCTTAAAGAAACCTTTGTACCATCCATCTTTGAAGAACCTCTAATTTTTGGGTCAGATCTCAAAACATTTCTTTTGGTCTAACTCCTGGCAGAGTATATGGAAAGAACAAGCTACTGTATGTTACACTTTATTATGTAGCTTTTTTATTTTGAGTTTTAATGTCCAATTTTTGGACATTAGTTTGTTTTTTTACAGGACAAATGAACTGTGCTCCATGTGAGGTAGCTGCATTTAGAAACTCTCATTATGATTTAGCCTGTACAGTACAAGAAGCACCAAACTACATGATATCTAGTTGCTCCCTCTGCACATCCTCCATTCAGAAAATGTCTTTTCACAGCATACAGGGTGTTCTGTGACTGGAGCAGTGACAGACAAAGTCTCCTCCAATTTCAGAACACCTTTTGCTCAATGTTGCTCAATGTTCAGTGCTTACTGTACTATATAGGCTGAATTAACGTAAAGCATATCACCATCGCAGCGGCAGCCGCACATGGCACATACTTCATTAGAGATAATTTTATTTTTACTGTTCAAATGTCCAAAAATTGTTCATGACTGAAGTTCAAATTTAACTTCACTCTTCCAGAGTTTTAATAATGTGATTTATGTGTTCCAGGATTTCAAAAAGAAGCAGAAACTCTTTTGTCTGTTACAAAGCAAAGCACCATCAGTAGCCCAAAGAACATGAAAAAGGCTATGGAAATGCTTTTACGACTTGCAGATGAGACAACCATCTTCCCAGCTGGTTGGGACTTACCAGAGAGATACCTCTATATTATGGTAAGTGTATTTTTCTGATCACTGATTTTCAAGTGTAACTCCACTCCTGAGGCATGCGTCACATGATTCTTGCTGAAGGCACACTTCATATGACTGCATTTTTAGCCATGTAACCAGCCACCAGTGTTTTATATGCCACCTTTTACCTGGGAGTTGGCTATGTAGAAAAAAGGCTTGTCTTGCTAACGTTAGAGCTTACTTTAACAAAATAACTTTACCTTTCTAATATTGTAGACCAGAGCAATAAAATGATCAACAATTCGGCTGGAAGACATTAACTTGTACCATTATGCTTGTACAGTAGGTTTAAATTATACCTAAACCCTAAAAAATAATTGATCTTATTTGCTTCCTTTTTCTTTTGGTTTGTGGGGTATACCACTGAAAATATTTTGTGATATCTTTTCAATTGGTGCATATGCCTTCCAGAAATCCATTGAGAGCCTGACTTCTGTGGACTCCGCAGCAGCATCTACGACTTATCAGCCCTTCCCAGTTTACCTCTCTGAACTAAAGAACACCTTCTTCAAATGCTATAGAGAAGAGGAGAGGGGCCTGTGTTTTTTAATCCAAAAGACAAAGTGTTGCAGTTTCAAGGCACCAAAACAATAGATGTATAAAAAAAAAAAAATACATTTTATTAAATGCATTTTCATTTAAACCTTGTACTGTACATATAAAATACAAAAATATCTAATAGGTCATATTTTATAGCTTATAGTGTCTATCAAAAATTATTTTTTATATGTAGTATTGAGAATGCATAATGTGGATGTTGGCATTGGATGTTTTAGATGTATTGGATATTATGTAGGAACATTTATTTAATACATGTGATATTTTTTTTTTTATATACATTATTGCTTTGGTGTCTTAAAAGTCTGACGCTTTATCTTTCTGTGTAATAATTATAACCACAGATGTGGCACTTTGGCTCACCACAAAACTATGCTTAGGAGTGATTTAGGACAGCCATATGCCGTGTACACATGGTTGGAATTTCCGACAACAAATGTTCCATGTGAGCTTGTTGTCGGAAATTCCAACCGTGTGTAGGCTCCATCAGACATTTGTTGTCGGAATTTCCGTCAACAAAAATTTTGGGAGCTGGTTCTTAAATTTTCAACAAAATCCGTTGTCGGAAATTCCGATCGTGTGTACACAATTCTGACGCACAAAATTCCATGCGTGCTCAGAATCCAGCAGAAGAGCCGCACTGGCTATTGAACTTCATTTTTCTCGGCTCGTCGTACGTGTTGTACGTCACCACGTTCTTGACGTTCGGAATTTCCAACAACATGTGTACGACCGTGTGTATGCAAGACAAGTTTGAGCCAACATCCGTCAGAAATAAATCCAGGATTTTGTTGTCGGAATGTCCGATCGTGTGTACGCAGCAATAGACTGGGTGAATTTCTTTCCTGCAACCACCGATTGCAGAAAAGAAATTCACAAGATTTCCCCATCAACCTAGACAGTGCTGACAGGGAAATCCCTCCTTCCGAGCCATTGTCTGCTCCCGGTGGGGGAAACCATCCCCATCAGGAGAGGACAACAATTATTGTTGGGGGCTATAGCAGCTGCTAGCGATAATCACAAGTGAATCCGGCAGGCTGGTTGTACCCAAGTTGATCGCTACATACCCGCAATATTCTGTAGTGACATCAGTGACTGGGATCCTATTTTATAGCGTTCTATTCTAAGCAAAAGTACACTGGATATTTTGTGCACATGGGAACAAGAAGTCCTATGTATTTGAAATCAGTCCGAATGGTAGAGTTGGACTATATTTTCCTGTTGCGTAACAATGCATACTATTTGTGATTTGTCTTAGGATCGCCTGATATGTCTTGATGCAGTGGAGGACTTCTTGACCATCGCTTACAAGAAGTATCCCAAAACGCATATGGAAACAGGTTCAATAATAAACAAGTGAACTTCATTGTACGTTGCCTCCCAGCTGAGTTTAGAACAAGAGAGACCTCTGTATCACCGGGCCTTGTTTTCTTTGTCTAAGCTGTGAGTAATGATACATCTCAATGTTACCTTCCTGGTCTGGTTCTCGGAATGAATGTCTCTCCGTACCAAATGATGTGGAGTGAATGGCCAAAAGTCAAGAGAACCTCAGCACTGAATTTCGTATTTGTCTCCAAGATGAGTTTTCAATTCCTTCACTGAAAATGTTCAGTTTCTTCCTGCTCATGAACTGTTTGACAGACTTTCCTACAACTTATCAAAGCTTCCACAGACTTGATGTTTCAATCTTTAGAATCATGCATTTTCAGGAAGTATGTAGATGTGGGATGTGGAAGTGTTTGTATACATTTTCCCATTTTATTATAATCTAATATTTAAAAAAGGCAAAAAAAAAAACAAAAAAAAAAACTGTATGCTGCATAGCCTCCCGAAAAGGCAAATTCCTTGACCTTTGTATTTTAAAGCTGAAGCCTAGTGTCTTAGCTGTAAAAGTCAATTAATGGTGCCAAACATTCAAAGATGTGCCAAAATGTTGCATTTCGATGCATGAATTTCAGTTCTGAAATCAGAAAAAAAAAAAGAAAAATATAATTTGTTGTGGTGAGGTGAGACCAATGTTGAACAGCAAAATGTGTCCTAGGATAATGGTAAAATAATTGCAAAACGAATGGTATGGTACGCCACTTTAGAAAAATGATTTGATTTGCTCGTTAAGGGAATGTGACAAGTAGTATTGATGTTCAAAGTGGAGTAACCTATACCAGCCAACCAGATTTAAGCTTATTGGAATTAGCTCTGTGATAAGTCACTTCTGTCTGTTGGCTGTGATTTGGAGCTTGTTATTATCTGTGTTATAATGTGATATTGAGAACGTTTGAAAGCGTTTACCAAATGCCCTCCTCAAGCCTCACTAACATAGGTCTTGCTTCATGAAGAGGTGTGCACCTTTAGTGAAGGTGTCTTAGTGAGCTCAATATTGTTCAAGCATACTTTGTTTACCACCAATGTGCTGTGAACAGGTGTTCTTTAAAGAATAATTAAACAATGAACAAGTTGAAGGTTTAGCTATGTTTTAATTGAATCACACATTCCAGTTAGGCCTAAATGGACTTATACTCCATAAAATACTTCCCTGTGCCTCTCTCAGTAAACTTAGGTGATGGAACTTTGATAGTAGAATGGCTAAATCAGTCCAGTTGTTTTTATTTATTTTATACAGCAAGTATAAATCAATTCTCAGTGTATATTTATTAGTTCTTTTTATGCTTGGCTTCCAAAAGGCAAAGGTGCAATTAAAAATTACTCTATGGGCTTATTCAGTGAGACTGTACAAAGGGCAGTGACGATGCACATTACTCTCATCCCAAACAACAAACTTCATTTGTGTGCAGTCCATAACTCAGACATGGCCAAGTCTTGAGAGGTGGACACCTCATGTACTGTCTAAGTCTTCATGTTCTGTTCAAGGGTAAAAGTCTGGCGGTAAGAAAGAGCAGCCACTACAAGCAATGTATAGGTCTTTTCTTCCTCTTATGTTACAAATATCTGATATACTGTATTGCTTAAGTGAGAGACTGCATAACATGTATATAATGTATGTTATTTGTTCTGCTGCAATATTATAAAGATCCCACAGATGGATTTTATCCAACATAAAGCGCTCTATATCTTTGCTTACAGTTTACAGCTTGTCGATGAGTCGGGCAGCTATCATAATGATGTTCCAGCAATTCCGATGTTCATGTTTGTTTTTCTTTCTCTTTATCGGCTTAACAGTGCCAAGATGCCAAATAGCTAATAAAAACAATATTTAAAGGAAATTGTATCTAAAGTCTTTTCTTTTTAATAAAAAACTGCAATGTTTATACTCATGACATATCACAGGAAGCACCCTCATGGCTAACAGAGGACAGAATTAGAAATAGACTTGAAAAACTTAACATTAATAAGTCACCTGGACCAGATGGCTTGCACCCGAGGGTCCCTAACCACTTCAGCCCCGGAAGAATTTACCCCCTTCCTGACCAGAGCACTTTTTGCGATTCGGCACTGGGTCGCTTTAACTGACAATTGCGCGGTCGTGCCACGTTGTACCCAAACAAAATTGACGTCCTTTTTTTCCCACAAATAGCTTTCTTTTGGTGGTATTTGATTGCCTCTGCGGTTTTTATCATTTGCGCTATAAACAAAAGAATAGCGAAAAACGCATTACTTTTTGCTATAATAAATATCCCCCGAAAATATATTTAAAAAAAAAAAATTTCCTCAGTTTAGGCCAATATGTATTTGTCTACATAGTTTTGGTAAAAAAAATCGCAATAAGCGTATATTGATTTTGGTTTGCGCAAAAGTTATAGCGTCTACAAAATAGGGGATAGATTTATAACATTTTTATTATTATTTTTTTTTTATTAGTAATGGCGGCGATCTGCGAATATTTTTTTTAATTTTTTTTTTTTTTTTATTGGGGCTGCGACATTATGGCAGACACATCGGACACTATTGACACTATTTTGGGACCATTGTCATTTATACAGCGATCAATGCTATTAAAATGCATTGATTATTGTGTAAATGACATTGGCAGTGAAGGGGTTACCCACTAGGGGGCAGTGAAGGGGTTAAGTGTGTCCTAGGGAGTGATTCAGACTGTGAGGGGGCTGGACTTCAACACACAGAACAGTGATCACAGCTTTCGATGAGAGAGAGCTGTGATCACTGTCCTGTCACTAGGCAGAACGGGGAAATGCTTTGTTTACAAAAGCATCTCCCCGCTCTTCCTCTCCGTAACATGATCGTGGGCACCCAGCGGACATCGCGACACCGCTTCTTAAAGGGGACGTACCTGTACGCCGTTTTGCCTGCCAGTGCCATTCTGCCGACGTAAATCGGCATGCGCCGGTCAGCAAGCAGTTAAGGTACTCAGTCAAGTAATTGCCAGACCATTGTTCCTAATTTTTACGAGCAGTCTAATGACTGGAATGGTACCAGCTGATTGGAGAAAAGCCAATGTAGCACCAATATTTAAAAAAGGGCCAAGATACATCCCTGGGAATTACCAACCAATTAGCCTAACATCATTAATATGCAAGCTCTTGGAGGGGATGATAAGGGACTATATACAAGATTTTAGTAATGAGAATGGTATCGTTAGCAGTAATCAGCATGGATTCATGAAGAATCATTCTTGACAAACTGATCTATTAACCTTCTAAGGTCTGTTGGCATGGACCATAGGGTGAGTACATGGATTAAAAATTGGCTACAGGGGCGAGTTCAGAGGGTAGTGATAAATGGGGAGTACTCGGAATGGTCCGGGATGGAAAGTGGGGTCCCCCAGGGTTCTGTCCTGGGACCAATCCTATTTAATTTATTCATAAACGACCTGGAGAATGGGATAAACAGCTCAATCTTTGTATTTGCACATGATACTAAGCTAAGCAGGGCAATAACTTGATGTGGAAACCTTAAAAAAAGATATGAAGACATTAATGGGGTGTACAACTACATGGAAAATCAGGTTTAATGTAGAAAAATGTAAAATAATGCATTTGGGTGGCAAAAATATGAATGCAATCTACTCACTAGGGGGAGAACCTCTGGGGGAATCTAGGATGGAAAAGGACCTGGGGGTCCTAGTAGATGACAGGCTCAGCAATGGCATGCAATGCCAAGCTGCTGCTAACAAAGAAAAGGGAATATTGGCATGCATTAAAAAGGGGATTAACTTCAGGGATAAAGCGATTATTCTCCCACTCTACAAGACTCTCTGGTCCAGCTGCACCTGGAGTATGCTGTCCAGTTCTGGGCACCAGTCCACAGGAAGGATGTACTGGAAATGGAGTGAGTACTAAGAAGGGGAACAAAACTAATAAATGCAAAATTGTCCCAGCAACTAGTAATATTGTGGGGGCAATTATTGCACTTGTTTCTTCCATAAATCCCAGGAAGAGGGTTTGATGACCTGCTATTGATCCATTTGATATCGAGGCCCCCAACTTTTCAACACAGTGGAGCTATCTGGCTTTTGATGGTGGTCCGGAGTGATTATTCCTTAACAGCTTACCCAGACTCTCTGTAGCGGGGGGTCATGGGTCTCTGGTAAGCGGCCAGTCTTTAGATTTGGTGACGGTGGATCTGACACTTTATATTATCAACAAACCTTCAATATTCTTCAGCACTTTGGGTGGTCATCGCATTCATTATATGGACTTTTACTATGTCTTAAAGACTTGCACTGATGCACATGATTATGCACTTCTACATATGTGTTTAATACATATTCTTTATGAGTAACTATATATATGCTCCATATATTCACATGGCCTTTTTTTTGCACTCTATGATGGTCAATTGTCATTTATATTTATTAGGGCAGTTTCACATTTTCTTATAAAACTAATAAAGAAACTGGAGGATATTAGTTATGAGAAAAGGTTACGCACTGAACTTGTTCTCTCTGGAGAAGAGATGCTTGAGAGGGGATATTATTTCAATGTACAAATACCGTACTGGTGAGGTGACCCCACAGTAGGGATAAAACTTTCCCGCGAAAGGGAATTTAATAAGACGTGCGGCCATTCACTAAAAATTAGAAGAGAAGCGGTTTAACCTTAGCCTGCGTAGAGGGTTATTTCTGTAAGAGCGGTTAGGATGTGGAATTCTCTTCCACAGGCAGTGGTTTCAGCGGGGAGCATCGATAGTTTTTTGAAATTATTAGATAAGCACCTGAACGTCCACAACTACAGGGATAAACAATGTAATACTGATATAAAATCACACACATAGGTTGGACTTGTGTCTTTTTTCAACTCTGCCTACTATGTAACTATGTAAAAAAAATCAACAGTTGTGTCCTGTTTCTAGAGGGACCCTATGCTTTTTGTTACCACCACTTTGTATGGTATATACCTGATCTAATATCGCTGGAATATCACTTTACATCTTTCGGTGTGCCAATATTATACCACAAATTATAGATATATACCTATAGAGTATAAAAACTAAAAATTGTATAAAACTAAAAGAGAAAAAGTCATGTTGTGCATATTCATTTTCAGCTTTTAGTTTCTAATGTTACTCTGCAAAGAAAACTGTTGGCATGTGTTTGGTTTCTATGAAGAGTGCAGGCAGTGTCCATTAATGGACTGTCTGAGTAATACTAAGAGGTTGCCACATGGTGGCTGTTGTGTACTGCAAAATATCAAGGGTTGCTTTACATAGGAATAAAGCAAATGCGTTGTCAAAGTAATGGCTTGTAATGGTCGCTAAAATGTGTGAATGCAAGCTTTTGGAGTATTAAGTTCCCTCTATCAGATATACTGACAGACGATCTGTAATAATGCAAGCCATCAAAGCGCATACCAGGATTTTCAATGTATATCTTCTCTTCTGCCTTCCCTTCCATAAACAATTGCAAAAAAAAATCTTAAATCCATGTTCTTAATCCTTACCTAGGCAAGGATGACAAACCCGAACACCATGCATTTGCAGGCATGCCCTGGGTCTCTACTGGAGCTCCGTGGCATTTCTGTGCATGTGCAAGATCCAGCAAACTGCCTCTTCGGATGTCTATCACGCATTTCAGGAGGCAGTTTGTGGGCTCTCGTGCATGCGCAGGAATGTCATGGAGTCTTCCTCATTTGACCTGGCCAATGCCCCTGCAGCATGTCTCTGGGTGCATTTGATTTCATTGCTCTTCTCCTGGGCAGCCATCCTGAACTGAAATGTAGGGAGAACTTTCCCTGCAAGCAAGACAATGCTGGACTTCATTGTCTAGTTAATACAGTATGTATTTTTGTTCTTGTAAAAAAAAAAAAACGTAAAAAGTATTAGAAGTATTACATTTCTGCTTGGATAGTAGAGGTAGAGTTCTTCAAGCCTTTAAAATTCACCTTTACAACATTTCACACTTTTTAATTTTCAAATGTGTTTGTTATCTGCTGGCCTTTTCTGTTGGCTGCTATTATCACAGTGTTATGTATACTTTATATATTACCACTTCCTGTCTCCAGGGAGGGGCTTTGACAACCCCAGATGGAAGAAATGCAGGGAAAGATAGAAAACTGAGCCATATGGCTTTATACACACAGGGGCTGCTACTGCTGCTGTATTTTCACCCAGATCAGAAGCAGAGACTATTATGAAAGTATTACTATGTTCCAATAGTTTAACTGCAGCTGCCCATAGCTTCTTGAGTGCATTTCTGAATCCTAGTGACAGACGAGTTTCTGGTTTTTTTTTGTTTTGTTTTTTATCTCAATAATAATGTAATAGCTTATATACAGCTCCTGTTCTAGTTAGCCCTGCTCCTTCTGGTATAGGATTTTATAGTTGTAGCCTAAAGCGGTTGTAAACCCTTGGTTTTTCACCTTTAATGAATTCTATGCATTACAGTGAAAAACATCCTGTGATGCAGCTGCCCCCCAGAGCCCCCCTTGTACTTAACTGAACCCGGTCTTTCCATCGACTGGGACGAGCACACCCACTCCAACCGGTGTCTCGGGTCCTGATTTGGATAGATTGGCTCCCGCTTCTGTAAATCAAATCCAATGACTCGGCAGTGGGGGACGGGCCAAGTCCTGCTGTTTGTGTCAATAGACGTGGCAGGACACTGGAGCATGCCAGGACGGGTCCCCGAGGGAGAGCGGCTCTGCAGTGGAGCACTCTGGAAGAGGAGGAGCCAGGAGCGCCGCTGAGGGACCTCGGAAGAGGAGGATCGGGGCCACTCTGTGCAAAAAAAATAAATAAATAAATATTAGTTATCCTTTTAAGGCTCAATAACTAGCATAGGCTAGAGCCAGGTTAGGCATCCAATTGCCACTTCTGGTAGTTGGAGGTCCAGTTGCATGTCGTTAAGTTAGGTTGAAAAAAGACACAAGTCCATCTAGTTCAACCAATAAAAAAAAAAATGTCATATTAGAAACCACTAGGGAGACACTAAAGCACAGAGTAGATAGGCTGGCTTTGAGTTCTAATGCTCTACCACAGTTTCTGCTAGTGAGAAGCATCATTCCAGGCTGGTTGGGCAACAGTTGGAGGATACTCCTGTGACTGCTGATCTTGTCTTCAGGTCTCTGATACAAAGACACTCCACATCATCCTTAGGGGCCCTGCACCTGGACTTTGCTGAAAACTTTATCTGGAGGTATCTCTATTAACTATATATACCCATATATACTGTGTGTGCACAATTCCACCAAGACTCCTATCAGGTCCTCTTATTGAAAATACGTGTTAGTACATTGGATGTATGTACTGCTAATATCTTATGAAGCTTGTATTATTTCTATAGTGGTGTGCATCTAAATACTTATATACTTGTTGCAGTAGATCTACTACTCCCAATTACTATTAGATTATTGTTTAATGTTCTAGGGGAAAAAATGTCCTCTGTTCAGTGAGGCCATGTCCTGGGTGGATGCACTGCCAACTTTATTATAAATTCCACTCAGCAAAAGTTTTGGTAGCCTTTACCTACAGGTTTAGATCAGTATCCTGATTGGGGAGGGCCATTTCTCATAACATAAGCCTAAAAGAGGGCTACACACATATAATGTTCATGTAGTCATCATACTTAAAAAAAAAAAAATAGGGGGAGAGATAAAAGTCCTGGAGACAGTGTATATAAAAGTACTACAGGGCCTCTTCCTGTAATAGATATTTTCACTTGGTGTCTGTTATTGCAAACTAAAGCTGGATCTAGCTTTATATAAAAGTACTACAGGGCCATCTACTGAGAATTTGATGGGTACTGCAGTTTTTTGTTATTATACACTGGTAAAGTATGGTAAAGTAGTGGTACTAGTATGAAATTCCCGAAACAGTATACGCTTTACATAGCATGAAATACAAGTAAACTCTAGTGCTAAAAAACAGACAAATCTGCAGAGGATCTTCTAAAATGCTTGTTTGATTTCAGTTTGCAATACCAGACCAGGATCAGGGGGTACAGTTTAAAAAAAAATAAAATAGGGGGCACATTGTCAACATATGTATGAGTCACAGACAGTGTGATACATGGAGGGAACCAGTATTCCCTGTACAGTGGAACCTCGGTTTGCGAGTAACACGGTTAATGAGCGTTTCGCAAAACGAGCACTGTATTTCTAAAGATCCTAACTCGGTTAGCGAGTGTTGTCTCGCAAAACGAGCAGGATTCAGGCCAAAAGTGGTGTGCAGTACCGCTTTTGGCCTGAGGTGGGGGGCGCCAGAGCCGAACAGCGCCGATCGTCGGTGTTCGGAAATGCACGGAAATGCCCGAGGACAGTTCGGCTGACCTCGCAAAGGCTCGTGAATGGAGTCTTTCCAAGGTTTGCCAAGGTCTGCTGAAGTGTGCTCGGGCCTTTTCGGCCATTTCCGAGGCTCTCCGACCCCCCCCGCCTCTGGCTGCATGCGGAATTGCATCCCATTGAAGTCAATGCGGAACAAATTATTTTCGTTTCCATTGACTTCAATGGGAAAACTCGCTTTGATATGCGAGTACTTTGGATTACGAACATACTCCTGGAACAGATTATGCTCGTAATCTGAGGTTCCACTGTATACTTGATGCACTTCTGTAACACGAGTCACAACCCGGAAGTAACGTCTGACAGGTAGCGCAGAGGTTGTGTAGGAGTGAACAGGGAATGCGTCTATGTATTAGGCTGTTATCAGATTAGGATGATAAAACAGAACCTGGCCCTTTTTTATATTGCATGCTCCTGTTGGAGTCTCCCTTATATCAGCAGTCCTGATCCCTGTCCCTCTTTACAACAGGGTCCCCATCAGAGTGCCCCCGTACATTAGGTGCCTCTATCAGAGTGTCCTGTTATGTAAATCAGCATTCCCCTTTACAACAACTGTGCCAATCCAGTTGACCCCTTATATCAATTTCTGCCATTAGGGTGCCCCTCTTACTTCAAATGACCCCATCAAGGTACTCTCTTACGTTAAATGTTCCCACCATAGAGTCCCCTTATAACAATTGCCCCCATCCAACTGGCTCATGGACCAGTGGATGCACTCTGAGACCTGAGGGGGGGGGGTACAGCCCTCTCTATCACCCTCCTAGATCCTGGCCTGTTGCAAATAGGAGAACTCCAGAGACACCAAGGTAACCTGCTACTTGATCATCACATATCTGCAACTTTTATTTGTCTACAACTGAAATCAAACAAGCATTTTAGAAGATGCTCTGCAGATTTGTCTGGTTTTTAGCACTACAGTTTACTTGTATTTCATGCTATGTAAAGCGTATACTGTTTTGGGAATTTCATACTAGTACCACTACTTTACCATACTTTACCAGTGTATAATAACAAAAAACTGCAGTACCCATCAAATTCTCAGTAGATGGCACTGTTGCATGATGATTCTAATCAACGCTGGCAAGAAATGTTCTGCAGAGACTTGATTCTGCACATATGCCAAGACTGGAAACCTCATAAAAGACATTCGATTTTTACAAGTGATGAGATGGTCTTTTAAAAAGTAAAGTAAATTCTTTATTTGTGTGTTAGTGCCAAATTGCGACTCTACATAAAATTTCAAGATATTACCTAAAAATAATTTTGTGAAGGGTAAATGCACAAAAGCATACCTCACAATGTTTGAACATTAGTAAACAGGACACACATGGACATGGAGACAATATTATGCTCCAAAAAATGGCCAGTGTCAGCCTTCTCTCAGTATACACTGCATCCATAAGCAAGAGTCTTTTTATCCACAACATCCTCAGACACAGCATATATATAGAGCAGTGTCGCCAACCAGTGGCGGCTGGTGCTCCACGTTTTTTGGGGGCACAAACAAACTAAAAAAAAAAAATCAATTGCAGCCACTGTGCCATCAAACGCAGCTACTGTGCCTATCAATTGCCGCCACTGGGCCATCAAACACAGGCACTGTCTGTGCCCATCAAACGCAGCCACTGTGCCATCAGATGCTGATACTGTGCCATCAAACGCAGCCACTGTGCCATCAAGCGATGCCACTGTGCCCATCAAGCTCAGCCACTGTGCCTTCAAAAGCAGCTACTGTACCCATCAATTGCTGCCAGTGTGCGCATCAGTTGCCACTACTGTGCCCCATCAAATGCTGCCAGTGTGCCCATCAATTGCCGCTACTGTGCCCCATCAAATGCCGTCAGTGTGCCCATCAATTGCCGCTAATGCGCCCCATCAAATGCTGCCAGTGTGCATTGCCCAGCACTTACCTGTCTCGCAGCGGGTCAGCCGCGGTGTCCTGCATGCTCCTCTATGTCTTCTTCTGTCCTCTCTATAAGGCGTCCAATCACAGCTCCTGACGTTTCAGCCAATCAGGTGACAGGTAACAGACACAAGCACCTGATTGGCTGAGAGGCGGTTCAGTGTTAGCAAAGCGAATTCCTTCGCTTTGCTAACACACAGCTGAGTGAACAGAGAACGCACAGCATTGTGCCCGCTGTTCACCTTTTTGGGCACCTATTAGAGGTACTCTATCAGGTACTTCCAAAAAACACGAAAACACGAACCCGAAAATTGGTCGGACACCTGAATAGGGCGTGTCAGCGGCGACTATAGATGGATTCATCCAATGCATGAATCTATCTATGGTGATAGAGCGGTGACAGGAGAGAGGGGGCGCAATCCTGCGCCCTTTATGAACGCACCACCACTGTCGCCAACTTACCAAATTGAAACTTACTGACAAGACACCCACAATTTACTGACACCGCCACGTTTTTACTGGCATTTCCAAGTTACACAATTACAATTTAAATGGCACATTTCAGAATTTAAGCTACAAACAAGTACAATATGCAAATAGCAATGTGATTTAAAGTAGATAAGGCAAAAAACATATTTCTTATTTTATTTTCGATATAGTAAGTAAGTGGCTGAGGGACAGAAATTAGAATGGGCGCGCACACACATAAAGTTGACTCTCACGGTGACACTGACAGCAGTGTGCACCAGCAAAGATGATGATCCCTCACCGTCACAACACATCCCCTCCTGAGTCAAAGTGGCAATCTCTCTGCACGCCAGGTGGTCCTTTCAGTCCACTCCAGTCCAAACAGCACTGACAGTCCTGCTCCCGTCTTCCCTGTCCTGTTCCTGTCCCACAGACCCGCATGCAAGGCTCCGACCGTTCTGCTCGGGGGCCCTTGCACCATGACATCACACGATACACACTGCCTCCGCCAGACCCGCCCAGCGCCACCCGAACACACTCCAACAGGCGCTCGGATGGTCTCTGCCAGATCCGGACCGGAACTGTGCATGCACAGTTCCGAGCCGAGCGTCACCCTCTTTTTTTTTTTTGCTGGCAGCCTTTCTTGTCACTGACATTTACTGGCAGGAGAAAAGTGCCCGCTTTTTACTGCCTGCCAGTAAAAATACTGGCGGTTGCCAACACTGACACAGAGATAACACTTTGTCCATTTCTACCTTAAAGAAAGTAGTTGGAAACTATTTGGAAACCACTGAGATAATTTGATAAGGGGTATGTAGCATGAGCACAGCTTGCCGAGCGCAGTGATCCGGGATATAGTGTCATTGGGAAGAGGAATGCCTGGGCATTGGCAGTCAGAGAATGAAGAAAGATGCCCTGTCATTGGCAACCAATGAGAGGAATTTAATACCCATGATTGCTGTAAATAGGAAAAAAAACACCATTGGTGGGATAAACAAGCCCCATCTGCAGTGTTGTCAGTGGGAGCTCAGTCAGGAACATATCAATGGTGTTCAATGGCTTTCATACCTAAGACACAGAGGATCCCTGTACCACACTGCAAAGTTATATATTTTCTGGGAATATGAAAGCACTGTCAAGTAGGAGATCACTCTACCTGACGGTGCTGACATAGATCATATGCTGGAAGTGTCAAGATTCTCCTGGAGGCTGGCTTGTGGATTCTCCTGGAGACTGGCTTGTGGACCTGTGAGCAGGGGCGTTGCTAGGGGGTGGCTTTTGGGGCTATAGCCCCGAATCTAGGGCCAATAGCCCCGAGTCTCTGCAAAGGTCCCCAAAGGGGAGGGGAGGCTTTCTGGGGACCCTGATGCAAGGGAGAGGCTCTCTGGGGACCCAGATTTTAAGGCAGAGGCTCTCAAAGGACCCAGATTTAAGGGGGAGGCTCTCAGGGGACCCTAATGTAAGGGGGGCTCTCTGGGAACCCTGATGTAAATGGGGGGGCCTCTGGGTACCCTGATGAAAGGGGGAGGCTCCCTGAGGACTCTGATGTAAGGGGGGCTCTCTGGGGACACTGATGTAAGGGGGGACTCTCTGGGGACCCTGATGTAAGGGGGCTCTCTGGGGACCCTGATGTAAGTGGGGGGGCTCTCTGGGGATATATATACACACACACGTATATCACTGTATATACATGTGTATGCCCGCCCAAGCTTATGACTTTCTTTACTATGCTGCTATGGGCTCTAGCCCCAGATCTTTTGTAGACCTAGCAACGCCCCTGCCTGTGAGACACCAATAGCTTGCCAAAATTGTGTCACAAAGGGGGCAAAACTACCAAAACTACATACCCACCCCCCCTCCAAAAAAAAAAAGTATAAAAAAAGAGAGAAAAGTGGGGGAAGGAGGTTGGAAAACTCCAAGGAGTTAACAGTGCCCACAGGACAGTAAAAGCTCTCCAGAAAAAGAAAATCTAACATAAAAATAAAGCTTATGGTAAGCTCTTTTAGGAAGAATGCTGTCTGTCCCTTGTGTGAATAAAGACAATTATTTCTTTTTAATGGAGGCGACATAAGGTCCCCTTTGGTTGACCCCTTCGTTTACATCAGGATGCAAATACAATCTAGGAGCTGGAATGGGGCAAGGTGCAGCTGGGATGAATTACTCTCGCATTCAGCATTCACTCCATCAGACTCTACTTTCTTTTCCCTTTTTTTTTTTAACTGTTTCCAGTAATGACAAACATATGCTCTGTCTTTTGTTCCATTGCTTCATAGAAAACAATTTAACCCTGGCAGTGTATAAGAGCAGGGGCGTAACTAGAAATCCAAGGGCCCCATAGCAAAATGTTGTATGGCCCCCCCGCAAATCCCCCCCCCCCCTACCAAAAAAATGAACTAATGCCATTGAACAGCAGATTACCACACTCACATATATTAAGAGCTTTAAAGTGCTGGGGTCAGTGCTGTTTTATCTCAGTGCTGGTGTCGGTGCTCTCTTATCTTAGTGCTGGTGTCGGTGCTCTCTTATCTTAGTGCTGGTGTCGGTGCTCTCTTATCTCAGTGCTGGTGTCAGTGCTCTCTTATCTCAGTGCTGGTGTCAGTGCTCTCTTATCTCAGTGCTGGTGTCAGTGCTCTCTTATCTCAGTGCTGGTGTCAGTGCTCTCTTATCTCAGTGCTGGTGTCGGTGCTCTCTTATCTTAGTGCTGGTGTCGGTGCTCTCTTATCTCAGTGCTGGTGTCGGTGCTCTCTTATCTTAGTGCTGGTGTCGGTGCTCTCTTATCTCAGTGCTGGTGTCAGTGCTCTCTTATCTCAGTGCTGGTGTCAGTGCTCTCTCATTTCAGTGCTGGTGTCAGTGCTCTCTTATCTCAGTGCTGGTGTCAGTGCTCTCTATCTCAGTGCTGGTGTCAGTGCTCTCTATCCCAGTGCCGGTGTCAGTGCTCTCTATCTCAGTGCCGGTGTCAGTGCTCTCTATCTCAGTGCTGGTGTCAGTGCTCTCTATCTCGGTGCTGGTGTCAGTGCTCTCTATTCTGGTGCTGGTGTCAGTGCTCTCTATCCTGGTGCTGATGTCAGTGTTCCCTTATCTCAGTGCTAGTGTCAGTGCTCTCTATCTCAGTGCTGGTGTCAGTGCTCTCTATCTCGGTGCTGGTGTCAGTGCTCTCTATCTCGGTGCTGGTGTCAGTGCTCTCTATCCTGGTGCTGGTGTCAGTGCTCTCTATCTCAGTGCTGGTGTCAGTGCTCTCTCAGTGCTGGTGTCAGTGCTCTCTATCTCAGTGCTGGTGTCAGCACTCTCTATCTCGGTGCTGGTGTCGGTGCTTTCTATCTTGGTGCTGGTGTCAGTGTCCTCTATCTCGGTGCTGGTGTCGGTGCTCTCTATCTGGGTGCTGATGTCGGTGCTCTCTATCTGGGTGCTGATGTCGGTGCTCTCTATCTGGGTGCTGATGTTGGTGCTCTCTATCTGGGTGCTGGTGTCGGTGCTCTCTATCTCGGTGCTGGTGTCGGTGAGGGAGGTAGCAGCGGAGAAGCCAATCAGCTGGCAGTGCCAGCACAGGATGCGGAGCACCCGGCCCACCATGGCAGAGGATAAGCCCTGGACTGGGAACTCCCAACCCCCCCAGTGGAACCCTGCATAGGCAGGGGTAAGGGCAGGGTGGAGGGAGGGGTCAGGGGCTGTCAATCACAGGTGAACACACTGGGACACTGGCACAGGACTGAGCTGTCCTTACTGTTAGTGAAAAATGATCAGGAAGAATGGAGTGGGGGGGATGGGGCAGGGGTAGATATAAAGACCAGTCTCTGGCTGTGGCTGAGGGATGCTGCAGAAACATGGATGAGGGGGGGGTCCGCTCTCATAAAAAAAAATCTTGTTGGCCGCTGGCTGCAGAAAAGGTTGTGGCTTGGTGGTAGTTTTGCTTTCCCTGCAGCTGCAGCCCCTGATTCCCCCACCCCCTCACCCACTGATTGAGAGGGGCAGCCCAGACACCTCTTCTCTCCTACCTTCCCTTCCGTCTGATCGGCTCGATACAGCGCTCGTGAGGGCTCCTCTGCGGTGCCTTCCTCTTCCACCCCTCCTCCGGGGTGTGCGGAAACCGCTGCTCCGCTGAGCACTCCAGTGGTAGGGGGGGTGACGGCTGGGGAGGGGGGGACGCGATCTGTGTCTCCCAAGCAGAGGGAATTGTGCTTACTGCTCAGCCTGCTTGAATCTCCTCCCCTTCTCCTCCTTAAGAGAACACAGCGCTGGCCCGCCTCCTCCCCAAGACAGCCATGCTCCGACCCCTCTCTCCACCGCTTGGAGCGCACAGGCAACCCGTGGCGACATTTTGCAGAGGCGGCTATTCAATTAGCCTAATTACCGAATTAGAGAGCCGCCTCTGCCGGGCCCTACACGGCTGCGGGCCCCATAGCGCATGCGTGGGTCGCTATAGCGGTAGTTACGCCACTGTATAAGAGGTATAATGACACCTTACAATGAAATAACCAAGAGTTTCATTAAGATTTTGTTCTTCTGTATGGGTGTCCAATCTGACGAAATATTTTATGAAGAAGGCATGTTTGTAGATGCCTTGTGTTCACAGCTAAATGAAGCCATGCACAGATATAATACAGACTTTTTTGTAATGATTTAATGATTAAGCAAGCCATTAGGCTGGATTCACACTGGTGCAACAAACGATCCAACTTTGGGAGCTCATGTCGCATGACGTGTGCAAATCAATGTTACCCTATGAGAGCCGTCTTAACTGGTCCGACACAAGTCGGTCCGACATTGAAAATACTCCCTGCACTACTTTGATCCAACTTTGAGCCTACTTCAGCCCATTGAAGTCGGACTAAAGTCGGATCGCCGTCTTAACTGATCCGACTTTGGCATGTAACTTGTGCTCTGAAGATCTTGAAGGGGAACCCCACTCCAAATTGAAAAAAAAAAACAGCGTGATGTCCCCCCAAAATCCATACCAGACCCTTATCTGAGCACACAGCCCGGCAGGTCAGGAAAAGGGAGGGGAGGAGCGAGCGCCCCCCCCCTTCCTGAACCATACCAGGCCACATGCCTCAACATGGAGGGGTGGGTGTTTTGGGGTAGGGGGCTCTGCCCCAAAGCACCTTGCCCCGTATTGATGGGGACAAGGGCCTCTTTCCAACAACCCTGGCCATTGGTTGTCGGGGTCTGCAGGCAGGGTGCTTATCAAAATCTGGAAGCCCCCTTTAACAAGGGTGCCCACAGATCCCGTCCCCCCACCCTTTGTGAATGAGTATGGGGTACATTGTACCCCTACCCATTAACCTAAAAAAAAAGTGTCAAAAATAAAACACAGTACCCAGGTTTTTAAAGTAATTTATTAAGGCACCTGCAGCGTCTCTTCCAATTTCTTCTCCCCTCTCCGGCTACTCTCCCTCCTCCGCTGATGTCTTCTGCCTCTGCCGGTTCTTCTCCCCTCTCCGGTTATTCTCCACTGATGTCTTCTAGCCCTCTCCAGTGTCTTCTACCTCTGCCAGGTCTCCTCTCTGCGCTGTCTTCTCCCTCCTGTTCTTCCTCTGTTCCTCTGTTCTTCCTCCAATGTTGACTCAATGCTCTCTCCCGCTCTAATGCTAGCTGCGCTTTGTGCCACTACTTATATTGGCATGGGGCGGGCCATCCCGTGACGTCACATGGAGGCCCCACCCCCTTATGACATCACTGCCTGGGGCATGGTGGGGCAGTGACATCACAAGGGGGTGGGTCCTCCGGGAGACATCACCTGGTGACCCCGCTCCATGCCAATATAAGTAGTGGCACACCACACAGCTAGCATTAAAGCGGCAGAGAGCGTTGAGTCAACATCAGAGGAAGAACAGAGGGAGAAGACAGCACAGAGAGGAGACCCGGCAGAAGCAGAAGACAGTGGACAGAAGGAGAAGAACCAGAGAGGGCTAGAAGACATCAGCAGAGAGCAGAGAAGAACCAGTAGAGGCAGAAGACCTCATCGGAGGAGAGAGAAGAAATCGGTAGAGACGCCGGAGCTGCCTTACTGTGTACTGTGTTTTATTTTTGACACTTTTTTTTAGGTGAATAAGTAGGGGTACCCCTACTCATTCACATAAGGTGGGGGGCCGGAATCTGGGGGCCCCCTTGTTAAAGGAGACTTCCAGATTTCGATAAGCACCCCGCCCACAGACCCTGACAACAAAGGGCCAGGGTTGTCAGGAAGAGCCCTTGTCCCCATCAACATGGGGGCAAGGTGCTTTGGGGTGGGGGGGCACAGAGCCCTCCTTGCCCCAAAGCACCCACCCCCCATGTTGAGGGCATGTGGCCTGGTATGGTTCAGGAGGGGGGGGGCTCGCTCACCCCCTCCTTTTTCCTGACCTGCCGGGCTGCGTGCTCATATAAGGGTCTGGTATGGATTTTGGAGGTGACCCCATGCTGTTTTTTTGGCATGGGGGTTCTCCTTAAAATCAATACTAGACCGAAGGGCCTGGTATGCTCTTGGAGGGGGAACCCCATGCTGTTCTTTTAAAAAAAAATTTTTTATTTGGCGTGGATTTTCCCTTCAAGATTCATACCAGACACAAAGTGCCTGGCATTGTCACGATTAAAGTCGGATCCCCATTCATTGAAGTCAGACGGATGTCGAACTTCAAGTTGCAGGTCAAAGTCGGATCCACAGTTGTACGACAATCATGTCTTACCAGTGTGAACCCGGCCTTAGTAAACAAAGATCACAGTCAGAATGGGCACACATAATCTGTTCAGTGAATCCAAAATGATATAATTATTCAGAAACAAACAAATAGATGTAGCACCCTCTACCAATAGGTAGGTGCTAGTATAGGATTTTTACTAGTTAGTCTGTCAGCACAAGTAAATTTAGGCAGGCCTATGCTTTGAGCTAGGCCTGTCTATTTTGATCTCGGGGCAGGAAGTGGTTAGTGTAGCAGTGGGTGTGACCACCTGTGCTCTAATTCTGAGGCGCCTCCCCTGCTTCCAGGGAGAATGTTCTGGAAGAGGGGTAGGACCTAGAACTAGAGTGGCAGGCAGCTCATGTGGGAGCCCTGACCAATCCCCAATGGGTATTGGCAGGGGGCGGGCCTCCTATATAAGCTGAGGTAACATGCCACTGGGAGGAGTTGTCAGCTGGGTGAAGTGGAGAATGGAATACTAGACAGCAGCAGGAGGGCACCCCCATCTGGGGGGGTGCGCCGATCACAGGAGGAGGCCCGGGGAGAACTGTGAAGGAACTTTGCCTGTACACGGTCATTCGCAATGTCCTCATCATTACACGGTCATTGATGAGGAATTCCTGCAGCAGAGGGGCAGGTAAAGCTGTCGGAACGTATGGTCTGGTTGAGTGCTCCATCAAGGACTCGGGGCAGAGAAAGGTTGATGAGTGTACCACAGTGGAGGGCTGGATGTGCCAGGAAGTCTGTGAGGGAACTTCACTTCTACACAGTCATTAGTGAAGTCCTCATCATTACAGGAGTCCTGGATCAGAGGAGAGACTGTGGGGAGTTGTGTCAAATCGATGTGACCTGAGGGCACAGGATTTGCAAGTAGGGCTAGCTGGGAACAGTAGTCTACCGCTCAGTATGTGCTTTTAAACTACTAGGCCTCCTGGGAGAGGTACTGCAGGCCTCTGGCCTAGTAGCAGCAAGAAACCAGAGTCTGCATGAGGAACTACAGTATAAGTTTATGCGGAGGAAAGGATTTCTGGGAACATCACCCTTACACGATCAAGAGTGATGTCCTCATCCTTACACGGTCATGGGTGAGGAAGTTCTGGAAGTAATAGTCTGCAGGAGTTAAGCAGAGGATGAGCAATAGTCTGCATGGTGATGCAGGGAAAAACCATACAAATATGAAAGTGAGTAGTGATTACTGAATGAATGAAATATAATAAAATTGTGTGGATCAATATGATTGAGCGCTGTAAAAATAAACAAGCAAAAGTGCAAATGACAGTTGATTGATGGTACGCAGATATTGATTGCTGTGTCCAAAAAAAATAATCAACAATAAGTGACACAATCACTAACAGATGAAATCTCAAATGTCAGAAAAAATGATAATGTGACAAATCTATGGAAAGTAAACAGTAGTATAAAGAAAATTAAACCCAAAAAAAGTCCAAAACTTAAACAGAAAAGTGATGGTTAAAGTCCCTTCATGCTAAATGACATGCATGAAACAGAGTTTATCTCCAAGTGCTCTGTGAGTAATGACACAAAAAACTTGCTGTGATGACGTTAGAGTGCGCAGATAAACCACCACCTCTTGATAAAAATGCTGCCTCTTACCAGATGGAATTGGTCTCTTAATTACAGGAGACCTAAAGGGCGAGTGGCTGCAACCCCAGCCAGGGATCTTTAAACAGGCACTTAACGTCCAATTCCAGGGGCTCTCTCCAGCTCACGTCAATATAGATGGAAATATCCCCATGTAAAAAACAAAGTGCTCCACATAGTGTAAATCCAACGTTTTATTGAATATAAAAGCAGAGGTTGCACTTACAAGACCATTGAAGTTAAAAGCGTATATGCAAAAGCCGGCCGGCTCCAAGGTAACCCGTGTCTTCCGGGTGTGTGAATAGCGGTGTTGTCGGGACGTAGCTCCTCCTCCCTACGTCGTTTCGTCTCAACAGGACGTGGTCACGGGATATGAGCCACGTCCCGACGCACCGCTTAAATATGCACATCAACAGCACCTAATAGGTACAAACAAAACAAAAGCGCCATCTTGCTTGAGGGAAACAGTATGGGCAAACGTAAAAACGTAATTCGAATAGCAGATGTGACATGCAAAAAAAGAAGATATACGTGACGTCTCAAATGAGACTGTCAGGATCAAACAAAAATATCCAAAACGATTATAGCACTCTTAGTAAACCAGATTAATGAAAAAGAAAAGAAAAAACGGGGGGAAAGAAAAAATTCCATGTAGTCCCCTAATGTATAAACGACAACATGTGTAAATAGACACATGCGTATTAAGTCCACATGTCACGATAATGAAAAAATGTAAAACATTTCTAATTGTAACCTCAGGTACAAAAAATGTTGAATGAATAGATAAAAAAAGGAGTAAAAGTAAATGATGAACAAGGCAAACATATATATAATATTTGATCTATATATGTTTAAGGAACTGTTTCCCTAAAATGAGAGGGCCCTCAAAAGGCACCTAATCACAGGTCATAACATATAACATCAAAAATAATACTCATAATATTTCATTAAAAAGGAAGGCAGATAAATTATAAATTATAAAAATTATTTACAAAAATATTAAAAAGGAGTGGTAATAACAGAATAAGCCCTACTCACTAAGAGTTGTCTATAAAGGCGTTAACATCGACATCGATGTTAAGGCCAAAAGGGGTATATGACTTCAATTTGTAAACCCAGGCCATTTCTAATTTAGAGATGCTACGTACCAAGGCGCTACCCCTCCAGTGGGGTTTAAATTTATCTATCCCCAGAAAAATGGTACCTGTGGGGTCTCGTTGGTGGGCTGTCAGGTAATGTTTAGATACGGAATGTTTTGTGAACCCTCTCCTGATATTATTAATATGCTCGTTTAGTCTCACCTGCAGGGGTCTTTTAGTGCGGCCCACATACTGCAGGCCACATGGGCACTGCAGCAAGTAGACTACTCCCGTAGTGGAGCATGTAATAAAGGGCTCGATGGTGTAGGACTTGCGTGTGCAGGTGGAGGTAAAGTTGATCGTTCTTCTATTCCTACATCCATTTAGCGAACAGACCTGACATCTCCTGCATTGGAAATATCCAGTCAGCTCAGAGAAGAAGCTGGGCCTAGAAAATGGGGGGTCAAAAACATTGGGTGCCACTTTGTCCTTGAGTGAGGGCGCCCCCCTAAACACCACTCGCTGTTTGGCTGGTAGCATAGATGCCAACACCCTATCATTTCTGAGGACATGCCAGTATTTATTGATAATGCGTTTGACTTTAAAATGTTGGCAAGAATAGTCAGTGACAAAAGGGCAACTAAATGAAGCATCAATCGGATTTCTAATTCGCTCCACAAGTAAGTCCTTGCGGTCCACTTTCTCAACCTGATCCAGTGTGCTAGCCACAAAGTCAGGGGAATATCCCTTGGCAACAAGCCTCTGAGTCAAAATCTGTGCCTGGTTGCGAAAAGTGGCAACATCAGTGCAATTCCGCTTGAGCCGAAGGAACTGGCTCTTAGGCACAGATTTGAGCCACGAGGCATGGTGGCAGCTATCATGGGGGATAAAGGAGTTCCTATCGGTCGGTTTAAAGTATGTAGAAGTGACAAATTGATTGTTATGGATAGAAATAGTAAGATCTAAGAAATTGATCTGTTCTGGACTAGTCTCATAATTAAGATGAATGCCCCTATCGTTGGTATTGAGGAAGCACATGTACTCCGATAGATCAGAGGCTGTGCCGTCCCACAGGAGGAGGATGTCGTCTATGTAACGAACCCACAAGGCCACCTGAGGTCTTGGCTGGGCATAGACGACATCCTCCTCCCACCTGGCCATGAAAAGATTCGCCAGGCTAGGGGCATATTTAGCCCCCATGGCAACCCCCCTATCCTGACGGTAATAATTCCCGTCAAACCAAAAAAAATTATGTGTTGCCGCAAATTCTAGCAATAACATAATGAATCGGATTTGATCCTCCGGGAGGTTGGACAATCGGTGGAGATGGTCCGATACGGCCTCCAAACCTAATTGGTGGGGGATAACCGTGTAAAGGGAGGTAACATCAGCCGTTACCAACAACATCCCTTCCCTAGGTGCATGGTTCGAGAGGAGGTTGATAACATCACGAGTGTCTTTAACAAAGGACTTCATGGTACGCACCAATGGTTGCAAATAAAAGTCTATGTATTTGCCCACCCGGGACGTGATAGAATCTATCCCACTAACTATGGGCCGTCCCGGGGGGCAAACAAGACTCTTATGTATTTTTGGTAAATAATAAATAACCGGCACCCTGGGTGCCCTGGGGATCAAAAAAGTCTTTTCTTTCTTATTCAAAATGCCGGAGCTGTGGCCCCTAGTGACCAAAAGCTCCAATTCCATTTTGTAAGTAGCATTAGGATTAGATGGTAACCTAGTGTAGGTCGTATCATCACCCAGAATACGGTACATTTCATGCATGTAATCACTCCTGTTCAAAATGACAATCCCACCCCCCTTATCCGCAGGGCGAATGACAAGTTGTTTGTTGTTGCACAAAGACTCAATGCCAGACTGGATGTCCTTCTTAATCCTAACAAATTTTGAATTCATATCGTCCAATTCCCTCAAGGCCAAATCTCTAAAAACTCTAAGAGAGGGAGAGAGGTGGCCTGGGGGGTTGAACAGAGATGCATTGGATAAACCTGAATGGGAATAGCCATCATTCATGGTTCTAAGGGGATTAGCGGAATTCGAAACCATATACCTTTGGATATTAAGTTTTCTAACGTATTTATGAATATCCATATACGTTTGGAACTTATTGATGTTCCGGGGTGGGGCAAATTTTAAACCTTTGTCAAGAACTCTGATCTCAGAATCAGTCAGAGTATGTGAACTAAGGTTGAAAATCCCATTACCATCTATGTCCTTGGTCTTTTTGGACTTAATGCGCCTCCCCCCTCTAGTTCCTCTCTTAGTTCTACCAGTCTTTTTGTGCCCTGGTTTGCCCTGGGAAAATCCCAGTTTTGATGTCCAGGGTTAAAAGGCTGGTTGGTTTCGATGCCTTCAGTGGAATGAGGGACAAAATCCCTCCTGGAAATAGCATGGTCCTCCCTGATATCAGAGGGTGGTGGGTAAGGGTCTCCTTCTGGGTACTTCATGTCCCCCAGAGGTGCAAAACTATTGTGAACTGGTACATTATAACCAGTGTGGTATTCTCCCTCATAATGAACAACAGGTTGTTCGCCAAAATAATTAGGGTGAACATATCCGGGGCCTCGAAGATGAGGTGGGATGGACGAACGCTGGTCAAAATGGCCTCCTTGTGGATGTCCATTGGTTGTATAGTTATTATAATTATAATAATTGTTGTTTCTAGGAACGCTACCGCGCCCCCGTACTGTAGAAGGGCCTCGCGTTGTGCCTCTTCCCCGACCTCGTTGAAATCCCCGGTGGGGGGAACCATGCCTATACGGTAGTTGAGGCGAAGGTCCCACTTGAGTGTATTGAACACCCAATCCAGCTTGGCTGGAATGCGGATAGGGAGTAGGAGAGCGTTTGGCGTTCGCTCTCTGAGGGAGTGGTAATTGAGCCCTGCCCGGAAACGAGCGTACCCCCTGAGACGGTGCCACAACATAATTATTAGCAACGTGAGGGCCCCTCTGGGTGTCGGTCATGGCCTGATTACCAACAGGTGGGGTAGTATCCATCGATTGGGTGGTCTCCCCATTCTGTTCAGCAAGTAGTTTCTTTTGCCATTCGAATACTAAGTGAGACTCGTAGTCTGATATGTCCCTATTGAATTTCTTCCTTTTTTTTATTTTTTGTTCTCTATCCTCCTTTTCTAAGAGTTTGAGTAAGCCCTTAGATCTGTCCAAATACTCCTCTCCCATTTGAAAAGGGGTGAGTTTATCCTTAATCTGCTTGATTTCCTCATCAAGTCTAGCCAGTTTACTGGCCTTTCTTTCGAGTAGGAACCTCAGAAGACAACTCTTAGTGAGTAGGGCTTATTCTGTTATTACCACTCCTTTTTAATATTTTTGTAAATAATTTTTATAATTTATAATTTATCTGCCTTCCTTTTTAATGAAATATTATGAGTATTATTTTTGATGTTATATGTTATGACCTGTGATTAGGTGCCTTTTGAGGGCCCTCTCATTTTAGGGAAACAGTTCCTTAAACATATATAGATCAAATATTATATATATGTTTGCCTTGTTCATCATTTACTTTTACTCCTTTTTTTATCTATTCATTCAACATTTTTTGTACCTGAGGTTACAATTAGAAATGTTTTACATTTTTTCATTATCGTGACATGTGGACTTAATACGCATGTGTCTATTTACACATGTTGTCGTTTATACATTAGGGGACTACATGGAATTTTTTCTTTCCCCCCGTTTTTTCTTTTCTTTTTCATTAATCTGGTTTACTAAGAGTGCTATAATCGTTTTGGATATTTTTGTTTGATCCTGACAGTCTCATTTGAGACGTCACGTATATCTTCTTTTTTTGCATGTCACATCTGCTATTCGAATTACGTTTTTACGTTTGCCCATACTGTTTCCCTCAAGCAAGATGGCGCTTTTGTTTTGTTTGTACCTATTAGGTGCTGTTGATGTGCATATTTAAGCGGTGCGTCGGGACGTGGCTCATATCCCGTGACCACGTCCTGTTGAGACGAAACGACGTAGGGAGGAGGAGCTACGTCCCGACAACACCGCTATTCACACACCCGGAAGACACGGGTTACCTTGGAGCCGGCCGGCTTTTGCATATACGCTTTTAACTTCAATGGTCTTGTAAGTGCAACCTCTGCTTTTATATTCAATAAAACGTTGGATTTACACTATGTGGAGCACTTTGTTTTTTACATGGGGATATTTCCATCTATATTGACGTGAGCTGGAGAGAGCCCCTGGAATTGGACGTTAAGTGCCTGTTTAAAGATCCCTGGCTGGGGTTGCAGCCACTCGCCCTTTAGGTCTCCTGTAATTAAGAGACCAATTCCATCTGGTAAGAGGCAGCATTTTTATCAAGAGGTGGTGGTTTATCTGCGCACTCTAACGTCATCACAGCAAGTTTTTTGTGTCATTACTCACAGAGCACTTGGAGATAAACTCTGTTTCATGCATGTCATTTAGCATGAAGGGACTTTAACCATCACTTTTCTGTTTAAGTTTTGGACTTTTTTTGGGTTTAATTTTCTTTATACTACTGTTTACTTTCCATAGATTTGTCACATTATCATTTTTTCTGACATTTGAGATTTCATCTGTTAGTGATTGTGTCACTTATTGTTGATTATTTTTTTTGGACACAGCAATCAATATCTGCGTACCATCAATCAACTGTCATTTGCACTTTTGCTTGTTTATTTTTACAGCGCTCAATCATATTGATCCACACAATTTTATTATATTTCATTCATTCAGTAATCACTACTCACTTTCATATTTGTATGGTTTTTTTGACACTTCTTATTGTCACCCTCATTTCAGCGCGACTTTTTTGATTTTATATGATTTATGGTTTACTACTTTTTAGTCGCAGCTTTTAGTTTATTTGTGTAAGCGCAATA
This sequence comes from Lithobates clamitans, assembly GCA_037952925.1. Lineage (NCBI taxonomy): Eukaryota > Metazoa > Chordata > Amphibia > Anura > Ranidae > Lithobates > Lithobates clamitans. The sequence goes on along the minus strand of JBBGZY010000421.1, from coordinate 2,413,215 downwards.
TCTATTTATTTTCACCTGATGCAGGGAAAAGACTGTAATTGTTAAAACGTGTACATCAACCCTTCAGACTCAAACTATGTGCTAATCTGTAAACAAATCTCTAAATATGATGGCAAAGTAAATTATTCTATGGGCATCTCATATACCCCCTTTCCCCAACCAAGTTGTACCTCCCAATAAACAAAAACAAAACCAACAAAGGACTGTTCATTGTCTCTGCAAGTGATATATGGGACTCTGGCAACGGGGTGATATGGTAGATGTTTGTTACTAGTGGCAACTACACTACTACATCGGTAACAGCGGGAGAAAATTCCTGTTGCCTATAAAAGTGGACTATAGCGGCACAGTATGCGAGGCAATACACCGAATTAAAAATTATATAATTTATTATTGCACTATTAAAAGCAAGTGAAATACAAGAATACAAGATATAATTATTCATGTTTCGCATCATCCGTCAAGGCAACCCTTGTGTTTGTCTTATCTCAGGAGAGCAAAAGTGACCAGCTAGAAAAAGTCCACTATTTCCCTGACCATGATCAGATGGAGGTGTATCAAGACACTTATTATTGTCATTGCCTGGATCTGAAACCAATCATCTTACATCTATGACTACCAACTAATCTTAAAAAAAAACAAAAAAAACATTGCTGTCAACTTGTCCACAGCCTTTTTCTACATAAAGGGTAGCTGTACAATGGAAATCAAGGGTTACCAAAGCCCCACCTCCATGGCTAGTCTGCACAGCCCTGATAGAACCCAGAGTGACCCATCCTGCCTGCTACTTTTATGGTTTATTGAAACATACAAGCAGAACATGTGGTGTTTGCACTTGCACTGTCACTTGAGCACAAAACATGTGCTTCTACTGCAATCGATGCCAAGGTCTCATGTATATCTTTGGATTGATTTAATACAGGCAAATAGACTGCATTTTTTTCAATGGTGTTTTCCCCAAGAGCTTAGTAAGTGAGGTGAAGGTCAGCTGACTTCCATTATCCAACCATGTGCAAGCAAAAATGCATTTTTTTTTATTTTCCTTGCACATACATAGTTACATAGTTACATAGTAGGTGAGGTTGAAAAAAGACACAAGTCCATCAAGTCCAACCTATGTGTGTGATTATGTGTCAGTATTACATTACATATCCCTGTATATTGCGGTCATTCAGGTGATTATCTAATAGTTTCTTGAAGCTATCAATGCTCCCCGCTGAGACCACCGCCTGTGGAAGGGAATTCCACATCCTTGCCGCTCTTACAGTAAAGAACCCTCTACGTAGTTTAAGGTTAAACCTCTTTTCTTCTAATTGTAATGAGTGGCCACAAGTCTTATTAAACTCTCTTCTGCGAAAAAGTTTTATCCCTATTGTGGGGTCACCAGTACAGTAATTGTAAATTGAAATCATATCCCCTCTCAAGCGTCTCTTCTTCAGAGAGAATAAGTTCAGTGCTCGCAACCTTTCCTCATAACTAAGATCCTCCAGACCCTTTATTAGCTTTGTTGCCCTTCTTTGTACTCGCTCCATTTCCAGTACGTCCCTCCTGAGGACTGGTGCCCAGAACTGGACAGCATACTCCAGGTGCGGGCGGACCAGAGTCTTGTAGAGCGGGAGAATTATCGTTTTATCTCTGCAGTTGATCCCCCTTTTAATGCATGCCAATATTCTGTTTGCTTTATTAGCAGCAGCTTGGCATTGCATGCCATTGCTGAGCCTATCATCCACTAGGACCCCCAAGTCCTTTTCCATCCTAGATTCCCCCAGAGGTTCTCCCCCCAGTGTATAGATTGCATTCATATTTTTGACACCCAAATGCATTATTTTACATTTTTCTACATTGAACCTCATTTGCCATGTAGTCGCCCACCCCATTAATTTATTCAGGTCTTTTTGCAAGATTTCCACATCCTGCGGAGAAGTTATTGCCCTGCTTAGCTTAGTATCGTCTGCAAATACAGAGATGGAACTGTTTATCCCATCCTCCAGGTCGTTTATGAACAAATTAAATAGGATTGGTCCCAGCACAGAACCCTGGGGGACCCCACTACCCACCCCTGACCATTCTGAGTACTCCCCATTTATCACCACCCTCTGAACACGCCCTTGTAGCCAGTTTTCAATCCATGTACTCACCCTATGGTCCATGCCAACGCACCTTATTTTGTACAGTAAACGTTTATGGGGAACTGTGTCAAATGCTTTTGCAAAATCCAGATACACCACGTCTACGGGCCTTCCTTTATCTAGATGGCAACTCACCTCCTCATAGATGGTTAATAGATTGGTTTGGCAAGAACGATTCTTCATGAATCCATGCTGATTACTGCTAATGATATCATTCTTATTACTAAAATCTTGTATATAGTCCCTTATCATCCCCTCCAAGAGTTTACATACTATTGATGTTAGGCTAACTGGTCTGTAATTCCCAGGGATGTTTTTTGGGCCCTTTTTAAATATTGGTGCTACATTGGCTTTTCTCCAATCAGCTGGTACCATTCCAGTCAATAGACTGTCTGTAAAAATTAGGAACAACGGTCTGGCAATCACCTGACTGAGTTCCCTAAGTACCCTCGGATGCAAGCCATCTGGTCCCGGTGATTTATTAATGTTAAGTTTCTCAAGTCTAATTTTAATTCCGTCCTCTGTTAACCATGTAGGTGCTTCCTGTGTTGTGTCATGAGGGTAAACACTGCAGTTTTGGTTACTGAAGCCCCCCGATTCACTCGTGAAGACTGAGGAGAAGAATAAATTCAATACCTCTGCCATCTCCCCATCCTTTGTAACCAGATGTCCTTCCTCATTCTTTATGGGGCCAATATGGTCTGTCCTCCCTTTTTTACTGTTTACATACTTAAAGAATTTCTTGGGATTTTTTTTGCTCTCCTCCGCTATGTGTCTTTCATGTTCTATCTTAGCCATCCTAATTGCACCCTTACATTTCTTATTGCATTCTTTATAAATTCTGAATGCTGTGGATGATCCCTCAACCTTGTATTTTTTGAAGGCCTTCTCCTTTGCTTTTATATGCATTTTTACATTGGAGTTAAGCCATCCAGGATGTTTGTTCGCTCTTTTAAATTTATTACCCAATGGGATACATTGGCTAATGCCCTTATTTAATATGCTCTTAAAGCAAACCCATCTCTCCTCTGTATTCTTTGTTCCTAATATTTTATCCCAATTTATGCCTTTTAGCCAGGTTTGTAGTTTAGGGAAGTTGGTTCTTTTGAAATTCAGTTTCTTTGAGTTCCCTTCATGTCTCATATTTGTGTGATTTATACTGAAACTAATTGACCTGTGATCGCTGTCACCTAAATTGCCCCATATTTCCACATCTGTTATCAGGTCTGTATTGTTGGTAATCAGTAGATCTAGTAATGTTTTATTTCTAGTTGGTGCGTCTACCATCTGACCCATAAAATTGTCCTGCAAGACATTAAGGAACTGGCGAGCCTTAAATGAATGCGCGGTTCCCTCCGCCCAGTCTATGTCTGGATAATTAAAATCCCCCATTATGATAACACTTCCCATCCTTGCTGCTAATCCAATTTGTGATAGGAGATCCGTCTCCACTTCCTCCCTCAGGTTTGGGGGCCTATAGCATACTCCCAGTATTATTTTCCCCTTAGCTTCATCCCTTTGGAGCTCTACCCATAAAGATTTCACCTCCTCCCTAGCCCCCTCAGTGATGTCATCTCTCACATTCACTTGTACATTATTCTTGATATATAGGCATACCCCTCCCCCTTTTTTACCCTCTCTATCCTTGCGGTATAGGGTATACCCTTGAATGTTTGCCAGCCAATCATGAGAGCTGTTGAACCAGGTCTCTGAAATTCCCACAAAATCCAAATCCTCCTTGTACAACAGTATCTCTAGTTCACCCATCTTGTCCGCCAGGCTCCTGGCATTGGTAAACATGCCACATAGTTTAGACCGGTCGCATATTGTCCTCGTATTGGGTGTTTCAAGATTGCAACTTGGACTTGCTACTATACTCACCTTGCGTTTTTGTGCTTTGGTTAACCTACCACTAATGCCCCCAATACTACCCTCTGGAGTATCTTCCGCGCTGGCTATCACTGTCTCTGGACCCTCCCCCCCATCGCCTAGTTTAAAAACCCCTCTAACTTTTTGGCCATCTTCATTCCCAGCAGATCTGCACCCTCCTCATTTAGGTGCAGTCCGTCCCTTCTATAGTACCGGTTACCGACTGAGAAGTCGGCCCAGTCCTCCAGGAACCCAAACCCCTCCTTACTACACCAGCTCTTCATCCACTTGTTTACTTCCCTAATCTCCCTCTGCCTCTCTGGTGTGGCTCGATGTACCGGTAGCATTCCTGAGAACACTACCTTGGAGGTCCTTTTCCTCAATTTAGCTCCTAAGTCCCTAAAATCGTTCTTTAGGACACTCCATCTGCCTCTGACTTTGTCATTGGTGCCAACGTGCACCATGACAGCCGGGTCTTCCCCAGCCCCTCCCAGTAATCTGTCCACAAGATCCGTGATGTGCCGAACCCGAGCGCCCGGTAGACAACATACTGTTCGGCGCTTCAGGTCTTGGTTACAGATTGCCCTCTCTGTTCTTCTAAGAATTGAGTCCCCTACCACCAGAATCTTTCTTTCCTTTCCCTTTGCTGCCCCCCCACTCTCACTGGAGGAGTTCTTCCCCTGGCAGCTAGGAGAGTCCCTCAACTCCAGCAGTGCTGGTCCCTGACTGGTTACACCAATGTCACTCAATGGAGCGTCCTTATTGGGATGCTCCAGTCCTGGATCGGCCTCCCTGGCACTTCCCCCTCTACCCCTCCTGACTGTCACCCATCTACTCTTTGCTAGTGCCTGCACCTCTTTGTCTCCACCCGCCTCTGTGCTGGCCCCTGCCGGCACCTGCCGTGTACGTTCCTGGCTCACCTTTAGTATGGAGGGACTTCTCAGTGCTGACAGTTGCTTCCCCAGATTCAGAACCTGGGCTTCCAGGGAAACAATGTGCTTACATTTTGCACAGCAGTATTCGCCCTCGATCGGATGATCAAGGAACGCGTACATGCGGCAAGATGTACAAAGAGTCGCCTCTCCACACCCGCCGGGCATCGTACCTATTAAATTTAGTGAGGATTTGGGGATTTTACCCTGTCCAAATTACCTAACAACTAGCTTCCTGGCACTAATACTCAAGACAATACACAGGTACACAATACACAAGTACTAACGATCCACACACACTACTCAGACAACACTCAGATACTCACACTACACAGGTACTATGACCCCTGTTATAACCTCCTGTTTTAAACTCTTGTTTATAACTCCCACTTAATCCAGCTCCACTTACACCAAGCTCCACAGCTTCAAACTGAGCACGCTCAACTGAGTCCTACAACAAGTTAAATAGGCACCTGGGAGCAATTAACCACACCCCTTAATTGATAGCCTGATGAAACAGAAAAAAAAAAAAAAAAAAAAAGCTATTTAAAAAGTGACAGAAAAAGGCAAGTTAAAAACTAAAAGGAAAAGTCCCCAAAATGCAACCCAGCAAACACCAACAGACAGCAGCAATACACACACCAACAGACAGCAACAATACACACACCAACAGACAGCAAACACCAACAGACAGCAAGACTTGTATACTCTAAAGCCGCGTACACACGGTCGGACTTTTCGTCTACAAAAGTCCAACGGACGCTGACGGACTAAAGCTGGCTGGTAATCCGATCGTGTGTGGGCTTCTCCGGACTTTCAACTGACTTTTTTAGCCTCAAATCCGACGTACTTTAGATTTGAAACATGCTTCAAATCTTTCCGACGGACTCGAGTCCGGTCGAAAAATCCGCTCGTCTGTATGCTAGTCCGACGGACAAAAACCCACGCTAGGGCAGCTATTGGCTACTGGCTATGAACTTCCTTATTTTAGTCCGGTGTACATCATCACGTAAGAATTCGACGGACTTTTGTGTGATCGTGTGTAGGCAAGTCTGTTCGTTAGAAAGTCCGCTGCAAGTCCGTCGAAAGTCCGCCAAAAGTCCGTCGAAAGTCTGTCGGACAGGCTGTCGGACTTTTGTAGCTGAAAAGTCCGACCGTGTGTACGCGGCATAACACTTGTTTATAACTCCCACTTAATCCAGCTCCACTTACACCAAGCTCCACAGCTTCAAACTGAGCACGCTCAACTGAGTCCTACAAGCACATGATTGGATACTCTTTTCAAAGTGAAATTTTATCATATTTACTAAGCTCTGGGGAAAGTTCCCTTGCAAAGTGCAACTACCCGTGCATAGTAAACAGCCTATTTGCCTTTAGCAAATCAACCACCTTGAGTAGACTGCTCATTGGTGTGAAAGAACCCTAAAAGCAATGGGTGGAAACTTGCTCCAGGTTGTGTTTTGGCTACATTGAGCCGCTGATTACCACCATAACATATAAACCTATGTTAAAGCGCAGTTATATAAATAGTGCAACTTTAAGCTAGTCACAGAAAAAGTGAATTTTCACCAACACAAATGATAGATTGTTAGACGTGTAAAGACACTGTGGGGTTGATTTACTAAAGGCAAATCCACTTTGCACTAAAAGTGCACTTGTAAGTGCACTTGTAAGTGCAGTCGCTGTAGATCACTGTAGATCTGAGGGGAAGCTCTGAAATGAGATAAAGCTCTGCTGATTTTATCATCCAATCATATGCAAGCAAAAATGCTGTTTTTTATTTCCCTTGCATGTCGCCGTCAGATCTACAACGACTGCACTTCCAAGTGCACTTGCAAGTACGACACAAAACTTTGTTGGTTCACTGTGTAGCAGAGTGCCCATACTCATCCCCCGAAGTCAGCAGAAAACCCCGAAGTCGGAAGAAGACCCCTGGAGCTGCCTAATAAATTACTTTTAAAACCTGTATAGTGTGTGTTTTTTTATTGACACTTTTTTTCCCTAGGTGAATGGGTAGGGGTACCACGTACCCCATACTCATTCACATTGGGTGGGGAGCCGGGATCTGGGGGCCTCCTTATTAAAGGGGGCTCCCAGATTCCGATAAGCCCCCCGCCCGCAGACCCCGACAACCAACGGCCAGGGTTGTCGGGAAGAGGCCCTTGTCCTCATAAACATGGGGACAAGGTGCTTTGGGGTGGGGGGCCACAGGGCGCCCCCTCCTCCAAAGCACTCACCCTCCATGTTGAGGGCATGTAGCCTGGTACGGCTCAGGAGGGGGGGTGCTCGCTCGTCCCCACCCCCTTTCCTGACCGGCCGGGCTGCGTGCTCGGATCAGGGTCTGGTATGGATTTGGGGGGAGGACCCCCACGCCGTTTTTTTGGCGTAGGGGGTTCCGCTTAAAATCCATACCAGATCTAAGGGCCTGGTATGCCCCTGGAGGGGAACCTATGCCTTTTTTTATTTAAAATTTGGCGTGGAGTTCCCCCTCAAGATTCATACCAAACACAGTGCCTGGCATTGGCGGGGATCCAAGTTGGATCCCTGCACCAGTGTGAACCCGGCTCGCAAGGTGTCAATCTCAGCAATAAAAGTGGCGAGATTGACACAATATCAGACAACAATACAGAAGTTGACCAAAGGGTGGAGGTAAAGAGCTGAAAAACCACGTGATTTGATGAAAGTTAGCTGGAAAAGTCCTGTCGTCTGTATGCAAGACAAACTTCTGGCCAACACCCTTTGTACAAAAATCCAAGGGAAAGTTTGTACAAAGTCCTATCGTGTGTATGGGGCTTTACAGGGACAAAGTGATGATCCACATGTTACACTATCTGTATACCTTTAGACCCCATTCACACAGGGGCAACACGACTTGCAGGTCGCCTCACTGAGGCGACCTGCACACGACTGCCCGGGCGACTTGCAAAACGACTTCTGTATAGAAGTCTATGCAAGTCGCCCCAAGTCGCCCCCGAAGTCGTACAGGAACCTTTTTCTAAGTCGGAGCGACTTGGGTCTCTCCCCTTAGAACGGTTCCATAGCACAGAACAGGAGGCGACTTGTCAGGCGACTAGGTCGCCTGACAAGTCGTCCCCGTGTGAACGGGGTCTTAGTTGTCTTCGGTTCAGCCTGTAGCTTTAGAGAAATCACCCAAGAAACTTGCCTACCATCTGTTGTATTCAGACAGCCACAGCAACCGATGTAGTCATTGTGTGACCAACAATTTTCAATTTTTCAATCAAAGTTTGTCAAGCCTGATGGTGCCAACACAGCCACCCACAGTTTGAATTTCGGCTAATCCAGCAGGAATTGACTGAATTTCAAGTCATGTATCTCCTGCTTTGCCCTAATTGAGTCACAGAGACATTGGTGTGAAGAGTCCATGTTTGTTTACCAAAACCATTCATATGTTTGTGTGGCTTTCATTATTCTTCAGTGCATGCATGAACCTGTTTTGCAGTATGGCTTCCAACTTTACACATTTAGTAAACTGAAAGTTACAGTTACTTCCCATCTTAATTATTCAGCTTATTACCCATCCTGTTACAACTGAGCTGAAAAGGCTTTGGTCATCGATTCAGATGTTGCCATGGTGTCTTTCAGATGCCAAGATTGCTCCTTAGATCCCAGGCAGCCCTAAATAATAATGTAGGATATTGCTGTAAATTAAAAATGCTTTCATAAATAGATGTGTTAATAGTTTATTTTTTTAACAATTAACAATATAGAGAACTAAAAAAGGAGAGAAAGCCAAATCAAATCAATATTTGGTGTGGCCATCCTTTGTCTTCAAAACCGCATCAAATTTTAGGTACACTTGCACACAGCTTTTGAAAGAACAAACATCTTGGAGAACTAACCACAGATCCTCTGTGGATGTAGGATGCCTCAAATCCTTCTGACTCTTCTTCTAACCCTAAATAGACTCAGTGTTGAGATCAGGGTTCTGTGGGGACCAAACCATCACTTCCATGACTCTTTGTTCTTTACACTAAAGATAGTTCTTAATGCCATTGGCTGTATGTTTGGAGTTGTTGTCCTGCTGCAGAATAAATTTGGGACCAATCACACGCCTTCCTGATGGTATGGCATGATTGATAACTATCTGCCTGTATTTCTCAACATTAAGGGCACCATTTGATCCTGACCAAAGCGCCAACTCTTTTTGCAGAATATACCATAATACTTTATACTTGTCAAAAGAGTCATTATCAAGTGCCAACATTTCCTACATCTGCATAATGTCATTAAAATATATATATATATATATATATATATATATATATATATATATATATATATATATATAGCAATAACTCTCGGCAGAGCTGCTGGTTTAAGTGGGCTTGTTACCTTCACTCTCCTTCCCTCTCTTTTACCGGCACCGGGTCTAGGGTGACTGCAGAAGAAACTTAAATATCTTCTTGTAGGTTCTTGACAAATGTCCTGGTAGAATTTTGATATTACAATAGAATGCGCTCCCCTCATGGGACACACTCTTTGCTCGCCTGGATAGGCCTCTCTCACTTGCCTAGCAGCCAGTACGTAGCACGAACAAAAGTCTCTACCACAGACTTGTTTGGGATAAACCTGTACGATCCTCTGCCACAGGATGTATTGGTTTTCTACAATGAACGTCAGTCACAGTGCTTGAACCTTTAAGCCAACCCGGCAACACTATGCTGTATAGTTACTTTTAGGATACGTCCTCCAACCGAGTCACCAGGCCCCTCTCCAGACCAGCACGCTGCGTGATCCTTCCATGACGGGTCCTCCCCTGGGATCTCCTCGGTTGTTCAGCTTCTTCCCTCTGGATAGACAGCTCAGGACCATTCCTCGGCTGCTGTGGTAGACCCCAGACAAGCTTCTGGGTCCACCCCTGCGCCGCAGCGACGTGGGCCTCCGGAACGGAGCTAGTAATCCAGTACCTACTTGTCAGGCGATTGACCCCAAAATGGTGACCCCAGGCAGGGGTAGGCAGAACAGCATCTCCCCCGGGAGCTGAGGGGGAGCAGACCACAGGAAGGAGGCCCAGAACCAGACACAGGGCAGGCATGGTGAATGTGTGACAAAAAAGAGAGGAGGACCCAACTGTCACCCACGATGGTTACAGAGCATGCTCGCTGTAATAAAAATAAATGTGAGGCGTATAATATGTATCTGGGATGATGGAGATGACCATATCCTAAAAGTGTAAGAAAATGTAAGAAAATGTACTTAGGGATAAAAAGTGCAGAGTGTCCAACAGAGCATGAGAAAGAGCAAGAAACCAGCAGAAAACAAAGAGAGGGTGACAAGATGTGAACCCAAGTGTTGCCCATAGACAGGGCATGATCTGTGTAATCAAATATGTAGATATATGTGTATATCTACTGGGATAGTGAATGACACAATCTCCTTAATGACCCATAAATCCTAAATGTATGGTAGTAGATTAGGGTATGTTGGAATATAGGGAATGCAGGAATGTCCTGAAGAGCATGGGGAGGAGTGATGTCAAAGAAAAGGGAGTGTGAGGAAGAGTGGGGAAGTAGTAAAGAAAAAAGAAAAGAAGCGAAGAAAAAAGAAAAGACAAAAGAAAGGCAGGACAAAAAGAACATAAAGAACTACAGAGGAGAGAAAAGAGAAAAAGAAAAACAAACAAAACATGAAAAATGGTAAATCAATAAAAATGAAATACAAGTGGTGCTACAGGACGTGCCTATATGAATGATAGGTCTAATAGTAAAGTGACATGTATGAGGGTAAGTGTAAAAGTGTTACCTGCCCCTGTGATCTCACACCAGTGTGTGGAGGGAACCAAATGGAAAAGAGACTGGCCATGCCAAAACCCCTGCCTAAATACCCAGACATCCGCCGTCGCCTCCGCCCCCAACGTCATGCAGACGGCAATGGGGGAAGGGCTCGCAGCGCGCCCGCTCGTGTACGGCGGGACGCAGCAGAGAACCCCGCCCAGTGCCCAGATGTATAGTGTGCTCATGAGGTGGGGAAACCGCTAGATGCGGAAGTCTCCCACTGAGGCACAAGGCATGACGCCGATGCACTGGTGGCTCCGCCCCTCCGGGGGTGGAGGGCCGGAGACAGCAGGGGATAAAAAAAACTAAAAAACAAAAATTGCGCTTACACTGATTGGTATGAGCTGCGACTAAAAAGTAGTAAACCATAAACCATATAAAAATCAAAAAGTCGCGCTAAGAGAAAACGTGACAGCAGGCTAATGCCCAAACAACACTCATATAGATGAGAGAGTGACGAGTGAACACTAAGTGAATAAAATATGAATATAAATATGAAAGAGTGCCAAATAATAAAAAATGCACTAAACAACCACAATGAAGCTAAAAGCAAAAAATGAAAATAAAATAAATGAATGTGGAATGACACAATTAACAAAACAATATCACAAATGAGTAAAAGTGATGAAAAAACAGATAGGTGGCTGTGACGACTAAACCAAATTAAACATAAGGAAAAATTGAACCCAAAAAAAGTCCATGGCTAAAAAATAATAATAATTGAAGTCCATCAGTGTATATAAACATGCATAAATTGTGGCTTGTCTCCAGGTGCCCTGTGGATAATTGAAACGAAAATCTTGCTGTGATGAAACCAAAGCGTGTGAAAAGACCTCCACCTCTTAGGGAATAACTGCCTCTTACCAGATAAAATTGGTCTCTTAATTACAGGAGACCTGAGGGGGCGGATGGCTGCAACCCCAGCCAGGGGTCTTTAAACAGGACACTCAGCGTTCAACTCCAGGGGCTCTCTCCAACCAGCATCAGCAGATAGGGGAATGAGACCATGCAAGACACAAAATGCTCCACATAGCATAAAATCCAGCGATTTATTAGGTATAAAATAAGAGTTACACTTACAAACAGGTTGCAGTTTAAAGCGTGTGAAAAAAGCCGGCCGGCTCCAAAGTATCCCGTGTCTTCCGGGTATGAGAATCGCGGTGTCGTCGGGACGACACCGCGATTCTCATACCCGGAAGACACGGGATACTTTGGAGCCGGCCGGCTTTTTTCACACGCTTTAAACTGCAACCTGTTTGTAAGTGTAACTCTTATTTTATACCTAATAAATCGCTGGATTTTATGCTATGTGGAGCATTTTGTGTCTTGCATGGTCTCATTCCCCTATCTGCTGATGCTGGTTGGAGAGAGCCCCTGGAGTTGAACGCTGAGTGTCCTGTTTAAAGACCCCTGGCTGGGGTTGCAGCCATCCGCCCCCTCAGGTCTCCTGTAATTAAGAGACCAATTTTATCTGGTAAGAGGCAGTTATTCCCTAAGAGGTGGAGGTCTTTTCACACGCTTTGGTTTCATCACAGCAAGATTTTCGTTTCAATTATCCACAGGGCACCTGGAGACAAGCCACAATTTATGCATGTTTATATACACTGATGGACTTCAATTATTATTATTTTTTAGCCATGGACTTTTTTTGGGTTCAATTTTTCCTTATGTTTAATTTGGTTTAGTCGTCACAGCCACCTATCTGTTTTTTCATCACTTTTACTCATTTGTGATATTGTTTTGTTAATTGTGTCATTCCACATTCATTTATTTTATTTTCATTTTTTGCTTTTAGCTTCATTGTGGTTGTTTAGTGCATTTTTTATTATTTGGCACTCTTTCATATTTATATTCATATTTTATTCACTTAGTGTTCACTCGTCACTCTCTCATCTATATGAGTGTTGTTTGGGCATTAGCCTGCTGTCACGTTTTCTCTTAGCGCGACTTTTTGATTTTTATATGATAAAAAAAACTAATTTGTGCATCGCAGCTCCCGGGGGAAATGGATCGCCACCCCCAACAAAACGGGGGCCAGACACATGAGGCCAGGTCTGCAAGCAGAAAGAGGAAATCACCTATGAGAAACCATGTCTGGGTATGGGTGGACAAAATATATGTATATTTATCAGCTGGATCTAGGAGCAGCGACAGACTCAGGGCATTAAGGTGTCTACCACCTGAGTTTAACAGAACAGAGAAAGTCTGAACGTTGCTCCCTGACATGAAACACCTCCATCCCTAAAGTACATAGAGAAAAAAAAATCTTCCCGACGCGTTTCGCGATCTGTATACTTCAATACACTTTTTACTTGTTGTTACAGACATCAGATATACACATCAGCCCCTGATGAAGCGAGGAAAGCTCACGAAAGGCGTCGGGTTAGAGATGTATTATGTATATCTGTACTCTTCATATTTTTATGTTATGTCATTATGGCTATGTTTCTAGGACCACTTTATCATGCTGCTGTTCTTATGTAATTTTCA